>OZ014525.1:259721274-260921274 GCA_963966055.1 Lathyrus aphaca | reverse complement strand
AAATTCAAATCATTTGTTAGATTAATGAAGTCAAGAGGCTCATGGTAAAACTAATCTATGATTGAGGATCATGTTCCAATTATAATATGAGTGGAAGGTGTGGTAAATAATAAAGATGACACATGATGATACGTCTTGGTTATAATTCTAGTGTCATGACTTGATCTCTAAGCATGTCATAATTCTAGTTATTTTGATTACAAAGCGCAAGAATGTTTGCAAAACTCCATGATACGATGTCCAATAGACAAATAATTTGAAAAAAAGAAGTTCAGGTGACATAATTAATACCAAGTTCTCATGGCACAAAAATTCAACCAATGTTATCATTTGTACTCAAAGTTGCAGAATTATTTCTAAAAAACTCAAATGATCTAATCATGCCACAATTTCCTACTTGGATAAAGTTCACAAGTTTAGAAGACTTTCATTTAAGGACATCAAAGCTACAAAGGATATGGTTTTAAATTGAAATCAAAAGTGTCATTACACATGTTTAATTTTATCATAAGAGTAAGTATCGAGACGTTGCAAGCTTCATTCATCATTAAGGCTTCCAAGATCCAGGACAATTTCCATGGCCAATGTCCTTCATTAAGCCAATCCTCATGCTTCACCAAGCTCATGGATATTGAAAGTGAATTGAGGTGCCCCCACCTAAGTCTTGTCTCATACAAGCTGCTGCCAAACTCCATATCAACCATCAAGTTCCCCTCCCTGTGTCAAGTCTTTCACTCATTGTTGTGATATTAGTCAGGCTGATCCTGCGAAATCTGTAGAACGGAAACATAAATATGCTACGAGTCAATGGTTTTGTTCAGTTCATGTACTAGCTAAGCGACGAGTATGAGCAACTGTGAAAGTAAGGTTCTTTGGCATTGATCAATGAGTACGCAACTGTGAAAGTTAAATACTTACTGTTTGGCATTAAGTCTTCACTAAACCTCCATACTCCTAAGGCATTCAGCTATGCTACAGGTGACGGTAAAAAAGCAGCTCCATCCTCATGCTCCAAGATTCAGTGTGATGTCCTCAGAATTCTCGCTGCAATGAATAACCGAGTCATCAAAGCTATTGACAATATGATTTCGCAAACATGTCATAATCGATGATGAAGTACATATCATTCTAGAAACATATGCGACGGGAAGAAGTAAGCAAAAGAAAGAGAGAACTCTAAAAGAAAGCATAATCATACTTTGAAGTAGAATGTTTTAAGGCAATCAATGAAGACCTTTGAAGTCAGAACTGAAGACATGTCTAATGCTCATGTTCGTCCATCGCTAGTACACTCGGTTTGCTACAGCTCCCTCGGCTTAACACCAGCTAGCTTAACCTACACAAGTAAAACACGATGGGTGTAATGAGAAACTTAAGGGTTATTTGAAAAAAAACACAACAGAACTATCAGCATTAGTAATAGGCGTCAAATGTTAAAATTCAGAACCGCCGTGAAGTCTAGTGATGAGAGCTCGGGGCTTAGAGAGTTTTCCTTCCAATGCATAGTTTTTTTTTCTTTTTCTCCAAGTTTCATTCCAAGACACTCTTTAAGCCATCTTGTGCATAGTTCCTTGATATGCCAGTATCCATACTTTTCCTGACTTCAAATCTCACCAAAGTCCCTCATATCAAAGGTTGAACACATGAAAGGAAAAGAAAGATGTGAACGTTAATGAAAGGAAGAAGCTAGCAGGAATCAAATAGAAAACAAGGCAGGGATCAAAGAGAAAGCAGTTTTTGCTTTAGCCTCAATGCAATTGCATTTTTTCATTTCTGTGCAGTCAGACTTGCTGATGGAGGACTTGTGTGCAATAAGAAGAGCAGTGCTAAGGGCTCATCAGTTATATCAACAAATGGCGTTTCTGATGCACAAGACCTTACCAATAACAATGATCACATGTCCTTTTGGATTCCTTTGTTATCAGGGTAGTCAAAATTAACTTCTGATCCAAGAATCAACTACCAGGTGTTGTGTCTGTACTGACAGAGTTCATTAGAAATCCTGTTCAGGGTCCAGCTAGTACTGGAGTTGCTGGATGAGTGCGTCTCACATGTGACCTTGGTAACAGGCTTTCAGAAGAAAAATGGAAAGAGATTTTTCTGTGTTTGAACGACGAGGCTGCATCAACAGTGCCTGGATTCCTAAAGGTTTTTGAGAACAATGAGTAATATTGAAGTACTTAAATTTTCACAGTCTTCTGATAATGATTTGACAAATGATGAGTATGGTGATGACATCTGCAAACGGCCACATATGTTGTCTCAAAAACAAAGAATCATATTGCTATGCAGTTACTTATTTTACAGGTTACAACGGGTCTATACAGAAAGCACTAGCAATCCTTATCAGTAGATAGCACCACAAGTCCTCTGTTGTACAAACTTCACGCAGCAAGACCTGTCCCACTCACTCTTTGTGCTATCATCCTCAACCTGCAAAACCAGTCACATTCAGAAATATACAACGAGTCAGTAAGGAAACGGTAACGGAATTGAATCAAACATTGAAAGTCAGACATGATACGAGCTAAGCAAAAAGTCACAATCATGTGCAACATTAGTTTCTGTTTATGAGGAGTATTCCACAAACAATAAGCAAAAGGAAAACATTCAGCAGCCAAAAGATACTTTAGGAAAAGGCAACATAGCTGTGCAAGGAAGAAAGAACTCGAGACGTTCACAACTATGTCAAGTATGCACATTGCAGATACTATCAGTTTTGGCATAAGGATTATCTTCACAGTTTGTTCCTGACTCGTGTTCAGATGACCTTGGAGCATACGGCTAATACCAGTCAACTTAACCTGCACCAAGCACACAAATAACCAATGATCAAAGTCATGAAGAATAATTCATATCAAAATTCATTGCGGCAAATAAAATGTATGAATGAACAAGCGCCAATTCTGATGTGTTATGAGCAGGATTTATCCCAAAGTGGAAAGGCCCTCACTTCACATGTTTCAAACAGCTGCTTCATGACAGACTTTTTGGCCTTTGCAGTGTTAAGTTTGTTTCAGCCTTATCATGACAGGTTCCTGCACCAATCGAGAGAGCCGACAACATCTAAACGAATAACTTGACTAGTGGCAGGAAGAATGAATTAAATCAAGATGCAAGTTAAAACAAAGTTTTCTGAAGCTATATTTTTTTAAGTAAAAAAAAGAGAGGTAACTCATTAGACTTGTTTCTTGGAGATGGCTGAGGAAATTGGCCTGCATATCAGTGTGACAGAGAATTATAACAAAGAATTCTGGAAACATCATGAGAGGTTCTTGAATGGTGCAGATAGGGACTCTTGGCCTAGCTATGAATCAGGTCAAAGCAACACACCTCCACCTCATATCCAACCTGCATTCTTGACCTTCAGAAGACTTCCAAACATAGCACCCATATAACTTTCGAAACAAGATTTCAGGTGAGGAAAATGAAACTTCATGAAGTCATCTCAATCCAAATTTGTACCTGTGCCAAAATTCATAGTCAGTTTCAACGTATGAGCCAAGCATAAGTCATTATGAGGAGTATGATTCTTGAAGCAATAAAGGGCAGAGAAAATACAGAGTTTATGCAGCAATAGCAGAACTAAGTTGCCACAGTGAAAGTTAAGTTATAACGGTAACAAAGTTAATTGAAGGATTCGATTAAAATCAAAAAATCAACAAGGGCCCACTCCCTTTCCAGAAAATCGCTACAGACAAAAATTGAAAAGAATGACTCACCAAATTAAGAGGTCCCCACAAGATTTTGTTGCGAATCTTCTCTAACGGATTACGGTAGCCAACTTTTATCCCATCCATGATTTTTGTTCACTCGCACATGCCAAATCTTCTTCTTCACACGTATTAGCCTCAAATCTTCTCCCTATAAAGCCAATCATTTGCAATCATTGAGGCACCACCTGAAAACCCTGTCACAGAGAACGATTAAAAAGAAACTCCGCAAGAATCATCACCAAAAAACCCTAACACTAAAGCTCAAATTTTGGATTCACCTCTGATTTTCACACTGAAAATCAGAAGTTGAAGAGCTAAAGCCCTCAATCATACACGAAGGACAACAGAGCAAAGGAGACGTGAGAAAAGAGATTGAACTCGGGAAAGTCACACTTGCTTACCTCATATTCATCGTTCACGATTCGGTAGTTCTCTTCTTCCCTTTGCGCCCTTGAATATAACGTGTTTGATACTTGCGGATGATGATTAATTGCTTTCCTTTGTTGTGTTCTTGATATTGCGTTCGGCCTTTGATTCGTATAATCGATGAAAATACGGTGAAGCTTCGTTCTTCTTCTTTGTTGAGAAAATAGAAGCCGAGTATTGAAACAAGGGTTTTAGAAAAGGGGTTAGGGTTTGTTCTTGATGGTTTCTGATATGCCAATCTGATAATCTGTATTCGCATGGTTTACATTGGTGAGGACGATGAGGCGATGGAAGTTTGGTGTCCCTAGAGGACGACCCAAACTGAGCTGAGTCTATTTTTCTTGAGTTCTTCACCATTCGTATTTTTTAATGCAATTTGTTTAATGTTTTATGTTTCCCAAGTCTAATGTTGCACTGCCCAAGAAACATTTGTAATTGGTTGTGTGTTTGCGAGTTCCGATGATGATGGTGACCGATGATGCACAGTAGTTAGGCACCCCTCTGTTTTCAAACGGAGTTCAATTTATTTCTTTCTTTTTATTTCTTTGTTAAAGAAATCTAATCTAAAATCATAAAATCATTTTATTAATTAATTATTTTGCATAATTCTATTTAATCAAATTAGTTAATTTGTTAACTAATTTTATTAAATGATTTTATTTAATGAATTAATTAATATTCAAAATTCAAAAACATTTTCTTAACTTTTTTTTTAAGTTTTAAGTTCTTTATTGTTTCTTTGTGATTAATTTCTCATTTTAATATTTCAAAATCAAAAAACATTTTCATAGATTAATTTAGTTAAGAGTATTATTTAATTAGATTAATTAATTTGATAATTAATTTAATTAAATATTTCTACCTAATTAGATTAATTATTTTTTTTCACCTTTGCTCGATTATGTGTGTGATGTGAGTTTTTGTGTATGCTCGATTTTCTATTTGCTTGTGACATGATACAATGCTTATTTGTGTGATTACTTTTCGCATTTTTGACGATAAATTGCTAAGTAAAAAATGAACGCACATTAAGACTATTCATTTCAAAGATAAACGAAATCTTTGGTCCAACGCCAAATAAACATCCATACGCACTTCACTTCATACACACACGTAAGTCGATCGTTCCTCGATCGCCATCTGCACGAACTTTGCACCTTACACTTTTCTCAACATTTTCCCACTTAATGAATCAACGCATTGCGCTTGTTTTCCATAGCCAGTATTTAGTTTATTTCCTCAACTTTGCGAGTCGAGTACTTTGTGCCTCGCTAAAAAAACCAACAAATAGAACTTCCATTTGCATTTACCTTAAACTTCAAAAACCAAAATGTTACTTCTTAGATCCAAACCCTTGATCCAACATCAAGCGGTCTTAGGAAACAAAATACTTCAATAAATACGAGGAAAATTGCACGCCACGAGCCTTAAGCGATAGAAAGGGGGATAACGAGCTTTCGTTACTCGCTCCGATTATTTCGACGCAGGACACTCGTCTTGTTGGGCGGGATAAACTATCCATAGTCTTTAGTGAAAATGGACTCTTAAATCCTTTCATCGAAGAAAGGTAATAAAATCAACAACCGATACCCATATCAGGCCGAACTACGAAGCTCTGACTTTCCCATTGCACAAGGGAATACGTAGGCACGAGGATCTCAATCCTTGCCGAGCCCCTAGGATCAATAAACCCTTTAGTTCAACAAGTAATCATGAGTATAGACATCCATTCGCGCGTGACAATCTAGATGGTTCCCATCGAGTACGATGGATGTAGGAGGTGCTAATACCTTCCTCCTACATAACCGACTTCCGAACCCCGACAATGGTTTACGATGACCTTGTTTTATCCCTTCTTTGTGGTTTTATCTATATTTTCCATTTCCCTCTTCGGGAATAAATAAAATTAGGTGGCGACTCTCAAGTCAGCCCAGCCGCGACCGCGTTCGCGAGGGATCGTATTTTTCGAGGTACGACAGCTGGCGACTCTGCTGGGGAATGGTTCACCCCTATGCAAGTCGAGCCTAGTCTAGGTTTCCACGCTTGTTTGGATGTTTGATTATGTGTTACTTGTTTATCGCTTTCTTTATTGCTTTACATTTTATATCCTTATTGTGGATCTCTTGTACTGGATTGATACTTTGATCAAAACAACTTGAGGGAAAGGCTCTATACCCGGGTCTATGAGTGTAAACATAAGTTAGCGAGGTTGTGTAGTATGGGCTCCCGAGAGAACCTCTCTCGTGGGTTGTCGATACGAAAACCTCACTCGGAGTAGATTTTAATGGAAATACTGACAACCGTCAAGCTTTTGGCGTGTGTGCTCAGTTGTTTTCATTAAAGTCGTTGACTCTGAGGACCTTTAGAACCTTTTGGTTAAAACATCGGTTGATGGTTGCGTAGTACTGGGCACCAGGGTTCGCCCTCGCATGGCTCAATACGAAAACCTCACTTGGAATAAACTTACTCAATGGAGTTGATTGACTGTCAAAATTGACACGTGCATCAAACATTTGAGAAAGTTCCATAACTCCAGGACTTTGTTTTAAACCTCGTGTCGACGATCACGTAGTATGGGGTACCAGGAGACTTCTCTCTTGTGTGACTCGATACGAAGATCTCACCCAAACGAAATTCATATGGTGGAGTCAATTAACCGTCATGTTGATGGCGCGTGTAATGAACATCCATATGAGTTATTAACTTTGGGATCCCTAAAACTGTAGAGGTCACCCAGTGAGATCCTTGTGAGGAAAGTGATCAAAGTATCTTCCATCCGTTCTAGTTGTTTCTGAAACATTGCATTTTGGGTTTACCCGTTCATTGTTGCATACATTCATTCATAAAAAAACAATACATAGCTCTCAGTTACTTATATTTATTGCAGATTTGGAGTATTTGTCAAAGCAATCAAGATGAATCGAATTTCCAAGAAAAGCACTTACAATTTCAAGTTCTTGGAACCAAAGGTTGACTCGCTACTAGCCTTGAGAGCCAAGATCACTCCTATCAAACACAACAGCTTTCAGGCTCGCTTCGGAAGAATCTTGAGTATACTGGACGAGACAGCAAATATTGATGCTCTTCATGCTCTTGCTCAGTATTACGACATTCAGCTACGGTGCTTCACTTTCCCCGACTTCCAGATTGCTCCTACTTTGGAAGAATTCGAGTTGCTTGTGGGTCTTCGCATTAGAGACCGCAATCCATTCCCAAAGTTAGAAGAAGAAGTCACTATGACTAAGTTGGCTACTGTGTTGGGACTTCCTGCAAGTTTGTTAGTGGACAACAAGTCAGACAAGGAAGGATTCACGAGACTGTTCCTGGAGAAACAAGCTTGGCAATATGCTGAGAAAGGAAACTGGTCCTCCTGCGGAGCCATCCTAGCTCTTCTTGTGTATGGGATCGTGTTGTTCCCAAAGTCAGATAAGTTTGTTGATCGTGCTGCTATAGAGATTTTCATGACAGGAAATCCAGTTCCGTTCTTATTGGCAGATTTTTATCACACATTCCATACCCGGCATACAAAGAGAGGAGGTGTATTCCTTTGCTGCGCTCCGTTGTTACACATGTGGATGAAAATGCACATGCCTAAGGAGGGTTACTTTGTGTCTAGGAATTTGTCGTGGCCTTACAGATTTGCTTCGCTCAGGGCTAATGACCTCACATGGTACTCAAGAGATTGGAAGATTGGGGGTATTGTGCTTAGATGTGGAAGTTTCCTTAATGTCCCTCTGATAGGAAATCATGGTTGCATAAATTACAACCCGGTGCTGCTTAAGAGACAACTTGGGCTCCCTATGGAGACTCTTCCTGAAGAAAGGCACTTGGTACCTTTTGTTGTTGATAACCCATCTAAAGAAGAGTTGAAGAAATTCAAGGCGGCTTGGAAGAAGATCGTTACAAGTGATCCTAGTGTCCGCAAGAATATTGCTGTGAAGGAACCTTATGTCTTGTGGGTAAAAGAAAGAGCTCGCATCGTTAAGATTCCATTCTTTCTTGATCCAATAGCTTTCCCACCCCTTCCTGAGAAAATACCATTGCTACCTGAAGACATAGATGAGCTCAACGAAAGAATCAAAGGCTTAGAATTGGAGAACGAACGCATGCGGATCGAACTCCTTCAAACCAAAGGAAAGAAAGAAGTGTGGGAGGAGAAAAGCAAAAAGATGAAAGAAAGAGTGGAAAGCAGTAACAAAAGATGCAGAATAGAAGAAGATAAGAGAGAAAAATGCTTGGGTGCTCTTTATGGAGCCAGCATGGATCTGGATCATCGTAATGACCAATTAAGAAGGGCTGAAGTTCGAATTATCAATTTACAGAAGGACATAGAGGTGTGCCTTAAGAACAAGAAGGATGATAGGATCACTTTAGAAGCAAAGATCAAGAGCTTAGAGGATTCTCTCAAAAGAGAAGAGGACAAGCTAGCAGCAGAAAAGTTGGAAAAGGACAGCTATCAGCGAAAGTACGACCGTGAGAAATTTCAACATGAGCAAGCTGTGGAGCAAATTGATTATCTGAGATCTCAGAAAGCTTATCAGGACTTGGAGAATACTTGCATCCAATGGATGAACAAGTGTCGAGATGCTGAAGAAGCCATAGGCGGAAGAGATGTGGTAATTGCAAATCTCCAAGGTTTGTACGAAGAGTGGAAGCAGAAGTTTGTAAACCTGGCTAGCATGTTGAACCTGGCAAGTCAAGACCTTCCTGAGAAGCTTGAAGATGCAGATCGTGTCATGTGCCCAGAAAACACGCCTGAAGAAGTCTACCGGTGTGTGAAAGTTTGCAAGAGAACCATCAAGGAGCTCACCACAAATCTAGTGGCAGTCCGCAAAGCTCAAGGGGTTACTTTCAGGGTTGCACCATAGTTTATGTTCAAGAAAGTTGTTGTTATCTTTGCATTGTAATATGAAAACTCGTGGAATTTCTAATGTACTTGTTTGATTTAGATGAATGAAAATTGTTGCTTTTGGATTTTAAATCTTGTCTTATTTGCAATGATAAATACGTTAAAAATCTCTGGTAATAAATCGATAAGATGACTGAGGGCTTTGTAATCAAACATATGCATTCATACGCTCATCTTTACAACCAAACAAAAACACAAACTCATACACTTTACCTTCCCTCTCCAGAAAAGCTGACTTTCCGGATTTTCCGACGAAGGTACGAAACCAGAAAAATCTACAAAATGACGTTGGAGCAAATTCATGAAGAACAGAATGCTATGAGAGCTGATATTGACTCACTCAAGGGAAAACTGGACCAGATCCTCGAGGTCATCACTATGGCTAAGAGGGAGGAAGAAGCTGAGAAACTCACTAGGCAGGCCGGCACTTCGGGGGCGGCCAAAGATAATTTCATTCTTGCTGGGGTAAATCCACCCAATGTACCATCTTTAGATGTCCACCATGGGTCGTTTAAAGACATGGATGAACAGTCTGATGTCCTTTACGCAGATCCACCAGCTCACCGCACTGAAACTCTTCTGGATCCAGTAGCAGAAAGATTGCGCTCAATGGAGGAAAAACTTAAGGCGATGGATATCAACACCATTCCAGGTATAGATGCTGAGGAAATGTGCATGGTGCCAGGACTAGTGATTCCGCATAAATTCAAAGCTCCGGACTTTCCCGATAAATATAAAGGGAACAGCTGTCCTCACACCCATCTCCGGGCCTACTGCAGAAAGATGGCTCTATATGCTAGGAACGACCAGCTCCTGGTTCATTGCTTCCAGGACAGCTTGTCCGGGGCATCTTTGGAGTGGTACGTCCAGCTGGAGAGAAGCCGAATTAAAACGTGGAATGACCTCTCACGCGCATTCCTTGAACATTATCAATACAATGTTGATCTTGCACCTAATCGTACTCAATTGCAAGACATGACACAACGTAGCAATGAATCGTTCAAAGAATATGCGCAACGGTGGAGAGGACTCGCTGCACGGGTTCAACCGCCACTGCTTCCTAAAGAGTTGACGGACATGTTCTTAAATACGCTGGAGGATAAGTATATGGACAGAATGATGGGAGCTAGTTTTCCTAGTTTCTCTGAAATCGTGTCCGTAGGGGAAAGAATCGAGAGCCAGCTAAAAAAAGGCAAAGGAGCAGCTACTTCTGCAAATACTGGCAAGAAACCTTTTTCTAATTTCCAAAAGAAAAAGGAAGGAGAGGCCAATGCTATCATGAGAGGAAGGGCTAACTTACCGTATAACATGCCTTATGGGCATGTGGCTAATGTTGCGCCAATTCCGTATCAACCGCAAGCTCCCCAACAACAACAATATCAACAGGCTCCAGCACAGCAGCCCAATCAACAATATAGACGGACTGGTCCGGCGCAAAGGCAGTTTAGGCAAAGAAGGCACATTGATCCATTCCCCATGCCTTATAGGGATATCTTTAATCAGTTGAACCAACGTGGGCAACTGGTTCTGAGGGATCTAAGGCCAGCCACTTTCCCGTACCCCCCAAATTACGATGCCAATGCCACTTGTGAATTTCACAAGGGCGCACCTGGACACACTATTGACAAATGCTATGCATTTCAAAATCACGTTCAGGACCTGGTAGAGTCGAAGGATTTGACATTTACTCCAAGAGGTCCAAATATCAAAAATGACCCATTGCCGCCTCATGGGGGAGCAAATGTTAATGCCGTGGAGGAAGAGGACGATTGTGAGTTAATCTTGAAGGCAGAAGACGTCCAGACCCCATTGGCTGTGATTGGCAAACAGTTGGAGAAAGCAGGATTGATGCTGGCAAGGGATGAGGGGGTTGATCATTCCGAAGAGAATACCAGGGAGTGCTTGCAAAAACTCCTCAATCAAGGTCTGATACAGATTGAAAGGCGTGGAATGGAGAAAAGAATGGTGGCTGCAACAGAGATGTTTTATGACGCACCTCAAACTCCAAACAATAGTACTCCTATGGTTATAGAGTACCCCGTTCACTACACTGGGGAAAATAACCAAGCTGTGCCATGGAGTTATGAACCAGCAAACGCTAGGCAAGGCCGGAGAAGGCAGCCTATTAATCTTGAATTTCCTATTGTCACAGCCATTGCCGGACCCAGTGGTATGACTCGTAGTGGAAGATTGTTCGCACCAAGACCAGTGGAGTCATCATCCCAGCAAAAGCAAAAGACGACTGCTGCACCGGTTGTTACTCCTAGTCCTCAGGGGTCACCAGAAGAACCGTCATCGCCCAAAGCTGCATTCTCTCAAAAAGAAGCGGAAGAGTTCTTGAGGATCATCAAGAAAAGCGACTACAAGGTGGTCGACCAGCTGAACCAAACTCCCGCCAAAATATCTATGTTAGCTTTACTACTTAGTTCTGAAGCACATAGATCCTCTCTGCTGAAAGTACTAAGTGCGGCGCACATCACCAAAGATATCACAGTGGCCCAATTTGATGACGTCATAGCCAGCGTTACCACTGGTAACTTCCTTGGTTTCAATGATGAAGAGCTCACTGCTGATAAGAAGAATCACAATAAAGCTTTACACATTTCCATAAGGTGTGAAGATACGTTGCTATCAAGGGTGTTGGTGGATACGGGCTCCTCCTTAAATGTGATGCCAAAAACAACATTGGAAAGAATGCCTGTACAAGGAGTGGTGATGAAGCCAAGCGCATTGATAGTGAAAGCCTTCGATGGTTCCAGGCGTGCGGTCATAGGAGAGGTGGATCTCCCGATTAAGATAGGACCTGCTTTGTTCACCATTACTTTCCAAGTAATGGATATTCATCCAGGGTACAGCTGTCTTCTAGGAAGACCATGGATTCATAACGCAGGGGCCGTTACATCCACTCTCCATCAAAAGTTAAAATTCCCTATGCAGACCCGAATTGTGGTGATTGGAGGTGAAGAGGATATCCTAGTGAGTCATTTGACTTCTTTTAGATATATTGATGTGGAAGGCGAAACTGTCGAGACACCGTTTCAATCTTTTGAAATAGTGAGCATGCTGGCAGTTCAACGAGAATCTGAGCGCCCACAGCCATCAATGTCAATGACATCACTGAAGGAAGCCTTGGCTGTCTTGGAGACCGGGAACACGCAAGGCTGGGGCAAAGTTGTCGAGATGCAAGACAAGAGAGACATGCATGGCATTGGCTACCAGCCATCTTCCGGTACAACAACGGTCTCAGCATATGAAGAACATGGCCAATTTCCTCGAGTGAGTGATACATTTATAAGTGCTGGATACATCTTTGAGGATCATGCTGCAATGATCTCAGACGAAGACCACCATGAAGCGACTTGCAATTGGATTCGTCAAGCCGGTCCAGGGGAAGAATTAGAGAACTGGAGAACTGTCGAGATTCCTCAGTTTATTTACCCTAAAAAGTAATTCTACTTCTTTTTCCAAAAAAAAAAAAAACATATGCTCTGCCCAAGGCATATTGGGAGGTTGTCGGGCCACCATTGTCTTAAAACTTTGATTATCAATATAATAAATCAGTTTGCATTCAATATTTGTTCTCTTTCTTTCATTCTTCTTTTATAATAAAATGACAATTTTTTAATGCACATCACTTTTCTAAAATAAATGCATAAATCATAAACATGCAGAGACACTACCGAAGTCCTTGATAACGACGCTGCTATGGTCCCGTATAACTTTGATTATCCGATCAACCAAGCAGAGGAAGAAGGCGAGGAAGACTGCGAACTTCCTGAAGAGTTAGCCCGACTACTCAAGCAAGAAGAGAAGGTCATCCAGCCTCACCAAGAGGACATTGAAGTCATCAACTTGGGGTCAGAGGAGGATAAGCGTGAAGTGAAGATAGGTGCTTCTTTGCAACCCGAAGTGAAGGCAAAACTGATAGAGCTCCTCCACGAGTACGCTGATGTGTTCGCATGGTCATATCAGGATATGCCTGGGCTAAATACTGATATCGTCGTGCACAAATTGCCACTCAAAGAAGAATGTCCAGCAGTCAAGCAGAAGTTGAGAAGGACTCGTCCAGACATGGCCCTCAAGATTCGCGAGGAAGTAAGAAAGCAATTTGACGCCGGATTTCTAGCAGTAGCTAAATACCCACAGTGGATCGCAAACATTGTGCCCGTTCCAAAGAAAGATGGAAAGGTCCGCATGTGTGTCGACTACCGAGACCTGAACAGAGCTAGTCCCAAAGATGATTTCCCACTACCTCATATCGATGTATTGGTGGATAATACAGCTCAGTTTTCAGTGTTCTCTTTTATGGACGGCTTCTCTGGATATAACCAAATCAAAATGGATCCAGAAGACATGGAGAAGACCACGTTCATTACGCCGTGGGGAACTTTTTGTTACAAAGTAATGCCATTCGGACTCAAAAATGCCGGAGCAACATATCAACGTGCAATGGTAACTCTCTTTCATGATATGATTCATAAAGAGATTGAAGTATACGTCGACGATATGATTGCAAAATCCCAAACGGAAGAAGAACACATTGTTAATCTGCAAAAATTGTTTGTACGATTAAGAGATTTCAAGCTCAGACTTAACCCGAATAAGTGTACCTTTGGAGTTCGATCCGGAAAATTGCTAGGATTCGTTGTGAGCCAGAAGGGGATCGAGGTTGATCCTGACAAAGTCAGAGCCATTCAAAGTATGCCTGCACCAAAGACTGAAAAGGAGGTCAGAGGTTTCCTTGGAAGGTTGAACTACATTGCCAGATTTATCTCGCATCTCACTGCTACTTGCAAACCAATCTTCAAGCTTTTAAGAAAAGATCAAGCAATTGAATGGGATGATGAATGTCAAACAGGTTTTGATAGAGTTAATGAATATTTGCAAGAGCCACCAATCTTGGTGCCTCCCGTTCCTGGAAGACCTCTCATTATGTATATGACAGTTCTCGACGAATCCATGGGCTGTGTGCTGGGGCAACAAGATGAGACTGGCAAGAAGGAGCATGCCATCTACTACTTGAGCAAGAAGTTCAATGATTGTGAAACAAGATATTCAGCACTTGAGAAGACTTGTTGCGCTCTTGCATGGGCTGCCAAGCGTCTCCGACAATACATGTTGACCCATACAACATATTTGATTTCCAAGATGGATCCTCTTAAATATATATTTGAGAAACCAGCTCTCACTGGTAGGATCGCCAGATGGCAAATGCTTTTGTCGGAGTATGATATTCAGTATGTCACTCAAAAGGCTATCAAAGGCAGCATACTAGCAGATCATCTTGCTCACCAGCCTGTGGAGGATTACCAACCTTTGAAGTTCGACTTTCCAGATGAGGACATCATGTTGATTAGAGACAATGAAGAGCCTGGACCTGACGAAGGGCCTGAACCAGGAGAGCGATGGACTCTCATGTTCGATGGTGCGGCCAATGATCGAGGTTGCGGAATTGGGGCAGTGCTGACATCTCCTAAGGATTTCCATATACCTTTTACAGCTAAGCTTTGTTTTCCGTGTACAAACAATGTGGCTGAATATGAAGCATGCATTATGGGACTAGAGGAAGCCATTGATCTGAGGATTAAAATACTCGATGTATATGGTGATTCAGCTCTAGTGATATATCAAACTACAGGAGATTGGGAAGTAAGATGTGACCATCTGATTCCATATCGGGATTATGTGTTGAAGCTACTCCCCAGATTTGATGACATTACTTTCACTCACGTGCCTCGTAGTGAAAATCAAATGGTTGACGCTCTGGCAACTTTGGCGTCCATGTACCAGCTGATTTGGCCCAATCATCGGCCCTCCTTTGATCTCAAGCGCTTTGAAGAACCTGCTCATTGTCTGACTGCCGAAGAAGAATCAAGTGTCAAGCCTTGGTTCTATGATATCAAACGTTACTTAGAGAAGAAAGAATACCCTGAAGGTGCTTTGAGTATGGATAAAAGAACACTAAGGAGATTGGCCTCAAATTTCTTTCTGAATGGGGAGGTGTTGTACAAGAGAAATCATGACATGATCCTGCTCCGATGTGTGGACGAGCAGGAGGCCGAGCAAATTATAAAAGAGATACATGAAGGACTGTTTGGTACTCATATGAGTGGGCATACAATGGCAAAGAAAATCCTTAGAGCAGGATACTACTGGCTAACGATGGAGACTGATTGTCATTCTCATGTTCGAACATGCCACAAATGCCAAATTTATGCTGACAGGATACACGTACCTCCTACTCCGTTGAACGTCTTGACTTCACCATGGCCTTTCTCCATGTGGGGAATAGACATGATCGGGATGATTGAACCAAAGGCTTCAAATGGGCATAGGTTTATACTCGTCGCCATAGATTACTTCACGAAATGGGTCGAGGCTGCCTCTTACGCTAATGTTACCAAGCAAGTGGTTGCTCGCTTCCTAAAGAATAACATCATATGTAGATACGGAGTTCCTCACCGGATCATTACCGACAATGGGTCAAATCTCAATAACAAGACGATTGAAGAGTTATGTACCAGTTTCAAAATTGAGCATCATAATTCAACACCATACAGACCCAAGATGAATGGAGCTGTCGAAGCTGCCAACAAGAATATCAAGAAGATCATTCAGAAAATGGTGATCACGTATAAAGATTGGCATGAGATGTTGCCTTTCGCATTGCACGGTTACCGTACTTCAGTGCGTACTTCGACAGGGGCAACCCCTTTTTCTTTGGTATATGGCATGGAAGCTGTCCTCCCGATAGAAGTTGAAATTCCTTCAATGAGAGTTCTGATGGAAGCCAAATTAGATGAAGCTGAGTCGGTCCGAACGAGGTTTGATGAGCTTAATCTTATTGAAGAAAAGCGTATGACGGCGCTATGTCATGGACAACTTTACCAGAGACGTATGAAGAAAGCTTTCGACAAGAAAGTACGTCCTCAGACTTACCAGGAAGGTGATTTGGTGCTCAAACGAATCACTACCATGCACAGAGAGCCTAGGGGCAAGTGGACGCCTAATTATGAAGGACCGTTTGTGGTGGTGAGAGCTTTCTCTGGAGGTGCCTTGATTCTTGCAAGAATGGACGGTGAAGAACTTCCTACCCCCGTGAATGCAGATGCAGTCAAAAGATATTATGCCTAAAAGATTGGAATAAAAGCCGCTAAGTCGAAAACCTGAAAAGGCGACTTAGGCAAAAATAGGCTATCCCGGTGGACTGAAAACCCGAAAGGGCGGTCCAGGCAAAAGTTAGGGATAAAAATAAAAATTAGCCCGCTGAGTTGAAAACCCGAAAGGGCGGCTCAGGCAAAAAAGGGCGTCCCGGTGGATTGAAAACTCGAAAGGGCGATCCAGGCAAAAGTTAGGGACTAATTCCAAGGCAAATATTATGTTCTGCACATTCATGTGATTATGGGGAACTACGAAAGAAAAGGATCCATCCAATCGTCTTCCTACAAAGTTTAACTGATGAGATTTTCAGAGATATAGGGACCATAACAATGTCGAGATTCAATGGAACTTCATTTATTGTCATTGTCATTGTACTTTTCTTGCACAGCAATTACCTCATTAAGGAATTGCATCTGTATGTACATTTATACCCTTTTGCGGGTTTTGGCAATAAAAGAGAAATTTCTCATCAAATTGTGCTCAATCGTTTTTACTTTATCTGTTTGTTTGCAAAATGTTTTATTAATGATAAACTCTGTTTTGAAATTTTGATAAAATGATAAACAAATATTTGAAAAGTAGTACGATTATCTTTTGGGATGATAAAAGGAACGTGACAGTTTTCCCGTTAACTAATATCATTGCCAGTCATGGTGATTGTTTCCGCGCAGACAATATATCCCATTGACAAATGTTAAACTACAGTCGAAACTTTACCAGGGGCACTCATGTCTCTCTCCTTGTTGCTCACAACTTTATCAAGGTCTCATGTACCAAATGTTGGAAAATCTGAAATCCTCCAAAACCTTTGAAAGTCCAATATTCATTGGCAACCACCAAAAGACTTAAAGTCCACCATGCTGGCATCCTTCATAAAACCTAAAAGTCCAATTTCCTTGGCAACTACTAACCTAAAAGCCCAATCTTATTGGCACCCTCATAATTCCCAAAGCCCACTAATGTGGCAACTACCAGAAAGCTAAAAGCCCAACCTTGCTTGGCACACCTTTCCCAAAGTCCAACCATGTTTGGCACACACCTCCCAAAGCCCAATATCCTTGGCAATTATCAAATTTTATCTTCAGCATACGCAACCATTTGCATTGTCACAAGCATGGCATGCATAGCATTTTTGTCCGAAAACAAGAATGTCATCAAACACAATCATATTAATCATTAGCATATAACAAAGCATTTGCATTAGAATCATTTGTAATTGCATTTTCATAAGAATCATCGTGCATCATGCAATGTACGAGGTCATATCAGGATAGCATAACAGGATCCAGGACATGCATCCCGGATTTTCCTCTCAAAGTTGATGGTATTCCTCTGAAAGGAGCTGGTGTCCCGCATAAGCTTACGGATTTATTTTCCCCAGCAAATCATTCTTCAAGCTTTATAGTTGATGATGATTTTGTCCACCATCTTCGTTGCTCTCCAAGCAGAGAGCATCCTGGAAGATTTGTTCGAGATACTGCTTTGGTTTTCTCTGAAGAACCTTAATCGAAAAGGTACTGCTTCACAAGATCCGAAGAATCTCGTGTTGTGTTTAAGATACTGTTCTAGTATCACTGAAGATCCATAAATATAGGGAACTGCTTCACATCTAGAAAGTCTTACACTATTTATTCGAGATACTGCCCTAAATATTTCCAAAGAGCCTTTATGGTAAGGTACTGCTTTGATGAGCTAGGGAATCTCATTGTTCGAGATACTGCTTTGGTTTTCTCTGAAGAACCTTAATCGAAAAGGTACTGCTTCGCAAGATCCGAAGAATCTCGTGTTGTGTTTAAGATACTGTTCTAGTATCACTGAAGATCCTTAAATATAGGGAACTGCTTCACATCTGGAAAGTCTTACACTATTTATTCGAGATATTGTTCTAGCGTTCGCAAAAGAGCCTTCATTAGTAAGGTACTGCTTTGCCTGGATTAGAGAATCTCATATTGTGATGGAGATACTGTTCTAGTATCACTGAAGATCCTTGAATATAAGGAACTGCTTCGCATGATCTAAAAAATCTTATACCATTTTATTCGAAATACTGTTTTGGAATACTCCGAAGAACCTTAATCGAAAAGGTACTGCTTCGCAAGACTCGGAAAAGCTCGTGTTGTGATGGAGATACTGTTCTAGTATCACTGAAGATCCTTGAATATAAGGAACTGCTTCGCATAGTCTGAAAAGAAATCGTATATCATTTTATTCGAGATACTGCCCCAAGTATCCCTAAAGAGCCTTCATTAGTAAGGTACTGCTTTGGTGAGCTATAAAATCTCATTTGTTTGAGATACTGCTTTGGTATTCTACGAAGAACCTTAATCAACAAGGTATCGCTTCACGAGACCCGAAGAATATCATGTTCAGTAAAGACACTGTTCTAGTATCACTGAAGATCCTATGTTTAAGGAACTGCTTCGCATGATATGAAAATCTTACCCCATTTATTCGAGACGTTGTTCTAACGACCACAAAGAGCCTCCATTGGTAAGGTACTGCTTTGATGGACTAAAAGAATCTCATGCTTGTTAAAATATTTGTTCTAGAGTCATTGAAGGGTCCTGACCAAAGGAAACTGCTTCGTATGACTTAGAAAATATTATGCCTTTGTGGGGATATTTCTCTGAGTATCAATGGAGAGCCTTAAGTGTGAGGAATTGCTTTGTTGGATCAGAGAATATCATTGATTAAGATACTAATTTGGATATTTCCCGAAGAGCCTTTATTGTTAAGGAACTGCTTCACATGACCCAAGGAATCGCACTCTGTTAAGATTTTGTCCCCGAGGGAACCCTAATTCATAAGGGACTGCCTTATACAACTTGGAGAATTTTATTTATCAAATCGGGGTATGGCGTTGTTAGTACGAAGAATCTCAGACATTCTGTACAACTTTCCGATCTTATCCTCATATCCCTTGCAGTGGTGTCGCATTTTCTCTCTTGTCGGACAAATTTTGGGGTCTTTTTATATCTAATCGACTTCTACCCTAAAGGATTAAACTCCATGCAACAGTTCACTCCTTCGGGCCCAAGGCAATTAGATAGGGGCATCTGTCATACCCCAAATTTGTCCTACCTCGTTCATTCCTCATGATAATTGGTTTAGCGCTTGTTGATTCTTCTCTGAATGATCATGTATCCGCTGGTTATGATTTGCTAACGATTTAAACCATAAGAGGTTTGTTGTGGACTTGATTGTGGTTGTAGACTCTGGCCAGTGTGTTGAATTCAAGTGAATTTTAAAGAAATATGGATTCTCATTTTCAGGATCACAACTTGAACATCTGCCTTCAAGTAACTTTTAAAGCCTATTTCAACTTGATTACCAGCTTTGTTTTGGGCAAATGTTGAATTATGTTCCAAGGTTATGGTAGAGTGATGATTGGGGTGAATTTGGTTCAAGTTAAGGGCTTTGTCCAAGAAATATTGGATTTGTTGATCGAGAGTTTAAGAACAAGATTGAAGGTCAGGTTATATTGGATCTCCATTAGGATTGAGATACTGTCATTTGGCTTTATGGTAGAAAGCAAAGGGCTTTACTCCTAAGTTCAAGGATGTTATCATGTGGGCTTAAATGCTTGTTTCTAAAAATGACCATTCAAGATTCGAGGAAAGGATGATTTTATCTTTAAGACATACTTGGTTCATGATCTCAATTCAAATCATTTGTTAGATTAATGAAGTCAAGAGGCTCATGGTAAAACTAATCTATGATTGAGGATCATGTTCCAATTATAATATGAGTGGAAGGTGTGGTAAATAATAAAGATGACACATGATGATACGTCTTGGTTATAATTCTAGTGTCATGACTTGATCTCTAAGCATGTCATAATTCTAGTTATTTTGATTACAAAGCGCAAGAATGTTTGCAAAACTCCATGATACGATGTCCAATAGACAAATAATTTGAAAAAAAGAAGTTCAGGTGACATAATTAATACCAAGTTCTCATGGCACAAAAATTCAACCAATGTTATCATTTGTACTCAAAGTTGCAGAATTATTTCTAAAAAACTCAAATGATCTAATCATGCCACAATTTCCTACTTGGATAAAGTTCACAAGTTTAGAAGACTTTCATTTAAGGACATCAAAGCTACAAAGGATATGGTTTTAAATTGAAATCAAAAGTGTCATTACACATGTTTAATTTTATCATAAGAGTAAGTATCGAGACGTTGCAAGCTTCATTCATCATTAAGGCTTCCAAGATCCAGGACAATTTCCATGGCCAATGTCCTTCATTAAGCCAATCCTCATGCTTCACCAAGCTCATGGATATTGAAAGTGAATTGAGGTGCCCCCACCTAAGTCTTGTCTCATACAAGCTGCTGCCAAACTCCATATCAACCATCAAGTTCCCCTCCCTGTGTCAAGTCTTTCACTCATTGTTGTGATATTAGTCAGGCTGATCCTGCGAAATCTGTAGAACGAAAACATAAATATGCTACGAGTCAATGGTTTTGTTCAGTTCATGTACTAGCTAAGCGACGAGTATGAGCAACTGTGAAAGTAAGGTTCTTTGGCATTGATCAATGAGTACGCAACTGTGAAAGTTAAATACTTACTGTTTGGCATTAAGTCTTCACTAAACCTCCATACTCCTAAGGCATTCAGCTATGCTACAGGTGACGGTAAAAAAGCAGCTCCATCCTCATGCTCCAAGATTCAGTGTGATGTCCTCAGAATTCTCGCTGCAATGAATAACCTAGTCATCAAAGCTATTGACAATATGATTTCGCAAACATGTCATAATCGATGATGAAGTACATATCATTCTAGAAACATATGCGACGGGAAGAAGTAAGCAAAAGAAAGAGAGAACTCTAAAAGAAAGCATAATCATACTTTGAAGTAGAATGTTTTAAGGCAATCAATGAAGACCTTTGAAGTCAGAACTGAAGACATGTCTAATGCTCATGTTCGTCCATCGCTAGTACACTCGGTTTGCTACAGCTCCCTCGGCTTAACACCAGCTAGCTTAACCTACACAAGTAAAACACGATGGGTGTAATGAGAAACTTAAGGGTTATTTGAAAAAAAACACAACAGAACTATCAGCATTAGTAATAGGCGTCAAATGTTAAAATTCAGAACCGCCGTGAAGTCTAGTGATGAGAGCTCGGGGCTTAGAGAGTTTTCCTTCCAATGCATAGTTTTTTTTTCTTTTTCTCCAAGTTTCATTCCAAGACACTCTTCAAGCCATCTTGTGCATAGTTCCTTGATATGCCAGTATCCATACTTTTCCTGACTTCAAATCTCACCAAAGTCCCTCATATCAAAGGTTGAACACATGAAAGGAAAAGAAAGATGTGAACGTTAATGAAAGGAAGAAGCTAGCAGGAATCAAATAGAAAACAAGGCAGGGATCAAAGAGAAAGCAATTTTTGCTTTAGCCTCAATGCAATTGCATTTTTTCATTTCTGTGCAGTCAGACTTGCTGATGGAGGACTTATGTGCAATAAGAAGAGCAGTGCTAAGGGCTCATCAGTTATATCAACAAATGGCGTTTCTGATGCACAAGACCTTACCAATAACAATGATCACATGTCCTTTTGGATTCCTTTGTTATCAGGGTAGTCAAAATTAACTTCTGATCCAAGAATCAACTACCAGGTGTTGTGTCTGTACTGACAGAGTTCATTAGAAATCCTGTTCAGGGTCCAGCTAGTACTGGAGTTGCTGGATGAGTGCGTCTCACATGTGACCTTGGTAACAGGCTTTCAGAAGAAAAATGGAAAGAGATTTTTCTGTGTTTGAACGACGAGGCTGCATCAACAGTGCCTGGATTCCTAAAGGTTTTTGAGAACAATGAGTAATATTGAAGTACTTAAATTTTCACAGTCTTCTGATAATGATTTGACAAATGATGAGTATGGTGATGACATCTGCAAACGGCCACATATGTTGTCTCAAAAACAAAGAATCATATTGCTATGCAGCTACTTATTTTACAGGTTACAACGGGTCTATACAGAAAACACTAGCAATCCTTATCAGTAGATAGCACCACAAGTCCTCTGTTGTACAAACTTCACGCAACAAGACCTGTCCCACTCACTCTTTGTGCTATCATCCTCAACCTGCAAAACCAGTCACATTCAGAAATATACAACGAGTCAGTAAGGAAACGGTAACGGAATTGAATCAAACATTGAAAGTCAGACATGATACGAGCTAAGCAAAAAGTCACAATCATGTGCAACATTAGTTTCTTTTTATGAGGAGTATTCCACAAACAATAAGCAAAAGGAAAACATTCAGCAGCCAAAAGATACTTTAGGAAAAGGCAACATAGCTGTGCAAGGAAGAAAGAACTCGAGACGTTCACAACTATGTCAAGTATGCACATTGCAGATACTATCAGTTTTGGCATAAGGATTATCTTCACAGTTTGTTCCTGACTCGTGTTCAGATGACCTTGGAGCATACGGCTAATACCAGTCAACTTAACCTGCACCAAGCACACAAATAACCAATGATCAAAGTCATGAAGAATAATTCATATCAAAATTCATTGCGGCAAATAAAATGTATGAATGAACAAGCGCCAATTCTGATGTGTTATGAGCAGGATTTATCCCAAAGTGGCAAGGCCCTCACTTCACATGTTTCAAACAGCTGCTTCATGACAGACTTTTTGGCCTTTGCAGTGTTAAGTTTGTTTCAGCCTTATCATGACAGGTTCCTGCACCAATCGAGAGAGCCGACAACATCAAAACGAATAACTTGACTAGTGGCAGGAAGAATGAATTAAATCAAGATGCAAGTTAAAACAAAGTTTTCTGAAGCTATATTTTTTTAAGTAAAAAAAAGAGAGGTAACTCATTAGACTTGTTTCTTGGAGATGGCTGAGGAAATTGGCCTACATATCAGTGTGACAGAGAATTATAACAAAGAATTCTGGAAACATCATGAGAGGTTCTTGAATGGTGCAGATAGGGACTCTTGGCCTAGCTATGAATCAGGTCAAAGCAACACACCTCCACCTCATATCCAACCTGCATTCTTGACCTTCAGAAGACTTCCAAACATAGCACCCATATAACTTTCGAAACAAGATTTCAGGTGAGGAAAATGAAACTTCATGAAGTCATCTCAATCCAAATTTGTACCTGTGCCAAAATTCATAGTCAGTTTCAACGTATGAGCCAAGCATAAGTCATTATGAGGAGTATGATTCTTGAAGCAATAAAGGGCAGAGAAAATACAGAGTTTATGCAGCAATAGCAGAACTAAGTTGCCACAGTGAAAGTTAAGTTATAACGGTAACAAAGTTAATTGAAGGATTCGATTAAAATCAAAAAATCAACAAGGGCCCACTCCCTTTCCAGAAAATCGCTACAGACAAAAATTGAAAAGAATGACTCACCAAATTAAGAGGTCCCCACAAGATTTTGTTGCGAATCTTCTCTAACGGATTACGGTAGCCAACTTTTATCCCATCCATGATTTTTGTTCACTCGCACATGCCAAATCTTCTTCTTCACACGTATTAGCCTCAAATCTTCTCCCTATAAAGCCAATCATTTGCAATCATTGAGGCACCACCTGAAAACCCTGTCACAGAGAACGATTAAAAAGAAACTCCGCAAGAATCATCACCAAAAAACCCTAACACTAAAGCTCAAATTTTGGATTCACCTCTGATTTTCACACTGAAAATCAGAAGTTGAAGAGCTAAAGCCCTCAATCATACACGAAGGACAACAGAGCAAAGGAGACGTGAGAAAAGAGATTGAACTCGGGAAAGTCACACTTGCTTACCTCATATTCATCGTTCACGATTCGGTAGTTCTCTTCTTCCCTTTGCGCCCTTGAATATAACGTGTTTGATACTTGCGGATGATGATTAATTGCTTTCCTTTGTTGTGTTCTTGATATTGCGTTCGGCCTTTGATTCGTATAATCGATGAAAATACGGTGAAGCTTCGTTCTTCTTCTTTGTTGAGAAAATAGAAGCCGAGTATTGAAACAAGGGTTTTAGAAAAGGGGTTAGGGTTTGTTCTTGATGGTTTCTGATATGCCAATCTGATAATCTGTATTCGCATGGTTTACATTGGTGAGGACGATGAGGCGATGGAAGTTTGGTGTCCCTAGAGGACGACCCAAACTGAGCTGAGTCTATTTTTCTTGAGTTCTTCACCATTCGTATTTTTTAATGCAATTTGTTTAATGTTTTATGTTTCCCAAGTCTAATGTTGCACTGCCCAAGAAACATTTGTAATTGGTTGTGTGTTTGCGAGTTCCGATGATGATGGTTACCGATGATGCACAGTAGTTAGGCACCCCTCTGTTTTCAAACGGAGTTCAATTTATTTCTTTCTTTTTATTTCTTTGTTAAAGAAATCTAATCTAAAATCATAAAATCATTTTATTAATTAATTATTTTGCATAATTCTATTTAATCAAATTAGTTAATTTGTTAACTAATTTTATTAAATGATTTTATTTAATGAATTAATTAATATTCAAAATTCAAAAACATTTTCTTAACTTTTTTTTTAAGTTTTAAGTTCTTTATTGTTTCTTTGTGATTAATTTCTCATTTTAATATTTCAAAATCAAAAAACATTTTCATAGATTAATTTAGTTAAGAGTATTATTTAATTAGATTAATTAATTTGATAATTAATTTAATTAAATATTTCTACCTAATTAGATTAATTATTTTTTTTCACCTTTGCTCGATTATGTGTGTGATGTGATTTTTTGTGTATGCTCGATTTTCTATTTGCTTGTGACATGATACAATGCTTATTTGTGTGATTACTTTTCGCATTTTTGACGATAAATTGCTAAGTAAAAAATGAACGCACATTAAGACTATTCATTTCAAAGATAAACGAAATCTTTGGTCCAACGCCAAATAAACATCCATACGCACTTCACTTCATACACACACGTAAGTCGATCGTTCCTCGATCGCCATCTGCACGAACTTTGCACCTTACACTTTTCTCAACATTTTCCCACTTAATGAATCAACGCATTGCGCTTGTTTTCCATAGCCAGTATTTAGTTTATTTCCTCAACTTTGCGAGTCGAGTACTTTGTGCCTCGCTAAAAAAACCAACAAATAGAACTTCCATTTGCATTTACCTTAAACTTCAAAAACCAAAATGTTACTTCTTAGATCCAAACCCTTGATCCAACATCAAGCGGTCTTAGGAAACAAAATACTTCAATAAATACGAGGAAAATTGCACGCCACGAGCCTTAAGCGATAGAAAGGGGGATAACGAGCTTTCGTTACTCGCTCCGATTATTTCGACGCAGGACACTCGTCTTGTTGGGCGGGATAAACTATCCATAGTCTTTAGTGCAAATGGACTCTTAAATCCTTTCATCGAAGAAAGGTAATAAAATCAACAACCGATACCCATATCAGGCCAAACTACGAAGCTCTGACTTTCCCATTGCACAAGGGAATACGTAGGCACGAGGATCTCAATCCTTGCCGAGCCCCTAGGATCAATAAACCCTTTAGTTCAACAAGTAATCATGAGTATAGACATCCATTCGCGCGTGACAATCTAGATGGTTCCCATCGAGTACGATGGATGTAGGAGGTGCTAATACCTTCCTCCTACATAACCGACTTCCGAACCCCGACAATGGTTTACGATGACCTTGTTTTATCCCTTCTTTGTGGTTTTATCTATATTTTCCATTTACCTCTTCGGGAATAAATAAAATTAGGTGGCGACTCTCAAGTCAGCCCAGCCGCGACCGCGTTCGCGAGGGATCGTATTTTTCGAGGTACGACACATGCCATACACCAAGGAGAAGGAAGTTGCCCCGGTTGACGTCCTGACTGACGTTCGATACCCATGCAGCGCGAATGGTAACATCTCATGCCAATCTTTGTAAGTGACAACCATCTTCTGCACAATCTTCTTAACATTCTTGTTAGCATCCTCTACCACGCCATTCATCTTTGGCCGGTAAGGAGAAGAATTGTGATGTTGAATCTTGAAGTCTCGGCACAGCTCTGCCATCATCTTGTTGTTTAAGTTAGAACCATTATCAGGAATGATTCGCTCGGGCACTCCGTAACTGTAAATGATGTCTCTTTTCAAAAACTTGGCTACCACTTGACGAGTGACATTGGCATAAGATGCTGCTTCAACCCACTTGGTGAAGTAATCAATCGCAACCAAGATGAAACGATGACCATTTGAAGCAGTAGGCTCTATCTTCCTGATCATGTCGATTCCCCACATGGAAAAGTGCCAATGAGATGACATGACGTTGAGTGGGCTAGGAGGGACATGCACCTTGTCTGCATAAATCTGGCAATTGTGGCACTTACGGGCGTACGAACAATAATCTGCATCCATTGTCAGCCAATAGTTCCCTCATCTTAATAATTTCTTAGTCATGGCATGACCCCCTGCATGAGTACCAAAAGATCCCTCGTGGACTTCCTTTATTAACAAGTCTACTTCGTGTCTATCCACGCATCTAAGAAAGACCATGTCAAAGTTCATTTTATACAGAACCCCGTCCGCATTCAAGATGAAACTAGCAGCAAGTCGTCTCAAGGTCTTTTTGTCGTTGGATGATGCCCCAACTGGTTATTCTTGTTTTTCTAGGAAAAGCTTAATATCAAAGTACTAAGGTTTCTCATCAGACACTATGTCTACAGAGAAAGCATAAGCTGGTGCGTCGAGCCTGGAAAGGTCAATCTTGGGCACATAGTTCCAACACAAGACTTTGATGGACGAAGAATGAGTAGCCAATGCATCGGCAAATTTATTCTCATCTTGTGGTATATATTGAAGCTTAACTGTTGTGAAGAACGTCAACAGTTTTCTGGCATAATCCCTATAAGGAATTAAGTGTTCTTGAATTGTATACCACTTGCCGGTAATCTGGTTGATAACGAGGGCCGAATCTCTGAATATATCGAGGGTCTTAATCCGAAGATTAATAGCCTCCTCTATTCCCATTATGCACGCCTCGTACTCTGCTTTGTTGTTGGTGCAGCCAAAAGTAATTCTGGCAGCGAAGGGAAAGTGAACACCTTCGGGAGTGATAAGAACAACACCAATTCCACGTCCTTTGATATTGACTGCCCCATCGAACATCAACTTCCATTTGGATTCAGGGTCAGGCCCCTCCTCCGGAAGTGGTTCCTCGCAATTTCTTGCCTTGAGGTACATGATGTCCTCATCAGGGAAATCAAACCTCATTGATTGGTAGTCGTCTTCAAGCAGTTGTTGTGCAAGATAATCCGACAATGCACTTCCTTTGATGTCTTTCTGGGAAGTATATTGTATGTCATACTTTGTTAAGATCATTTTCCACCTTGTAACCCGTCTGGTTAATGCTGGTTTCTCCAAAATATACTTGACAGGGTCCATTTTTGAGATTAGCAGTGTGGTATGGGTCAACATGTACTGTCTCAGTAGGCGAGCAGCCCATGCCAAAGCGTAACAAGTTTTCTCGAGCAGTGAGTAACGGGATTCACATTCGGTAAACATTTTGCTAAGGTAAAAAATAACATGCTCTTTTCGACCAAACTCGTCATGTTGTCCTATAACACACCCCATTGACCCTTCTAACACAGTCAAGTACATGATAAGCGGTCGTCCTGGAACTGGAGGCATTAGAATCAGAGGCTCCTGCAAATATTATTTTATCTTTTCAAAGGCTCTTTACCAGTCCTCATTCCACCTGACCGTTTGTTCTTTCCTTAACAAATTGAAGATTGGCTCGCAAGTGGAAGTTAGATGAGATATAAACCGTGAAATGTAGTTCAATCTCCCTAAAAACGCACGCACTTCTTTTTCTGTTTTCGGTGCAGGCATGTCTTGTATTGCTTTTACTTTTGCAGGATCTACCTCGATTCCCCTTTGGCTAACAATAAAACCCAGCAATTTACCGGTACGCTCTCCGAAAGTGCACTTGTTTAGATTCAACCTCAATATGTACTTTATCAATCTGTCAAACAACTTTTTGAGATTGACCAGATGCTCTTCTTTGTCCCGGGACTTGGAAATCATATCGTACACATAGCACTCAATTTCCTTGAGTATCATGTCGTGGACCAAAGTTACCATAGCTCGTTGATACGTTGCCCCTACATTCTTCAATCCGAAGGGCATAACCTTGTAACACAATGTACCCCACGGGGTAATAAATGTTGTTTTCTCCTTGTCCTCGGGTGCCATATGTCGCTCCCAACTGATGACACACGGCCAAGAGGGGTACAGACGCGAACGGTCGGCGAAAGGAGAAAGGAATGAATAGAGTCGCCAGCTAGGCATTTTTATCCCGAAGGAAAGGTAATGCTGCATAAACCTGAGAAAAGATGGATAAGACGATTGCGAACCAGAGAAACTGAGAAAGGGGGTTGGTTACAACCTGGGAAGGTATTAGCACCCAGATTGTCTGTCGTACTCGACGGGATCCACACTTGAAAGATTTGTGTTTTAAAGGGGTAGGGTCAGTGTTATTTTGTGTACCAAAAGCTGGAAAAGAATGCAAGTGTTAGTGCAAAAGAAATGTGAAGTGAAATAAGAGAAGTGTCAGTGTAAGAACAGGAGTGAAATGCTAAAGAATATGAGGCTTAAAGAATAATGCTGGAAGAGGGGGGAATATACAGAGACTTTTGTACGATAACTGTTAAGTTATGCCTACGTATCCTCTCGTGCAATGAGGAAGTCAGAACACCGTAGTTCGACTCAAAGAGACTGAAAGATAAATTGACTTATGAACTGCTTACTTGTCCATGCTCAAGTGTATGACCTGTCTGGCTCAGGTGCAAACTGTCTTGCATTAGACGGAAGAAGCGAGTTCTCATTTGTGAGTGAAGATGATGAGAAAAGAATCCCGGAGGAGACGATTATTGTTTTTGTTTTTTTTTGGTTTTCAATCTTTTATTGCTTTTGGGATTTGTCATAAGAAAATGAGTTTAATCCTAAGCCAAGGGTTAGTAAGCTCATCACATCCTCCCTCTGATTAGGGGTAATGAGAATACCTTAAGTATGAAGTAAGCACCTCACACTTAATCACCATGATGTAGGATTAAGATCATTAACCTACTTTGTTATTGTTAGATGTTTTTTTTTGTTTTTGCTTAGTGCTAAGTAATGAGTTTAAGCTATAATCAAGGATTTAATGGACTCATTACACCATCCTAATAGAAGGATAATAGATGAGAACATTTAAGCTGAGAAAGGCTCCTCAACTTAATCCATGATTAGGGATTAACCTAATGACAAAACAAGACCTTTATTAAAGTGGAATTTAGTTAATGATAAGGTTAAGAAGTGAATTTTATGGTTTGTAAGACAAATTGAGGGGGACTTGTCCATTAACACTAGGGTTAGTCCTTCTTAACTAATCAAGGAAGAATTAGAACCATGATGTAAGGCCAAAGTTACAAGCTATTGTCTTAGTGATTATTAAGATGGATTGATTAAAGGAATTAAACACATTATGGGTTTAACACATAGGATTAAAGTTATACACTCCATCCTAATAGAAGGATACAGGCATAACCCTAATCACAAAGCCTTAAAAACTTTAAGGTTTAGTCCATGATTAAGAGATGAGAAGAGAAGACTCAAAGATGACACAAAGGTAAAACTAATGGGGGGACTAATCAAACCCTAATTGTGATCATGCTTGGGTATTCCTAGGGTTTATGAGGCTTTCAAGAAGTCTTCAAGAAAAAGCCACCAAGGAAGAAGAAAGATGGAAGGAGGAGAAGTAGAAAGAAGCAAGACAACTTACTTCACTTAAGAAGATAAGTTGCTTGAAGAAATAAAGTGAGGAGGGAACATGAATGAGAAAGCTCACTCTAATACAAAAGTAAAATGCAGCAATGAATGCATAAGAGAGATGAGAAGAGATTATGAAATGAAAATGAAAAGGATGCAATGATGCAAACCAAAAACAGAAGCATGTTTATGATGTTAATGATGCAAAGAGATGACATAAATGTATGTCATGAGATGGGGATGATCATACAAGCAATGAATGTGCAAATGAAACATGAAAGGAGACATGAAAGTTCATGAAAACTTATGAGATGCAATGGTTGCATAACATGGCAAATGGATGATTCAATGATTAAACATGATTTCAATGTGTCCTAAGATGTCTTATATGTCAATTGGATGCACAAAATGTCATGGCAAGCTCATGTATGCAAGCATGTGAAGAATGGATGCAAATGCAGGCAAAAATTAGGGTTTATGTACAAGATACAATTCCAAAATTCAAAATCAGAAGCAAATGACATGATAAAAAAATGAAAATGGAATCAAAGGTACCCTAAACCTATACAAGTTTACTAACCAAAGGGGAAGATCAGAAGCTAAACCCTAAAGGACTTATGGTTTTTCTAAGTTTGCTAGGGCTTTAAGGTACCTCTCAAGGAAAAATGCAAAACAAATAAAAAATGAAAGATAAATTCATGCCAATTTTATCCTAGAAACTACATGTTATGTGGTATGCAATGCAAAAAGAACCATTATCAAACCCTTCATGGTTAGGCGGAAAAGATTTTTCTAAGTTAGGGTCAAAAATGTTGATTTTTAAGAACCCTAAATCCAAAGAAAATATCAAAATATATCAAGAACCAAAAAGAAATTTGTATGAATGGTTTGATAATGTCTCTAAATGTATCAAGATGCAATGTGATTTTTTTGGTGATTTTTAGAAACATAAATGGTATTTTAATTAATTAATTTCCATTAATTAATTAAAATAAACATTTAAATATTTTAAAAATACAAATTTTATGCAAAAAATAAAATAAAAATTATTTTTGGGTTAAGAAAATTATTTGAATGCAAAATACAGAAGGAAAATATTTTTAAGATTTTCTAACTATTTTAAATAAATGATGCAAAATAGATGAATAAAAATGAGTTTAAATGGAAGTATGCTGATCCAGTGGTCCAAGTTTAAATGAAAAAGGGATGGAGTTGACTGCGCGCCAGATTCAAGGGTGGAGTTTCAAACTGGCTTAATTATCTGATTAATTTAATTAATTGGAAATTAGGGTTAAGTGATCTAATCTGGACCTTTCGAAAACGCGTTAACCCTAAGATCTAATGGCCAGAATTTAAACTCAGCCTAATTACTCAGCTAACCCTAATTATGCCCTAAGCACTTTCAGGTGACCGGAAAAGTGTTCCGGTCATCTTCTCCGGCCACTCAAACTAGCTAACTCACTCAATCCATAAAATCAAACCACCAAACTCTCCAGAAATGATCTCTACCCCATTCTAAATAAGATTCAGCCATCAAACAACATTTATTTCACATGAATAAAGAGATTCGAATCAAAACGGAAAATCTTTCAGAAATTTCAGAAGCTTCATACACGCTCAAAACTGAATCATTTTCAAAACCAAAAGGTGCAGTGTGATCAGTGAAGCATGGAGAATAATCTAAGAACTTAAGAAATCATTTCTGGAAAAAATGTTCTTGGTGATACCTGAACTGAAGCTTTCGAAAATGGCACTGGCTGGCTGCTTCTTTGCTTCAAATCAACTTCAATGATCCCCCTGAAGAGTTTGGAATGCTTGGTTGGAGTTTATATGGCATCTATGTGAAGTTGGCTGAAGCTCAGTTCAAGAAATGTGAAAATCGTGTTTTTGATATGGTGTGTTTCAAGGCAAAATGAAGGGTGGGAAATGATCAGTGATGAATGTGGAGTTGAATGGTGGAAAAAGTTTGGTGATTTGTTGGCTGAGTTATGAAAATCGAAAGCTTTTGCAAGTTGGAGTGATTTTGGCTATGCTGAGGATTCTGAGGTTTCAGCCTGTGTTGTGTTATGTGTTGAGTTGCTTGAGGTCCACATATCAATCCTTGATAGGTGAGAGAGTTGTTGTGGAGCAGTGTGATTGGTATGGCTCATTTTGCATAAAGTCCACAAAATTGTCTTTGGAGGTATGGGCTCATGGCAGGCCAAGAACAATGGGGTGTCCTGCACAGCTGGCTTTAGGGAGGTCCATAGAATTAGTCTTGAGGCAATGCAGCAAGTGGGATGAAGTTTGTGTGATGTTTTGCAATTATGAGAAGCTTTGGCCCTTTTGTAATTTCTTGATGTTCAAGGCATGGAATGATGAAATTCTTTGGGCAATTCTGAATTATAGGTCATGTACTATGTTTGTGTAATGGTTAGAAGTCAATTAGAGGTCACAAATTTCCTTTGGTACATAAGTGAAATTTTGTGATTTTTCCCAACTTTGCAAGGGCATAACTTGAGTTCTATGATGAATTAGATCAAGTTCTTGTACTTTTTGAAAAGGGAATGATCCAATCTACAACTTTCATGACCAAGAGTTTTTCATTTGAAACATTTTTTAATAAAAAAGAGGAGGTTGAAAAACATTCCCAAAATGGCAATTTTGCATTACAAGTCACTTTCCCAAAATGGCAACTTTGAAAATGGCTTGAAATTCTTCAATTTTGTGAACTTATAACATCTTCTAAGATCAAATAAAGATAATATACACCCAAAATGATGGATAATACCCTTTGGTTGGATGATTGGGTGCCTTAGATGCCCTTATTTTGCACTGACTTGTTCAAGAAGTCATTTATTGATCAGATTCCTTCCCCATTGAATTTTTCATGAAAATTGGTATGCATGATCCTTATAAGATATAGAGACCAATAGAAACAAGAATGACCAAAAAATTTGGAGTTATGGCCTCTGAAACCAAAACCCTAATTTTAGGTCATCTGTGCAGTTAAGCTTGGCTCTGCTTCCATGCCTTCCTCAGTTCTTGTGATTCTTAGACTTCCTTGATATTGGGAGGATATAATATGATGCTTGAACATACATGGACCCCCTTGAGATGATTGGAGACCCTTGGGGTGGCTCAGATAGCTCAGGGATGGATCAGATCACAAACCCTAGATGTAGATGACTTAAACTATGCAGTGAAGCAAAAATGCAATATGAAATGATATGATTGAACTTATGCAAATGAAAAGAATCACAAGCCATGGTGAAATGAGTGAGGTCAAATTTGGGGTGTTTACAGCTGCCCCTATTCAAACATGAGTTAGTTGTGTAGGATGTAAGCGACGGCTTAACAGGCAAACAAGATGACTTATGGTTGAATACCAAAGACAGTCCAAAATTTGCACTCACTGGGTGAAGAAGAAAAAGGATATAGATTGTAAAACTAAAGTATGATTATAAAGTGCGGGCGATGGAGGACGACCATCGAGCAGAGGACGACTGTTGGGGATAAAGCAATGACGGGGACGGCCGACATGCTGGGGAAATAAAGGATTATGATGGGGACGACCATCAGGTAAAGTAACAAAATTCTCTGGGGAATTAAAAGGTTAAGTTAATGATGGGGACGACCATCGGGTTTGTAAAGTAAGGGTAAACAACGATGGGGACGGCCACCGGGTTAATGAAGATCAAAGGTGAAGGACGATCACCTAGCAAGGGACGGCTGCTCTGTTGGGGAGAAAGATGAGGGACGGTCATCTAAGGTGAAGAACGATCACCTGGTAGGGTACAGCTGCCGAAAGGATCGCGACATAGGACGAATGTCGAATAGAAAAGGTCGAAGATTGGGACGGCCATCAGATAAGCATGATGAGGACGATCATCAAGAGGTGAAGGACGATCACCTAGCAGGGTACGACTGCTCTCGGGGTTTATCATGACATAGGACGAATGTCAGATAACAAGATCAACGATGGGGAACACCATCAGATAAAATGATGAAGGACGATCATCAAGAAGGTGAAGGATGATCACCTAGCAGGGGACGGCTGCTAAAACATCACGACATAGGACGAATGTCGGATAAGAAAGGGTTCCGATAATGGAAACTCCGCTGGGGATATGGACGGGGGACGGTCATCCAAAGGTGAAGGACGATCACCTGGCAGGGTACGGCTACCGGAAATATCATGACATGGGACGAATGTCAGATAAAAGGGAAATATTTTATTGGGATTTGCTGGGGACTCTTCTGGGGAAGGGTAGACACAGACGAGTGTCTAAGAAAGAAAAGGTATAAGTGTTTGGCACTGTGTATAGATTAAAGATGCGGACGAGCATCCTTAGGACCATGATACGGACGAGTATCGTTAGAAACAAACGCTGACGCATGTTTAGAGATGATGATACGGACGAGTATCAACTGGTTAACAAAGAACACAGACAAGTGTCGATTCTGAGGGGAAATAAGCGTGCATACAAGATACGAACGAGTATCTGTATGAGTAAAGATTTAGCACGAGTGAGTCACAGACGAGTGTTCATCTTGCTGAGAAGAGTGTGACACGGACGGGTGTCAAAAGTGAAAGAGTATAAGTTGTGAATTTAAAAGTGTAAAAGGTGTTTGATGACCTGTGGGGGATAGGATGACACAGACGGGCGTCGAAAGAAGTGTATCATAAACAAGTGTTTAGGCAACTGTGTTGGGGATAGGATGACACGGACGGGTGTCTGGAAAGTATAATAATATGTATTTGTAAGTGCAAAGGGGACGCTTTGGCTTTCTGCTGGGGATATGACACAGACGAGTGTCGAGAAGTATCTGTTATGTATAAGTATCTGCTTGTAGAGAATATTATGGCGACTTCCTAGGGAAAGATGACACGGACGAGTGCCAAAAGGAGCATGTATCTGTATCCGAGGAATCCTAAGAAGACGCTTTGGCATTTTTCCGCGGAACTTGAGAGGTATTCTGTATGTTGTTGATGGTGTATCAGTATTCACAGGTGACTGATTCAAAACATGGCTTGTGATTATGAAATATGTTTGATTTTTGCCGTAATGCTCTGTATTAAACGGAATGCTACGCTTTGAAGGGAGAATATGATGCGAATTCTATGATTATGCAAAAGATACCGATCCGGGATTCGGATCCCCTTGTTGTGAAGATCTCTGACTGATCTAGCTTGAAGGAGTGTCCCAGCTGGGCATGAGGTCATTGGTAGATTTGATATATGATTCTGCCTGGGGAAATAAGTCACTGATAGACCTATCTTGGTAATGAAGAGCCCGGTTGGGGTCTTGTGGAAGCTTCCGTCACTTTGTTGTGAGATCTTCAGACATTGCTCTTCTGGATAGAGGTTGAAATTCTGTGGAGAGATGGTTTCATGTCTAACACTTGGCTGGGGAGGAATGATCACTGAACGATCTTTCCAGAGATTTTTGTAGGGATCCTGCCAGGGATGATGAACTCAGTTGGGGAAATGAGCCCCTCCTGATGCTGCTTTGAAGAAGATGCTGGGGAAGAATGCTTGGCAGTTTGCTAGGGAGAAGCTTTCATGCCCCATGTCATCTTCGAATACCTGCAATCCCGTTATGAAAAAGAAAATAGACAAGTACCCCGAGGTGTCCCTTACCGGGTTCCATCGTAGGAATTTAGACACTCCCGGGAGCAAATACATTTCCTCTAAGCATATAATTTAGAAAAAACGCATATGTATTTATGCAATTGATATTTTAAGGACATCAAACATTTTGCAAATGAAAATAAAATGTACGAGACTAAGTGTGACTGAAGATCTGATTTTATTAATTTGTGTGCCCTGAATTGGCAAGTACAGTCAAAGAAACAAATCCCCTGAAATGAGGAGATTGTTACAAATTGAGAAACAAAAAGATGCTGGCAATGTTGATGGCGCTTCCGTGTGCTTCCCTTTTGCTATGACTCGTATGACATTGACGTTCTTCTTATCTTGCTTTTGAAGAAGACTGATTCTGACCGATGCTTTAACCTTTCGAAGCTTGCCATGTTGTAAGTGATACATACGAGTTCAGAATGCAGTTGTTCGCTTATTCCCTTATTTTGCGTGAATCGCCCTTTCGAGTTTTCAATCCACTGGGATACCCATTTTTGCCTGAGCTGTCCAATGTGGCTTTTCAACTCAGCGGGTGTACATATTTTTTTATTTTCCCTTATTTTTGCCCGAGTCTTTTATTCTGTTTTTGACTCGCCGGGATGCCCTATTTTTGCATGGACTTACATTCTGTTTTTATGTCCAGCGGGTCATTTTATGCGAAGTATTTTTTAACTGCATCTGAATTCACAGGGGATAAGAAATCTTCACCATCCATAGTACTAAGCATTAGTGCTCCACCAGAGAAAACTTTCTTTACTATGAATGGACCATCGTAATTTGGAGTCCACTTGCCCCTGTGGTCTTATGAGGAGGGAGTAGTGTTTTCAGCACAAGATCTCCTACTTGGTATTCCCAAAGCCTGACTTTCTGATCGAAGGCTTTCTTCATTCTTTTATGATACAGCTGCCCATGACAAATTGCAGCTAATATCTTTTCTTCGATCAGACTGAGTTGTTCGTATCGGGATCGGACCCATTCTGCCTCATTCAGCTTGACATCCATTAGTACCCGCAAGGAGGGTAACTCAACTTCAACAGGTAGGACTGCTTCCATACCATACACAAGCTGATACGGTGTTGCCCCAATGGATGTTCTGATTGATGTACGGTACCCATGCAGGGAAAATGGTAACATTTCATGCCAGTCTTTGTAGGTAACCACCATCTTCTGTACAATCTTCTTGATATTCTTGTTAGCTGCCTCTACAACGCCATTCATCTTTGGCCTGTGTAACACCCTAAATTTGCCCTCTGGTTTTTCTGTCTTCGTTTTTTTTCGTTTTGCATCTCATCTGCATTTCCATTAGATCATTAACTTCTAGAGTTCATATCATGTGCATAAGACATGGGATCGTTATTTTCTGAGGATTAGGGTTTCACGTCCTTATGTGCGGATTATCAGAAGAATTCAAGTTCTTGGATATGCAGCCATCAGTGGCATCATTTTCTTATTGCTCTTGTCACAAAATTAGGGTTTATTTCCCTAATTTTGCGGTTTTCAAGGAGTTCACGTCTGCAAGGATTATTCATTACACATCTGGCCCATTGTCAGTCATCGTGCGTCCAAGATCAAAGATTGTGCTCCTCTGTGGATTTATTTTCCCAAGAGAACGATTCAGACGGATTTGAAGAGATTAAGGGTCCATTGGATTAAAAATTCAGAGGTTGATTGGTTCAAGTGATTTGTTTCAATTGCAATGATGGTTGTATTTCATGTTTTATCAGAAGTGTGTGGAATAGTACAAGTTGTTTCGTGGCTGTGTGCATATTGGTGGTTGTCGGTCCAACCCATAAAAGATCAATTCATACCCATTTTCCTTATCCATTTCTCATTTTTCATTTATGCCCGTCCATTATCCAATTTTTCTCATTAGTCATTTTTCATCCGATTAATCCATTTCTTTTAGGTAAAACCACTCTTTTCTTTCCTTTTCCAATTTAAGCCTAATTAAATATATCCATTTTCTAAACCATGTCCTTTTTTATTTCAAAAAAATCAATATTCATTTGCCAAGGCCAAATATTCCTTTTTATTTAATCCATTCCCAACCTTTTAATACCCATTATTCATGTTTGCTTCAAAATCCATTCAAAATCCCATCTTTTATTTTTAATTGAACTCAAGGCTTATTATTGAAATCTTTTTTAACAGTTATAAAAATATCCAAATTGCTGCAGCCCCATATCTTTTCTCACAATCACATTTCATATTAATCCAAAACACACTACTTTTTTTTACACCAACTTGGGACCCCACCACTCTAAAATCAGTCACGCACAAACACACCACCTTTTAGCAACAAACGTTCCTCTCAACATTTTCTTGACTCCCCCACGCACACAATTCTCTCACACAGCATCACGTTTTCTCTCATACACACCACTTGCTTGCAGGGCAATGAATTTCATGTGCTTTTGCTTCCTCCCGCACACACCAAAACAATCCCGCAAATAACTAACACTACCACACTAATTTTTCCGTAAAAAAATATCACACTCACCAACTTCACCCTTCATTAGCTCACCTTGAACAAACTTCCTCAAACCTTCAACTCTATCAACCATAGCAAAACTGCAACAACCAAAAACTCATCACTTCTTCAACTCTCATTCGACCCTCCCTTCACCGACCCAAACCTCCATCTCACAAACCTCCATCTCATCACCACCATTCTCTACACAAACTTGAAACCTCACACCATTAACAACATCCTTCTGCATAAACAACATTAAAACTCTTCAGTCACCCACCGCAAACAAGAGCAGAACAAAAGAAGAAGATGATATTGAAGTAGAGAGAATCAAACAACAAACCTATTCCAAATCCAACCCGCTCAAAATCACAAAACCTAACCACCATAAATCTAAGCCTTCAAGCAACAACAAATCGACCAAAACAGAAAAGAGAAGAAGAAGAAGTGGATATGGATCAAGATTTGAAGCTGAAAATGGAAACAAACCGTGGTGAGATTCGTAACGCAGTCGAGGAAGAAGCCGAAGCAGGTCTCGGCGAAGTGATGATGTCACAAATTCCGTCACCGACGTAGTCTCTTCTCGGGTTTGTTTCAGGTAGTGGCTCCGGTCGGAGGGAGTTGCTTCGCCACTGTTTTGCTAACCGACATTATGCGATTGAAAGGAGGGAAGAAGGATCCGCGTTGATGGAGACGCCGCCGTCCTTTCTCTTTTGTTTTAGAACTTCGGGTCATGTGGAGAAAGAAAGAGGGTTTTGTTTTTGTGATTTTGAAAACAGGGGAAGTGGTACGCATTTTGGTGGCTGGTTTTGTTTTATAGAAGGTCTTGTTGTTGCTGGATGGGCTTGACCCGTTGGATCGTTTCTCAGGCCTTGTCTCCATCGTTGCACCTTCCTTTGCTGTGTTTGTTTTGATAGGCTTCGTAAGGCCCAGTAGTCTCACCTGCATCAAATTTTCAGCGACATTTTTTTCCTTTTCCATTTCTTAATTCCTCTGTTTTTTTTATTTTAATTTTATTAATTAGTATAGATTATGTATTAAGTTTTGTTCTAAGATTTAAATATTTTTTTGTTTTCCTTATTTGAACATTATTTGTTTGATTTAGTAATATTAATCTGGTTTAATTAAAGTTTAATGATTGATTTTTATTCTTTTCTATTAGGGGATTTCAATTAGAATTTAATTAATTCTTGTTAATAGTTTAATTTAGGATTATGTTAGAGTTATGCATAGTTGTGGTTTTAATTCCGTTTAATTCTTGTTTATTTAAATAGAACGGTATTTAATTTTGGTTCTAGTTCGTGCTCATTATTTTGTAGGCTTATTGTTCGACTTTAGTGACCTCCTTATGTCAAATTGTTCCTTGGACCTGAAGACTCGGCATGATAATTGACAATTGTGCTTGACTTGTAAATCTGTTCTGGGCTTGATACTTCTTCTTGAGTTTCTTTTGCGCATTGAAGAGGCAACGAACCTTCTCCGTTAGGTACCACTGAGGCCTAGTTTTATTGCCTGCTGCTGCATTGGAAGTCCAACTGGTGTAGGCTCTGTTTGTGCATTATTCATCTTATCTCCATTTCGCATTCTCATCTCTCATTCTTATTTCTTATTCATCTTATTTCTTCTTCTTCATCTTATCTTCTTTTATTCTTGTCTTGCTGGAGGTGTGCTTAGGCCGCCATGGTGTTGCTCCTTTTATCTTCTTCTTTTCTTCTCCTTCATTAGGATAGGGAGCCTCACTAACCTAGGACCATCTGAGCATGTGAATATTAGGATTAGACTTTTCCCATTAGCTTTTACCTTTTTGATCCTTTTGGTTCTTCTTCTCTTCTCATCTTCAAACTTAATTCTAATTCACTTAATAAAGGTTGAGTACTTTCATGTGACATGAGACTTTGTTATGAGATACTTGCACGCGTTCCATTTCGGGGCGAGGTGTGAGTCATCACTCGTGGTGGATAGGTCTTAGCATGAGTACCTCACAAAGAAAAAGCTAAAAAACCCTTCTTAACCCAAAAACCACAAAAATATTTAATAATGGTAATAGGCCAGTGTGCTTAAGCCTTCACTTGTGGGACTAGCTATGGGGATTTCCTTCATAGATAGGTGTGCCTCTTGCGCATTCCATTTCGGGATGATGTGAGACGTACACATCCCATTCATTAAGACTTAGGTACACTGACCTATGCAAACCTTCACTCATAAAAGCTTCTAAAAAACACAAACAAACAATAAGCGTCTTTCCTTCGGGAATTCTTTTCTCATCTCCTTCGCTCCATACGCGAACTTGCTCCTACTTGTCATTTTGCAAGACGGTAACGCACTCGTCGTCCGAGCCTGCAACACCTGAGCAATGGCATAGGAAGTTCAAGCCTTAATTCACAAGCAATTTCCTTTTAGTACCCCTAGTTAGGGGAACTACGGCGTCTCTGATCCTCATTATATTGATGAGGTACGTAGGCAGCGGGGTAGGGCCCGTTCGAGCATAATCTTTATTTTCCCTACATTTTTTTTCTTTGTTTCTTATTCAGTTCTTTTCTCAGTTTCTTTTCCAGTTCTTGTTATTCTCTTTGCTGCAGCTTTCATACCCTACCCCTTTGAAACATTTTCTTTGCAAGCGTGGATCCCATCGGGTACGGCGGACGATCTGGGTGCTAATACCTTCCTAGGTCGTAACCGACTCCCGAGCTCAGTCTTTCTGGTTCGCAGGACCTGTGTCCTTCCTCTTTCTTTCTTCTGGTTTGTGCAGCATTACCATTCCCTTTCATCGGGATAAAAATGCCTGGCTGGCGACTCTATTCTTTTTCTGCGCCACTTTCGCGTTTGTACCAGGATGGAAATCTGGGGAGCGACAGCTGGCGACTCTTCTGGGACGTCACACCAGAGCCCTCTGGTTCCCCTGTGAGTCTCTCCTAGTGCTTGCTTGTTTCTGTTTCATTGGGTGTTGACTGTTTGCTGCTGTGTGTTGTATTTTACTGTTGTTTATTTACAGTTTTGTTTACAGCTTTATTTACAGTTTTCAGTATTTATTTTCCGCATCATATATCATACTGGACTGTCTGGACTGGTTTTCTGTTTGGTGGGCTCGGGTGATACTGTTTCTGTGAGATAAGCCAAGTACCTGACTTGAGTGCACTATAGGATTAGAGTGGACATATTGTACTCACATGTGACATGATGAGTGGCAGTGTGTTTCACGCCCAGATTGCGACCGTCCTGGAAATATCTTATGTGGGGATTTCCTCCACTTCGGGATAGGAACTTGATAGTTATGTGCATCTAGGGACCGATCATTGAGAATCTTTGTAGGAACAACCCTCTTCAGTGGTGGCAGTGGCATACCACATTTTGTGGCAAACCCATTCGCACCCGAGGGTCCACTGGGGACTCGCATAGGATGGCCTGGTTCTCTTATAGGAACTCAGTCAAAGCATCTGGTCGTATGACATTAGTACTATATCCTACGGGCTAAATGTACTATTGTTTCTCGATTTCAGCGCTTGAAGCTGGGGACTTATAAGGGATGCTTGTTTTTCCCGGACTCAGCTGAGGCCTCCCTGCGTAGTACATAATGCCAAACCGATTCCCTGATCTGGTCATGAGCCATTTCTCGGAAATGGTGAAAGTATTATTGCTATTCGGCTTTGAGAGTCCGTGATGTTTGACCCGGAGCATACTAGTGAGATTGGGAGGGATTTACAGGTTTGCAGGAACCCATGACCTCAACATACACTCATTACCAGTGCGGTCTTATTGTTTTGATCCGGTCACTATGATCCTGAAGTTCTTGACCTTTGGTTCTCGGCTTCTATTTTGGGTTATTATACAGAGATCTTGTGGTTACAGACACTCGATTCTTGGCTCAGTATTCCATATTCCAGGCAGTTTCCAGCTGTGATCCCATGTCTTTGCATATTTGCATCATCATATTGCATTTCGCATTTGCATCAGCATTGCATTTCCTTCTTCCAGAGAGCTCATCCTTCCTCTTTTGTCCATGACCAGCAGCTGATTTCCCGGTACTTAGTTTGAACAAGTGGTAACAGTTGGAAGATGACATTGTTTGAAGGAAGACTGAGCAGTGTCAAGAGGTAAAGGGTCAGATTTGAAGTTGTCAGTAGCTATGTCAGAAAGTAACCGTCAGAATGTTGAGTTTCCACCTAGTTTCCCTTTGATGACCAGTCCTTTGTATGGTCTTTCTCATGATGAGGATCTTCCACAAGTGAACAACCTTACTCAAGCTCAGCCTGCGCAGACCCCGATCGTGAATCAGAGTGTACCTGAACCATCTGTTATCCGAGGTGGACCTTCATCTTCTTCCGATTCTACAGATTATCAGAGTTTTGCTTTCCCTATGCCAAACTTCCAAGGGGCAATCCCTCTTGTGAAGACCAAGGATCCACCAACTTTTGATCCTGCTGAAAGGTTTCGTGTGTTGGATGAGCAACTTAAAGCCTTAGTGGATCCTGATGCCTTTGGTTTTGATGCTCTAAACTTGTGTTTGGTGCCTGGTCTTGTCATACCTCTAGATTTCAAAGCTCCAAAGTTTGAGAAATACACTAGTGTCAGTTGCCCGAAGCGTCATTTGGTGATGTTTTGCAGAAAAATGACTTCTCATGCATGCAATGATAAGCTGATGATTCACTATTTTCAGGACAGTTTAAGTGGTGCATCATTAAGTTGGTATATGGATTTGGAAAGCAGTCGTATCCGATCTTGGAATGATTTATCCAGAGCTTTCGTAAAGCAATACCAGTACAATGTGGACGTGGCGCCCTATCGCATGCACTTGCAGAGCTTATCTCAGAGAACTGGTGAATCTTTCAGAGAATATGCACAACGGTGGAGAGAGTTGTCCTCCCAAGTGCAACCACCACTTTCAGACAGAGAACTAGTGGACCTGTTCGTGGGTGCGTTACAAGGTCCATACCTGGAATGAATGAGTAGCATTGGGACGTCAAGTTTCTCTGATTTGATGATAGTTGGAGTACGCATCGAGAGCCTGCTCAAAAGTGGAAAGATCCAAGACTTTTCGAACATCCCAGCTAGTGAAGATGAGTCTGTTGTTAGCTCCCAAGGGGAAAAAGGGTATGACATCAGTGCAGTCATGGCCAATATCGAATATTCTAGACCATCATCTTCTCAGAGATCGTCCGTTCCTAGGTCTGGTTACTCTTATGGACATTCGGCAATGCTCAGAGCACCGGATCAGAAACCTTGGACTCCTCCTCGTCCAAATTTGCAAGCTCAGGGTCGAAAATCTCAGAATCATCTTCAGAGCCAGCCTAGGCCTCGCAACAATCTGAAAAGAAGGAATGCTCCTCTTCATCCAATTCCCATGGCGTACAGTGCACTTTTGCCACATCTAATGCGAAGCTCACTGGTGGTTCCTAAGCCTCTCAAGCCGTTGTCAGAGTCGTACCCTCCAGAGTACAATCCTCATGAGCAGTGCGGGTATCATGGTGGATCAATGGGGCATTCAACTGAAGATTGTAAAGCTTTTCAAGCCAAGGTGCAACAGTTGATCGATAGGGACTACATATCCTTTCCAGAAGGAAGCTTGGTTGTGCACGTCAACCTCTCACCCGTTTGAGTTTGAAGACTTCGAAGGAGCGTATCCTGATTTCAGTGGTCCAGACAAGAAGATGTCATCAGAATTGGAGATCATTGTATCCTTTTTATCATTTTCATTGTAGTTTCTTTCCTGTTAGCAGCTACTTGTCTTTTAAGCATTGTTATTTTGAATGGTAATGTTAATGTAATGACCATGCACTTTTTGAATCAATTATGTCGCATTCGCTCATTTTTTCTTTACTTGCATTGAAAAAAAAAAATGCATCCATATACCTCCCATTTATTTCACTATTGTTTAGCAGGTTTGAGGGAGGATGATGACAAATGAATACCCATAATTGTTGAAGGTATGCTTTCAGAGTAGAACCTGCTGACAATGTACATGCATTGTTTCAATTCCTAAACACCGGAGATATAAGGGAGATAGACCCTCGTCAACCCCTTTGAGCCTTGAAGTAGGAGTTTCTTTTCTAAACGGAAAAACCCTCACAATTCAACCCGGGGCAGGGTAGTCATCAATTAATTTGACCGAGCGTTCAAATTTCCAAAGGAGTGAGCATCCGGGGATCCATTACCTTTTCTTCAATACACCTCAAGAGGTCAAGGGACGTGAAACCACATTGGTTATCCCTCAACAACAAAGGAATGAGGCTGTCATTACCCTTTCAAGCAAATCAGACAAACAAGTGTCGCATGATCTGTTCAAAAAAAAAAGAGAAATAAAAGCCCGCTAAGTCGAAAAAAATGTGAAAACAGATGACTTAGGCAAAAGTTAGGGCATCCCGCTGGACTTCAAAATCGAAAAATTCAAAAAAATTAGTCCAGGCAAAAATTAGGGAGTAAAAAAATATATCAGAAAGAAAAAGTTCCATAAGAACAAAGTCGTGTGACTACAGACACAAAGTTAGAAGGGGAGACTGTTACTCCAAGAAACCTCATTGGTGCGTAAATTATCAACGTCATTGGTTCCTCAACCATACAAAACCCTTCCAAGAGGCGAGCGCTCAGGCCAAATTAGCTGAATATAGGACCGGAGAACATCAAGGAGAATGGGTGGGCACATATAAACTTTGAGCCTTAAATCTTTCTTTCTAAAACCGTGAACCAGGCCACGTTATAACCCTTGAAAGTCCTAATTGAATCAGGGTCAATTCTGAAAGCATACTACGACAAGGTTGCGTAAACTGACTCCTAACGATTTGCTAACTCAGCACTATGTTTGGACTAATGGTCCATTCGTCACACACTGTCACAGCATTCAGATAAATAAATTTCCAAACTTGCATGTGCACTGCATTAGAATTACCATTTGTGAATGAACAGTTTTAATTGCAAGTCACTTTGTGACACCAGGGAAGTTCCTACAAAGAGCAATTAGAGGGAACTTGATCATTCAACAATGATGACCAAAATCAAGAGAATCTTGTTAGCCTATGAATCAGGGGCATATTATCCAGTGGCTTTGTCCACCAAGGAATCAGTCAATTTAATGCAGGTTCCTAGGCATCAGTTGATTGGGGAATATCATTCAAAGCCAGTTGATCAGAACTGAATCTGCCAAACAGGGGCAGGACACCCGGATTTTCTAGTGACCAAGGATGTTTTCTTCCAATGCTCAGTCAGAATGAGTCAAGTCGCTTCCACGCTCATACTGGGGCAGGACACTTCCAGAGTTCACTAAGTGCAACTCTCCTCGAGAGGACATCCAAGTCTACCATGACAGGAATTGTATAATCAGAGCAACAGTCTGTTCAGAGACTCACCCAACTGGGGCAGCTTAGCTACACAAATCAAGTTATATCAGTAATCTCAGAGTTTAAGACGAGTATTGGGAAATCATGCTACACACCTTCGCCTTTGTCTCCCTTCTCAATCAGAAGCCTTGTCACTAAGGCCTTTCTTCCCATCCTCGGGAGTTTTTGTAGCTTTTCATAAGCATTGCATAAGTCATTTGCATACGTTACTCATGTCGCTTGAGCATATAGAGCATGTGCATCATATTTTCATTGAGCATACCCACAATCATCAATCACACTCAGGGCCCCGTAACCCTAGCTTATCAACAATTCAAAGTCCAGTTCCCGTCTGGCAAACTTTTCAGAGTCTAGTCCTCGTCTGGCAGACAAACCCAAAGTCCAGTTCTCGTCTGGCAAACCAATCCAAAGTCCAGTTCTTGTCTGGCGAGCTAACTTCAAATACCAGTTCTCGTCTGGTAGGCGAATCTTTTAACCAGTTCTCGTCTGGTCACCTTTTTTCATTTAGCCTTTTTGACGCCAGTTCTCGTCTGGTAGTCGTTCTTTTTTCAGAGTCAATTCTCGTTTGACAATGAACCTAAGGATTCAGTTCTCGCCTGACAACTTATTCTTTGCCCATCAGTTCTCGTCTGTTGGCCTACCCTTAATAAATCAGTTCTCGTCTGGTACTCCACCTTCAAAGTCCAATTGCTTGGCAACCAAAACAAAAAAAATGTAAGTATCTATCAACCTGGCCTTGCGCCCGACCATCCTTGTTTCATCTCCCGCTTGCATATCATCCTTATCATCATATCCTCAACATCCTAAGCATACGTTTACGTCTTGCATCATTTGCATTGCATCTTCATACTGCATGGTTTTCGTTTCTTCATGTGGGGCAGAATCATTACAAGACTCAATCTGGGGCATTTATCTCAAGATATGATGAATTTCTGCGAGAGTTTGAAGACACTGGGGCAATTCTGGATGCCAAGTCTTCTGTAAAATCCTCCGAAGACAATCTTTTTCATAGGCGATGCAATTTGAGGCATATTTCAGGAGTAAGGGATGCTTGTGCACTCTTCATAATCAATATGCAACTGTTGAGCTCAGAAGCTTGAAGCACTGTTTTAATTCTTAGGGAATGTCTGGTATTTATCTTACCAGCAGGATATTGGAAGTTTATTTCTTCCCCGAGTATAATTTTCCTTCAGACAACAAGGTTTCCTCATGAGGAGTTGGTGTTCTCCACAATCAAAATCCAATTTTCATTGGCATATCTTTCCAACACAGTCGTCATACTATACTTGGGGCATATTTTGACTTACTTGATTCTCCAGCAAAGTCTCTACTCAGCAGAGCATCGCCAAGTATGTTTCTCAACCATGCCAGAAGGTTGACATCCCCAGCTGAGTCAGAACATATGATATCCCCAGCAGAACTTTAAGGCTAATTGATATCCCCAAGCGGAGTTATCTTTCCACAGTGAAGTGTTCCCAGAAGGCAGCTAAAGGCCTTGCTTCCCCACAAAGTTAGAATTGTCAGAGCTCTCTCTCTCTCCAGCAAGGGTCCCAGCAAGAGTTATTTGACGAAGCATCTTCCCTAGCCAAGTCTGAAGATGATCTTTCCCCACAGAGTTCATGTCTGATCTTCACTTCCGGCAGTGAAATATTTCCCAGCAAAGTTGCCATACTGGTGGTCATTTGATAATACAGGCAGGTATATATCACCTCAGTCAGAGATGGGTAGTCAGACCTCTAGACTTATCTTCCCCTGCAGAGTTGTAACTCTCGGTGGCCAATCAGGCATTTGTCTATCGCTCGTCTGCGTTTGTCAACACTCGTCTGTGTTATCTCTAAGCAGAGTTATCCCCAGCAGCGATATATCATGCTTTATTGCTGCTCGTCTGCATCTTTCAACACTCGTCTGTGTTAGCTCTGTGGTATTGCTCGTTTGCTTTCCCCAGTAGAGTCTATATCTACTAGCACTCGTCTGTGCTCGCATCTTTATTTGATGCTCATCCTCTTTCAGCACTCGTCCGTGCCTTTTCCTCAGCAAATTCCTCTTTATTTGAGGTATTCCCTAGCACTCGTCCGTGCTAGCATCTTTATTTGATGACCGTCCGCAGCTCTCGGCACTCGTCCGTGCTTATTAGTTCTTTGAAGTTTTTCCCCAGCGAAGTTGCCTGTACTCGTCTGTGCGCGCATCTTCATTTGGTGCTCGTCCGCATCCCTGCAACACTCGTCCGTGCATTTTTATTTCCGATTCCTCTTTATTTGAGGCATATCCCCAAGAAAGTCGCCAGTACTCATTCGGGCTCGCATCTTTATTTGATGCTCGACCGCATCTCTTAGCACTCGTACGTGCTTGTTAATCCTTTGAAGAATGCTCTTCCGCATCCTTCGACACTCGTCCATGTCTGTTAATTATCTAGTGCTTGTTTGCACGCCCCGACACTCGTCCGTGTTTGGTATTTTCTTTTGAGGATCGTCTGAAATAAGCTGATACTCGTCTGTATCTTTTCTGACACTCGTCTGTGTTAGATTGTTCCTTATTGAAGATTCCAATGCTCGTCTGTGTTGGATTTCTGGTATTCGTCTATACCAGTGATTGATACTCGTCCGTATCATTATCAGAAGCACTCATCCGTGTTTCTTGGATCATCGTCCGGTACTCGTCCGTATCATCGACTTATGACACTCGTATGTGTTTCTTTGATGATCATTCCAATGCTCGTCCGCATTGAAGAGGTTGAAAATCCTGACGGTGGGATTAAAACGTCAAAACAATTTCCGGAACCTGCGTAAGGGTTATCCGAAGAAGACTCGTCCGTCTTATTCCACTTATCTGCGTAAGGATTCATGAAGAGGATTCGTCTATCCTAGTTGCATGTCTATCCCACAGACTTATATGAATTTCCGGAACCTACGTAAGGGTTATCCGAAGAAGACTCGTCCGTCTTATTCTACTTATCTGCGTAAGGATTAGTGAAGGAGATTCGTCTATCTCAGGTTACTTTGAAAATCCTTAAGGGCCCGTCCGCTCTCTGTACCTGGCGTCACAGGTCATTCGAAGACTCGTTCGTCTCATGTTTCATCAGAACCTTTGATTTCGTTGGAAGGAGCTCGTATGCTCATCTCTCAGCTCAGTCGAAACATCATTTGATTGGGTTTGTTTCCCATTTCTGCATTCTCCTGCAGAGTGCAAATTTCGGGGTCTTTTTGGTATCCAATCACTGTTTATCGCGAACGTCCGATAATCGTTGCTTTCATCCTTTTCGGATTAACAACTGATTGAATAGGGGCAGCTGTAACACCCTAAATTTGCCCTCTGGTTTTTCTGTCTTCGTTTTTTTTTCCGTTTTGCATCTCATCTGCATTTCCATTAGATCATTAACTTCTAGAGTTCATATCATGTGCATAAGACATGGGATCGTTATTTTCTGAGGATTAGGGTTTCACGTCCTTATGTGCGGATTATCAGAAGAATTCAAGTTCTTGGATATGCAGCCATCAGTGGCATCATTTTCTTATTGCTCTTGTCACAAAATTAGGGTTTATTTCCCTAATTTTGCGGTTTTCAAGGAGTTCACGTCTGCAAGGATTATTCATTACACATCTGGCCCATTGTCAGTCATCGTGCGTCCAAGATCAAAGATTGTGCTCCTCTGTGGATTTATTTTCCCAAGAGAACGATTCAGACGGATTTGAAGAGATTAAGGGTCCATTGGATTAAAAATTCAGAGGTTGATTGGTTCAAGTGATTTGTTTCAATTGCAATGATGGTTGTATTTCATGTTTTATCAGAAGTGTGTGGAATAGTACAAGTTGTTTCGTGGCTGTGTGCATATTGGTGGTTGTCGGTCCAACCCATAAAAGATCAATTCATACCCATTTTCCTTATCCATTTCTCATTTTTCATTTATGCCCGTCCATTATCCAATTTTTCTCATTAGTCATTTTTCATCCGATTAATCCATTTCTTTTAGGTAAAACCACTCTTTTCTTTCCTTTTCCAATTTAAGCCTAATTAAATATATCCATTTTCTAAACCATGTCCTTTTTTATTTCAAAAAAATCAATATTCATTTGCCAAGGCCAAATATTCCTTTTTATTTAATCCATTCCCAACCTTTTAATACCCATTATTCATGTTTGCTTCAAAATCCATTCAAAATCCCATCTTTTATTTTTAATTGAACTCAAGGCTTATTATTGAAATCTTTTTTAACAGTTATAAAAATATCCAAATTGCTGGAGCCCCATATCTTTTCTCACAATCACATTTCATATTAATCCAAAACACACTACTTTTTTTTACACCAACTTGGGACCCCACCACTCTAAAATCAGTCACGCACAAACACACCACCTTTCAGCAACAAACGTTCCTCTCAACATTTTCTTGACTCCCCCACTCACACAATTCTCTCACACAGCATCACGTTTTCTCTCATACACACCACTTGCTTGCAGGGCAATGAATTTCATGTGCTTTTGCTTCCTCCCGCACACACCAAAACAATCCCGCAAATAACTAACACTACCACACTAATTTTTCCGTAAAAAAATATCACACTCACCAACTTCACCTTTCATCAGCTCACCTTGAACAAACTTCCTCAAACCTTCAACTCCATCAACCATAGAAAAACCGCAACAACCAAAAACTCATCACTTCTTCAACTCTCATTCGACCCTCCCTTCACCGACCCAAACCTCCATCTCACAAACCTCCATCTCATCACCACCATTCTCTACACAAACTTGAAACCTCACACCATTAATAACATCCTTCTGCATAAACAACATTAACACTCTTCAGTCACCCACCGCAAACAAGAGCAGAACAAAAGAAGAAGATGATATTGAAGTAGAGAGAATCAAACAACAAACCTGTTCCAAATCCAACCCGCTCAAAATCACAAAACCTAACCACCACAAATCTGAGCCTTCAAGCAACAACAAATCGACCAAAACAGAAAAGAGAAGAAGAAGAAGTGGATATGGATCATGATTTGAAGCTTAAAACGGAAACAAACCGTGGTGAGATTCGTAACGCAGTCGAGGAAGAAGCCGAAGCAGGTCTCGGCAAAGTGATGATGTCACGGATTCCGTCGCCGACGTAGTCTCTTCTCGGTTTTGTTTCAGGTAGTGGCTCCGGTCGGAGGGAGTTGCTTCGCCGCTGTTTTGCTGACCGACGTTTTGCGATTGAAAGGAGGGAAGAAGGATCCGCGTTGATGGAGACGCCGCTGTCCTTTCTCTTTTGTTTTAGAACTTCGGGTCATGTGGAGAAAGAAAGAGGGTTTTGTTTTTGTGATTTTGAAAACAGGGGAAGTGGTACGCATTTTGATGGCTGGTTTTGTTTTAGAGAAGGTCTTGTTGTTGCTGGATGGGCTTGACCCGTTGGATCGTTTCTCAGGCCTTGTCTCCATCGCTGCACCTTCCTTTGCTGTGTTTGTTTTGATAGGCTTCGTAAGGCCCAGTAGTCTCACCGGCATCAAATTTTCAGCGACATTTTTTTCCTTTTCCATTTCTTAATTCCTCTGTTTTTTATTTTAATTTTATTAATTAGTATAGATTATGTATTAAGTTTTGTTCTAAGATTTAAATATTTTTTTGATTTCCTTATTTGAACATTATTTGTTTGATTTAGTAATATTAATCTGGTTTAATTAAAGTTTAATGATTGATTTTTATTCTTTTCTATTAGGGGATTTCAATTAGAATTTAATTAATTCTTGTTAATAGTTTAATTTAGGATTATGTTAGAGTTATGCATAGTTGTGGTTTTAATTCCGTTTAATTCTTGTTTATTTAAATAGAACGGTATTTAATTTTGGTTCTAGTTCGTGCTCATTGTTTTGTAGGCTTATTGTTCGACTTCAGTGACCGCCTTATGTCAAATTGTTCCTTGGACCTGAAGACTCGGCATGATAATTGACAATTGTGCTTGACTTGTAAATCTGTTATGGGCTTGATACTTCTTCTTGAGTTTCTTTTGCGCATTGAATAGGCAACGGACCTTCTCCGTTAGGTACCACTGAGGCCTAGTTTTATTGCCTGCTGCTGCATCTGGAAGTCCTACTGGTGTCGGCTCTGTTTGTGCATTATTCATCTTATCTCCATTTCGCATTCTCATCTCTCATTCTTATTTCTTCTTCTTCATCTTATCTTCTTTTATTCTTGTCTTGCTAGAGGTGTGCTTAGGCCGCCATGGTGTTGCTCCTTTTATCTTCTTCTTTTCTTCTCCTTCATTAGGATAGGGAGCCTCACTAACCTAGGACCATCTGAGCATGTGAATATTAGGATTAGACTTTTCCCATTAGCTTTTACCTTTTTGATCCTTTTGATTCTTCTTCTCTTCTCATCTTCAAACTTAATTCTAATTCACTTAATAAAGGTTGAGTACTTTCATGTGACATGAGACTTTGTTATGAGATGCTTGCACGCGTTCCATTTCGGGGCGAGGTGTGAGTCATCACTCATGGTGGATAGGTCTTAGCATGAGTACCTCACAAAGAAAAAGCTAAAAAACCCTTCTTAACCCAAAAACCACAAAAATATTTAATAATGGTAATAGGCCAGTGTGCTTAAGCCTTCACTTGTGGGACTAGCTTTGGGGATTTCCTCAATAGATAGGTGTGCCTCTTGCGCATTCCATTTCGGGATGATGTGAGACGTACACATCCCATTGAGTAAGACTTAGGTACACTGACCTATGCAAACCTTCACTCATAAAAGCTTCTAAAAAACACAAACAAACAATAAGCGTCTTTCCTTCGGGAATTCTTTTCTCATCTCCTTCGCTCCATACGCGAACTTGCTCCTACTTGTCATTTTGCAAGACGGTAACGCACTTGTCGTCCGAGCCTGTAACACCTGAGCAATGGCATAGGAAGTTCAAGCCTTAATTCACAAGCAATTTCCTTTTAGTACCCCTAGTTAGGGGAACTACGGCGTCTCTGATCCTCATTATCCTGATGAGGTACGTAGGCAGCGGGGTAGGGCCCGTTCGAGCACAATCTTTATTTTCCCTACATTTTTTTTCTTTGTGTTCTTATTCAGTTCTTTTCTCAGTTTTTTTTCCAGTTCTTGTTATTCTCTTTGTTGCAGCTTTCATACCCTCACCCTTTGAAACATTTTCTTTGCAAGCGTGGATCCCGTCGGGTACTGCGGACGATCTGGGTGCTAATACCTTCCTAGGTCGTAACTGACTCCCGAGCTCAGTCTTTCTGGTTCGCAGGACTTGTTTCCTTCCTCTTTCTTTCTTCTGGTTTGTGCAGCATTACCATTCCCTTTCTTCGGGATAAAAATGCCTGGCTGGCGACTCTATTCTTTTTCCGCGCCACTTTCGCGTTTGTACCAGGATGGAAATCCGGGGAGCGACAGCCTGTAAGGAGAAGAGTTGTGATGTTGGATTTTGAAGTCCCGACACAGTTCTGCAATCATTTTGTTGTTTAAGTTGGATTCATTATCAGTAATGATTCGCTCGGGTACTCCATACCGACAGATGATGTCTCTCTTTAGGAATCGGGCTACCACTTGCCTGGTGACATTTGCATATGAAGCTGCTTCAACCCACTCGGTAAAATAGTCAATTGCTACTAGGATGAATCTTTGGCCATTTGAAGCAGTCGGTGTTGGTGTAAGCCCTAGAGGCCAATACTTTTTGGTACTTGTATCGGATTATTCGTTTAATAATAAAAGGCATTTCTTTATTATGTTTGTCTTTCAGAATAATAAAGTCCCTAGAATAGTTAGTCTGTTTAATGAAATGTTAAGTGTGACTTAATCATGAGATCCCATTAAACATAAAGACATTATTCTTAAAATATCCGTAGTCAAGCTTTATTGCAAAGTGGGATAACATTAAAGCATTGAGACTATTATGAAGATAGACTGATGATCACATCTCATGGATCATGGATAAAGAGTTATCAAGTCTTGACATAGGTATAAATATTAGGAGTAATATTTATACCGGATTGACCCGCTATGAGAATACTACATAGTATGTTATGCAAAGTGTCATAAGTTATTCTCATGGTGATAATGGTGTATTACCACCCTTCGACCTGAAACCACTATGGACCCTAGATGTAGAGTCGGGTGCTTTATTGCTGATCAAACATTATCCGTAACTGGATGATCATAAAGACAGTTGATGGGCACTCCACGAAGCATGCTGAGGGACATGAGTGTCCTAGATGGAATTTGCCAATCCTGCATAACAGGAGAAATGTCTAAGGGCCCAATATTGAACTGGACAAGGATGACACAGTGTATGCCTTGTGTTCAATATAGACATAGGGGCAAAAGGGTAATTGTACAAACATATATTATCACGAAAAAGGTTTTGTCAGATCACATGACATTTTCGTGACTTGGGTAGCAGTGATGTGTTGCTAGATACCGCTCACTGTTTATTATGTTAAATATATAATTTAATATAATTACCAACGTTACGAAATCCTACAGGGTCACACACATAAGGACAGTTTGATGAGAGATAGAGAAATCAAAGGAACACCGTAAGGTACGGTGCACTTAAGTGAAAATAGAAATTCGGATAATATAATAATAATTATTGTTATTTTATAATGGTTATAAAATAATAATAAAATAAATATATTTATTATAATAATAGTTATTATAATAATATATAATATTATTATGGATCATGTGAATTGGGCTTTTAGCCCGCAACCCACAAGAGAGTCTATAAAAGGAACCCTTGTGATGAAGCTTTCACTTGATGCAATTTCGTTTTTGATTCTCTTTTCTCACTCAAATAATTCCGTTCGTAAGCAGCTAGCACTGTGACCGGAAGCTGTTCGTGTGGACTGAGTAGAGGCGTTGCACTTCATCAACGCTTGTGATCGCTGCATCAAAGATCTGAATCGCCACAAAGAGGTAACGATTCTATCACTGACCATGCTCATTCGTAAGGATCACTAAAGGAAATTTTGTTTTTCCGCTGCGTTTAGATCGCAATTTTCCATCAGTGGTATCAGAGCCACTTACGAAACCATGGATCTGATAGCTGTTAAATTTCCGTCTTTTCTGTATTTGATTCGATTAAAACACAGAATGAATTTAACAATAAACGATTAATTAAATTTGGCATCTATTGTGTACGATTTGGATGATTGATGTTGATTATGCTTCAGAAACCGACATTAGTATGGTGAAGTTGTGCGATACATTGATCATCCATAGGTTACACAATTAGATCGATCACTTTTATATAAGATATAAGAAATTCTGATGCAAAGATGGTATATGGGATATACTGTTTTGATTTCATCCATTCAATCACATAAGGATTGTAATTCTTTTGAAAGATCATCATTTTCATTCGCTTCGGAATCCGACGTTAGTATGGTGAAGCAATGACATGTTGATCTATCATATTGAGTTATCAATCGAGTTGTGTTTGACGGCATGAAATTGTTGCATTAGGATTAATGGCAGTACAAGTGTTGTATTGCCGCAGACTTTTCCGGTTGGGGTTGTAAATGCACAAAAGTTGTGCAGGAAACGACGTGAAATACAATGAAGTGTGATCAATCAGCCGAAATTTAATTTAGTTTATTTAATTATCGGAATTTTAAACTAATAATAAAAGTGTGTTTATTATTATTTATTTGTGGTGATCAGTTATGGCCTTAGTTTATCCTTTATTATTGTTTTGGGATTTTTAAATACGGCCTGCGTGTCGTGCCTCTCTCTCAATCTCTTTATGTAACTTCTTTTCTCATCTCACTCCCTCGTATGTAAAACGAGTTTTCTTATATGTAATGTAATATTATGTTATGAAGAAAAAGGAAGTATTCAATATTAAAGGAGGATAACCTTGGAGATCATGCTTGGAGAAGCTTAGATCGTTATTAGGTTAGCTTAGGTTCTCTCATTGGCTTGAGAGAACAATTGCGTTAGGGGCCATAATTGTATCTTTTTATATGTATGTTGATGCATGTAATTGTATGTTGATGCATGTGAGAGACGTTTTGCATGTTAAGCTGGTGAGATCAAACTAATAACAAAATCCCTCAAAATTAAATATTAAGTTTATGCTTTCCAATTTTTAGCACTCATCAAGACTAGTATCGAGCATTGTAGGTTTCGCCTACGCGAGGTGCATGTTCTATATTAGTAAGGTGTGATGGGATAATTGTAATATCCAATTGCTAAAACAATGGGTCAAACTTAACTAAACAAATTATAATAAGATTATACATGTTTAGAAGCAAGAATTGGGAATGATTCATGTGATGGATCAGAATAAGGAGTTATTCACCCAATTGAAAATATTCGAGAGTTGTATGAGATACAATTGGAAGGAGTTCCTACCTAAATAACTTAGTTTTGTGTAATCAGCCTAACGCTGACTTAAAACAAAGTGAAACATGGATCTCGACCCACTAGAAAGTCTTCCAACGGGATTTTCCGAATCAAATGATGAGGGTCATTTGTTTTGAATAAAATAGTGGGAGCATATTTGATTAAAGGCCTAATTAAATATGTTGTTTTAATGATACTTATATTTTCATATTTCTCTTGTAGATTACCATGACAACAAACACATCGAACAATATTTTGCGATCCATCCTAGATAAGGAAAAATTGTCTGGGACAAATTTCCTGGATTGGCACCGTAATCTGAGGATTGTCCTCAAGCACGATAAGAAGTTGTATGTCTTGGAGACACCAGTTCCTGAGGAGGAACCTCCTAGTTCTGCACCAAAGGCAGAAAGAGATGCTTATAAGAAGCATTTCGATGATGCCAATGAAACCGCTTGCCTCATGCTTGCTACCATGAACTCTGAGTTGCAAAAGCAACACGAGAACATGTCTGCGTTCAATATGATCGGACATCTGAAAATGCTTTATCAAGAGCAAGCAAGAAATGAGAGGTTTCAGGTTTCAAAGTCCCTTTTTAACAGCAAGTTAGCTGAGGGAGCCCCTGTAAGTCCCCATGTACTCAAGATGATTGGGTATGTGGAGAACCTTGACAGATTAGGGTTTCCCCTTGGAAAAGAACTTGCGATTGATCTGATCTTGCAATCGTTGCCAGAGAGCTTCAGTCAGTTTGTCCTGAATTTCAATATGAATGACTTGGACAAAAGTCTTCCAGAACTGCTAGGCATGTTGAGAACTGCTGAGCAGAATATGAAGACAAAAGGGAAATCCATTCTGATGGTCAGTAATGGAAAGAAACAGAACAAGAGGCCCATCAAACAGGGTGGTAGAGGGAAAGGCAAGGAAGTTGCCAAACCCAAACCCACTCCTCCTGTTTTGAAGCCTAGTGGAGGAATAGCAAAGGAGGGCACTTGCTTCCATTGCGGTAAGACCGGACATTGGAAGAGAAATTGCCCAAAGTACCTGGAAGATAAGAATAATGGAGTAGAGACTTCAAATTCAGGTATTTTTGTTATTGAAATTAATTTATCTACTTCTGCATCATGGGTATTGGATACTGGATGCGGTTCTCACATTTGTACTAATGTGCAGGGGCTAAAAAGGAGTAGAGATTTGGCAAAAGGTGAAGTTGACCTACGAGTTGGCAATGGAGCAAAGGTTGCTGCTTTAGCTGTAGGAACTTATGTTTTAACTTTACCTAGTGGTTTAATAATTCAGTTAGAGAACTGTTATTATGTACCTGCAATTAGCAGGAATATTATTTCCGTTTCTTGTTTGGACAAGTTTGGTTTTTCATTCATAATAAAGAACAATTGTTGCTCCATTTATTTGAATGATATGTTCTATGCTACTGCAAAAATGAATAATGGACTATATGTCCTTGATCTTGAAATGCCAATTTATAACATTAATACTAAAAGGTTGAAACCTAATGAGTTGAATCCAACTTACCTTTGGCACTGTCGATTAGGCCACATAAATGAGAAACGCATTTCCAAACTCCATAAAGATGGACTCTTGGACTCTTTTGATTATGAATCATATGAGACATGCAGATCTTGTTTAATTGGAAAGATGACAAAGTCCCCATTCACAGGAAAAGGTGAAAGGGCTAATGATCTTTTGGCACTCATACATACTGATGTATGTGGACCACTGAACATACCAGCCAGAGGAGGTTTTCAGTACTTCATCACTTTTACTGATGACTTCAGTAGATACGGATATGTGTATTTAATGAAACACAAATCTGAGTCCTTTGAAAAGTTCAAGGAATTCAAGAATGAAGTACAAAACCAACTAGGTAAGAATATTAAAGTTCTTCGATCAGATCGAGGCGGTGAATATTTAAGCCTAGAATTTGATGACCATCTAAAAGAGTATGGGATTCTATCCCAACTTACTCCTCCTGGAACACCACAATGGAATGGTGTATCTGAGAGAAGAAATCGAACCTTGTTAGACATGGTCCGATCCATGATGAGTCACGCCGATCTTCCAAACTCCTTTTGGGGACACGCATTATTAACAGCAGCTTACACACTTAACCGTGTTCCATCCAAAAAGGTTGATAAGACACCATATGAGATATGGAGTGGTAAGAAACCACATATGTCTTACATGAAGATTTGGGGTTGCGAAGTTTACGTCAAACGACAAATTTCAACCAAGCTTGAGCCCAAATCTGACAAATGCTTATTTGTGGGGTATCCTAAAGAAACAAGAGGATATTACTTATACAATCCTTCTGAGGGCAAAGTGTTTGTCGCTCGAACTGGAGTCTTTCTGGAAAGGGATTTTATTTCCAAAGGAAACAGTGGGAGGAAAATAGAGCTTGAAGAAATTCAAGAATCACAAAACACTGAAACACCTATGGAGGAACTAGAGCAGGAAACACAAGTAGTTGTGGAAGAGCAACCTGCTCAAGTAGAACAAGACCAGCGTAGGTCAAGCAGGACACGTCACCAACCTGAGAGATATGGATATCTCATAAGTGATCAGGGTGATGTATTACTCATGGATCAAGATGAGCCTGTGACCTACAAAGAGGCCATAACTGGTCCTGAGTCTGAGAAGTGGCTAGAAGCCATGAAATCTGAAATGGATTCCATGTACACAAACCAGGTTTGGACCTTGGTAGAACCTCCTATAGGAGTTAACCCTATAGGATGCAAGTGGGTCTTCAAGAAAAAGACTGACATGGATGGTAAGGTACATACCTATAAAGCAAGACTGGTTGCAAAAGGCTATAAACAAATTCATGGGGTTGACTATGATGAAACCTTTTCACCAGTTGCAATGCTTAAATCTGTTCGGATTTTACTTGCCATCGCTGCATATCATGATTATGAAATATGGCAGATGGATGTCAAAACTGCTTTCCTTAATGGGAATCTTCTTGAGGATGTGTACATGACACAACCTGAAGGATTTGACATACCACAAGATGCCCAAAAGATATGCAAGTTACAACGATCAATCTATGGATTGAAGCAAGCTTCCAGAAGCTGGAATCTTCGTTTTGATGAAACCGTAAAACAATATGGATTCATCAAAAATGAAGATGAACCTTGTGTCTACAAGAAGGTTAGTGGGAGCATGATCGTGTTTCTGGTATTATATGTAGATGACATATTACTCATTGGAAACGATGTCCCTACCTTGCAACAAGTGAAGACTTGGTTAGGGAATTGTTTTTCTATGAAAGACCTAGGTGAAGCAGCCTATATATTAGGAATTATGATCTATAGAGATAGATCACAAAAACTGCTTGGCCTAAGTCAGAGTACATACATAGATAAAGTGTTGAGACGCTTTAATATGCATGATTCCAAGAAAGGATTCATACCTATGCAACATGGTCTGTGTTTATCAAAAACACAATCCCCTTCAACTAAGGAAGAAAGGGACCGCATGAATAAGATTCCATATGCATCTGCAATAGGATCTATCATGTATGCCATGTTATGTACTCGACCAGATGTCTCGTATGCATTAAGTGCAACGAGTAGGTACCAATCTGATCCCGGTGATGCTCACTGGGTAGCTGTCAAGAATATCCTTAAGTACTTGAGAAGGACTAAGGATTCATTCTTGATATATGGAGGTCAGGAAGAGCTTGATGTAATTGGTTACACTGATGCTAGCTTCCAGACAGATAAGGATGATTTTGGATCACAATCTGGTTATGTGTTCTGTCTCAATGGTGGCGCTGTGAGCTGGAAAAGTTCAAAGCAGGAAACAGTTGCTGATTCTACAACTGAGGCCGAGTATATTGCTGCCTCAAATGCAGCAAAGGAAGCTGTTTGGATCAAGAAGTTCATTAGTGAACTTGGCATAGTCCCAAGCATTGTGGATCCCATTGGTTTATATTGTGATAACAATGGTGCTATCGCACAAGCTAAGGACCCTAGATCTCACCAACGATCCAAACACATACTTAGGCGTTATCACCTCATTCGAGAGATAATCGATCGGGGAGATGTGAAGATATGCAGAGTACCTACACTTGACAATATCGCTGACCCATTAACAAAGCCTCTTGCACAACAGAAGCATGATGGTCATACTAGATCTATGGGTATTAAGGGTATGCCTAATTGGCTCTAGTGCTAGTGGGAGATTGTTGGTGTAAGCCCTAGAGGCCAATACTTTTTGGTACTTGTATCGGATTATTCGTTTAATAATAAAAGGCATTTCTTTATTATGTTTGTCTTTCAGAATAATAAAGTCCCTAGAATAGTTAGTCTGTTTAATGAAATGTTAAGTGTGACTTAATCATGAGATCCCATTAAACATAAAGACATTATTCTTAAAATATCTGTAGTCAAGCCTTATTGCAAAGTGGGATAACATTAAAGCATTGAGACTATTATGAAGATAGACTGATGATCACATCTCATGGATCATGGATAAAGAGTTATCAAGTCTTGACATAGGTATAAATATTAGGAGTAATATTTATACCGGATTGACCCGCTATGAGAATACTACATAATATGTTATGCAAAGTGTCATAAGTTATTCTCATGGTGATAATGGTGTATTACCACCCTTCGACCTGAAACCACTATGGACCCTAGATGTAGAGTCGGGTGCTTTATTGCTGATCAAACATTATCCGTAACTGGATGATCATAAAGACAGTTGATGGGCACTCCACGAAGCATGCTGAGGGACATGAGTGTCCTAGATGGAATTTGCCAATCCTGCATAACAGGAGAAATGTCTAAGGGCCCAATATTGAACTGGACAAGGATGACACAGTGTATGCCTTGTGTTCAATATAGACATAGGGGCAAAAGGGTAATTGTACAAACATATATTATCACGAAAAAGGTTTTGTCAGGGTCAACTTCAATCCCTTTCTCACTTACAATGAATCCCAACAACTTACCGGAACGTACCCCGAATGTGCATTTGTTGGGGTTTAACTTCAATTGGTACTTTCTCAGACGCTTGAATAGCTTCAACAGATTCACCAGGTGGTCTTCTTCTGTGAGGGACTTGGCAATCATGTCATCCACATAACATTCAATTTCTTTATGGATCATGTCATGGAATAACGTTACCATAGCCCGTTGATAGGTGGCACCAGCATTCTTCAGTCCGAACGGCATTACCTTATAAGAGAATGTGCTCCAGGGTGTGATGAAAGTTGTCTTCTCCATGTCTTTAGGTGACATCTTGATCTGATTATATCCTGAAAATCCATCCATGAAGGAGAACACCGAGAACTGAGTCGTATTGTCGACCAATACATCAATGTGAGGTAAAGGGAAGTCATCTTTCGGGCTGGCTCTGTTCACATCCCGGTAATCCACACACATCCTCGCTTTGCCATCCTTCTTAGGTACAGGTACAATGTTAGCAACCCACGGCGGGTAACTAGTTACAGCAAGAAAACCGGCGTCCCACTGTTTTTGTACCTCTTCTTTTAACTTCATAGCCATATCCTGACGAGTACGGCGCAACTTCTGTTTTACTGGCGGACAGTCTTCTTTTAGAGGCAGCTTGTGCACAACAATATCGTCGTCCAACCCTGGAATATCCTTATAAGACCAAGCAAAAAAATCCAAATACTCTCGAAGCATATCAATAAGTTGCTCTTTCACTGAATCTTGCAGACGGGCCCCGATTTTAACTTCCTTCAAGTCTTCTTCCGTACCAAGATTAACCGTCTCAACCTCATCCTAATGAGGAGTAATAACCTTCTCCTCTTGTCTCAACAACCTGGATAGCTCTTCAGGTAGCTCATAATCATCTTCAACCCCTTCATCAGCTTGATTAATCGGATTGTCAAAGTCATACGAAGTCATAGCAGTGTTGTTGTTGGTGCAGTCTGGAGGGCACTCTCTGCAAGGGTTTAGATTTGTTCATTTTAGTGATCAATTTTATCTTGTTTAGAAAAAGTGAAAATGAAGTTATTATTTTGAAAAACATTGCCATTTTATTTTTGTACAAAAAATAAAAAATGAAAAACAGTGAGCGGAAAAGAAAAGACTCATTTGCAAAAGATGTCATGATATTCACTAATTGATCGTTTGCACAAAATACAAGATGGCCCGATTACAAAATGAGCCCTGACATCTTGGGCAAGATACAAGACTTGATGCATGCTTAAAAACAGGAAATAATAATTACTCTGCGGGAGTAACTCTTATAATTTCCTGGGAAGACCAGTTTGAGACATGGTTCCCCGGGATCCTTGGACGTATCCAGCTTTCCAGGTTGCGCTCGTCTTCTGACTCATCTTCCAAACTATTTACAGCATCCGGGGTGAGCATCCCCTCGCTGACAAACTTGGGCTCCGTTGCAGCCTCTGGTTGATCTTGTCGAGTTGGTCTGTAACCCAACCCGAATCGGTCTTCTTTCTTCTCAACTGGCAGCAGCTTGCCCCAGCCTTGAGCAGTACCCTCCTCAACAACCTTCTGGGCTTGTTGATATGATGTGATGGAGGTCCCAAGCACATCAGATGTTTCATTGATCTCCCCATCCATTTCAATGTATTTGAAAGTAGCCAGCTGGCTAACGAAGATATCTTCCTCCCCACAAATGGTAATGACTTGGTCGTCCCACTCGAATTTTAACTTCTGGTGAAGGCTTGACGTCACGGCACCATCGGCGTGTATCCATGGTCTACCCAATAGACAGCTGTAGGCAGGCTGTATATCCATCACAAAGAAGGTTGTTTTGAAAACCCCTGGGCCAATCATTATTGGCAATTCTATTTCTCCCAGAACTGATCTTTTAGAACCGTCAAAGGATCTCACTACCAAGTTGCTTGGGCGTAGTGCCAATCCATTGTGTTCCAGCTTCACAAGGGTTTTCTTGGGTAGGACATTGAGTGATGACCCCGTGTCCACCAATACGTGAGAAAGAACTGCACCCTTACACTCCAAGGTAATGTGCAAAGCCTTGTTGTGATTGTGACCTTTCGTTGTCAAATCAGTGTTAGTAAATCCTAGTCCATGACTAGCATTGACATTTCCAACCACAACCTCTAACTGATTGACAGTAATCTCCTCCGACACATAAGCTGCGTGCAGGACCTTTAATAGTGTGTTCCGATGAGCCTCGGAGCACATTAGCAATGATAGTATGGAGATTTTGGAAGGTGTCTAGTGAAGCTGGTCCACCACCTTATAGTCACTTTTCTTGATGATTCTCATGAATTCGTCAACCTCTTGATCAAAAGGATTTTTCAAAGTTTCTTTAGCAACTGATTCTTCTTGCACCATGCTCTTCCCTTTTGCCTTAACAGCAGCTTCTGCTTCAGCAATGGGTCTTGGTATTTGCGAGGCAAAGAGACGTCCGCTTCTAGTGAAGCCTCCGCCTCCCCCCACATTGTCTATCTGAGGTGAAGAAGTTGATGACTCTAAAGTGATTTTCTGCCCCTCGCAGTATAGATCTGAGCCATAATGCCAAGGGATGGCATTATTGCTTTCGTAAGGAACTGGCCCAGGCATTGTGATAGTGACTGGATTGATAGCAGCTGCAGAATGGACCACAATGGTGTGTGGATCATAATATATGGTAACTGGATTGATAGACGCTTTCATTAATTGTTGCTAATGTTGTAGGCGGTACTGTTGACTGGACGAGTGTCGAAGTTGTATTAAAAATTGATGGAGTAATGGGTGTTGTCGTTGTAGAAGGAAATGTGACTGAATTTGTATCCGTTGAAGTGATTGATTGAATAATTGTTGGAGTTTTAGCAGAATCTGTCGGAACAAGGGTTGCTGATGTTGTAGGAGTATCTGTGATTGTTGATGAAGGGATTGTTGGAGTTGTAGTCGCTGTTGTTGTAATCTGGAGATTTCCATCTCTAATGAGACCATCTATGTCGTTTCTCAGTCTCTCACATCCATTAATGGCAATATTTCAATATCCACAGTCGAGCTCACACCCGGGGAACACCTGGCATTCTAACAACCGAGCTTTGATTTCAACCAAAGGTGTTCGGATTTGTGCAACACTGTTGATTATTGTGGATGGTTTGCCCTCCTCAATAGCATTAATCCTAGGCCCGTTGTGACTAGGCATTGGATTTCTCATGACGTTCGGAGGAGGCGCAAAATTGAGAGCTTTTGAGTCCACTAAGTCCTGGACTTTCATCTGTAGGCCCCTGCATTTTTCAGTATTATGCCCCGGTGCGTTTGAGTGGAATGCACACCTGGAATTTGCAACATAGTTCTTTGGCAGATTGAGAGGATCGGGAGGGGCTAATATCCTTAACTCAACTAGGTTGAGCTTTAGGAGTCGTGGCAAGAGTGCTGCATACGACATTGGAATTGGGTCAATTACCATGTTTGCTTGTGATGGCCTTTGTTAGAAAGGACGCTGTTGTTGATTACCGTTGTTGTTGTTATATGATCTTTGTTGCGGATAATGGGATTGTTGTTGATACTGAGGTTGTTGTTGTTGAGGATACAATGGTTGTTGTGGAATTGAAGCTGGGATGGTAACATCTGCTACTGACATGTGAGAATACCGGGGCCTTCCCCGGCTTGCATGAATAGAATTAGTTTCACCTGCCCTTCAGGGTCCTGCAAAAGGTTTTCTAGGATTGCTGGAGGAACTCGCACCACTGTCGGAGATTTTTCCCATCTTCAATAGGCTTTCAATTCTCTCACCAGCTATGACTACATCAGCAAAACTGGTAGAGGAGAAAGCAGTAAGCCTATCAATATAAGTCCCTTGCAATGTGTTCATGAACATGTCAGCCATTTCTCTCTCTAACATGGGTGGTTGGACAGCAGCAGCAAGCTGTCTGCACCTCTGAGCATAATCCCGGAAGCTCTCTCTGGAATACTGAGACATGCCCATTAGAAGGGTTCTATTGGGAGCCATGTCCAGGTTGTACTGATATTGCTGGCTCGAAGCTCCAGTCAGACTGTCCTCAAAGTAGAACATCCATAGCTTTTCATCCATGGTATAAGCCTTGAGCCTTCCCAAGAAAGATTGCAGATGAGTGCGAGGACAGGATGTGCCATTGTACTTTTCAAAGTATGGGGGTTTGAATTTGTGGGGAATTCTCACCCCATCCACTAGGCCCATGTCCATCACATCGAAGAACAAAGAATTCTGAGATTCCAAAGATCTTAACTTTTAAGCAATCTCATCCAATCTCCTGTCATATACCTCATCTCCAGCTCCTATGACAGTGAACTGTTCTTCTTGGGGATCCTCCTGCCGGATTCTGCCCCCAGCAGCATTACCTTGACCATTCCTCTGGATGTTAACTTCTGGATTCAGATGGGGTCCATACTCTGGTGGATCAATACGAAGCTGCCCTCGTTCATTGTTGCTAGTTCCCCCTGTTCCCAGATGAGGCTCTTCAGGAGTTTGTCTTTCCACCAATTCTCTTAACCTTTCTTGACTCTTGGCTAAGCCAGTCATCACTGCCATAAACTGAGACATCTGATTTCTCATCTCCACTCTCTCATTGGCCATCTGATTTCTGACCTCAGTCAGGTCCTGCTGTACTTGTTCCATTTGAATGCCGGGAAGGTTGTTACGAGTTGGGTACCGGTGCGTGCGGTTGATAGGGAACACTCGGCGACGAGCAATGTTTCCTGAGATCACAACAAAGTTAGAAACAATAACAACAAAAACATACAAAACAAAAACAAAGTTAGAATGAAATGTAGTATGCTTATTTGTTTTCCAAGGTATCCGGTTTGGTTCTTGGTTTTGACCTTTCCAGACCTCGAGGAAGATGCTTGATGTTGTTGAGAGAAAGCCCAAATGAAAGACAAACTAACAGGTATTACAAGTGATGAACAATACATAGTTTGTTTTACAATACATGCCCATGGAGGGCCAAAATACAACAAGAGGAAAATTACATCAAATGGAAACAAACAACAAGCAAAAAGTCAGACATCCAGTCCAAACTCATCTTCTCTGACCTCCTTCAGGAGTGCCTCAGTCACTGGACCAGCTGGATGCTCTGTAATGATCCTAATGAGGAGGTTCCTGGTGGCAATAGCAGTAGTCAACTTCTTATGCCTGTCCTGGTCCTTTGACCTCTTCAACCCTGCTCTGAGCTTTAACTCTGATATCTCTTTCTATGCAGCCAACAGAGCTTTCTGCTGCTTCTTCTCATTGGCTTCCAGCTGTTCAATCTTAGCTTGAGTCTTCTAGTCTTCTTGTGCACGGGCTTCGGTGATCCTGACCCACCTAGCCTGGCTCTCTTGCAGATAGTGCTCAGCCCTAGCATTCTGAATCTTGGCCTCCTTGTAGGCAATCTTCAATATTTGTTCCCCATCCCTTGCTTTCCTTATGTAGTCCTCTGTCTTTTCAATTTTGGCAAGGTGCTCAACCCTGAGCTTCTCCAATCTCTCAATGTCCAGGCGACCATCACTTCTTTCCCAAAGAGTTTTCTTCAAGGCCTGAGATAGCTGCTCATTCCTTTCCTTTAACTTTTCAAATTCCTCCAGGCTAACTGTTGCTGCAGGCTGTACTGTGGATGGCCCAGGTATGTCTTCCAAGGTGAAAGGCATTCTGGTAATCTGAGCTCTAGTACCGGACCAGTCATAGTATTGAGCTGAAGCAACATTGTTACATCTTCCAAGAATAGCAACTCCTTTTGTCTGGATGTTGTCCCAAGCCCAAGATGCTTGTCTGACAACAACTGAATTAGGTTGCACTTCACAATATAGGGTCTCAACTAAACCCTGTCCTCTAGGAGGGTGAACCAAGGCATAACCCAGTTGTCTCTTAAACAGTAAGGGGTTGTAGTTGATGTAACCCTTTACTCATATTAGAGGCACATTTGGGTATTGTCCACAGCTGGTGATAATTTCCTTGCCCTTGGTGCTCTGGGTGCACCATCTGATATCATCTGAAGTCAAGGCAATGAACCTCTTGGCCCAATTCTTCTGCTGATGTGGGTTCAAGAATGTATCTGACTTAGGCAGGTGTCTGAGCAGCCAAGAGTAGAACAAGGGAGCACAACATCTAACCAATTTCCCCCTCTGTTTCTCATTCCTCTGATGAATGGAGTAGTAAAAATCTCCTAGCAGTGTGGGTACTGGGTTCTTTTGGAGAAAAAGATGGATGGCATTCTTGATAACAAATTTAGGCCCTTCTGCAAACAGTATAGTCCCATATATGCTGAGGGATAACAGTGCACATACTGCCCTCCACTCTCCCAATGAAGCCTTCAGGATGGCTTGAGAAATCAAGAAGTCCAGATGCAAACCAGGAATCCCAACTTTTGTTGTCATACTTTTCTCAATAAGGGCAGGCTCCAAGTACAGTGCCATTGCAATCTCTTCATCTCTGGGAGCAGTCATCTCTGGGTTAAAGGGGATTCCACTTCTAATAGGTACTCCAATCAATGAAGAAAACTCTTCCAGTAGAGGCCCTAGCTGAAAGTCTGGAAAGGTGAAACATCTCAAAGGAGGGTCATAAAACTGCAAGCATGTGTGGATCATGCTCCTCTGAGAAGGGTCAAGGTCCATAACCATATCCAGGATACCCCCATAGTGTTCTCTAAACAGTGGGATGTGGTCAGGTGTGATGAGTGACTGGACCTGCCTGATACCAGTCAAAACAGGCTCAAAAAATTGGTAGGATATGTTGCTCTTCCTGGGAGTAGTCATGAGTGCTGTTGAACATGCTGAAGACAACTGCTAATGAAGATCAAGACTGAAGTACTGAAGGTGGATCACTAACAGACTGGTGCTGGTGAGGGTGGAGATGACTGAAGCAGATAACTGGTGAAGACAGCTGAAGCAGAGGTCTATGCAGAAGAAGGGGTCAAAACCAAAACCAAGATACAATTAAATGGATACCTTGAAATGCAAATAAACAAATGTTAAATGATGCAATGATGATATATGCAAATGATATGCAAGGGTTTGTGATCAAACTGGATCTGATTATCTGTCTTGATATAAGGCCCATGTATGTTCAAAAGTCCAGATGGAGGCTTTGAAATCCAGCAACCAGGGTGGGGGACTCAAATAAAGAGTCACATGTCCAGGGTTAATCACAAGAACTGTCTAAAGTGAGGTATTCTTAAACAATACAGTAACAGGGTATGATGTGGCCAAGGGTTCCTGCAAACCTGTAAACAACCCAACCCCCTCACAGGTAGTGTTCTAGAACAAGGATCCTCAGACTTGGATCAGTTATGAGAAGTGTAAACACTTCTAACTCGGAGGTACAGTGTTTACAATAACCATACAATATCCTCCTCTAATTCACCTCAGCTTCTGAAGGTCATAATAAAGGTCATCCAAATTTAGCAGGCTTCCCAGATAGCCCTAACACTACAAGAAATCTGTAGCACAAAGTTCTCAAGAAGAAACCCACATCTGAACCGTGTTTCATATTCCCGCACCAGACCGAAATGGAATGGGAAAGAACATGAACCACTTTAGCCTAGGTGTCACTCAGGTCCCAGGTATAGGACCTTAAACTCTCAATGGAACCCTACCCACCAAAACAGCAAACCAGATCCAGCAAATGACAGTATGAAATATGCATAAGACTGTAAAGAAAGAAAATAAGTAAAGTTGTACATAAAGCAATAAATAAAGCAAATAAATAAACACAATTAGCACATAACACCCCAGTAAACACAAATGAAACAAGTGCTAGGAGGAACCCACAAAAAGAACCAGAAGCCCTGGTTGCAATATAAGGGTCCCTAGCAGAGTCGCCAAGCTGTCGCTCCCAACTGATGACACAGGGCCAAGAGGGGTACAGACGCGAACGATCGGCGAAAGGAGAAAGGAATGAATAGAGTCGCCAGCTAGGCATTTTTATCCCAAAGGAAAGGTAATGCTTCATAAACCTGAGAAAAGATGGATAAGACGGTTGCGAACCAGAGAAACTGAGAAAGGGGGTTGGTTACAACCTGGGAAGGTATTAACACCCAGATTGTCCTTCGTACTTGACGGGATCCACGCTTGAAAGATTTGTGTTTTAAAGGGGTAGGGTCAGTGCTATTTTGTGTACCAAAAGCTAGAAAAGAATGCAAGTGTCAGTGCAAAAGAAATGTGAAGTGAAATAAGAGAAGTGTCAGTGTAAGAACAGGAGTGAAATGCTCAAGAATATGAGGCTTAAAGAATAATGCTAGAAGAGGGGGGAATATACAGAGACATTTGTTCGATAACTGATAAGTTATGCCTACGTATCCTCTCGTGCAATGAGGAAGTCAGAACACCGTAGTTCGACTCAAAGAGACTGAAAGATAAATTGACTTGTGAACTGCTTACTTGTCCATGCTCAAGTGTATGACTTGTCTGGCTCAGGTGCAAACTGTCTTGCATTAGATGGAAGAAGCGAGTTCTCGTTTGTGAGTGAAGATGATGAGAAAAGAATCCCGGAGGAGACGATTATTGTTTTTTTTTTTTGGTTTTCAATCTTTTATTGCTTTTGGGATTTTTCATAAGAAAATGAGTTTAAGCCTAAACCAAGGGTTAGTAAGCTCATCACATCCTCCCTCTGATTAGGGGTAATGAGAATACCTTAAGTATGAAGTAAGCCCCTCACACTTAATCACCATGATGTAGGATTAAGATCATTAACCTACTTTGTTATTGTTAGATTTTTTTGTTGTTTTTGCTTAGTGTTAAGTAATGAGTTTAAGCTATAATCAAGGATTTAATGGACTCATTACACCATCCTAATAGAAGGATAATAGATGAGAACATTTAAGCTGAGGAAGGCTCCTCAACTTAATCCATGATTAGGGATTAACCTCATGAAAAAACAAGGCCTTTATTAAAGTGGATTTTAGTTAATGATAAGGTTAAGAAGTGAATTTTATGGTTTGTAAGACAACTTGAGGGGGACTTGTCCATTAACACTAGGGTTAGTCCTTCTTAACCAATCAAGGAAGAATTAGAACCATGATGCAAGGCCCAAGTTACAAGCTATTGTCTTAGTGATTATTAAGATGGATTGATTAAAGGAATTAAACACATTAATGGTTTAACACATAGAATTAAAGTTATACACTCCATCCTAATAGAAGGATACATGCATAACCCTAATCACAAAGCCTTAAAACCTTTAAGGTTTAGTCCTTGATTAAGAGATGAGAAGAGAAGAATCAAAGATGACACAAAGGTAAAACTAATTAGGGGACTAATCAAACTCTAATTGTGATCATGCTTGGGTATTCCTAGGGTTTATGAGGCTTGCAATAAGTCTTCAAGAAAAAGCCACCAAGGAAGAAGAAAGATGGAAGGAGGAGAAGCAGAAAGAAGTAAGACAACTTACTTCACTTAAGAAGATAAGTTGCTTGAAGAAAGAAAGTGAGGAGGGAACATGAATGAGAAATCTCACACTAATACAAAAGAAAAATTCAGCAATGAATGCATAAGAGAGATGAGAAGAGATTATGAGAAGTGAAGGCAAATTCACTTCTCAAATACTTACCACCTGAAAAGTTAGCAAAAGGAAGTGAAATGAAATCAAAATGAAAAGGATGCAATGATTCAAACCAAAACCAGAAGCATGTTTATGATTTTAATGATGCAAAGAGATGACATAAATGTATGTCATGAGACGGGGATGATCATACAAGCAATGAATGTGCAAATGAAACATGAAAGGAGACATGAAAGTTCATGAAAACTTATGAGATGCAATGGATGAATAACATGGCAAATGGATGATGCAATGATCAAACATGATTTCAATGTGTCCTAAGATGTCTTATATGTCAATTGGATGCATAAAATGTCATGGAAAGCTCATGTATGCAAGCATGTGAAGAATGGATGCAAATGCAGGCAAAAATTAGGGTTTATGTACAAGATGCAATGCCAAAATTCAAAATCAGAAGAAAATGACATGATAAAAAAATGAAAATGGAATCAAAGTTACCCTAAACCTATACAAGTTTACTACCCAAAGGGGAAGATCAGAAGCTAAACCCTAAATGACTTATGGTTTTTCTAAGTTTGTTAGGGCTTTAAGGTACCTCTCAAGGAAAAATGCAAAACAAATCAAAAATGAAAGATAAATTCATGCCAATTTTATCCTAGAAACTACATGTTATGTGGTATGCAATGCAAAAAGAACAATGGTCAAACCCTTCATGGTTAGGCAGAAAATATTTTTCTAAGTTAGGGTCAAAAATGTTGATTTTTAAGAACCCTAAATCCAAAGAAAATGTCAAAATAGATCAAGAACCAAAAAGAAATTTGTATGAATGGATTGATAATATCTCTAAATGTGTCAAGATGCAATGTGATTTTTTTGGTGATTTTTAGAAACTTAAATGGTATTTTAATTAATTAATTTCCATTAATTAATTAAAATAAACATTTAAATATTTTAAAAATACAAATTTTATGCAAAAAATATAATAAATATTATTTTTGGGTTAAGAAAATTATTTGAATGCAAAATACAGAAGGAAAATATTTTTAAGATTTTCTAACTATTTTAAATAAATGATGCAAAATAGATGAATAAAAATGAAATAAAAATGAGTTTAAATGGAAGATGCTGATCCAGTGGTCCAGGTTTAAATGAAAAAGGGAGGGAGTTGACTGCGCGCCAGATCTAAGGGTGGAGATTCAAACTGGCTTAATTATCTGATTAATTTAATTAATTGGAAATTAGGGTTAAGTGATCTAATCTGGACCTTTCGAAAACGCGCTAACCCTAAGATCTAATGGCCAGAATTTAAACTCAGCCTAATTACTCAGCTAACCCTAATTATGCCCTAAGCACTTTCAGGTGACCGGAACAGTGTTCCGGTCATCTTCTCCGGCCACTCAAACTAGCTAACTCACTCAATCCGTAAAATCAAACCACCAAACTCTCTAGAAATGATCCCCACCCCATTCTAAACAAGATTCAGCCATCAAACAACATTTATTTCACATGAACAAAGAGATTCGAATCAAAACGGAAAATCTTTCAGAAATTTCAGAAGCTTCATGCACGCTCAAAACTGAATCATTTTCAAAACCAAAAGGTGCAGTGTGATCAGTGAAGCATGGAGAACAATCTAAGAACTTAAGAAATCATTTCTGGAAAAAATGTTCTTGGTGATACCTGAACTGAAGCTTTCGAAAATGGCACTGGCTGGCTGCTTCTTTGCTTCAAATCAACTTCAATGATCCCCCTGAAGAGTTTGCAATGCTTGGTTGGAGTTTATATGGCCTCTATTTGAAGTTGGCTGAAGTTCAGTTCAAGAAATGTGAAAATCGTGTTTTTGATATGGTGTGTTTCAAGGAAAAATGAAGGGTGGGAAATGATCAGTGATGAATGTGGAGCTGAATGGTGGAAAAAGTTTGGAGATTTGTTGGCTGAGTTATGAAAATCGAAAGCTTTTGCAAGTTGGAGTGATTTTGGCTATGCTGAGGATTCTGAGGTTTCAGCTTGTGTTGTGTTATGTGTTGAGTTTCTTGAGGTCCACATATCAATCCTTGATAGGTCAGAGAGTTGTTGTGGAGCAGTGTGATTGGTATGGCTCATTTTGCATAAAGTCCACAAAGTTGTCTTTGGAGGTATGGGCTCATGGCAGGCCAAGGACAATGGGGTGTCCTGTGCAGCTGGCTTTAGGGAGGTCCATAGAATTAGTCTTGAGGCAATGCAGCAAGTGGGATGAAGTTTGTGTGATGTTTTGCAATTATGAGAAGCTTTGGCCCTTTTGTAATTTCTTAATGTTCAAGGCATGGAATGATGCAATTCTTTGGGCAATTCTGAATTATAGGTCATGTACTATGTTTGTGTAATTGTTAGAAGTCAATTAGAGGTCACAAATTGCCTTGGTATGAGTTTTTGCAAGTTTCCCTCTTTGGTACATAAGTGAAATTTTGTGATTTTCCCAACTTTGCAAGGCCATAACTTGAGTTCTATGATGAATTAGATCAAGTTATTGTACTTTTTGAAAAGGGAATGATCCAATCTACAACTTTCTTGACCAAGAATTTTTCATTTGAAGCATTTTTGAATCAAAAAGAGGAGGTTGAAAAACTTTCCCAAAATGGCAATTTTGCATTACAAGTCACTTTCCCAAAATGGCAACTTTGCAAATAGCTTGAAATTCTTCAATTTGTGAACTTATAACTTCTTCTAAGATCAAATAAAGATCATATACACCCAAAATGATGGAGAAGACCCTTTGTTGGATGATTGGGAGCCTCAGATGCCCTGATTTTGCACTAACTTGTTCAAGAAGTCATATATTGATCAGTTGCCTTCCCCATTGAATTTCTTCATGAAAATTGGTATGCATGATCCTTATAACATATAGAGACCAATAGAAACAAGAATGACCAAAAAAATTGGAGTTATGGCCTCTGAAACCAAAACCCTAATTTTAGGTCATCTATGCAGTTAAGCTTGGCTCTGCTTCCATGCCTTCCTCAGTACTTGTGATTATTAGACTTCCTTGATCTTGGGAGGATATAATATGATGCTTGAACATACATGTACCCCCTTGAGATGATTGGAGACCCTTGGGGTGGCTCAGATAGCTCAGGGATGGATCAGATCACAAACCCTAGATGTAGATGACTTAAACTATGCAGTGAAGCAAAAATTCAATGTGAAATGATATGATTGAACTTATGCAAATGAAAAGAATCCCAAGCCATGGTGAAATGAGTGAGGGAAAATTTGGGGTGTTTACACCATCTTAATCTGATTATACCCGGAGAAGCCATCCATGAAAGAAAAAACCGAGAACTGAGCGGTGTTATCTACCAGCACGTCAATGTGAGGTAATGGAAAGTTATCCTTTGGACTTGCTCTGTTTAGATCCCAATAATCGACGCACATCCGGACCTTGCTATCTTTCTTTGGTACCGGCACAATGTTAGCTACCCAAGGTGGATAACTAGTTACAGCATGGAATCCGGCATCCCATTGCTTTTGCATTTCCTCCTTGATCTTCATTGCCATATCAGGGCGAGTTCTTCTTAGCTTTTTCTTTACCGGAGGATAGTCTGCCTTTAGTGGCAGCTTGTGTACAACAATGTCAGTATCCAACCCTGGCATATCTTGATACGACCAAGCGAAGATATCCACATATTCACGTAGCATAACAATTAATTCCTTCTTTACCTCGGCCTGCAGACTGGCCCCAATCTTTATATCTTTCTTCACATCTACAGATCCAATGTTGATGATCTCTATTTCTTCCTGATGAGGCTGAATAACCCTTTCCTCTTGTTTCAACAACCTAGCCAATTCTTCTGGGAGTTCACAGTCTTCCTCAACCCCTTCATCAGCTTGGTAGATAGGATTGTCGAAGTCATGCATAGTCATAGCAGGAACGTTATCACAAGAATCCGAATGATCAACACTGCACAAATGATGTGCTTATTTTAGAATCTGATTTTTTTTCAAAAGAGACACAAACACACAACAACACTGGAAACATTGCCATTTTATTTGTGAAAACTTTTAAACAAAAGAAAGAGAATACAATTTGTTTGAAAAATGTCCTTTATTTCATGGAAAAAGTAAATGCACTAAAACATGGTGGCCCTACAGATGGATCCGTGCACCTTGGGCAGAGTACAGGATTTGACATGCAGTATGATAAAAATGTAAACAAGAAAATTACTTTGTCTGCCAGGTAACTTGAACAAAATCTTCAGCAGACCAGTTCCGGAGCTCCTCCCCAGGTACGCGTGGGTGAATCCAGTTATCCAAGTCGCAATCATTATCCCCATCTGAATCTGTTGCATAAATATTATTGTAGTCGAGCATTTCAGCACTCATGAATGTTATGGACTTACTGCCCTGAGACCAGCTAGATCCACCAGGTTGATATCCAAGACCAAACTTGTCATCCTTCTTTTCCACTTCTAACAGCTTGCCCCAGCCCTGGGCATTTCTGGACTGGACTACCTCCTTAGCTTGCTTGTAGGAGTAGCTAGGAGTCCCTTCCTTCTCATTGATCTGAACTGCTTGAGACAAAGTACTGACACTAATTGTCTCAAAAGCTTGGAAAAGTGTCTCATGGATCTCTTCGTCCATTTCCACATACTTGAAGGTCGACAGATAACTTACAAAAATATCCTCTTCTTCGCATACAGTAACAACCTGGTCATCTACCACATACTTTAACTTTTGATGCAACATGGATGTTACTGCACCAACAACATGAATCCAGGAACGTCCCAGCAAACAACTATAAGCGGGTTAGATATCCATAACATAGAACGTGATCTTGAATACCTGAGACCCAATCTTTACCGGTAGCTCTACCTCCCCGAACACAGACCTCTATGACCCATCAAAGGCTTTCACAATCAAATTACTGGGTCACAAAACAATGCCACCAATATTCAGCTTCATGAGGGCCTTCTTAGGGAGCACATTGAGAGAAGAGCCTGTATCTACCTAGACATGTGATAGAACAACACCCTTACACTCCATGGTGATGTGTAAGGCTTTGTTGTGATTATATCCCTCAGAAGTGAGATCTCTATCTGTGAAACCCAACCCATGGTTGGCGTTTACACTGGCTACCACAGCCTCCAACTGGTTGAAAGTTATCTCTTGTGGTACATATGCCATTTGCAACACTTTCAGAAAAGCCTCCCGATGAGCTTGGGAACACATCAACAACGACATAATGGATATCTTGGACAGGGTCGGATTTAACTGTTCAACCACCTTGTAGTCGCTTTTCTTAATTATTCTCATGAATTCCTCAACTTCCTTCTCAAAAGTGCTCTGACTAGCAGCAGGAGTTGTCACCTCTTCAGTTGCTATCTATTTACCCTTAGCCTTTACAACAGCTTCAACTTCAGGATCACCTCTAAGAGCTTGAGGAGCAAAGAGACGCCCACTCCGAGTAAATTCACCAACTCTTTCGACATTCACAACAGTCGGGTCAATTGTTACCGCTTTACTTTCCACTTTCTAACCTTCTACGTACACGTATGAGCCATAGTTCCAGGGAATGTCCTTGTCATCAGCATAAGGAATTGGTCCCGGAACATTAATAGTAACTGGACTCACTTCTAGGACATAGATAGTCACCGGCTCTCTCCGGGCACGAACCTCAGCAGGACCAAAGTAAATTGTTATTGTCGACACACAATCATTTCTATTGTCAACCCTATCGAACTGTAGAGACTCAATCAAGCACTGCAACCCAGCTTTCAAATCCCCACAACCATTAACTGAATTCATGCAATCCTCGCAGTCAAAATCACAACCTGGGAACACCTGCCCTTTTAGCAATCTATCCTTCACGACTTACAATGAGGTCTTCACTTCATCCACGTTCAGAATCAGGTTCAACCTCTCGCCACCATTAACAACATTTATCCTGGCCCCTCCATGATTTGGAATGAGGTTTGATGTAACGTTTGGAGGCGGTGCAAAGTTAATTGCCTTCGAATCAATCAAATCTTGGATCTTGTGCTGTAATGCCATGCACTTCTCTGTTGAGTGCCCGGGAGCTCCTGAATGAAATGCGCATCTTGCATTAGCATCATACCCCACTGGAAGTTCTCCAGGTGGAGGTGGTGCTAATGTCCTCAACTGAACCAAGTTCAGATCAAACAATCTCTGGAGTAGTGTTGTGTATGTCATCAGGATAGCCTCAAACACCCTGTTAGCTGGAAGAGCTTATCTCTGTTGATAAGGTCTTTGCTGATAATTATTGCGATGCGGTTGTTGTTATTGTTGTTGTTGTGGCTGTTGCACAAGACATGCTCGAATGGTGACAACTGCCACCTGCTCGTAAGATCTTCTATATCCACGGCCCTGGCCTCAGCCATACACAACATTAGCTTCTCCCTCCCTTCTTCTTGGAGGTCCATTGAAATCCCTTCGAACACCACTTGAGCTACCTGCACCACTGTCCTGAATCTTCCCATTTTCAGCAAAGTTTCAACCCTTTCGCCAGCTATTACAATATCGTTAAACGTTTTTGCTGAACAAGATGCCAGTGTCTCAATAAACACACCCTGGAGTGTTCCCATAAACATGTCTGCCATTTCATTTTCTAACAAGGGAGGTTGCACTCGAGCAGCAAGCTGACGCCACCTCTGGGCATACTCTTTGAACCCCTCTTTAGCATTCTGAGACATTGTCTACAACTGGGTACGATTTGGAGCCATATCCAAATTATACTGATACTATTTCACAAACGCCTCAGCTAAATCTTTCCAGCTTCGGATATTGACCCTACTTAGCTTCATGTACCATTCCAAGGAAGCTCCCACAAGACTATCCTAAAAGTAATACATCAGCATCTTCTCGTCATCTGTATGCGCATAAATCCATCCCACAAAAGACTGAAGGTGAGTTTTCGGGCAAGCTGTTTCGTTGTACTTATCAAAAGTAGGGACCTTGAACTTGTAGGGAATTCTCACCCCTGGCACTCAGCCCAGATCAGTGATGTCAAACCCCGGAGAACTCGGAGATTGAATAGCGCGAATCTGCTCCTCCATTTCTTCAAATCTCCTATTCATGTCAACCCCTTGGCATTCTGCCTTGTCTAGCAAAGTGAATTGCTTGTCCTGCCCATACATCTGCATGTTATTCACTCCATCATTGATAATAGTGACCCTTGGTCGCACCATAGGGATTTCAACGTGGCGGGCGTCAGCCCCATTGCGATTACCTCCATCTGCTGTCACATTGTTCCTGGCTTGGTTATTCTCTATCGTCTCGCGCAAACGCTCTTGAGTTTGACCGATCCCAGCCATAAGGGTCATGAAGTTGTCCATTCTTGTCCTCAAGTAATCCAGATCTGCTTGCATTTGCTCCATTTCTCTCTCTCTCTCTTCACCTTTGTAGGGTATCTGTGTAGAGTTGGCTGTCTCTGAACCTTCTTGGGAGCTATAGTGCCTGAAAGCGACGTAAAAGTTAGAACACTGATGAACTACCTACAAAACATCAAACACGTTATATGCATGCAATGTAACTATTCATGCTTCCACGTCCAGGTATTAATAAGCCCCAGTTCTGGTATTTCTGATACAAAATACTCCAGATGACTTTTAGAAAAGGAGCATTCCTTTTTCTGGGTATCTCTTGGACTTCTGTCATCTGGAGGAATAATGAATACCAAAACTGGGTATGATGGATAAAGGATAACCTGTAATGGAAACACAAACAGTTAATGCAAGTATGATGCGATGCAAATGTAATGCAGGCATATGATCAACAACCGGGACTGTCTGGATACGGAGAACTGGACCCAAGTGACCAAGAACCGAGATACTCTGAATAAAGCCCCCAAGAACAAGAACTTAGTCTCAAATAAGTCCCAAATCAGATGTCAAATGACTTAAGAACTCCAAAATCCATGTAGCCATATCAAATCATAGAACTGTACTGGCAATGAGGTATGATGAGGTCAAGGGTTCCTACAAACCTATAAACCCCTCCCATTCTCACAAGTGTGCTCCGGGTCAAACATCACAGACTCTCAAAGTCGAATAGCAATAATATGTTCACCATTTCCGAGAAATGGCTAATTAGTAAATCAGGGAATCGGTTTGGCATTATGTACTACTCAGGGAGGCCTCAGCGTGAGTTCGGGAAAAACAAGCATCCTTTATAAGTCCCCAGCTTCGAGCGCTGAAATCGAGAAATGATAGTACATTTAGCCTGTAGGATACAGTACTATTGTCATACGACCAAATGTTTTGACTGAGTTCCTATAAAAGAACCAGGCCATCCTATACGAGTTCCCAATGGGCCCTCGGGTGCGAATGGGTTTGCCACAAAATATGGTCTACCACTGTCACCACTGGAGAGGGATGTTTCCACAAAGGTCCTCAATGATCAGTCCCCAAATGCACATAACTATTGAGGTCATGTATTACCCCGGAAAGATTTTGGCATAAATACACTACCAAGACAGTCGCAAGTCTGGGTGTGGAACTCACTACTACCAACATAGCAAGATGCCATGAAGCCAAATTGACTATCCATTCTAAGTCCTAGGGTGCACTCGAGCCCCGGTTACGAGCTCATCTCTCAGTAATAGCTCCCAATCCCACCAAAAAGAAACAAGTACAGCCAGATAATCCAGTATAATATATGATGCATGAATATAAATACTGAAAATCTAAATGAAGTTATAAATAAAATTGTAAATGAACAATTGTAAAATAAAACCACAACAACAAACAATCAAAACCCAACGAAACAGAAACACGCAAGCGCTAGGAGAAACTCTCAAGGGAACCAGAGATTCTGGGTTCTGTCCCCAACAGAGTCGCCAGCTGTCGCTCCCTGGATTTCCATCCTGGTACAAACGCGAAAGTGGCGCGGAAAGAGGTCGAGTCACCAGCCAGACATGTTTATCCCGATGGAACGGGAATGGTAATGTTGCATAAACCAAAGAAAGAAGAAGAAGGACACAGGTCCTGCGAACCAAAGAGATTGGGTTCGGGAGTCAGTTACGACTTGGGAAGGTATTAGCCCCCCAGATCGTCCGTCTTACCCGACGGGATCCACGCTTGCAAAGAAATCTATTTCAAATGGTGAAAAAAGGAAAACTATTGCAAAACTGAAACTGAAACTGGATAAGAAAGAAAAGAAAGGGGGAAAATGTAGGGAAAATAAAAGAGTGTGCTAGAACGGGCCCTACCCTGCTACCTACGTACCTCATCTGGACAATGATGATCAAAGACACCGTAGTTCCGCTAACTAGGGGTAGAAAAGAATTGTTTGTGTCTTAAGGCTTTAACTACCTATGTCAATGCTTAGGTGTTGCAGGCTCGGACGATGAGTGCGTAACCGTCTTGCAAAGTGACAAGTAGGAGCAAGTTCGCGTACGGAGCGAAGGCGATAAGAAAAGAATTCCCGAAGGAAAGACGCTTATTGTTTGTTTGTGCTTTTTATGAGTTTTTTTATGAGTGTGGCACAAGAGAATGAACTCAAACTCTCTTCCATGGAATGTGTACTTGCTACTACATTCCAAGATGGAATAATAGAACAAGCACACCAAGCAAGGAGAATTTATCCAAGACTTGTTTCCAAAGGCAAGGGCCTAAATTCATTGACTTGTTGAATTTATTAGGTGTTTTAGTGATTAAAATGAAGAGGTGTTTTTTTAGGATTTTTCTTGATGAAGATGGCCTCATGATCCGACTTGTGCATCATGCTAGACAAATGCACTATTCCAAGATGGAATGAATACATATGCCCCATGGAATAAGGCTATTACACAAGAGGTCACCTCTTCCTTTATTAATGTTTTTTATGGTTTTGTTTTGAGATGAGAAGAGAAAAAACCCAAAAGAGCAAAAGGAAAAAGTCTAATGGGGAAAGACTAAACCTAAAGTTATCATGAAAAAGTGGTCCTAAGGTTAGTGAGGTTTGAAACCTATCCTAAGGGAAAGGAAGAACCAAATGAGAAGAAAAAGGAGAGGAGAAGAAAGCTATAAAGCAACTTACTCCTCTAAAGGAGATAAGTTGCTCCTAAAGGGGGTGGATGCAAAGTTGAATCGCATGATGGCATAAGGCACATCCAAAACCACAAAGAGAAAACAACTTAAAAAGAAAAGATGAAGAGTTGAAATATGCTCATCAACAATCCAGCATATGCTCTTCAACAAAACTCATGGAAATAACATGATCAAAGCTCAAATCAACAAAGATCAAACAACATGCCAAGTTTTGCACATACAAGCATTTACGTGTCGAGAAAATGAAGGCATGCATCAAAAAGCAAGCAAATCACCCTAAACTAGCATATTCAATGATCATATAATGATCCATGGCAATTAAAACAAGTAAGGGGATCAAACAAGCTCAAAACAGCTCAAATGTGGCATTCTGCATCAGTGTTACCCGGTTAACCAAAGTGTTAACCTGTTAAACAGTTCAAACCTGCAGCAAAACAACACAAAAACATGTGAGTTAACCAGTTAACCAAAGCGTTAACCGGTTAACGTTGTAAAAACAACAGCATAACCTACAGAAAATCAGCTCAAATCCAGCTTATCCAAATAATTCCACCATATACCAGCAATCAATTAAGCATGAAATAAATGGATCAATTCACATTAATCAACATCTTTAAGCTCATGAACATTAACACGTAAATTCAGTTACAAATCAACCAATCAATTCAAGCAAAACAAGCAAATACACAAGCACATGGTGGATCTGAAGCACAAGCATGCAAATAAGCTACAAAGCTGAGGTATGCTTTGGTAATTGTTGTTTGAGCTGGAAATGAGGAATCTCGCAGAAAACATTGAAGATCCAGTGCTAATCCTCACATTTCATGCAAAATAAAAGCAAGCAAAGGGTCTTGATGCACATTCCAAACCAGATCTGAACCAAGTAGTAAACCAGCAAATTGATGCAAATAAGCTATGGATGGGGGTCTAGTTCCAAGAACTACACACTTTAATACAAAGTTATGTGATCTTCAAAGAGGAACTTTGAGTGAATTTGGAAAATGTGGGAGAGAAAATGAGAGAATGGTGAGAGAGGTGAGTGAAAATTCAGAAATTGAGGAGTGAAAAAATGAGAGAGCCCTCTTCTTGGTTTGGAGGGAAATGGATTAAATATGGTTTAGGTTTGGGGCCCAAAATTTAGGCTTGGGATCCAAAATAATATGATTTGGGAAAGTGATTAGGACCTAGCATTGGAATTAGGCTTGGAAAATGATCTAGATCCTTTTCCATAATTCAAAAATGAATAAAAAATTGGAAAATTGGAAATTGGAGCCAAAACACATGCTGAATTTTGCTGCTGGAATTCAAAATTCGCAGCCGTTAACTGGTTGACCAAAGCATTAACCGGTTAATGCCTGTGATTTTGTAATTCTCCCTCCTTTTGGTGGGAAACCTCAAGAATAACCTAGCGCCAACCATTTTGATCTAAGTTTTTTGATCCTCAATCCCTTTTTAAGGCCTTGACCATGTTACCAAGCTTGTAACATGCCTTGTGAGCTTTGAATTTCCCGGATGATTGATCATATGCCTTATGCTAGAACATGCGAGAGATATGCTTCATATTTCTATGCAAAATGCTAAGGATATTACATGCTGATGATGATTATGATATGATGATGATGCTAAAAAGAAGAGGGCAAATTTGGGGTGTTTACAATGTGCTTCTATTCAGAATCTGTTCTTTTCAAAAGAGACGCAAACACACAAAAACATTGAAAAAAGAAAACATTGCCATTTTATTTGTTTTTTGTGAAAAAATTTAAAACGAAAGAAAGAGAACACAATTTGCTTGAAAAATGTCCTTTATTTCATGGAAAAAGTAAATGCATTAAAAGCATGGTGGCCCTACAAATGGATCCATGCACCTTGGGTAGAGTGCAGGATTTGACATGCAGTATGATAAAAATGGAAACAAGAAAATTACTTTGACTGCCAAGTAACTTAAACAAAATCTTTAGCAAACCAGTTCCGGAGCTCCTCCCCAGGTGCACATGGGTGAATCCAATTATCCAGGTCGCAGTCATTATCCCCTTCTCCATCTGTTTCACAAATGTTATTGTAGTCGAGCATTCCAGCACTAGTGAACATTATGTACTAACTGCCCTGAGACCAGCTAGACCCACCAGGTTGATATCCAAGCCCAAACTTGTCATCTTTCTTTTCTACTTCTAACATCTTGCCCCAACCTTGGGCATTTCCGGATTGGACTACTTCCTTAGCTTGCTTGTAGGAGTAGATAGGAGTCCCTTCCTTCTCATGACTTTGAACTGCAGCAACCGGAGACAAAGTACTAACATTAACTATCTCAAAAGCTTGGCAAAGTGTTTCATGGATCTCCCCATCCATTTCCACGTACTTGAAGGTCGACAGATGGCTTACGAAAATATCCTCTTCTCTGCATACAGTAACAACTTGGTTGTCTACCACATACTTTAACTTTTGATGCAACATGGATGTTACTGCGCCAGCATCATGAATCCAAGAACGTCCAAACAGGCAACTATAATCGGGTTTAATATACATAACATAGAATTTAATCTTGAATAGGTGGGACCCAATCTTTACCGGTAGCTCCACCTCCCCAAACACAGACCTCCGTGACCCGTCAAAGGCTTTCACAATAAATCACTGGGTCGCAAAACAATGCCATCAACATTCAGCTTTCATTAAGGCCTTCTTAGGAAGCACATTGAGACAAAAGCCTGTATCTACCAAGACATGTGATAGAACAACACCCTTACACTCCATGGTGATGTGTAAGGCCTTATTGTGATTACGTTCCTCAGAAGTGAGATCTCTATCTTTGAATCCCAAACCATGGCTGGTGTTCACATTGGCTACCACAGCCTCCAACTGGGTTAACAATTATCTCTTGCGGTACATATGCCATTTGCAAAACTTTCAGCAAAGCCTCCTGGTGAGCCTGAGAACACATCAACAACGACAAAATGGATATCTTGGATGGGGTTTCATTCAGCTGCTCAACCACCTTATAGTCACTTTTCTTAATTATTCTCATGAATTTCTCAACTTCTTTTTCAAAAGTGCCCTGACTAGCAGCAGGAGTTGTCACCTCTTAAGTTACTATTTGTTTACATTTAGCCTTTGCAGCAGCTACCAATTCGGGATCACCTCTGAAAGTTTGAGGAGCAAAGAGACGCCCACTCCAAGTAAAACCCACCAACTCCTCCGACATTCACAACAGTCGAGTCAATTGTCACCGCTTTACTTTCCACATTTTGACCTTCTACCGACACATCTAAGCCATAGTGCCAAGGGATGGCCTTGTCATCAACATAAGGAACCGGTCCTGGAACAGTGATAGTTATTGGACTCACTTCTGGAACATAGATAGTCACCGGCTCTCTCTGGGCAGGAACTTCAGCAAGATCAAAGTAGATTGTCACTGTAGACACACAATCACTTCTATTGTCAACCCTGTCAAATAGTAGAGACCCCCCGTCAATCAAACACTACAACCCAGCTTTCAAATTCCCATAACCATTAACTAAATTCATGCAATCCTCGCAGTCAAAACCGCAACCTGGGAAAGCCTTCCCTTTCAACAATCTGTCCTTCACCACTAAAAATGAAGTCTTTACTTCTTCTACACTCAAAATAAAGTTGAACCTCTCGCCACCATCAACGGCGTTTATCCTGGCCCCTCCATGATTTGGAATAGGGTTTGATGTAACATTTGGAGGCGGTGCAAAGTTAATTGCTTTCGAGTCAATCAAGTCTTGGACCTTATGTTGTAATGCCCTGCACTTCTCTATTGAGTGCCCGAGAGCTCCTGAAAGAAATGTGCATCTTGCGTTAGCATCATACCTCACTGGAAGCTCTCCAGGTGGTGGTGGTGCCAATGTCCTCAACTGAACCAAATTCAAATCTAACAATATTTGGAGTAGTGTTGTGTATGTCATCGGGATGGCCTCAAGCACCCTGTTAGGTGGACGAGCTTGTCTCTGTTGATAGGGTATTTGCTGATAGTTATTGCGTTGCGGCTGTTGCTGTTGTTGTTGTTGTGGTGGTTGTTGAACGAGACTTGTTGGAATGGTGACAGCTGCCACCTGCTCGTAAGATCCCCTGTATCCACGGCCCCGGCCTCGGCCGTACACATCATTAGTTTCTCCCCCCGTTCTTCTTGGAGGTCCATTGAAAGCTTTTCTAACACTACTTGAGCTACTTGCACCACTTTCTTGGATCATCCCCATTTTCAACAGAGTTTCAACCCTTTCTCCAGCTATCACAATATCATTAAACTTTTTTGATGAATAAGACGCCAGTCTCTCAATAAACACTCCCTGAAGTGTTCCCAAAAACATGTCTGCCATTTCATTTTCTAACAAGGGAGGTTGTACTCGAGCAACAAGTTGACGCCACCTATGGGCTTACTCTTTGAACCCATCTTTGGCACTCTGAGACATTGTGGTTTGGAGCCATATCTAAATTATATTGATATTGTTTCACAAACGCCTCAGTTAAATCCTTCCAACTTCGAATATTGACCCTGCTCAGCTTCATGTACCATTCCAAGGAAGCTCCTACAAGATTATCCTGGAAGTAATACATCCACAGCTTCTCATCCTCTGTATGCGCAACAATCCTTCCCAGAAAAGACTGAAGGTGAGTTTTCGGGCAAGCTATTCCATTATATTTATCAAATGTAGGGACCTTGAACTTGTAGGGAATTCTCACCCCTGGCACTAAGCCCAGATCAGTGATGTCAAACCCTAGAGAACTCTGAGATTGAATAGTGCGAATTTGCTCAACCATTTCTTAAAATCTCTTATTCATGTCAATTCCATGACCTTCTGCCTCATCCAACAAAGTGAACTGCTCGTACTGCCCATCCAACTGCATGTTATGCACTCCATCATTGATAATAGTGACCCCTGGTTGCACCTCAGGGATTTCAACATGACGGGTGCCAGCCCCATTGCGATTACCTCCATCTGTTATCCCATTGTTCCTGGCTTGATTATTCTCCACCATTTCGCGCAAGTGCTCTTGAGTTTGACCCACCCCAGCCATGAGGGTCATGAATATTTCCATTCTTGTCCTTAGGTAAGCCAGAACCGCTTGCATCTGATCCATTGCTCTCTCTTTGTTCACCTTTGTAGGGTATCTGTGTATAGTTGGTTGTCTCTGAACCTTCTTGTGAGCTATAGTGCCTGAAAGTGACATAAATGTTAGAAGACTGAAGAATTACCTGCAAAAACACAAACACGTTATATGCATGCAATGTAACTATTCATATTTCCATGTCTAGGCATTAATATGCCCCAGTTCTGGTATTTTTGACAGAAAATGCTCCACATGTCCTTTTGGAAACTGGATTTTCAAACTCTTTTGAGGAGTATTCAAACCCTGATGGTTTCGGACAAACAACTTTGCTTATTCAGAAATGGTAACTGGAAAGTATCATTGTATAACTTGAACAGACTACCAACAACCAGAGTCACAAACATAAACAGAATTCCCCAAAGGTTTACAATTCAATACAAAAATAAAAGCTAAAGCAAGACTCCTATAACAAGCCTCTAGGTAGTCTGGATGTAAATAACAATAAACTAAAACTCTAGGCTAAAAGAAGATCCAGGCTCCTCTTCTGCAGTCACCACCCCTATCCGGTTCTTCTTGACGCCTGCTCTCAGCTTAAGATCGGCAATCTCCTTCATTGCTTTCTCCAATGCTAGCTGGCTCTGTACCAATTGTTGAGTCTTTTCCCTTCGTATTTTGTGAACTTGTTCTACTTCTTCTTTCTTGAATGCCATCTGCACCTCAAAGAACTCTTCCTTTTCTTTGTACTTTTTCTGCTCCTGTTCTCTTTGGCCTCGTAACCAGGTAATGGATTGACGAGCTTCTATAAGAGTCTTCAAACTCTTATTACGCCCCGCTTCTATTTTTGACTCAGTTAAACTCAATCTCTGAAAATGAGCTTCTCTCCCAGCAAACTCCTTTTCTTTAGCTTCTAAGGTGACCTACATTCTCTGTAGCTTTTCTTCTGCTTCTTTTTTAGCATGATTGGCACGGTGATACAAGCTAGCCATTTCAGAATTCTCTACCCAAACCTCGTGCAACTAAACTTCCAACTTCTTATAATATTCAAGAGAAATAGTGGTTTGTACCGGTACTTCTTTTGGATATAGTGGACCTTCAGCTGAAAATGGAAGGAAGAAAGTGTCAACCCTACCTTGTATCCAAGTAGCAAAAAGGGGATAAGTCTTAGGGTCCACCCTTCCAAATTCTTTCTTACCCTTCTTAACCTTTGTCTCTCAAGCTTGAGATACTTGGATAATCAACTGCTCATTATTTTCAGCTGAAAGATACAAAGTCTTTGCTATTTCTTCATCTGATGGAGGATCCTTCAGTGGATAGCCAAATTGTTTTCTAGATAGCACAGGGTTATGACTTATCACTCCTTTTCTACCTAACAAAGGCACATAAGGAAATTCACCACACCTTGTAATAAACTCCTTCCCCACTAAGTTTCTGCAACATCCCCAAGCTATTTCATCAGATGTTAACCCCATCAATCTTCTAGCCAACTTCCAATCTTGCTTAAGATCTTTGAACGATCCTGACTTTGGAAGCTTCTTAGCAAACCACTCAGCAAACAATGGAGCACAACAATTTACGTACCCCTTTCTTTTCTCATTTCTGTGATGTACACCAAAGTAAAAGTCTCCCATGTAACACCCCAAATTTTCCCTCTCCTTTTTAAGCATCATCACCATATCATATTCATCATAAGCATATCATATTTTTGGCATCTTAGCATGGAAAGATGAGGCATAACATTCTCATGATCTAGCATTAGGCATATGATCATCTGTGGGGGGATTTGAGGCATCACAAGTTATGACAAGAGGCTCAATGGATTTGCTCAAGTCCTATGAGGAGTCTACATTACATTCACAATCTTAAGATCATTCACAAAAGCCCAGGAGGTGGGAGGATCATCAGGGAATTCAAGCTAGGGCAAAGCTCCTACACAATGATCCCAAATTAGGGTTTGAGTTTCAAGCATGGAAACTTTGAGACTTTGGCCATTTCATCTGGGAAAAATCTCTCATATGTTAAGATGATCCTAGGGGTGAAATTTGGTGAGAAAATTCCTTGTGGAAGTCAGGTATTTCTTCAGTTGCTTGTAAATGAAGAAATTGGTCAACTGTGCATTCTAGAAGTCAACTGTGAGATTTCAAAAGGTCCAAACCTATTTTTATAGTCAAGGGATGTTCTTATAATCTTATAAGAGGTTTGGCAAGATTAAAGATCAAGAATCAAGAGGTTTTGAGGTGTTTTTCATTTTTTGCATGGGATTGGTCCTGAAATTTTCCATTTTTAGTAACCTTTTGCCCTAATTTTCAAGTGTACATAACTTGGTGAAAAAAGCTTCAAATAGATCACCACCAAACATGAAAATTGAAGATTAAAGTCTCCCATTTTTTAAAAGTACAAGTACTTTTTCATATCCCTCATGGTTTGAGAGATATGCCCTTTGAAAATCTCTTGAAATCTAGGGCATGGCATGAATTTCAAGCCTTCCACACATGCAAAACCTCATGAAACTTATTTTCAAGTGGTGTGATGGACAAATTAAGATCATAATGCTTCAAGGCAATGCATGAGAAGATTTGTTGCCCAAGGGAGCAAGCAAATTCGTGCATGGAATGTGGTGTAGTTCATATAAGGCAAAAAATGCATGATCATGAAAAAGGCATGAACCAAACAACCAAGGGGCAGGATCATCTCATCATGAATCAAGGTCTGGGATACGAGATCAGCAGGTGCAAAGAGGAATAAAATGAACGAGCAAATTGGTCATTATTCTTCTTCATGCAATTTTGCAAATCAATCCCTATCACACAATTCATGCCACCACTTGCCACTAAACCCTAATCAGTTTGATATGTGCATGATATAAAAGCTAACCAAACCCTAAATGCAAGCGGGCACTCTCTCATTTCTCAGATTCAAAATTTCTTGCACAAGGGCAAAAGGTTTCGAATCTCTGTCCTCAAGCCACACCTCTCTCATTTCACTTCATATTCTTCTTCTACAAGCTTCAAGGATCACATTTCTCTCTTCAATCGAAGCTGAAAGTGAAGAACTGGAGAGTTGCCATTCAGAGCAGGTTGCTTCGAAACTCCAAATTTAGGCTCTCTCAAGCTTCCTCTTGCATTTATTTTGCAAGAGGAGATCAAAGTACACAGATTTGCAACATCTGGAGCTCTATTCTGGTGATTTTGAAGTGCTTCCATCTCAGGTATGACCTGAAATTCATGAATCTAAAACTTGTTTTTCTTGTATGCATTGTGATCTGTGAACTTTACTGAGTATTCTGCACTCTTTAGATTTGATTTTGATGCATTATTGAGTGAAATATGTGGATCTGAAGTTTGGTGTATGATTTTGTTTTGTTTCGATCCAGATTGTGTGATGATCTAATGAAAAATCTAAGTGCATTTTTCGATTCAGTGAGCTTTGTTTGCTTGATCTGGACAATTTGAATTATTTATATGGTGTTTTGATCTTGGTTTGAATTTTCCGGTGCCAGAGCCCTAGCTCCGGTCACCGGATTCTGCATTTTTGTTTCACCTGAGTTCAATGGGGAAGATGAACGCATAACCTTTGGATTGTGTGATCTGGATGGAGGAAAACGTGACAGCACATTAAAAATGCGTGCTCCTTCTCACGTGCCTTCTGTTTTATAATTAAAACTAAATTAATCATTTTTTCTCACCACACCCTAATGTTGTGCACTCACACTCCCTGGCCAATTATTTTGCATACTATGTTTTAATGAGTGACTCAATCACATGCGTTCGTTTGATCTGAAGGCCCTTGTTTTTCCCTGATTTTTTTGAATATCCACCTTATTTGTTGTGAGCTGCGCTGAGATTGGATGGGACTCAATTGCTATTACCCCCCCCCCCCCACCTGCATGGAAGCCCAATTGATTTAACTGACTTTCTCTTCTAAACGCACCCCCTGTCCCTTTTCTTTATTTTATTTCTTTTTTCATTTTCATTTTATTTTCAGTTTGCTTTTCAATTTTTAAAAATAGTAATAAGTCTTAGAAAATTACAAAAAAATGCAGGCGTGTTTCTTTTAGTTTTCTCTAATATTTGGTTTTTTTTTTCATTTGTTTTTAATTGGCACGTGGAAATTAATTGTCTCATTTAATTAATTGTTTTTATTCCATTTTGAAGCATGCTGACTTGTTCATTTTCTATCTTGATCATTATTTTGAATTTTTAAGTGATTCTTTTTGCTCTGGATTCATGATAAGATGTATTTTATTGGTGATTTTTGTTCTGAGTTTTAGAATTTTGTTTAATTTATTTTGGTCTCTAACTTGTGCATGAAGCTTTCTAACCCTAATCCATGTTTGAACCCTCATTTGACTTGCTTAGATTCTGATTTTCATTCTCTCCTTTTGGCATGTTGATATTGTATGATTGAAGATCATTTGTGCAAGTTTGTAGAATATTTGGATGCTTACTTGAATTAATTTGAATTTTTGTTCTTCACTTGTCCCTTTTTGATTCTTTTGGATCATATGTTCACTCCTTAGCTTAGAAGGGCACTTGTTCCAACTTCTTTAGGATGTTTGGGGCCATCTTAGATTGTTGGTACCCCTCTGGTCTTAAGTTGATGCTTGTACCTTGGAAAAGTTTGTGTTTGGTTCCTCTTGAAGTTCTTCCACACTTATGCATGCTCAATTCACTTCCTTTGCTTCTTTCTTCTCATGATGTGAATATTTGACTATGTGCATTTCTTCTCTTCATCTCATGTGTTCCTTAGGCACCTTTCTAACATGTTAGGATTCTGGTTTGGCACTTTGTGACATTGCTTTGACTATTTTGCTTTGCATCTTCTCATGTTTACTTTGTCTTGTCATGGTGATTCATAATGCTTCATTGTGAGTTGTTTTCTTTTCTCATTCTTGTGCTTTAAGTTTGCACTTGGCATTTGTGTTTATGACTTCACTTCTGGTTGCATGACTTTGTTTTGACATTATGTTCATTTTGTATTGCATTTATGTTTGTGTCACTAACCATTTCAGGGGCTTTGGTAAGTGAGAGGTGTGGATGTGATTCCCACATCTCCAAATCTTATCTTTTCTCTTCTCCTTATTATTCTTCTAACCTTGTGAGTGTTGGGCTTAGGCCTTACTTCTTCCCTCTTCTATTCTTCTTTCTTCTTCTTCTCTTCTTCTTCCTTTCTTCTTTAGGATAGTAAACCTCACTAACCTAGGATTACCTTTGCATGATAACAATTAGGATTCATTAGTCCCCCATTAGACTTTTACCTTTGCGATCCTTTGGTTCCTCTTCTCTTCTCATCTCAACACCCTAAAGAAGACACTTAATAAAGATTGAAGTGATATCTTGAGAAATAGCCTTATCCCATGAGACCCTTGTAGTCTTCCCATCTTGGGATAGTACAAGCTTGTCTTGTGATGTACAAGTCTGATCAGGATATTATCTTCACCAAGAAAATCATAAAACTCACTTCTTCATTGTAAATACAAAAAAAACACTTAATAAGTCAATGAGTTAGTGAACTTAAGCCCTAATCTCTGGAGTCAAGTTTTGGGGATCTTCTCCTTACTTGAGTGTGCTTGTTCTATTATTCCATCATGGAATGTAGTGACAAGTGCACATTCCATGGAAAATAGCTTGAGTTCACATCCTTGTGACACACTCCTAAAAGCTTCTAAAAAACACAAACAAACAATAAGCGTCTCTCCTTCGGGACTTATTTTCTCATCTCATTCGCTTTGTCCGCGAACTTGCTCCTACTTGTCATTTTGCAAGACGGTTACGCACTTGTCGTCCGAGCCTGCAACACCTGAGCATTGACATAGGCAGTTCAAGCCTTAATACACAAGCAATCCTTTTCACCCCTAGTTAGGGGACCTACGGCGACCCTGATCCTCATTGTCCAGATGAGGTACGTAGTCAGCGGGGTAGGGCCCGTTCGAGCACAATCTTTTTTTTCCCTACATTTTTCCTTTTCATTTCTTTTTCAGTTCCCTTTTCTTTTTTTCTTTTATCCAGCCAGTTCCTTTTCTTCGCAGCAGCTTTCATTTCTTCACCCTTTGAAACAGTTCCTTTGCAAGCGTGGATCCCGTCGGGTACGGCGGACGATCTGGGTACTAATACCTTCCCAGGTCGTAAGCGACTCCCAAACTCAGTCTCTTTGGTTCGCAGGACCTGTGTCCTTCCTTTTATTTTCCTCTGGTTTGTGCAGCATTACCATTCCCGTTCCTTCGGGATAAAAATTCATGGCTGGCGACTCTACCTTTTCCGCACCACTTTCGCATTTGTACCAGGATGGAAATCCGTGGAGCGACATCCCAACAACGTAGGCAATGGGTTTTCTTTAATTAAAAGGGTGATAGACTCCAAGCTTACCCAACCTTTCTCTCCTGGGAATAGACTTATCCCATAAACCATTAATGCTAACAACGCACTGAATTCTAACCACGTCCCTCCCAAAGCAAACACGTGAGCTTCTGTGATAAGAAAATCCAGAGTAAATCCCTTCCACTTACTAGCTTCCAACTCCATCTTTACTCTAAGCATACTCAAATGACAGGCACCTACAATGTCCTTGTACAAGGGACATTTCTCTGCAGCATAATAGGGAACACCATTCCTGATACGAATCTTCAGGATGTCAGAAATCTCTTCCATATTAGGAGCCAAGACATAGTCAGGAAATACAAAAACTATCAACTAAGGATCATAAAACTGCAACAAAGAGTGAGGAATATCTCTCTGATCAACAGTAGGCTTGTTCATGTACCCTAAGATCTTCCCATACCGGCTTCTGAAATCATCTGAAACCTTGTCACTCATCAAGCCCACCAGTTTCTGAATACCCTCAATTTCTGGTTGCGGGAAAGTGTAATGATCATTCCTTTTTCTGGGTATCTTTTGGACTTCTGTCATCTGGAAAAATAATGAATACCAGAACTAGGTATAATGGATAAATGATAACCTGAAATGGAAACACAAACAGTTAATGCAAGTATGATATGATGCAAATGCAATGCAGGCATATGATCAACAACTGGGACTGTTTGGATATTGAATACTGGACCCAAGTGACCAAGAACAAAGATCCTCTGAATAATGCCCATGTACAAGAATTCAGTCTCAAATAAGCCCCAAATAAGATATCAGATGACTTAAGAACTCCAAAATCCATGTAACCATATCAAATCATAGGACTGTACTGGTAATGAGTTATGATGAGGTCAAAGGTTCCTGCAAACCTATAACCCCTCCCAATCGCACATGTGTGCTCCGGGTCAAACATCACGGACTCTAGCCAAATAGCAATAATACGTTCACCATTTTCGAGAAATGGCTCATGACCAAATCAGGGAATCGGTTTGACATTATGTACTACTCAGGGAGGTCTCAGCGTGAGTCCGGGAAAAAAAAGCATCATTCATAAGTTCCCAGCTTCGAGTGAAGAAATCGAGAAACAATAGTGCATTCATCCCGAAGGGTACAATACTAATGTCATACGACCAAATGCTTTGACTGAGCTCCTATAAAAGAACCAGGCCATCCTATGCGAGTTCCTAGTTGGCCCTCGGGTGCGAACAGGTTTGCCACAGAATGTGGTCTGCCACTGTCACCACTGGAGAGGGATGTTTCCACAAAGGTCCTACATGATCAGTCCCAAGATGCACATAACTATCGAGGTCATGTAATGATCCCAGAAAGATTCCAGCATCAAAACATTTCCAAGACAGTCGTAAGTATGGGTGTGGAACTCACTACTAGCAACATATTAAGATGCCATGAAGCCAAAGTGACTGTCCACGCTAAGTCCTAGGGTGCACTCGATCCTCGGTTACGAGCTTATCTCACAGTAACAGCTCCCAATCCCACCAAACAGAAAACCAGTACAGCCAGACAGTCCAGTATAATATATGATGCATGAAAATATATACTGGAAGCGATAAATAAAGCTGTAAATAAAACTATAAATAAACAACAATAAAATAAACACACAGCAGCAAACAATCAACACCCAATAAAACAGAAACAAACAAGGGCTAGAAGAGACTCTCAAGGGAACCAGAGATACTCTGGTTAAGGGTCCCCAGTAGAGTCGCCAGCTGTCGCTCCCTGGATTTCCATCCTGGTACAAACGCGAAAGTGGCGCGGAAAGAGGTAGAGTCGCTAGCCAGACATTTTTTATCCCGAAGGAACGGGAATGGTAATGCTACACAGACCAGAAGAAAAGAAAGGAAGGACAAAGGTCCTACGAACCAGAGAAACTGGGTTCAGGAGTCGGTTACGACCTGCGAAGTTATTAGCACCCCAGATCGTCCGCCGTACCCAACAGGATCCACGCTTGCTAAGAAAATGATTCAAAGGGTGAAGAAATGAGATCTGCTGCAAAAGAAGGACTGAAACTGGACAAGAAAAGAAAAGAAATGGGGGAAAATGTAGGGGGAAAAAAAGAGTGTGCTCGAACGGGCCCTACCCGCTGCCTACGAACCTCACTGGACATGAGGATTAGAGTCGTCGTAGTTCCCCTAACTAGGGGTGGAAAAGATTTCCTGTGTCTTAAGGCTTGAACTACCTATGTCAATGCTCAGGTGTTGCAGGCTCGGACGACGAGTGCGTTACCGTCTTGCAAAATGACAAGTAGGAGAAAATTCTTACGTAAAGAGTGAATGTGATGAGAAGAGAAATCCCGAAGGAGAGACGCTTATAGTTTGTTTGTGTTTTTTAGAAGTCTTTTAGGAGTGTGGCACAAGAAATTGAACTCAAACTCATTTCCATGGAATGTGTACTTGCTACCACATTCCAAGATGGAATAATAGAACAAGCACACCAAGTAAGGAGAATTTATCCAAGACTCGTTTCCAAGGGCTAGGGCATAAGCTCACTAACTTGTTGAAGTTATTAGATGTTTTAGTGATTAAGAATGAAGAAGTATTTTTTATGGTTTTCTTGATGAAGGTGACTTCATGATCAGACTTGTGCATCATGCTAGACAAGTGTATTATTCCAAGATGGAATGAATACATAAGCCCCATCGAATAAGGCTATTGCACAAGAAGTCACTTCTTGTGCAAAGGAGAAAAGGTAAAAGACTAAGGGGGACTATTAATTCTAAGTGTTATCATGCATGGGAGTCCTAGGTTAGTGTGTTTTGAAGTCTATCCTAATGAAGAAAAAGGAAAGAAGAGAAAGAGGAGGAAACTGTTAGAGAACAACTTACTCCTCTAAAGGAGGTAAGTTGCTCCTAAAGGGGGAAGATAACAAAATGAAACACAAGATAGCATAAGGTACATCAACAAATGCAAAATAGAAAGTAAAGCACAAGAGAAGATGAGGGATTGAAATGTGGACAACCTCCACACTTCACTTACCATGAGCCCCTGAAATGGTTAGAACTAAACACAAATGATAAGATAAAATCAAACAAACTCTAGTGAAGCTTAAACAAGAAAAAGATCAACCCTAAACACCACAACCAGAAGTGAAAGCAACCATTCATTGCACTAAGATTAAATCATCAAGGCAAGCCAAACAAGAGGCAAAGCAAACAAACTAATACCATGTTCACAAGCTCTTATGAAGAAAGCAAAACACAAGTGAAACACAAAGGACCCCACAAGTTGGACAAGCACTAAGAAACACAAAGTCAGAACCTTATCATCACAAGAATGAGCACAAACATCACAAAAGACCAAAGAAAGGTTCATGCAAGTCCAAACACAAACAATATAGGAAGGGGAAGTGAGGTGAACATGTGCACAAGTGTAAGGACAAACAAACACAAACCAAATCAAGGCATAAGCATCATATGAAAAACAAGGGATTTAATCATGTTAAGATGTGCCTAAAAAGCATGAGCAAGCACGAGGAAGAAGCACACAAACTCAATCATAAGCATCAAAGAGAAGGGATGAACAAAGGAGGTGAGGTGAACATGCATACACTTGTGAGAAACTTTAAAGACAAGTAACAAAGAAACTTCTCAAATCCCACACACTAAGCAAGGACCAGGGATCAAACCTCATATAAAAAGACCTCTAAACATCCTATAGGAGTTGGCACAAGTGCCCTCCTAGCCTAAGAACTAAGCATGCTAACAAGAAGAAGCACAAACAAATCAATCTCACATGAAAATTCAAATCAAATCAGAAACTCATGCAAAAATTATGCAAATAAGCACAAGTGTTCATCAATCAAGTGGTAACATCATACCAAAAGGGTAAAGTCAGGGAAAGAAGCAAACTAGGTCAAAGGACCTCATGAACACAAACTAGGGTTTTGAAACTTCAAGCTCAAGTTAACTACCAAAAATATTCACACAAGCTTCTAAAAATCAGAAGAAAAAATCATCCACAAACTACACCTTAATATGAATCAAATGCAAAAAGAAACAACTCAAAATTCAAATTGATGATCAAGATATAAAATCCACAAGTCAACATGTATTTAAAATGAATTAAAAACAATTAATAAAAGTGGAAATTAATTCCTACATGGAAAATAAAATTAAATAAAAAATCAAAAAATCAAAAATGAAAGAAAATTAACAAGAACAATCATGATTTATTTCAGAATTTTTAGATGCATTCTACTATTTTTAAAAATCAAACACCAAACTGAAATAAAAATGAAAATAAAATAAAAGGCAATGAAGGAGAGGTGCAGTCAGTAAGCAATTTAGTTCAAATAAATTGGGCTTATAAAAGAGAGGGGTGTGAATAGTAGCTTGAGCCCAATGGTTTGCGCAGGCTTACCAACATTATGGTGAAAATTCAAATAAAAACTGAAAAAAAGATAAGCCATTGGATCAAAGGTACGCATGAGATCAAGTCAAAGGAAACAAGATGATTCACCATTGAAGATTACGACAAAACTTGCCAAAAATAGTAACTTTTATTACAAGTCACATGCCAAAAATGGAAAGTCCTTCAAAACCTCTTGATTCTTGATCTTTGACTTTGCCAAACCTCTTCTATGACCTTAAGAACATCCCTTGGCTTGAAAATGGGATTGGAACCCTTGAATTGCCATTGTTGACTTTTCAAATAATCAGTTTGATCAATTTCTTCTTATGCAAGCAATTATTGAAATAACTACCTTCCTCAATGAATCTTCTCACCAAAATTCATCCATAGCATTCTCATATCATATGAAGGACTTTGCCCACTTGAAATGGCCAAAGTCTCAAAGAATCCATGCTTGGACATGAAACCCTAATTTGAGGACCATTTGTGTAGGAGCTTGCCCTTCCTTGGATCATCTGATAATCTCCCAACCTTCTGGGCTCTTGTAGAGGATCTTGAGCTTGTACATGACCTAGAGACACTTCATGGGACTTGGATAAGGAACTTGACTTCTTACTTTGACTTGTAAGTCTTCAAATTCACCAATGATTGATCATATGCCCAATGCTAGAACATGAGAATGTTATGCTTCATTTTCCTATGCAAAGATGTTAAGGATATGCCATGCTTATGATGATTATGACATGATAATGAGGCTAGAAACAAGAGGGAAAATTTGGGGTGTTACACTAACCTACGGGACAAAGGCAGTCATTCCAATTGAAATACAAGAACCCTCAAGATGAATAGAAGTGCCCCTCGACAAGGAGCTGAACGACGAAGCCTTGCGAGAAGAGTTAGACCTCGTCGTGGAAATTCATTTTGATGCAGCCTTACAAGAAGCTTAATTGAAAAAAAAAGGTAGCTTTGTGCCACGACGCAAAAGTCATAAAAAGAGAATTCCAAGTGGGCAACCTCGTCCTCCGACGAAACTAGAAGAGCCCGCGCAAGGGCAAGCTGGCCGTGAACTGGGAAGGCCCATATTGTGTCCGGGACAAAATGGATAACAAGGCTTATTACCTCGAGAATTTACAAGGAGAAGAACTTGCTCGACCATGGAATGTTGAAAAAATCAAGTAATACTACAGCTAAACAGCTCATGAAGACATGGATGGTACGACCATGGCACTTCGTCATTAATCCAAAGGAAGGTCGACATCCTCGGAAGGCGGGCATGACCTCCCTCGACGTTGAACACTTCAAAACGAACTTCAGCGACGTAGTACCATGTCGGTAGGGAACCCAGCTCGCGATGAGAAGGCCTAAGCCCCGGGATCAGGGCCCTGACTGCGGCCCTCGACCTGGTTTGCAGCAGACATAAAACCCGCCACCTCATCGGTTCCCTAAACTGACGAGCCTATATAGTCGAGCAAACAAGTTCACATAATATCATCAAAATTAAACAAAATTAATAAAATAAACATCATATTATAAACCTATCCAAAAAGATGACCGATAATGGAACGCAAGCCATAAAAACAAAAGTAAAATGGAACGCAAGCCAAAAAGTACAAAGGAACGCAAGCCAGACCTATTCATTAACATCCTCATCATCGCCTTCATCTCCCGAACCATTGATAGGGTCGGTGATCTCCATGTCGATCACTCCATAGTTGAAGGTCATTCCATCGGTCACGAGCCCAAGGTTGACAATTTTGAGTTGGTCAGTGGAATTGTCGAAACCTTCATTGAAGACCCCCATGACGTCCTTCTCAAGTTCCCTGATCCGGGAAATCAGGTCACTTCGGTTTCGCAAGGCCAACTCCTCCTTGCTTTCACCTTCAGTAAGGAGAACCAGCCTCTCCAGTACCTCGAGCCTTGAGCGGAAACGCCCATTCTCCGTGACCACTTCAGCAAACTCGACCTTTCGCTCCTTCAACTTCTTGTTTTCCTCGACCAAGGTCTCTCGCTCGCGCTTTACCTCGTCTAGCTCAGACTTAAACCGTTCCTGGAGTTTGTACTCCTATTTGTATTTGGACAAGTCCTGAGAGAGATGGCCTTTTTCAATCCTAGCATCTCGAAGTGCTCCCTCTGCGGCCTTTAGCTCAGATAGTGAGCATGGATTGTCAGGCAGGACTAGGTCCATTTCCATGACTATGATCACCACAACAACGTCCTGAGACAGACTAGCACGCCTGTTCCCCATTTCTTGGTCGAGTATAGCTTTAGTCTCTACAAGTACCACCCCGACAGATCCTTCTGACCTGTAAACTTCACGCTCTAAGTAGCAAGAAGGAAGAAGGTAGACCCCTTGGTTCTCATATGAACCTCTGTGCATAGCAGTTGATCGACCTGCTGGACCCTCAAGACGGGGACGTTTGTGGCGAGGAGAATTATCTAGCAGAATGGGATTGTTAGGAATAGTTGTCTGGGGCGGAGAGTTCAGGGGAGGAGAGTTTGGAGTAGGACTGGAAGTCCCAGAACCACCGGCCACGTGCTCGCTGACTACCTGTTGGACGCGGCCCTTTCTCTTTTTCTTTGATTGCTTGTCGGGCCCCAAACCTGGTTAGCTAGTTTCAGAGCCCGTTTCTTGAGTATGGGCATGTCACCTGCAAAATGAACAAGTCAACAAGGCAAGTTAAAAACAAAAGGCGAGAGAATCGAGGATAAGCTACATAAAATCCGGAGAGCCTCCTCATCCGACTTACACTCGAGCACGACCCTAGTGTTAATTAGTTGAGGCTCTAAGATAGGCATCCCATCATCACCCAGTAAAGGATTGTCTAGTCGGTCCATGCACATTGCAGGGATGAAATTATGAACATAGGCCACCAGCTTTTTGTAGGCCAACCTATCCTCGGTCCCCAGATGCTCGGGCTTTACCCTATAATAACTGGTCGACAGATTGAAATGATTTGGCCTCCATTCAAGGGGTATCTTCGACACCAGGCGTTCCCCGTCATTGCCTTTCGTTGCAAAATATATATGTTGTCAAGGGCATGTTGGGTTATGGGATTCATCGTGTACCACCTGTCTTTGAAATTTCAGACAGAGTCGTGGTAGGTTTTGAAAAGACTCGAAGGATGCTTGAAAGAAACCCAACTATTTCGCCCATCGCTTCCTGACCGTTGCAAGTAGAAGACACGAAAAAAGAGAGGTGGGGTGCAGCCAATTTTGAGATGCTGGCATACAAGTTCAAATTCCCTAAAGAACGATATGGCATTGGGGTGGAGTTACGAGGGCGCCAACTTGAGCCACCTAAAAACCCCCATCTGAAATTTATTAAAGGGGAGTCACATCCCTGCTTCTCTAAAGGAAAACTCGTACATGGAGAATCGCTTTCCCCGAAAACACGAGCAGATCCGTTGCTCGGAAAGAGGATTATAACACTGCCAATTAAGAGGCTCGTCGGGCCCCATATACTCGACTCACATTTTGGCATTAGTGTGGTCGTCTAAAAAGAGAGACTCTGTCTCCATTGGTTCGTCAGCGACCTACGAAAGATCTTCACTCCCAGATGAAGATGGCGCGCTCCCTTCTGCGGGACGTCCTTGGTCCATGTTACCTGAAAAGCAGAAGAGAAAGTGTATTCGACGTCGCATCAAATTCACCCTTCCACCGAAGTTCAAGTGAAAGGGCGAGGGGGAAAGTACCCGACATACTTATACTAAATCACCCGGGATATTCAAAGAGTGCCTGAGATACCCAAGATATTTATGAAGGTATCTCCCTGGACATTTGAAGAATGCCCAAGACATTCAAAGAATTCATAAAGATTTCTCCTGGGGCCTTCGAAAGATGCCTGCGATATTCAAATAAAATCCTACATTTTCCCGGTATATCAATACAGTATCTGGGACGTTCACCCAAGTTTCCTATATTTTCCTGGCACATTCAGGGTGTGCCCGAGACATTCATCTACAATTTCCTGCAATTGCCCAGAATATTCATGGGCTTCCCGGGGTGTTCATCTAAAAACCCTAAAAACCTCCTTAAGAATAGACATTCTACCTACTTCGGCGAATAAGTCACCATTATAACTAGCTAACAAAGTTCAAAATTTCCAGAAAAAAGGAGATCAAGATGTTACCTGACATAGTTCTGGTGATGTGATGATGACAGCGAACGACGATGATGAAGGTGGTTGTACTAGCGAGAGAGAAGATGAGGATCCGATGAAACGTCAGGGGAGAGAAAAGGGAAAAGATAAAATGGTCCCCTCACCCCTTTTTATAGGCATTGAATAAAAGGATGCACCCTAGGAAATCATTAACTAGATTCCCTAGGGCGGCAATAATTCAATTCACGGGAAACGAAGCGACACAAATTAAAATCATTGAAGACACGTCATCCTGGAGGATCCCAACAGATGGAGATCATGCGCTGTATCCTCGACACTAAAAGATGTCGTGCACCAGGATGTTTTCTCCAACAAAACAGATGCTTATAGACTCCCTGATGCTAGCTTAAGCAGATTTCAATTTCATTCGTCCATGCCTTTTGAGTTGCGTCGTCAGCTCAACAAAACTCCCTAGCTTCCACGATAGATCAGTCTTATGGTTGTCGAACACATTCCACCAAACATCGTGCTCCTCACTATACCTGAGCTCACGGCTGTCCCTGACACTGATGATTATGCCCGACAAGCTTCTTCTTAAGTCCTCACTCGGTCTCGGAGTTTCAACTTGGAGGGCTCCTATTCCAGACTAGGGCTCTAAGACAGTGTTGGGAAAAAGTCCAATCCGGCGATCACAAGGGTCAAACAATCGGGCACACCCATAACCCATTAGCTGGAAGTGGGAAGACTACGTCTTCCCCACGTATGCCATGTCATCCAACTGTCCACTATTATCTTGCAGAATAATAATGGACACGTTAGGTCTTACACGCTCCTACGCGTCCCAATGATGTTCTTCCTTGGGCCTAGCTAATCCAGCCCAAGAAAGAACCTTGGCCCAGCGCTTGGGGAACACTATAAATACCCTCTTTCATTAGAGGGCTAATTATTTTGAACCTATTATTCTATTCTACTTATGTACCTATACTCACTTAAGCATCGGAGTGCCTTGCACGTACACCCCAACTTCTCTCAATCAACCGTCATGTTTGTTGCTCAGCACCTGGAAGGCCCTTCTGATCAGGTAAGATCAGAAGGAATTCGAGAATCAAAAGTTTTCTGAATTTTTCTCATCTGAAGGAATCAACCATGGATTTTCTTCTCCCATTACTCCTCAAAAAAATAGGGTTGTGGAAAGGAAGAACAAAATTATTCAAGAATCAGCTAGGGCTATGATTCATTCCAAGAGACTTCCTATGCATTTTTGGGATGAAGCTATGAATATTGTTTGATATGTTCATAACAGAGTCACTTTGAGAAAGGGAACTCATACTACTCTCTATGAGATCTAGAAGGGGAGAAAACCTAATGTCAAATACTTTCATGGGTTTGGTAGTAAGTGTTATATTCTCGAAGATAGAGAACAAAGAAGAAAGATGGACCCCAAAAGTGATGAAGGCATATTTCTGGGTTACTCTACTAACATCAGAGCTTATAGAGTCTTCAACTCTAGAAAATGAGTCATGGTGGAATCCATAAATGTGAATATTGATGATCTACATAAAGAAGTGGATGTCATAGATGATGTTGGAACATTCTTTGATACTCCGGCTGGAGTTTCAAATAAAGAAGGTGATCCAAAGCTGGCTATCTTAGAATATGAGTCAGAACCAACAAACAAGGGACCCTCCATCAGAATCTAGAAAGATCATCCTAAAAATCTTATTATAGGTGATCCTAATAGTGGAGTTGTGACTAGATCAAGGGATGTCATCTCAAATTCTTATTTTATGTCAAAGATTGAACCTAAAAATGTTAAGGAAGCATTGACTGATGAATTTTGGATAAATGTTATGCAAGATGAGTTAGAACAGTTCAAAAGGAATGAAGTGTGGGAACTTGTTCCAAGACCTGAAGGAACTAATGTTATTGGTACTAAATGGGTGTACAAGAATAAATCTGATGAACAAGGATTTGTGACCAGGAACAAAGCCAGACTAGATGCTCAAGGATACACTCAAGTTGAAGGCATTGACTTTGATGAGACATTTTCTCCTGATGCTAGACTTGAATCAATAAGACTTCTATTGAGAGTTTCTTGCATTGTGAAGTTCAAATTGTTCCAAATGGATGTGAAAAGTGAATTTTTGAATGGTTACTTGAATGAGGAAGTTTATGTGTAACAACCTAAAGGCTTTGTTGATCCAAACTGTCCAGGTCATGTCTACAGGTTGAGAAAGGCTTTGTATGGATTGAAACAAGATCTTAGGGATGTGTATGAGAGATTAAGAGAATTCCTTATCAAGAATGGATACAGGAAATGAGGAATAGATAAGACTCTCTTTGTTAAAGATGAAGAAGGAAAGATAATGATTTCTCAGATCTATGTGGATGATATAGTTTTTGGTGGGATGTCAGATAAGATGGTTAAACATTTTTTTCAGACAAATGCAATCTGAATTTGAAATGAGTCTTGTTGGAGAATTTACTTTCTTTCTTGGCTTGCAAGTAAAACAGATGGAAGATTCCATCTTTCTCTCTCAAAGCAAGTATGTCAGGAACATAGTCAAGAAGTTTAGCATGGAAAGTGTCAGCCACAAAAGAACACTTGCTCCCACTCATCTTAAGATGAGTAAAGATGAAAAAGGTGTAAGCGTTGATCAAAGTTTATATAGAAGCATGATAGGAAGCTTGTTGTATCTTATAGCTAGCATACCTGACATTACTTTTTTGTTAGAGTGTGTGCTAGATATCAAGCAGAACCCAAGGTCTCTCACATAAATCAAGTAAAAAAGATTCTAAAATATGTGAATGGAAATTATGACTATGGCATGTTGTACTCTCATGGGTGTGATCGTATCTTATCTGGATATTGTGATATTGATTGGACTATAAGTGAAGATGATAGAAAAAATACTTCTAGGGGGTGTTTCTTTGTAGGAAACAATCTCATATCTTGGTAAGAAAAATTGTGTTTCTTTATCTATTGCAGAGGTTGAGTACATAGCAGCTGAAGATGTCCTTGATGTTGCTCCCCTTAACGTGGTTATCCCTAATGTTCCTAAGGTGTCAAACCCTAGAACACCAAATGCACGAAGATCAAAAGATACATATGCATGATCATCTTCTGGTGCTAGGGAAAAGAAGGGCTCTATATATTTGAATGAAGCTATTGAGAAACTAATTACAAGAATTTTGAATGAAGATTGTGTTTTTGTTGGGTTTTTTGTCCCTTTGGCTAGTCTTCCTGCACCTCAAAATAGCCAGAACGATCAAGATCATGATGGTCCAAATGTTGATACAACTGATGGTCGAGTAAGAAAATTCATGTCCCTGTTGCTGAGGCTAATAAAGAAGTAGAAGGTGAAAAGGATGTTGTTGCTAAAGATTGTAAGAAGGATGTTGCAACATCTGTTGCTGGAGTTGCTCAAATAGATGTTGGAGTTGTTCAAAAGGAGGTTGGAACTTCTGAGAAGGATATTGAAATCCCTGAGGCTGATGAAGAAAATGATGTTGTGAAAACAACTAAATTTGTTCCTACTGAAACAAAGGAAGTTGTAACTAATGATGTGATTAATCTTGATGATGTGTATAACAATGATCTCATTATCAACATTAACCATAGCATAGCCAAAAGGTTAACATCAAGAAAAGGAAAGAATGTAGCTGAACAAAGTACTCCTCAGAGTAAGACTGCTCAAAGAAAAGGTAATCCCAAGGACACTCGCAAGAAGACTGATGGTTGCCGTCCTAAAGGATGGAGCAAAGTGATCACAAAGAAAAGAAAGGCTAGAGTTATCTCTAAGTCAGAAGCTGGTGTCGAAATTGATGTCCCAAACATCACTACAAGGAAGAAAACAACTACCAATAAGCTTGTTGCTAGGGTGCCTAATGCACCTCTAGACAACATCTCCTTTCACTGCATTACTAGTGTGAGCAAGTGGAAGTTTGTGTATCAAAGAAGACTGGTGTTGGAAAGGGAGCTAGCTAGTTCCACCCTTGATTGTTCTGAGGTAATGAACCTTATTTATTTTTTTGGATTATTGAAGACCATATCTAGATTCTCCAAATGTTATGATATTCTTGTCAAAGAATTCATTGAGAATTTGTCTGAAGAGTGTGATGATGGGAGTTCAAAGGATTTCAGAAAGGTATTTGTGCGAGGTAAGTGTGTTAACTTCTCCCCAACTATGATAAATAGATACTTAGGAAGAGACAATGCTAGTCACCCGGAATTGAAATCCACTGATAACCAAATTTGCAAAGTTCTCACTGCAAATCAAGTTAAAACTTGGCCTAGGAAAGGGAAGATTTCTACTAGCATGCTTAGTGTGAAGTATGTTATGCTGAACAAAATCGGGGCAACAAATTAGGTGCCAATAAACCATACATCTAATATTGCAACTGGTTTGGGTATATTCATCTATGTTGTAGGTACCAAGATCAAATTTGATTATGGAACCTATATCTTTGACCAAATGATGAAGCATGCAAGTACTTTGGTTGTAAAGCTTATAATAGCTTTTCCTTCCCTTATTTGTGGAATAATCTTGGATCAGTACCCTTCCATCCTAACTGATTCTAGCACTGCTTGCAAGAGAGAGAGAGAGAGAGAGAGAGAGAGAGAGAGAGAGTCCTGTTTCTTTTCAATACAAGTTGTTTCAGGGAAAAAACGCCCCTGATATTATTTTGACATCTCATAGAACATCTCATAGCAGCAAGCCTCTTAACAAGGATACAATCAGTATTGATCTCAAAGAAAAGCTTGTAAAGGGCTAGATGCAAGGAAAAGGAGATTTGAGAAAATGAAATATATATTGGAGAAGGATGTGACAACTGATGGTGAGAAAGCTGGGGAGGAAGCTGAAGCAGGTTCTGATGGTGGCTCAGATGGTGATAATGTTAGTGAGGGAGAATATAATAGTGTTGGAGATGACTCAAATCAATGTGGTTCTGATGATGAATGACCTTTGTTTGGATGAGTGTTGGTTTTTCTGATGAAGTTTTTTTGGTTTTTCTATTTGAATCCTGGCCCTTGAAGGCCCTTATGTAATATGTGCTCTTGTTGGATTTCTAGTTTTCTGGTGTATGGTTTAGATTTCTGGTGTTCTGATGTTACTTTGGATTTCTGCTCTTCATGAGCTTTATGTTTTAGCCCTTTGTTTAGTTAATAGTTTTGGATCAATTTCTGGCTAAAAGGGGAAAATAATTTAGATAGATAGATAATCTATCTATGTTGGTGTAGTCAGGCTGATTTCTGTTGGATTGCTTTACAGGTTAAGGGGGAGATGTAACCTCTCATTTGGGTGTGTATTATCTACTGATGTACTCTGATACAAGTTATATTGAGGGGAGATTACTAATCTCTAAGGTGTATTTCTTCTATTTGTTGTGCTATGATGAATGCTTAAATTGTTTTAGCAAACAATTTTTCCAAAGAGGAAGTTTGTAGATGTTGTAGATTGACAATATTTTATGGTAAAACATGTTATTCATTCTAATGTCATGTTTGATGTTATGACATGTTATTTAAGCAATCTGTGGGTGTGAAAGTTTAAGTGTGCTTCTATTTTTTCAGGATGCCAAGACTGATGTCATGATATCTCTGACTGGGCCTGAAGAACTAATTGAATCCTTATTTCTTATGCGTGTATGTTGGATTTTGTTTGTGTGTTTTGTTGAGAATTTCCAGGCGTTATTTTTAGAATATTGTGATTCAGCTGGAGTGGTATTTGCAGAATAAGTTATCTGATTATATTATATGTTCTTTTATTTTAGGAATTAGTTTCATTAGGTCAAAATTGTTTCCTTGTGCAGCATGCCCATGCCCACGTTTCAGACTCTACTTACAGGCTGCTATACTCTATTTGTAGATACAAAAAATTAGGATTGAAGATCATTAGAGTTTTACATGTGTTTAGTTTTCTTTTTGAGCCAAACAATTATCATGTTGATAGTTGTATTGGACTAGGTTTTATTGAGTTGTAAGTTGTCCACTCAAATATTTTAAGCAAAAGTGTTTTGTACTTGACTGAAGCTTTTAAGAAAGCTCAAGGATTGTATTTGAAGCGTGTCTTCTTTTTCTCGATTATTAATTTTGTTATCATTATTGTGATTGAGGGGGAGTGAGAGGTGTCTCTTATCTAAGAGTTCTTAGATAGAAATTGCATTGGGTAGTTATTAAGTGCAGAGGGTAAATTGGGTGGTTTAGCTCTGAATTGATACTACTGATAGTGGATTCTCTTCCTGGCTTGGTAGCCCCCAGAGTAGGTGTGTTTGCACCGAACAGGGTTAAAAATTGCTTGTGTCTTTTACAATTGTTTTGTTTATTTACCTTGTTCTTTTTAATATGTCAGATATTAGTGTTGTAACATCCTATTCGATATCTTATATTTGTTGCCAGAATTTCACCCTCATTGGATGAGACTTAGTTTGAAAGGGCGATTTTTGGTATTCTGCATCTGGATTTCTTTCGTGTTTGTAAATGTGAATTTATACCAGATGCACACATCCATAAAAAACTTTAAAATTAAAAAAAAAACGTGAATCCTAATTTGCACATCCGGAACAGACGGATACTTTTGTCAGCACACAAGGTGCCTAAAAACCTTATGTGGTGTGTTAAGAAATTTTCTATAACTTTTATGATATCTACATCTAACATATAATATAATAAAAATCATAATCTATCTCTAAAACAACTTTTAAAAATATAAATTGAAAGTAAATTTCACCTAATATCGTAATAAAAAAATGCATTGACTAATCTATTTGCATATGTATTTTTCTTTATGAAAAAGTGAGATGACTTGAATTTAAAGAAATGTATAATATGGTGTGTAAAATATTCTTCCATTTAATTAAAAGATATCATGAAACAATATTCAAATAAGGAAATTCACGAATGACTAGCACTAAGTGAGCTTTAAGCCAAATATTTTTATAATTTATTCACATCACCATATTCAATAGCGAAGATGATTCCATTCAATTAAACATGAAAAAGTGGTGTAAACATCAATCTTAGTTGAGAAAACTCCGTGAATGTTCCTAAGTTATCCTTAAATATGCCACCACAAGTTGATATTCCGGAATTTTTTCTTAAAACTACTTGTATTGCATTTAATCAAAATATGACTAAAAAAACACCAATTAATTTGTATGATTCTAAGGGGAAGACAAGGTTGATATTTGATGTTAAAACATTTAATAATCGTAAGCTCTTAATTTTAAGAGTACATATATCCCCGGAAAAAAAGTAGATGTCATATACAGTAATTTTTTAACTTGAAAAATATCTTTATAAAAGTTAGTGTTACCATTTTAAAATCTGATATAATTTCTTGTACGTCAAGTTAATGATAAGAAAGAAGAGTTTTAAAGAGTGTTTTAAAAAACGGACTGGACCGACAGGTCCGATCGGTTGAATCAGAAATCAGATAGGTAACTGGTATGGTCCAATTGTTGGAACAAGCACAAAAGCTTGGATGTGAATCAATTGAGCTGATGGACAATTTTGGTGAAATTGGAGGATTGGGGAAGATGAAGTTTAGAGAGAATATAGATTATTTGAGAGGGTAAAAAATCATATTGAATTAATTCACTCAACATGTCACAAAATGTATATACAATGCCTACTAACACTAAACAAAGTAACAAACAAAAGCTAAACAAAACAGCCTAAAAGCAAAAGTATTTTTTCTGGTTTTTCCTGTAACATTCTAGCAGCTTTTCCAAATTGCTTTTGATCATAGTTACATTACATTTGACTTATATAACATCCAACACACCACCTTAAGTCAAATGATCGATGTTATTCATCCCCAACTTCACCACGAGTCGCTTGAAAACATTATTTGTAACCGATTTCGTCAACAAGTCCTCATCTCAATGTGCTTGCTTCTCCCATATGCTATGGGATTCTTAGCAAGGTTGATGGCTGAAATGTTGTCCACCAACAAAAAAACTCCCTCTCTCATGCTGTTGTCCAACTCACGCAACAGATTCACAAGCCACACAACTTGGCATGCACACATCGAAGCTGCAATATACTCCGCCTTGCAAGAAGAGAGAGAAACCACTGGCTCCTTTCGAGAACACCAAGAGATTGGTGCACCGCCAAACATAAAGACATAACCCGCCGTTGATTTTCACTCGTCTTTATATCCGCACAAATTGGAGTCGGTGTATCCAAGTAAATTACAACTTCTTCCCGTGTCACTTGCCGGAAACAAAATTCCAAAGCCAAGAGTACCTTTCACATAACGAAGGATCCTCTTAACCACTATCAAGTGTGATACCTTTGGCTTTTCCATGAACCTACTAGCAATACCAAAACTAAACATCAAATTAGGCCGTGTATTGCACAAGTAACGCAATGATCCAACCAATCTCCGGTATTGAGTTGGATCCACATCTTACTCTTCCTCATTCTTCGATAGTTGTAACCGTGCCTCGAATGGAGTTATGGTAGCATTGCAATGCTCCATATCACACCTCTTCAAGATCTCCATTGCATATTGTCGCTCCCTGGTCTTTCGTCCCGGTGCAAACGCGAACGGTCGGTGATGTTGGAGGTTGAGGTTGAATAGAGTTGCCAGCTAGGCATTTTTATCCCGAAGGAAAGGTAATGCTGCATAAACCTAGAAAAAAGATGGATAAGATAGTTGCGAACCAAAGAAACTGAGTAAGGGGGTTGGTTACGACTTGGGAAGGTATTAGCACCCAGATTGTTCGTCGTACTCGATGGGATCCACGCTTACTTGATTGTGTTTAAAAGGGGGATAGTATATGTGATAAACTGTGCATAAGGAGCTAGGGAGAAAAGAATGTATAGAGTGTCAGTGCAAAAGGAAAGTGAATACTCAAAACTGAGGCTAAGGAAAGAGAAATTGGGAGGAGGAGAGGGGGAAGACAAAGAGACTTTCGTTCGATAATTGTTAAGTTATGCCTACGTATCCTTTCGTGCAATGAGGAAGTCAGAACAACGTAGTTCGAATCAAAGAGACTTAGATGATTTGTTGTGAACTGCTTACTTGTCTATGCTCAAGTGTGTGACTCGTATGGCTCGAGTGCTAACTATCTTGCATTAGACGGAAGAAGCGAGTTCTCATTTTCATAGTGAGTGTGATGAGAAAAGAATCCTGGAGGAGAGGTTTATTGTTTGTTTTTTTGTTTTCAGTTTTTTATTGCTTTTGGTTTTTTGCATAGGATGATGAGCTTAAGCCTAAATCAAGGGTTTGTAAACTCATTATATCTTCCCTGACTAGGGATAATGAGTCTACTTAAGTATGAGATGGAAATCCCAACTTAATTACCATGATAATATAGGATTAAGATCATTAACCTACTTTGGTAATTATTAAGAGTTTTTGGTATTTGTTTAGTGTTAAGTAATGAGTTTAATCTCCAATCAAATATTAGTGAACTCATTACACCATCCTAAGAGAAGGATGATAGATGAGAACACTTAAGCTGAGGAAGACTCCTCAACTTAATCCATGGTTAGGGATTAAATTCATTATATAACAAGTATTTATTAAGTGGATTTTAATTAAAGGGTGAGATTAAGAAGTGGATTTTATGTTTGTAAGACTAACTTGAGGGGGACTTGTCCATTAAACACTAGGGTTAGTCCCTCTAAACCATAAGGAAGAGATGTAACCCTAATATAAGGCCCAAGTTACAAGCTTAAGTCTTAATAGTTATTAGGTGTTTTTGATTAGGAGGTGTAAATAAATTAAAGGTTTAACACTAAGGATTAAAGTTATACACTCCATCCTAAGATAAAGATACATGCATAACCCTAATTAAAAGTCCTAAAGCTTTAAGTATTTACCCTCTGACTATGAGATGAGAAGAGAGACTCAAGGAGACTCAAAGGTAAAAGACTAGGGGAGACAATGTACAACTCTAAAGTTATCATGCTTGGGTGTTCCTATGGTTTGTGAGGCTTAAGAGAAAGATCTTCAGGAGGCCACCAAGGAAGAGAAGCAGATGAAAAAGAGAAAAGAGAGGAGAATAAGTTACTTACTTCCTGAAGAAGATAAGTAACCTAAAAGAAAGAGATAGGAGCAAGAGAGCACAAGTGAAGCAAGTTCACTTCAAAGACATATAAAAGATGCAAATGAAAAGATGAGAAGAGGTGGGATGTGAATGCAAATCCACATCCCAAAAAACTTACCATAAGCCCCTAAAATGTTAGTATGAAGTGCATAAGATGAAATGAGATAAAAAAGGAATAAGTAATGATACAATAACAAATACCATAAGCAATCAGGCAATGTAAATGTGTCATGAAATGATTCCATACATGATGCATATGAATGATCATACAAAGGATGAGATGCAAAACAAACATGCTAGGAGCTTAGAAACACATGGATACACCAGAAAAGCAATGAATGCAAAGCATACCAAATGAATGAATAAATGATCAAGAAATGTTCAAACATGTCTTAAGATGTCTAAGATGACATACAAGTGAATGAAATGTTATGACAAGTTCACATGATGATGATATGCAAAGATGAATGCAAATGAACATAGAAAATTAGGGTTTTAAGACAACATGAGATGCACATGGTCAAAACAGAAGGAATACACATGATAAAAATTTGAAAATGCATTCAAATGAACCCTAAACACTCTTGAGATCACTCCCCAAAGATGGATGTCAGAAGCTAAACCTAGGCAAAGATATGAATTTTCTAAGTTAGTTAGGGTTTTTGGGTACTTCTTCATGCAAACTGCCAAATAATTTGAAAATCCAATGCAAAAATATGAGTTAAATACCCTAGATACTACATGCAAAGTGTGAAAGAATGCAAAAAGAACCAAATGCAAACTCATCTTGGTTGATCAGAAATGATTTTTTTAAGTTAGGGTTAGAAAATAGGCAATTTTAGAAACCCTAATTCAAAGTAAATTGTGAAAATGTGATCAAACCTAAAAATAAATTTGTGTGATGAGTTTGAAAATTGTTCTAAATGTCTAAGAATGCTTCATGAATTTTTTGGTGATTTTTAAATACCGAACTGTATTTTTAATTAATTAAAATGAATTAATTAATTAAATAAAACATTAAAATCTTTTAAAAATACATTTTTAATGCAAAAATTAAAAATAAAAATGTTTTTGAATTTAAAAAAATATTTGAAATGAAAATGCAAAGTTTCATGATTTTAGAAATTAATTTACTATTTTAAATAAATGTGTAAAATAAAATGCAAGAAAAAAAAAGAAAATTAAAAAGTAAGCCAACGGGACGGTTCAGATTGAGAGATGAGAGGATCAAAGGCCGAGGGGGTGAGTCAACTGGACCTGGGGTAGGGTGATCTAATGGTCCAGATTCAAAACTATGCTTGGTGTGTGATCCTGTGGCTGGGATTTAAACCTAGCTAATTAACTTAATTATATTTAATTAAATCAGGCTTTATTTAATTAATTAGATTAGGGTTTGAATGATGTGATCTAAGCCGCTCAGGTGCGTAATTAAAATAGATCCAAGGGTGGAGATTAAATCTGGAGAGTTAATTAAGATTAGGGCAAAACAAATTCAGGCAACCGGAGAGGAGCTTCGATCGTCTTCTCTGGCGACACAAAATCCCTAAGTCTCTCTACAAGCTACCCCAAGCCCCCAAAATCTCTAAAATTCATCCTCTAACAACACTAAACAAGAATCAAGCCACAAAATTCATTTATTTTTCATGAATCATCTAAATCGAATCAAACAAGTTTTAGGTTAAAAATTTCAGAAGCTTTATACATTCTTGTTTCTCAACCATTTTCAAAAATACAAAGCACAAAATGATCAGTGGAGCATGCTTTTTCACATTGGAACTTAAAATAGGAGTTCTGGAAAAATGATTCAAGAGAGCTACCTGAGCTGAAGCTTTTCAGTTTGGTGCTTTCTTGACCTCTCCCTTGTGCAATCCAACCCCTTTGAGTCCCCTGGTGCTATTGAGAAGCTTTGCAAGAGCTTAAATGGCCTCCTTTGAGAGTTTCAGTTTTGTTAAAGTAGAAATCGTGTTTTGGTTTGAGGGTGTTTTAGGCCATGGCAATGTGTGCTTTATGTTCTATGGATGATTTTGAGTTGATTGGTGGAAAAATATTTGAAGTTTGAGGCTTGTGCAATGAGATTCAAAGAGATGAACTTTTGGCCAATTTTTGTGATTCTCCACTCATGGAACGTTTCATGCTTGTGTCTTGTATGCCTTGAGGTCCTTAGGGTTCACATAAATCATACTGATTGGCCAGAGAGTGGGTGGTGGCATAGTGTGATTGGTATGGGTGATTTTGCAAAAAAGTGAAAGTTGGTGAACCATGAGCATGGCTGTGGTCAGAGGTGATTTGAAGACATGATCTACTTTAGCTAACTTTGAGGAGGGCCCTTGGATGGTTTGAGATGATCTGCAGCACTTGATACATGAGTGTCGCTCCCCGGATTTCCATCCTGGTACAAACGCGAAAGTGGCGCGGAAGAGGTAGAGACGCCAGCCAGGAATTTTTATTCCGAAGAAACGAGAATGGTAATGCTGCACAAACCAGAAGAAAAGAAAAGGAAGGACACAGGTCCTACGAACCAAAGAGACTGAGTTCGGGAGTCGTTTATGACCTGGGTAGGTATTAGCACCCAGATCGTCCGCGGTACCCGAAGGGATGCACGCTTGCAAAGAAACTATTTCAAAGGGTGAAGAAATGAAAGCTGCTGCAAAACTGAAAAGGAACTGGAACTGGAAAAGGAACTGAGAAAGAAAACAAAGAGAAAAAAATGTAGGGAAAATAAAGATTATGCCCGAACAGGCCCTACCCTACTGCCTACGTACCTCATCTGGACAATGAGGATCAGAGTCGTCGTAGTTCCCCTAACTAGGGGTAGAAAAGATTGCTTGTGTCTTAAGGCTTGAACTGCCTATGTCAATGCTCAGGTGTTGAAGGCTCGGACGACGAGTGCGTAACCGTCTTGCAAAATGACAAGTAGGAGCAAGTTCGCAGACGGAGCGAAGGAGATGAGAAAAGAATTCCCGAAGGAGAGACGATTATTGTTTATTTGTGTTTTTTAGAGGCTTTTATGAGTGTGTCACAAGGAAGTGAACTCAAGCTCTTTTCCATGGAATGTGTACTTGTCACTACATTCCAAGATGGAATAATAGAACAAGTACCCTCAAGTAAGGAGAAGATCCCCAAAACTTGATTCCAGAGATTAGGGCCTAGGCTCACTAACTCATTGAATTTATTAAGTGTTTTTGTATTTTTGAATGAAGAAGTATTTTTTTTGTTTTTCTTGATGAAGATGGTATCTTGATCAGACTTGTGCATCATGATGAACAAGCTTGTACTATCCCAAGATGGAAAGACTACAAGTGTTTCATGGAATAAGGCTATTGTGCAGGAGACCACTTCAATCCTTATTAAGTGTCTTTTATGATTTAGTTTTGAGATGAGAGGAGAAGAGAACCAAAGATCTTAAAGGTAAAAGTCTAATGGGGGACTAACAAATCCTAATGTTATCATGCAAAGGAAAGCCTAGGTTAGTGAGGTTTGAATTCAATCCTAAAGAAAGACAAGATAATGAAAGAAAGAGAAGGATGAAGAAGAGAAGAAGGAGGAAGTAAGGCCTAAGCCCCAACAATCACAAGTAAGATAATAAAAAGAGAAGAGATAAGAAATGGAGATGTGGGAATCACATCCAAACCTCTCACTTACCAAAGCCCCTGAAATGGTTAATAACATTAGAATAAATGCAACACAAAATGGGCATAAGATTAAACCAAAGCAACACAACCAGAAGTGGAATCTCAATCACAAATGTCAAATGTAAATACCCAACCTAAGAATGAGAAAGGGACTATACAATTCAACATGAAGCATTATGGATTATCATGACAAAACAAAGTAAACATGAGATAACACAAAGCAAACTAGACAAAGCAACATCACAAACTTCAAGACCAGAACCCTAACATGTCAAGAATGTGCCTAAGAAACATAAGAGATGAAGTTTAGAGGCATACTGTCGCTCCCACCAAATGAGGCTAAGTCAAATGGGGTACAGACGCGAACGGTCGGCGAAAGGGAAGGAATGAATAGAGTCGCCAGCTAGGCATTTTTATCCCGAAGGAAAGGTAATGCTGCATAAACCTAAGAAAAGATAGATAAGACGGTCGCGAACCAGAGAAACTGAGAAAGGGGGTTGGTTACAACCTGGGAAGGTATTAGCACCCAGATTGTCCGCCGTACTCGACGGGATCCACGCTTAAAATATTTGTGTTTTAAAGGGGTAGTGTCAGTGTAAATTGTGTATCAAAGCTGGAAAGAATGCAAGTGTCAGTGTAAAAGGAAAAGTGAAGTGTATAAGAGAAGTGTCAGTGTAGGAATGAGAATGAATTGCTCAAGGCTGAGGCTTAAAGGATAAGGCTGGAAAGAGGGGGAATATAAAGAGACTTTTGTTCGATAACTGTTAAGTTATGCCTACGTATCCTCTCGTGCAATGAGGAAGTCAGAACACCGTAGTTCGACTCAAAGAGACTGAAAGGGTAAATTGACTTGTGAACTGCTTGCTTGTCTATGCTTAAGTGTATGACCTGTCTGGCTCAGGTGCTAACTGTCTTGCATTAGACGGAAGAAGCAAGTTCCCATATATGAGTGAATGAGATGAGAAGAGAATCCCGGAGGAGACGATTATTGTTTGTTTTGAGTTTTCAGTCTTTTATTGTTTTTGAAGGTTTGTCATAGGAAAATGAGCTTAAGCCTAAACCAGATGGGTTAGTAAACTCATCACATCTTCCCTCTGATTAGGGGTAATGAGAATACCTTAAGTGTGAAGTCAGCATCTCACACTTAATCACCATGATGTAGGATTAAGATCATTAACCTACTTGTGATCATTTAGATGTTTTTGATGTTTTTGTTTAGTGTTAAGTAATGAGATTAAGCCATAATCATGGATTTAATGGACTCATTACACCATCCTAATAGAAGGATAATAGATGAGAACATTTAAGCTGAGGAAGACTCCTCAACTTAATCCATGATTAGGGATTAACCTCATGACAAAGCAAAGCCTTTATTAAGTGGATTTTAGTTATTGATAAGATGAAGAAGTGGTTTTTATTGTTTGTAAGACAACTTGAGGGGGACTTGTCCATTAACACTAGGGTTAGTCCTTCTTAACCAATTAAGGAAGAATTAGAACCCTAATGCAAGGCCCAAGTTACAAGCTTGATGTCTTGGTGATTATTAAGTGGATTTATTAAAGGATTTAAACACATTAAGGGTTTAACACTTAGGATTAAAGTTATACACTTCATCCTAATAGAAGGATGCAGGCATAAGCTTAATCACAAAGCCATAAAGCCTTTAGGGTTTAGTTCCTGATTATGAGATGAGAAGAGAAGACTCAAAGATGACACAAAGGTGAAAGCTAAATGGGGGACTAATAAAACCCTAATTATTATCATGCTTGGAGATCCTAGGGTTTATGAGGTTTGCAAGAAGATCTTAAGAGAAACCACCAGGAAGGAAGCAGATGAAAGGAGCAAAGGGAAGCAAAACAACTTGCTTCACTTAAGAAGACAAGTTGCTTGAAGGAAGAAAGTAAGAAATGAACATGAATGAGCAAGCTCACTCTAATACACAAGTAAAATGCAGCAAAGATGCAAGAGAGATGAGAAGAGATTGTGAGAAGTGAAGGCAAATTCACTTCTCAAACAACTTACCACCTAAAAAGTTAGCAAAAGAAATGAAGTGCAATGCAAATGAGATGCAATGTCATGATGCAAACCAAAACCAGAAGCAAGAACATGAAGTTAATGATGCTAAGAGATGATGCAAACACAAGACAAGAGATGATAGTGTTCACACAAAGACAAGGATGCAAATGAGACATGCTTTGAATCATGAATGTACATGAAAAGTTATGAAATGCAATGGACATATAACATGGCAAATGAAAGATGCAATGGCCAATCATGATTCTAATATGTCCTACGATGTATTATGAATCAAATGAATGCACAAAATGTCATGGCAAGTCAATGAATGCAAGCCAAAGGAAGATGGATGCAAAGGAAGGCACAAATTAGGGTTACATGCATTATACAAAGGAAAAATCCAGAACCAGAAGAAAATGACATGATAAAAATTTGAAAATGCAATCAAAGATACCCTAAACCTACACAAACTCAGTGCCCAAAAGAGAGGATCCAAATCTTAACCTAATGAAAGTTATGAATTTCCTAAGATTGCTAGGGTTTTAAGGTACTTCAACAAGAAAAATGCTAAACAAATTGAAAATGCAAAATCAATTCAAATCAAATTTACCCTATAAACTACATGCTATGAAGAGTGCAATGCAAGAAGAATCATCATTCAACTCTCAAAGGTTAGGCAGAAAGGAATTTTTGAAGTTTGAAACAAAATATTGCTTAAAAATGAAATTAAATCCAATGAAAATGATCAAATGTCATCAAGAACAAAAAATAAATTTGGTTTGAGAATTGAACAATGTTTCTAAATATTTCTAAATGCAATGTGAATTTTTTTGGGATTTTTAAATACCTAAATGTATTTTTAATTAATTAATTTCCATTAACTAATTAAAAATAATCATTTAAATGATTTAAAAATAATTTTCAATGCAAAAAATAAAATAAAAATCATTTTCTGATTAAGAAAAATATTTGAAACAAAAATGCAAAGGGAAATATTTTTAGGATTTTTTTAACTATTTTAAAATAAATATGAAAGATAAATGAATAAAAATGAAATAAAAAAGAAATTAAATGGAAAGTATGCAGGATCCAAGGCTGAGATTCAAAGTTGAGAGTCCAGGGTTGACCGCTCGCGCTATCCTACGGCTGGCATTTAAACTGACCCAATTAAATTAAACTGGATTAATTAATCTAATTAAATATGATTAGGGTTTTAATGATAGATCCAGGCCATTCGTTCACGCGGGAGTCAACCTAAGTCAAACGCATCTACGGTCCACGTTTAAACTCTCATTAATGACGCAATTAGGGCTAAACACATTCAGACGACCGGAACAGTGCTCCGGTCGTCTTCTCCGGCGAAACCAAATACCTAGCTTCCACTACAGGCCACCCCAAACCAAATTAATTGCCCAGAAACAATCTCCTATCAAAACTAAACTCAAATCCATCATCAAACATCATTTATCAAGCATGAGCAAGGAGAATCGAAGCAAAACATTTTCACGGGAAAACTTTCAGACATTCAATACATGCTTGTTTCTGGCTCATTTTCAAAAATAAATAGATCCCCATGATCAGGGCAACATATAGAACAACATTCTAACAAGAAATCAAGGTTCTGGAAAATTTGTTCATCATGTTACCTGAGATTGAGCTTTCAGTCCAAGAGCTTTCTGCTTGCCTCTTTTCTTCAAAATGGTCCCAATGATCCTCTTGAGGAAGTTATGAAGCTTGGTTGGAGTTTAGAATAGCTGACTTGTGAGTTTGAAGGGGTTCTGTTCAGAGAGGGGAAGGAATCGTGTTTCAGTTTCAGGGGGTTTCATGGCAGGGTGAAGGGTCAGGGATGATCAGTGAGACATGCTGAGATGTTCTATGGAGTTTGTTTTTATGTTTGATGCTTGTGTGATGTGTTTCGAATAAAAATGCATAAGAGGGCAAAGCTTGGAGCTATGGCTTGGAGAGTGTTTCAGGCTTGTGTGTCTGTTGTGTTGTGTTGCATTTGGTCCACTTATCACTCTTGGATAGGTCAGAGGAGTTGGTCTGGCCTAGCTTGATTGGTATGGGTCTTTATGCAAAAAGTCAATGTTTTGTGTAAGAGAGGTATGGGTCATTGATAGGCCAAGGACAAAGGGGTGTCCTGCGCAGCAAGGAATGAGGAGAGCCATGGGATCAATCTTGAAGCCAATTAGCAAGTGGATTAGGGTTTGTAAGATGTTTTGCAACTTTGTCCAAATTTGGCCCTTTTGTGATTTCTTGATCCACAAGTCATGAAAATGGACAATCTCTTGGTGCATTCTGAATTTTAGGCATTGGTTTATGTTTGTGAAAGGATTAGAAGTCACTTTGAGGTCTCATTTTGCCTTGGCAAGTGGTTTTGCAACTTTGCCTCTTTGGTACATAACTTGAAATTATGTGATTTTTCCCAACTTTGACAAGCCATAACTTTTGATCCAAAATGAATTAGAATGAGTTCTTGTACTTTTTGAAAAGGTAATGATCCATTCTACAACTTTCATGACCAAAGTTTTCCCATTTGAAGCCTTTTTGAATCAAAAAGAAAGGGTTGAAAAAGTTTCCCAAAATGGCAAGTTTCCATTACAAGTCATTTTCCCAAAAAGGCAATTTTGCAAATGGCTTGAAATTCTTCAATTTTGTGAACTTCCCACATCTTCTAGGATCAAATAAAGATCATACATAATCAAAATGATGAATAACACCCCTTGGTTGGGTCATTGGGGGCCTCAGATGCCCTGATTTTACACTGACTTGCTCAAAAAGTCAACTCTTGATCAGATGCCTTCCCCATGGAATTTCTTCATGAAAATTGATAAGCATGATCCCTATACCATATAGAGACCAATAGAAACAAGAATGACCAAAAAATTTGGAGTTATGGCCTTTGAAACCAAAACCCTAATTCTAGGTCATCTGTGCAGTTAAACCTGGCTCTGCTTCCATGCCATTCTCAGTTCTTGTGATTCTTTGATTTCCTTGACTTTGTGGGGATATAATATGATGCTTGAACATACATGGACCCCTTTTAAGTGATTGATGATCTTTGGAGTGGCTCAAATGGCTCAGGATGGCTCAGATCACAAACCCTAGATGCAGATGACTTGGGAGCAATGCAGTGAATCAAAAATGCAATATGAGATGCTATGATTGAACTTATGCATATGAAGAGATCACAAGCCATGGTGTGAATGGGTGAGGGAAAATTTGGGGTGTTTACTGCTGCCCCTATTCAAACATGAGTTAGCTGTGCAGGATTTAAGCAACGACTTAGCAGGCAAACAAGATAACTTGTGGTTGAATACCAAAGACAGTCCAAAATTTGCACTCACAGAATGAAGAAGAAAAGGGATATAGATTGTAAAGGAAAGTAAAGTATGATTATAAAGTGCGGGCGACGGAGGACGACCATCGAGCGGAGGACGACTGCTAGGGATAAAGCGATGACGGGGACGACCGACATGCTGGGGAAGATGCGGGGAATAAAGCAATGACGGGGACGACCGACAAGCTGGGGATATGAGAGATTGTGATGGGGACGGCCATCAGGTAAAGATATAAGACTCTCTGGGGGTATAGGTAAAATATGATGAGGTACGGTCATCAAAGGTGAAGGACGATCACCTAGCAGGGGACGGCTGCTCTGTTGGGGATAAGATGAGGGATGGTCATCTAAGGTGAAGGACGATCACCTAGCAAGGTACAGTTGCCAAAAGGTATCACGACATAGGACGAATGCCGGATAAAAAGGTCGACGATGGGGACGGCCATCGGATAAGCATGATGAAGGACGATCATCAAGAGGTGAAGGACGATCACCTAGCAAGGTACGGCTGCTAAATATATCACGACATATGACGAATGTCGGATTAGAAGGGGTTCTAATGAATAGAGACTCCACTGGGGGTTGATGAAGGACGATCATCAAAGAGGTGAAGGACGATCACCTAGCAGGGTACGGCTGCCGAAAAGGTATCGTGACATAGGACGAATGTCAGATAGAAAGGAAATAGTTCAACAAGTTTTGTTGGGGACTTCGCTGGGGAAAAGTAAACACGGACGAGTGTCTACATCCAAGAAAAGAGAGGTAGAAGTGTTTGGGTACTGTGTATAGACTAAAGATGCGGACGAGCATCCTTAAGACTATGATACAGACGAGTGTCGGGTAGAAACGAACACTGGTACATGTTCAAAGATGATGATACGGACGAGTATCAACTGGTTAACAAAGAACAAATACTAGTGTCGGATCTAAAGGGACTCTTTTGGGGAATAATAGGCACAGACGAGTGTCTAAATTCTAAAAAGAGGTAAAGGTATCTGACATTGTGTATGGGTTAAAGATGCGAACAAGCATCCTTAAGATTATGATACAGATGAGTATCAGTAGAAACAAACGCTGACGCGTGTTCAGAGATGATGATACGGACGAGTACCAACTGGTTTAACAAAGAACACGGACGAGTGTCGAATCTGAGGGGATATAAGTGGTGTATACAAGATACAGACGAGTATCTGTATGAGTAACAAGTATGAGTGGTGTACAGATGAGTGTTTAACTTGCTGGGGAGAGTGACACAGATGAGTGTCAAGGAAGAGAAAAGTGTAATATAAACAAGTATTTGATTTACAAAGTGTTCGGGTAACTATGTTGGGGAAGGTGGCACGGACAGGCGTCAAGGAAGTTGTATATATATATGTATCTGTGAGTGCAAAGAGGACGCTTTGGCTTTCTACTGGGGATATGACACGGACGGGTGTCAAAAAGTATTTGTATCTTTTAAGGAAAATGCCTTGGCTCTCTGCCGGGGAACCTGAGGAGTTTTCTGTACATCGTTGATGGATTGTCAGTATTTACAAGTGTTTGATTTAGAACATGGCTTATGATCATGCAATATGTTTGATTTTTACCGTAATGCTCCGTATTAAATGGAATGATACGCTCTGTGGGGAAAATAATGATGCGAATGCTATGATTATGCAAAAGGTAACGATCCGGGATTCGGATCCCGTTGCTGCGAAGATCTCTGGCTGATCTGCTTGAAATGGACATCCCAGCTGGGGCTGAGATCATTGGTAGATCTAGAACATGACTCTGCTTGGGGAAATAGATCACTGATAGATCTATTTTGGTAATGAGGGACCGAGCTGGGGTTTGTAGAAGCTTTCTTCACCCTGTTGTGAGATCTCCAGGCGTTGCTCTTCTAGATGGAGGTTGAAACTCTGTGGGGAGATGGTTCCCTGGCTTTTGTTCTTGGCTGAGGAGGAAATAACAAATGGCAACTCAGCTGGGGAGAAAGCACCTCCGGTGCTAAGACTGAGTAGATAATGATTTACCACCTTGCTGGGATGAAGCTTTCATGCCCCATGTTGTGCTTTGAATACCTGCAATCCCGAAAAGTCAGAGAAACGCACAAGCAATCCCGAGGTATCCTTTACCAGATTCCATCATAAGAGTTTAGACACTCCTGGGAGTGAATATATTTCCTGCAAGCACGCATTTTTAGAAGAGAAGCATCTGTTATTTATACGATCAGTATCTTAAAGACATCGGACATTTTTGCAAATGTACAAAACGAAACATGACTGAAAAACTGATTTTATTAATTTGTGTGCCCTGAATTGGCAAGATACAGTCAAAGAAACGGATCCCCTAAAATGAGGAGATTGTTACAAATTGAGAAACAAAAGATGTTGGCAATGTTGATGACGCTTCAGGGTGCTTCCCTTTGCTATGACTCGTATGACATTTGACGTTCTTCTCGTCTTGCTTTCTGTAGAAGGTTGATTCTGAACAAAGCTCGATCCTTTCGAAGCTTACCATGTTGTAAGTGATATAGATGAATTCAGAATGCAGTTGTTCGCTTATTCCCTTATTTTGCGTGGATCGCCCTTTCGGGTTTTCAATCCACCAGGATACCCATTTTTGCCTGAGTTGTCCAATGCGGCTTTTCAACTCAGCGGGTGTACATTTTTTGTTTATTTTCCCTTATTTTTGCCCGAGTCTTTTATTCTGTTTTTGACTCGCCGGGATGCCCTATTTTTGCCTGGATTTACATTCTGTTTTTATGTCCAGCGGGTCATTTTTATGCGAAGTATTTTTTAACTGCATCTGAATTCACAGGGGACAGGAAGTCTTCACCATCCATAGTGCTGAGCATCAGTGCTCCACCAGAGAAAACTTTCTTTACCACGAATGGCCCTTCATAGTTCGGAGTCCACTTGCCCCTGTAGTCTGTATGAGGAGGGAAAAGTCTTTTCAGCACAAGATCTCCTACTTGGTACTCTCGAAGCCTGACTTTCTGATCGAAGGCTTTCTTCATTCTTTTCTGGTACAATTGCCCATGACAGATTGCAACCAATCTCTTCTCTTCAATCAGATTCAGTTGTTCGTATCGGGATCGGACCCATTCTGCTTCGTTCAGCTTAACATCCATTAGTACCCGCAGGGAGGTTAATTCAACTTCAACAGGTAGGACTGCCTCCATACCATATACAAGCTGATACGGTGTTTCCCCAGTGGATGTTCTGATTGACGTACGATACCCATGCAAGGCAAATAGTAGTATTTCATGCCAGTCTTTGTAGGTGACTACCATCTTCTGCACAATCTTCTTGATATTCTTATTAGCTGCCTCAACAGCGCCATTCATCTTTGGCCTGTAAGGAGAAGAATTGTGGTGTTGGATCTTGAAGTCCCGGCATAGCTCTGCCATCATTTTGTTGTTTAAGTTGGAACCATTATCAGTAATGATTCGCTCGGGCACTAGATACCGACAGATGATATCTCTCTTTAGGAAACGGGCTACCACTTGCCTTGTAACATTTGCATAGGAAGCTGCTTCAACCCACTTGGTAAAATAGTCAATGGCCACCAGGATGAATCTGTGGCCGTTTGAAGCAGTCGGTTCAATCTTGCCAATCATATCAGTGCCCCACATGGCAAACGGCCACGGCGAAGACATCACATTCAGAGGATTCGAAGGCACATGCACTTTATCCGCATAGATCTGGCATTTATGGCACTTCCTGGCATAAGCACAACAGTCGGCATCCATTGTGATCCAGTAATAACCTGATCTTAGCAACTTCTTGGCCATGGCATGCCCTCCTGCATGGGTACCAAAGGGTCCTTCGTGCACCTCGTGCATTAACAAGTTTGCTTCTGTTCTATCAACGCATCTGAGGAGCACCATATCAAAGTTTCTCTTGTACAGGGAACCGTCAGCATTCAGGAAGAAACTACCAGCTAGCCTTCTTAATGTCTTCTTGTCATTGGAAGATGCCCCAGGTGGGTATGTTTGATCCTCCAAGAAGCATTTAATGTCATGGACCTAAGGCTTATCATCCTTTACAACGTCTGCTGCAAATACATATGCCGGTCTGTCAAGTCTGGACACTGAAATCCGAGGTACAAAGTTGGCAGCTTGAACTTTGATCATGGATGAAATGGTAGCCAGAGCATCTGCAAATTGATTCTCGTCCCGAGGGATATACTCAAGCTTGACCGTTGTAAAGAAAGTCAATAACCTCCTTGTATAATCCCTGTAAGGTAGCAGATGATCCTGGTGTGTGTACCATTTGCCGTTGGTGTGATTAATTACCAGAGCTGAATCTCCGAATACGGTCAAAGTTTTGATCCTGAGGTCAATGGCTTCCTCAAGACCCATAATACAAGCTTCGTATTCAGCTTCGTTGTTAGTGCAGTTGAAAGTGAGCTTTGCCGAGAAAGGCATGTGAACTCCCTCAGGTGTAATGAGCACTGCACCAACACCACGACCATTCATGTTAACAGCCCCATCAAACATCATAGTCCATTCTTCTTCCGGGTCAGGCCCTTCAGTGTGAACAGGCTCTTCATGATCTTTTGCTTTTATGAACATGATGTCTTCATCAGGGAAGTCAAATCTCATAGGTTGGTAGTCATCAATGGGTTGCTCAGCAAGATAATCAGACAATACACTGCCTTTGATGGCTTTTTGAGAGGTATACTGAATATCATACTTTGTGAGGATCATTTGCCATCTTGCAACCCGTCCAGTAAGTGCTGGCTTCTCAAAAATGTACTTAACTGGATCCATCTTTGAGATCAATAAAGTAGTGTGGGTCATCATATACTGTCTCAGTCGGCGAGCAGCCCACGCTAAAGCACATCAAGTTTTCTCGAGCAGTGAATAACGTTGTTCACAGTCGGTAAACTTTTTGCTTAGGTAGTAAATTGCATACTCTTTTCGACCAGACTCGTCATGCTGGCCCAACACACACCCCATTGACTCTTCTAATACTGTCAAGTACATTATCAGAGGTCTTCCTTCAACTGGAGGCATAAGGATTGGAGGCTCTTGTAAATATTCCTTGATTTTGTCAAAAGCCCTTTGGCAGTCTTCGTTCCACCTGACCGTTTGTTCTTTTCTCAACAGCTTGAACAAAGGTTCACAGGTTGCTGTAAGATGAGATATGAACCGTGAAATGTAGTTCAATCTTCCTAGGAACCCCCGAACTTCTTTTTCTGACTTCGGTGCGAGCATTTCTTGGATGGCCTTGACTTTATCAGGGTCAACTTCAATCCCTTTCTCACTTACAATAAATCCCAGCAGCTTACCGGATCGTACCCCGAATGTGCACTTGTTGGGGTTCAACTTCAGTTGGTACTTCCTCAGACGCTTGAATAACTTCAGCAGATTCACCAGGTGGTCTTCTTCTGTGAGGGACTTGGCAATCATGTCATCCACATAACATTCAATTTCTTTATGGATCATGTCGTGGAATAATGTCACCATAGCCCGTTGATAAGTTGCACCAGCATTCTTCAGTCTGAATGGCATCACCTTATAACAGAACGTGCCCCAGGGTGTGATGAAAGTTGTCTTCTCCATGTCTTCAGGTGACATCTTGATCTGGTTATATCCTGAAAATCCGTCCATGAAGGAGAACACCGAGAACTGAGCCGTATTATCAACCAATACATCAATGTGAGGCAATGGGAAGTCATCTTTTGGGCTAGCTCTCTTCAGATCCCGGTAGTCCACACACATCCTTACCTTGCCATCCTTTTTAGGCACAGGTACAATATTAGCGACCCACGGAAGGGTAACTAGTCACAACAAGGAAACCGGCGTCCCACTGCTTTTGTACCTCTTCTTTTATCTTCATTGCCATATTTGGGCGAGTACGGCGCAACTTCTGTTTCACTGGCGGGCAGTCTTCTTTTAATGGCAACTTGTGCATGAAAATATCGGTGTCCAACCCTGGCATATCCTGATAAGACCAAGCAAAGACATCCACATACTCCCGAAGCATGTCAATCAGTTGTTCCTTCACTGAGTCTTGTAGGCAGGCCCCGATCTTAACCTCTCTCACATCTTCTTCCGTACCAAGATTAACCGTTTCGACCTCCTCTTGATGAGGAGTGATAACCTTCTCCTCTTGCTTTAACAACCTGGCTAGCTCTTCAGGTAGCTCATAATCTTCTTCAACCCCTTCATCAGCTTGATTGATTGGATTGTCAAAGTCATACGAAGTCATAGCTGTGTTGTTGTCGGTGCAGTCTGAAAGGCACTTTCTGCAAGGGTTTAGATTGTTCATTTTAGTGATCAATTTTAATCTTGTTTAGAAAATAGTGAAAAGAAGTTATCATTTTGGAAAACATTGCCATTTAATTTTTGTACAAAAAGAAAAATGAAAAACAGTGGGTTGGAAAGGAAAAGACTCATTTGCAAAAGATGTCCGATATTCATTGATTAATCTGTTTGCACAAAATTACAAGATGGCACGGTTACAAAATGAGTCTTGTCATCTTGGGCAAGATGCAAGACTTGATGCATGCTTAAAAATACAGGAAATAATAATTACTCTGCAGGAGTAACCCTTATAATTTCTTGGGAAGACCAGTTAAGGACTTGGCTCCCCGGGATCCTTGGACGTATCCAGCTCTCCAGGTTGCGGTCGCTTTCATCCTCGTCTTCCAAGTTGTTCACTGCATCCGGGGTGAGCATTCCCCCGCTGACAAAACTGGGCTTCTTGGAAGCCTCTGATTGATCTTGTTGAGTTGGTCTGTAACCCAACCCAAATCTGTCCTCCTTTTTCTCTACGGGTGCAGCTTGCCCCAGCCTTGGGCAGTCCCCTCTTCAACAACCTTCCTGGCTTGCTGATAAGACGTCATAGAGGTTCCCAGTACAGCAGATGCTTCATTAATGTTTAGGGCTTCAAACCCTTGGCTCATAGTTTCATGGATTTCTCCATCCATATCTATGTACTTGTACGTAGCCAGATGGCTAACAAAGATGTCTTCTTCGCCACAAATGGTGATGATCTGGCCTTCCCATTCGAATTTCAGCTTCTGGTGAAGGGTAGACATAATAGTGCCAGCGGCATGAATCCAAGGTCTACCCAACAAACAGCTGTAGGCCGGCTGAATGTCCATCACGTAGAAGGTAATTTTAAAAGTCTGTGGGCCAATCATCACAGGAAGATCAATCTCTCCAAGCACTGATCTTTTAGAGCCATCAAACGCTCTCACCACTAAATTACTTGGTCGCAGTGCCAAGCCATCGTACTCCAGCTTCACCAAGGCTTTCTTTGGTAGAACATTGAGCGAAGACCCAGTGTCCACCAGTACATGGGATAGAACAACACCCTTGCATTCTAGAGTGATGTGTAAAGCCTTGTTGTGGTTACGTCCCTCAGTTGTTAAGTCAGTATTGGTAAAGCCCAGTCCATGACTGGTGTTGACATTTGCTACCACGGTTTCTAGCTGATTAACGGTGATCTCCTCTGGCACGTATGTTGCGTGCAGGACTTTCAATAATGCATTCCTGTGAGCTTCAGAACACATCAATAGGGATAGTATGGAGATCTTTGAGGGAGTTTGGTGAAGCTGATCCACCACCTTGTAATCACTCCTTTTTATAATTCTCATGAACTCATCTACATCTTGCTCAAAAGATGTCTTCTGAGTTTCCTTGATAATTGGTTCTTCAGATATCACACTCTTTCCCTTTGCTTTGGCAGCAGCTTCTGCTTCGGCATTAGGTCTTTGCAATTGTGAGGCAAAAAGGCGTCCGCTTCTGGTGAAGCCTCCGCCTCCCCCAACATTATCAATCTGTGGAGAAGAGGTTGAAGAGTCCAAAGTGATTTTCTCCCCGTTGCAGTAAAGATCAGTGCCATAATGCCAGGTATGGCATTACTGCTTTCATATGGAACTGGTCCAGGCACCGTGATGGTAACTGGACTGACTGCTGCAGAGGAGGGTACCGAAATGGTGTGCGGATCGTAGTAAATGGTGACTGGTGACCTGGCAGGAGGTGCCACTGCTTGTTGCTGAAAGTTGTTGTTTGGAGGAACATCTGATGGATCATAGTAAATGGTGACTGCTGAGACATCTTCATTAATTTCTGTTGGCGTTGTAGAAGATTCTTCTGAATAAATGGATGCTGATGTTGTAGAGGAAATGGTTGTTGACATCTGGTTTGTTGAAGTGATAGATGAAGCCATTGTTGATGATATTGATGAATTGGTTGGAATGATTGTTGTTGCAGTTGTAGAAGAGTCAGGAATTGTTGTCAAAGGAATTGCTGGATTTGTAGGCACCGTTGTTGTGATCTGAAGTATACCACTTTTGATAAGACCATCTATGCCGCTTCTCAAATTATCACACCCATTGACCGAAATGTTGCAATAACCACAACCGAGCTCACACCCGGGGAACATCTGGCACTCTAGAAGCTGAGCTTTAATTTCGACCAAAGGTGTTCGAATCTGTCCAACACTGGTGATTAAGAAAGATGGCTTGTCTTCCTCAATGGCATTAATTCTTGGTCCTCCATGATTGGGCATGGGATTCTTGGTGACACTTGGAGGGGGTGCAAAGTTGAGGGCTTTAGAATCCACCAGGTCTTGTACCTTCATTTGTAAAGCCCTACATTTTTCCGTGTTGTGGCCAGGTGCATTGGAATGGAAAGCACATCTGGCGTTGACATCATAATTTCTTGGGAGATTTGAGGGATCTGGGGGTGCCAATGTCCTTAATTCAACCAGGTTGAGTTTCAGGAGTTGTGGCAACAAAGCGGCATAAGGCATAAGGATTGGATCAATCACCCTATTTTCCTGTGATGGTCTTTGCTGAAAGGGTCTTTGTTGTTGATTGTTGTTGCTATTGTTGTAGGTTCTTTGTGGAGGATATTGAACTTGCTGTTGATAGTGGGGTTGTTGTGGTTGTTGATATGCTGGTTGCTGAGGAATCGGAGCTGGAATGGTGACAACTGCTACTGATCTATGAACATACTGAGGTCTGCCCCTGTTGGCATGAATGGCATTTGTCTCACTGGTCCTTCTAGGTCCCACAAAAGGCTTCCTGGGATTACTAGACGAACTTGCACCATTATCAGAAATCTTACCCATCTTCAAAAGGGTTTCAATCCTTTCCCCAGCTATAACTACGTCAGCGAAACTGGTGGAAGAAAAGGCAGCTACCATATCAATATATGTTCCTTGCAGAGTATTCATAAATATGTCAGCCATTTCTCTTTCCGACATGGGTGGCTGGACAGCAGCAGCAAGCTGTCTCCACCTCTGGGCATATTCCCTGAAGCTTTCTCTGGAGGACTGAGACATTCCCATCAAAAGGGTCCTGTTAGGAGCCATGTCCAGATTGTATTGGTACTGCCTGATGAAGGCTTTAGCTAGGTCCTTCCAGCATCTGATAGTAGCTCTGGTCAAGTGTGAATACCACTCCCTTGAAGCCCCAGTCAAATTGTCTTCAAAGTAAAACATCCATAGTTTTTCATCCATGGTGTATGCTTTAAGTCTTCCCAGGAAGGACTGCAAGTGAGTTCGTGGACAGGAAGTTCCATTATACTTCTCGAAGCACGGGGGTTTAAACTTGTGGGGAATCCTTACCCCATCCACTAACCCCATATCCATGACATCAAAACCCAGGGAATTTTGAGACTCCAGAGATCTCAACTTCTCAGCAATTTCATCAAACCTCCTATCATAGACTTCATCCCCAGCTCCCATTACAGTAAACTGCTCCTCTTGAGGATCTTCTTGCAAGATTCTGCCTGCAGTAGTATTTCCTTGCACATTACCCGGTATGTTGACTTTCAGATGTAGATGAGGCCCATATACTGGTGGATTAACATGAGGCTGACCCCTTTCATTGTTACTTGTTCCTCCAGTTCCCAGATGGGGTTCTTCCGGGGTTTATCTTTCTACCAATGCCCTCAACCTTTCTTGACTTTGGGCCAAGCCATTCATTACTTCCATGAATTGGGTCATTTGGTTTCTCATTTCCAGCCTTTCATTAGCCATCTGAGTTCTGACCTTTGTCAGATCTTGCTGTACTTGATCCATTTGGATACCAGGAAGATTGTTGCGAGTAGGATACCGGTGCAGACGGTTGAGAGGGAACACCCGGTGGCGAGCAATAATTCCTGAATCACAACAGAGTTAGTAACAAACAAAACAAAACCCTACAAAACAAAACAAAAGTTAGTATGCAATGCAGTATGCTTATTTATTTTCCAAGGTATCCGGCTTGGCTTCTTGGTTTTGACCTTTCCAGACCCTGAGGAAGAATCTTGATGTTTGAGAAAAGAAACCCATTGAAACAAACTAATAAACACATTACAAATGGTGGATCATACATAGTTTGTTTTTTACAACATATGCCCCTGAAGGGTCAAAATACAACATGAAAGAAAAGTACATCAAATGGAAATAACAACAAGCAAAGAAGTCAAACATCTAATCCAAACTCATCCTCCTTAACCTCCTTCAATAATGCTTCAGTTACAGGACCAGCCGGATGCTCCGTAATGTTTCTGATAAGAAGGTTTCTGGTGGCAATAGCAGTGGTCAGCTTCTTGTGCCTGTCTTGGTCCTTTGACCTCTTCAGACCAGCCCTAAGCTTCAATTCTGAAATCTCCTTCTGGGCTGCTAGCAGAGCCTCCTGTTGTTTCCTTTCATGGGCCTCCAATTGCTCAATCCTGGCTTGAGTTCTCTTATCTTCTTGAGTACGAGCTTCAATGATTCTGACCCACCTAGCTTGACTTTCTTGCAGATAGAGATCAGTCCTAGCCTTCTGAAACTGGGCCTCTTTACAGGCATTCTTCAATATTTGCTCTCCAACTCTTGATTTCTTGATGTAGTCCTCTGCTTTCTCAATCTTGGCTAGATGCTCCACCTTAAGCTTCTCCAACCTCTCAATGTCTAGACGACCATCACTCCTCTCCCAGAGGGTCTTCTTCAGAGCTTGAGACAGATTATCATTCCTTTCCTTCAGCTTCTCAAATTCTTCCAGGCTGACAGTGGCTGGAGGTGGTATTGTGGATGGTCCAGGTGCATCCTCAATGGTGAAAGGCATCCCAAAAATCTGAGCTCTAACATGGGACCATTCATAATACTGAGCTGAAGCCACATTATTGCACCTCCCAAGGATGGCCATCCCTTTGGTCTGGATGTTGTCCCAAGCCCAGGATGCTTGTCTGACAACAGCTAGATTAGGTTTTATCTCACAATACAGGGTTTCAGCCAAGTCTTGCACTCTTGGAGGGTGAACCAAAGCATAGCCCAATTTAAACAGCAAAGGGTTGTAGTTGATGCAACCCTTCACTCCTATTAGAGGTACATTGGGGAACTGTCCATAACTAGTAATTATGTATCTGCCTTTGGTGCTCTGGGTGCACCATCTGATGTCATCTGAAGTCAAAGCAATAAGTCTCTTAGACCAATTCTTCTGTTGGTGAGGATTTAAGAAGGCATCAGTCTTGTAGGTGTTTAAGCAACCAGGTATGAAACAGGGGAGCACAACATCTCACCAACTTCCCTCTTTGCTTCTCATTTCTTTGGTGAACAGAATAATAGAAATCTCCCAGCAATGTGGGCACTGGGTTCCTCAGAAGGAAAAGATGAATGGCATTCTTGCTGATAAATTTGGGCTCGTCTGCAAATAGTATAACCCCATATATACTGAGGGCTAACAATGCACAAACTGCCCTCCATTCTCCCAAGGAGGCCTTCAGGATAGCCTGAGAAGTCGGAAAGTCTAAGTGCAGACCAGGGATCCCAGCCTTTGTTGTCATGTTCTGCTCAATCAAAATAGGCTCCAGGTACATTGTTTTTGCCACTTCTCCATTGCTGGGAGAAGTCATCTCTGGGTTGAAGGGGACACCACCCCTGACAGGTACTCCAATCAATGATGAGAACTCCTCCAGCAAAGGTCCCAACTGAAAGTTCTGGAAAGTGAAGCATCTCAAAGGAGGGTCATAAAACTGTAGGCAAGTGTTGATCAAACTCCTCTGAGAAGGGTCCAGGTCCATAACCATATCAAGGATGCCTCCATAATGCTCTCTGAATAATGGGATGTGGTCTGGAGTGATAAGTGTCTGGACCTGCCTGATGCCAGTCAGCACAGGCTCAAAGAAATGGTATGAAATGTTGCTCTTCTTGGGTGCCATGACTGTTGATGAAGAGCTGAAACAAATGCTGATGATGAAGACTGATACTAGAGATGAGCCACTGATAGGCTGAGGCTGGTGATAAAAGTAGCTGAAGTAGGCAACTGAAGATAGCTGAGGCAGGTAACTGGTGAACAGGGGTCTATGCAGATGAAGGGGTCAAAACCAAGCCAGATACAATATGGATACCCTGAAAAACAAATAAGCAAATGTTAAATGATGCAATGATGAGTATACAAATGATATGCAAGGGTTTGTGATCAAGCTGGATCTGATTACTACCTTGGTATAAGTCCATGTATATTTAAGAAGTCCAGATGGAGGTTCAGAAATCCAGTAACCAAGGTAGGGGGAGTCAAATAAAGAGTCACATGTCCATGGTTTAAATCACAAGAACTGTCCAAAGTGAGGTACTCTTAAACCAAACAGTAACAGGGTATGATGTGGCCAATGGTACCTGCAAACCTGTAAACAGCCCAACCCCCTCACAGGTAGTGTTCTAAAACAAAGATCCTCAGACTTGGATCAGTTATGAGAAGTGTAAACACTTCTAACCCGGAGGTACAATGTTTACAATAACCATAAAAGATCCTCCTCTAATTCACCTCAGTTTCTGAAGATCATAATAAAGGTCATCTAGACTTAGCAGGCTTCCCAGATAGCCCTAGCACTACAGGAAATCTGTAGCACAGAGTTCTCAAGAAGAAACCCATATTTGAACCGTGTTTCATATTCCCGCACCAGACCGAAATGGAATGGGAAAGAACATTAACCACTCTAGCCTAGGTGTCACTCAGGTCCCAGGTATAGGACCTTAAACTCTCAAAAGAACCCCACCCCCCAAAACAAAAACCAGATCCAGCAAGATGACAGTATGACAGTATGATGTATAAAGCTGTAAAGAAAGCAATAAATAATTGTACATAAAGCAGTAAATAAAGCAAATATATAAACACAATTAGCACATAACACCCTAGTAAACACAAATCAAACAAGCGCTAGGAGGAACCCACAAAAAGAACCAGAAGCCCTGGTTACAGTATAAGGGTCCCCAGCAGAGTCGCCAAGCTGTCGCTCCCACAAAATGACACCCGGGTCAGAAGGGGTACAAACGCGAACGGTCGGTGAAAGGGAAGGAATGAATAGAGTCGCTAGCTAGGCATTTTTATCCCGAAGGAAAGGTAATGCTGCATAAACCTAAGAAAAGATAGATAAGACGGTCGCGAACCAGAGAAACTGAGAAAGGGGGTTGGTTACAACCTCGGAAGGTATTAGCACCCAGATTGTCCGCCGTACTCGACGGGATCCACGCTTAAAAGATTTGTGTTTTAAAGGGGTAGTGTCAGTGTAACTTGTGTATCAAAGCTGGAAAGAATGCAAGTGTCAGTGTAAAAGGAAAAGTGAAGTGTATAAGAGAAGTGTCAGTGTAAGAATGAGAATGAATTGCTCAAGGCTGAGGCTTAAAGGATAAGGCTGGAAAGAGGGGGAATATACAGAGACTTTTGTTCGATAACTGTTAAGTTATGCCTACGTATCCTCTCGTGCAATGAGGAAGTCAGAACATCGTAGTTCGACTCAAAGAGACTGAAAGGGTAAATTGACTTGTGAACTGCTTGCTTGTCTATGCTCAAGTGTATGACCTATCTGGCTCAGGTGCTAACTGTCTTGCATTAGACGGAAGAAGCAAGTTCCCGTTTATGAGTGAATGAGATGAGAAGAGAATCCCGGAGGAGACGATTATTGTTTGTTTTGAGTTTTCAGTCTTTTATTGCTTTTGAAGGTTTGTCATAGGAAAATGAGCTTAAGCCTAAACCAGATGGGTTAGTAAACTCATCACATCTTCCCTCTGATTAGGGGTAATGAGAATACCTTAAGTGTGAAGTCAGCATCTCACACTTAATCACCATGATGTAGGATTAAGATCATTAACCTACTTGTGATCATTTAGATGTTTTTGTTGTTTTTGTTTAGTGTTAAGTAATGAGATTAAGCCATAATCAAGGATTAAATGGACTCATTACACCATCCTAATAGAAGGATAATAGATGAGAACATTTAAGCTGAGGAAGACTCCTCAACTTAATCCATGATTAGGGATTAACCTCATGACAAAGAAAAGCCTTTATTAAGTGGATTTTAGTTATTGATAAGATGAAGAAGTGGTTTTTATTGTTTGTAAGACAACTTGAGGGGGACTTGTCCATTAACACTAGGGTTAGTCCTTCTTAACCAATTAAGGAAGAATTAGAACCCTAATGCAAGGCCCAAGTTACAAGCTTGATGTCTTGGTGATTATTAAGTGGATTGATTAAAGGATTTAAACACATTAAGGGTTTCACACTTAGGATTAAAGTTATACACTTCATCCTAATAGAAGGATGCATGCATAAGCTTAATCACAAAGCCTTAAAGCCTTTAGGGTTTAGTTCCTGATTATGAGATGAGAAGAGAAGACTCAAAGATGACACAAAGGTGAAAGCTAAATGGGGGACTAATCAAACCCTAATTATTATCATGCTTGGAGATCCTAGGGTTTATGAGGTTTGCAAGAAGATCTTCAGAGAAACCACCAGGAAGGAAGCAGATGAAAGGAGCAAAGGGAAGTAAAACAACTTGCTTCACTTAAGAAGACAAGTTGCTTGAAGGAAGAAAGTAAGAAATGAACATGAATGAGCAAGCTCACTCTAATACACAAGTAAAATGAAGCAAAGATGCAAGAGAGATGAGAAGATATTGTGAGAAGTGAAGGCAAATTCACTTCTCAAACAACTTACCACCTGAAAAGTTAGCAACAGAAATGAAGTGCAATGCAAATGAGATGCAATGTCATGATGAAAACCAAAACCATAAGCAAGAAAATGAAGTTAATGATGCTAAGAGATGATGCAAACACAAGACAAGAGATGAGAGTGTTCACACAAAGACAAGGATGCAAATGAGACATGCTTTGAATCATGAATGTACATGAAAAGTTATGAAATGCAATGGACGTATAACATGGCAAATGAAAGATGCAATGGCCAATCATGATTATAATATGTCCTAAGATGTATTATGAATCAAATGAATGCACAAAATGTCATGGCAAGTCAATGAATGCAAGCCAAAGGAAGATGGATGCAAAGGAAGGCGCAAATTAGGGTTACATGCATTATACAAAGCAAAAATCCAGAACCAGAAGCAAATGACATGTTAAAAATTTGAAAATGCAATCAAAGATACCCTAGACCTACACAAACTCAGTGCCCAAAGGAGAGGATCCAACTCTTAACCTAATGAAAGTTATGAATTTCCTAAGATTGATAGGGTTTTAAGGTACTTCAACAAGAAAAATGCTAAACAAATTGAAAATGCAAAATCAATTCAAATCAAATTTACCCTATAAACCACATGCTATGAAGAGTGAAATGCAAGAAGAATCATCATTCAACTCTCAAAGGTTAGGCAAAAAGGAATTTTTGAAGTTTGAAACAAAATATTGCTTAAAAATGAAATTAAATCCAATGAAAATGATCAAAAGTCATCAAGAACAAAAAAGAAATTTGGTTTGAGAATTGAACAATGTTTCTAAATATTTCTAAATGCAATGTGAATTTTTTGGGATTTTTAAATACCTAAATGTAATTTTAATTAATTAATTTCCATTAACTAATCAAAAATAATCATTTAAATGATTTAAAAATAATTTTCAATGCAAATAATAAAATAAAAATCATTTTCTGATTAAGAAAAATATTTGAAACAAAAATGCAAAGGGAAATATTTTTAGGATTTTTTTAACTATTTTAAAATAAATATGAAAGATAAATGAATAAAAATGAAATAAAAAAGAAATTAAATGGAAAGTATGCAGGATCCAAGGCTGAGATTCAAAGTTGAGAGTCCAGGGTTGACCGCGCGCGCTATCCTACGGTTGGCATTTAAACTGACCCAATTAAATTAAACTGGATTAATTAATATAATTAAATATGATTAGGGTTTTAATGATAGATCCAGGCCATTCGTTCACGCGGGAGTCAACCTAAGTCAAACGCATCTACGGTCCACGTTTAAACTCTCATTAATGACGCAATTAGGGCTAAACACATTCAGACGACCGGAACAGTGCTCCAGTCGTCTTCTCCGGCGAAACCAAATACCTAGCTTCCACTACAGGCCACCCCAAACCAAATTAATTGCCCAAAAACAATCTCCTATCAAAACTAAACTCAAATCCATCATCAAACATCATTTATCAAGCATGAGCAAGGAGAATCAAAGCAAAACATTTTCACGGGCAAACTTCCAGACATTCAATACATGCTTGTTTCTGGCTCATTTTCAAAAATAAATAGATCCCCATGATCAGGGCAACATATAGAACAACATTCTAACAAGAAATCAAGGTTCTGGAAAATTTGTTCATCATGTTACCTGAGATTGAGCTTTCAGTCCAGGAGCTTTCTGCTTGCCTCTTTGCTTCAAAATGGTCCCAATGATCCTCTTGAGGAAGTTATGAAGCTTGGTTGGAGTTTAGAATAGTTGATTTGGAGTTTGAAGGGGTTCTGTTCAGAGAGGGGAAGGAATCGTGTTTCAGTTTCAGGGGGTTTCAAGGCAGGGTGAAGGGTCAGGGATGATCAGTGAGACATGCTGAGATGTTCTATGGAGTTTGTTTTTATGTTTGATGCTTGTGTGATGTGTTTCAAATGAAAATGCATAAGAGGGCAAAGCTTGGAGCTATGGCTTGGAGAGTGTTTCAGGCTTGTGTGTCTGTTGTGTTGTGTTGCATTTGGTCCACTTATCACTCTTGGATAGGTCAGAGGAGTTGGTCTGGCCTAGCTTGATTGGTATGGGTCTTTATGCAAAAAGTCAATGTTTTGTGTAAGAGAGGTATGGGTCATTGATAGGCCAAGGACAAAGGGGTGTCCTGCGCAGCAAGGAATGAGGAGAGCCATGGGATCAATCTTGAAGCCAATTAGCAAGTGGATTAGGGTTTGTATGATGTTTTGCAACTTTGTCCAAATTTGGCCCTTTTGTGATTTCTTGATCCACAAGTCATGAAAATGGACAATCTCTTGGTGCATTCTGAATTTTAGGCATTGGTTTATGTTTGTGAAAGGATTAGAAGTCACTTTGAGGTCTCATTTTGCCTTGGCATGTGGTTTTGCAACTTTGCCTCTTTGGTACATAACTTGAAATTATGTGATTTTTCCCAACTTTGACAAGCCATAACTTTTGATCCAAAATTAATTAGAATGAGTTCTTGTAATTTTTTAAAATGGAATGATCCATTCTACAACTTTCATGACCAAAGTTTTCCCATTTGAAGCCTTTTTGAATCAAAAAGAAAGGGTTGAAAAAGTTTCCCAAAATGGCAAGTTTCCATTACAAGTCATTTTCCCAAAAAGGAAATTTTGCAAATGGCTTGAAATTCTTCAATTTTGTGAACTTCCCACATCTTCTATGATCAAATAAAGATCATACACAATCAAAATAATGAATAACACCCCTTGGTTGGGTCATTGGGGGCCTCAGATGCCCTGATTTTACACTGACTTGCTCAAAAAGTCAACTCTTGATCAGATGCCTTCCCCATGGAATTTCTTCATGAAAATTGATAAGCATGATCCCTATACCATATAGAGACCAATAGAAACAATAATGACCAAAAAAATTGGAGTTATGGCCTTTGAAACCAAAACCCTAATTCTAGGTCATCTGTGCAGTTAAACCTGGCTCTGCTTCCATGCCATTCTCAATTCTCGTGATTCTTTGATTTCCTTGACTTTGTGGGGATATAATATGATGCTTGAACATACATGGACCCCTTTGAAGTGATTGATGATCTTTGGAGTCGCTCAAATGGCTCAGGATGGCTCAGATCACAAACCCTAGATGCAGATGACTTGGGAGCAATGCAGTGAATCAAAAATGCAATATGAGATGCTATGATTGAACTTATGCATATGAAGAGATCACAAGCCATGGTGTGAATGGGTGAGGGAAAATTTGGGGTGTTTACACATACAAACTTAAACATTAGCATCATGAGGAGTAAGGAAGCATAAGAAGTGATGTGAACATGTACATAAGTGAATGAACTTTAAAAGTAAACAACCACAAAAAATTCTCAAAGTACAAACATCAACTCAAGACTAGAGATGGATCAACATCCTAAAAGGGTTCTAAACAACCTAAGGAAGTTGGCACAAGTGCCCTCCTAACCTAAGGATTGAACATATGACCAAAAGAAATGCAAAAGAAGATAAGCAAAGGACAAAATTCAAATCAAATCAAGCATTCATCAAACAATTCCATAAACTTGCAAAAATACTCTTCAAACATTCAATATTAACATGCCAAAAGGAAAGAAACAAAATCAGAGGCTAAGCAAGTCAAACATGAGTCTAAACATGGATTAGGGTTAGGAAACTTAATGCACAATCTAAGAATAAAAAATAACCAAGAAAGATTCTAAAAATCAAAAGAAAAATCATCAAAAAAGTACATTTCAATATGAATCCAGAGCAAAAAGAATCAATTCAAAATTCAAATTAATGATCAAGTTAGAAATTGCACAAGACAGCATGCTTTAAAAGTGAAATAAAAGCAATTAATAAAAGAGAAAATTAATTCCAGCGTGGCAAATGAAAATAAATGGAAAATAAAAATTCCAAAAATTAAAGAAAACTCAAAAGATCATACATGATTTTTTTTGGAATTTTTATGACCTTATTTCTATTTTTAAAAATTAAAAATCAAACTGTAAACAAAATGAAATAAAAAAAAGAAATAATGAAGCCAGATGTGCAATTAGTGATGAAAACAGTTCAATCTGAATGGGCTTAATGAGAGGGGAGGTGCGAATAGCACTTAGGCCCAGTGGATCCTGCATATACTCAAAATAATTGCAATGGAAATTCAAATAATCAGGGAAAAACAATAGCCATGGGATCAAGTGAACGCTCCAGATGCTAGTCAGTGATCAAACCAAGTCAAAACATCAACAACCATCACATGCGTGTACACATTAGCTACCATGGGTGCGAAACAACATGTATTATTCAGATTCAATTATAAAACACAAAACACATGCAAGGGAGGGTCTCATTTTAATGTGGTGGGAATACATCATCCGTCCAAATCAAAGATCTAATGACCATAACATCATCTTCCTCATCTTCCAGTTTCCAGAATCCGGTGACAGAGCCCTAGCTCCAGTCACCGGAAAATTCATCAATATGAACAAATCAACACTAAAATCAATCATAATCTCCATATCAACTCATTAAGACATGCTGATTACAAATATAACAATGAAAATCACCATAGATAACAGATCAAGCAAAATCGAAGACAAACAGTTCTAGGTATCAAACTTCAGATCATCATAACAAACTCAATATTCAAGCTTTTTCGAATCTAATCATCATTGAATCATCAGCATAACATGTACAACACAATGCATACGTTTAATTTCAAATCCAGATCAATGAATTTCAGAGCATACCTGAGGTTGAAGATCCTCTAAAACTCCAAGAAAATTCTCATACAGCTGCAGATCCACGCACTTTGACCTCCTCTTGCAAAATAAATGCAAGATGGAGCTTGAGAGAAGCTGGATCTTGGAATCCGAAAGCTCTTGGTCTTGAATGGAACCTCAATGATTCTTCACTCTCAGCTTGAATGAGTGAGTGTAATGTGATCCTTAGAGCTCAAGGATGAAGAATATGTGAAGAGATTATGAAGTGAGAGCTTGAGGAGAGAAATTTGAAAGAAAATGAAAGAGAGCAAGAGAATTTGAATCTGAGAAAATGAGAGAGTCCCCCCACGAATTAAGTGCATGCTTTGCCTTTATACCATTGATCCTTTCACCTGATTAGGGTTTCTGAAGTAAAGGTGGCATGAGAAGTGTGATTGAGGTGAATTTGCAAAAATGCATGAAATGTTTGATTGCTTCATACACGCGTGCAATGCTTCCCTCATGTGTGCATTCTGACATCAATCCATCCCATTATTTCCTTTGGATCAATCATGACTCTTGGATGGGAGTACAACATGTTTTGCTTGTGATTTTGCAAAAATACACTTTATGGAATATCTCTCATCCCATGCACGAATTTGGTGGATTCTTTGGAGAAAAATGTGTCTCATGAAATGCCTTGTGATGTTGTGACCTTATTTTGTCCATAAGTCAGCTTGGAATTAAGCTATGTGAGTTTTTGCACTTGGTGGAAACTTGAAATTTAAGGTAAACCCTAAAAAACAAGCAACTTTCGAAGGCCATATCTCTTGATCCATGAGGGCTATGAAAATGTACTTGTACTTTCTGAAAATGGGAGAACCTACCCTACAACTTTCATGTTTATTGGAAGTTCATTTGAAGTCTTTTTCACCATGAAATAAGCCTTTGAAAATTAGGGCAAAAGTTACCAAAAATGGAAAGTTCCATAACCAACCATATGCCAAAAATGGAAACTTCTTCAAAACCCCTTGATTATTGATCTTTGACTTTGCCAAACGTCTTCTAAGGTCTTGAGGATATCCCTTGACTTAAAAAATGGAGTTGGACCCTTTGAAATCTCACAGTTGACTTTTAAAATGCACAGTTGACCAATTTCTTCTTTTGCAAGCAACTGATGAAATAACTGACTTCCACAAGGAATTTTCTCACCAAATTTCATCCCTAGGATCCTCTTATCATATGAAAGACTTTTTCCACATGAAATGGCCAAAGTCACAAAGAATTAATGCTTGAAAGTGAAACCCTAATTTGGGAACCACTGTGTAGGAGCTTGCCCTAGCCTGAATTCCCTGATGATCTCCCAACCTCTTGGGCTTTTGAAAATGATCTTGGACTTGTGAATGTCATGTAGACTCTTCATGGGACTTGGAAAAGTCCACTAGGCCTCTTGCTATAGCTTGTAATGCCTCAAACACACCAACAATTGATCATATGCCTAATGCTAGAACATGAGAATGTTATGCTTTACTTTTCCATGAAAATATGCCAAAGATATGATATGCTTATGATGATTATGATATGATGATGATTCTTATAAGAAGAGAGAAAATTTGGGGTGTTACAATGAGATAGCAAGACTTTTGCATGTTTGTCTCTTAGAAAATTTCTTGAAAAATTAGCCATGAAACTTGTGAAGCAAGGCATGAATTTGGTCCAAATATGTTGCATGATCATGGTATGGTACTTAGAAGTGGATTAGAGGTCATTAGAAGCCTTGGAAATCAAATTTGCAAAATTCCCTCTTTGCCACATACTTGAAAATTATGTGATTTTTGCTAACTTTGAATCATCATAACTTGAGTTGTATGATGAATCAAGAGGAGTTCTTGTACTTTTTGAAAATTGGAAGATCCAATCTACAACTTTCATGTTTGAAAAAAATTCATTTGAAGCATTTTTTATCAAGAAAGAGGAGGTTGAAAATCTTTCCCAAAATGGAAAGTTTTCATTACAAGTCATGTCCAAAAATGGCAAGTTTGCAAATGGCTTTAAATTCTTCAATCTTGTGAACTTCTAACCACTTATAAGATCAAATAAAGATAATGGAACTTAAAAATGATGAAGATGACCCTTTGGTACCATTGGTGGGGGCCTCAAATGCCCTGATTTTGACTTTTCTTGCACAATAAGTTACCAGTTGATCATATTTACTTCCATAATGAATTTCTTCATCAAATTTGATACACATGCTCCTTATAACATATATAGACCAATGGAATCAAGAATGACCAAAAAAATTTGAGATTAAGGGCCTCAAACCCAAAACCCTAATTTCTGGTCATCTGTGTAGAAAACCCTAGCCTGCCTGGACATCTTTGCAATGCTTTGTGACATTTTGACTTTTAAGAACCCTGAGGAGCATATTATGATTATAGAACACACATGGACCTGCTTGACAAGCTTCAAGGCCTTTGAGATGGCTCAGATTACTTCTTTGGATTATCCTGATCACAAACCCTAATTGTGTAACTTATGCAGTGAAACAAACTATGCGGTGTGAGATGATATGCTTATGTAATGCAATATGAAAAGATCACAAGCCATGGTGTGAGAAAAGGAGAGGGAAAATTTGGGGTGTTTACAGCTGCCCCTATTCAAGCATGAGTTAGCTGTGCAGGGTGTAAGCGCCTGGCTTAACAGAAAAACAAGATAACTTGTGGTTGAATACCAAGACAATCCGAAATTTGAACTCTTTATTAAAAGAAGGAAAGGGATATAAATTGTAACAGGCAGTATAGTATGAGTATCAAATGAAAGTGATAGCGGATGACCATCGAGCAGAGGACGACTGCTGGGGATGAAAAACGGTAAGTAAAGCAATGACAGGGGACGACCATCAGGTAAAAGGGTAAATAAACCGCGACGGGGACGGCCATCGGGTAAAAGAATAAATGAAATAATGATGAGGGACGGTCATCAAAAGGTGAAGGACGATCACCTAGCAGGGGACGGCTGCTGAAAATATCACGACATAGGACGAAGGTCGGATAGAAAAGATCAACAATGGGGACGACCATCGGATAAGCATGATGAAGGACGATCATCAAGAGGTGAAAGACAATCATCTAGCAGGGTACGACTGCTCTGTTGGGGATTATCTCGACATAATACAAATGTCGGATAACAAAGATCAACGATGGGACGGCCATCAGATAAATGATGAGGGACGGTCATCATAAGGTGAAGGAAGATCACCTAGCAGGGGACGGCTGCTAAAAAGATATCGCGACATAGGACGAATGCCGGATAGAAAGTTCCAACAATGGGAATTCCATTGGGAGAAAGGATGGGGGATAGTCATCCAAAGGTGAAGGATGATCACCTGGCAGGGGAAGGCTGCCAAAAATATCACGAATGGATAGAAAAGTTGTTTTGTTGGTGACTTATTTGGGAATGGTAAACACAAACGAGTGCTTATGCTTTAAAACAAACAGTATAAGTGTTTGACAATGTGTATAGACTAAAGATGCGGACGAGCATCCTTAGGACCATGATATGGATGAGTATCGATAGAAACAAACGCTGACACGTGTTTAAGGATGATGATACGGACGAGTATCAATTGGTTAAGCAATGGGCACAGACGAGTGTTGATCTGCTGAGGAGATGATACATACAAGATATGGACGAGTATCAGAGGATTGTGTATAAGTATGTACAAGTGTTTGACCTGCTAGGGAAATATGTGCAAGACACGGACGAGTGTCAAAAAGATTGAGCAAGGGACACAGACAAGTGTTTGATTTGCTGGGGAAATATGTCATAGGCGAGTGTCAAAAAGAATATGTACAAGTATGAACAAGTATGTGTATTGAGAGTCCTAAAAGTATTCTGGCTTTGTTTGCGGGGGATAAGTTGTGTATATTGCTGGTGAAGTGATTCTGATGTTTGCAGGTGATTGGCTCGAACCTAGCTTATGATCATGCAAATGTTTGATTTTTATCATAATGCTCCGTATTAGACGGAATGCTACGCCTATTTTGGGGAAAAATGATGTGAATGCTATGATTATGCAAAATGAGAGAACCGATCCGAGATCCAGATCGTCCGGGGAAAAAGTTCACTAGGCGATCTTTCTGGAGGGAGAACTCCGCTGGGGAAAGATATCATTGGTCGATCTGTGGGGAGAGAGGATCACCGAATGATCTTCTTAGGGAACTTTGTGGGGATCTCGGCTGGGGAAACTTCTGTTGAAGAGACTCGTGCTGGGGATGAGGAGGCTTCGGCAACTCCGCTGGGGAGGAACTGGCAACTCTGATAGGGAACAGAAAGTCCTGGTGACTGTCTGAGGAAAAGGAAAACTCTGGCAACTTGTTGGGGAACAACAGTTCAACCATTGCTCGGGAGATCCTACTTGGGGAGAAGAGAACTAATGGGAATTAATTTGTTGTAACTCCTTCGTCTAAGCGACACGTTGGGGATTTAATGAGTTTCTCGAAGGATCCTCTGAGGGGATGACAGCTTCGTGGGGGAAAACTCCTGTCAAGTAACCCTGTTAATGAGGTGATTGCTGACTTTGCTGGGGATACGAGGCTTGATATACCCCATGTTGTGAGATTGTATGTCTTGAGTACCTGCAACCTGTTAAAAAGAAACGCACAAGTGTCTAGAGGTATCCACAACCAGATTTCGTCATAGGAGTTAGATTTGCTCAAGGGAGCATATTTCCTACAAGCATATATTGAAAATGGCTTATATGTTATCATGCAAGTGTTGTATTATGAACTTTGGACATTTTGAAAACGAAACAAAAATGTACAAAACAAAGTGTGACTGAATATTCTGATTTTATTGATTTGTGTGCCCTGAATTGGCAAGTACAGTGAAGAAGCGAATCCTTGAAAGGAGGAGATTGCTGTAAATGGAGAAAATAATGGTGTTGGAAATGTTGAAGTTGATGCTCCAGTGAGCTTCCTTTGTTATGACCTGTATGACCTTGACGTTCTTCTTATCTTGCTTTCTGAAGAAGTTTGATTCTGACCGACGCCTTATCCTTTCGAAGCATGCCATGTGTAAACACCCCAAATTTGCCCTCACCCATTCACATCATGGCTTGTGATCATCCTCATATGCATAAACACAATCATGTCATCTCACATTTCATTTATGATTCACTGGATAGTCTCTAAGGCATCTGCACCTAGGGTTTGTGATCTGAGCAATCCCAATGCTTCTTGAGGCATTCCAAAGGCCACCAATCAACTCAAAAGGGTCCATGTGTGTTCTTATGTCATATTTCATCTCCTCAAAGTCAAAAAAATGCAGAGGAATCACAAGAACTAGGGTTTGAGTGGATGCAGAGCCAGGTTGAACTACACAGTTGACTGAAAATTAGGGTTTTGGTTTCAGAGGCCATAACCCCAAATTTTTTGGTCATTCTTGTTTCCATTGGTCTCTATATGGTATAGGGAGTATGCATATCAATTTTCATGAAGAAATTCCATGGGGAAGTCATCTGATCAAGGGTTGACTTTTCAGACAAGTCAGTGCAAAATCAGGGCATCTGAGGCCCCCAATGACCCAACCAATGGGTGATCTTCATCATTTTGAGTGTATATGATCTTTATTTGATCATGGAAGGAGATTGAAGTTCATAGAAATCAAGAATTTAGGGTTTTTGCAAATGTTGACTTTTTGGGTATAGTTGACTTTTCAAGAATGCCTCATTTTAGGTCAATTTTCAAGCCTTGATTCATGATCCAAAAGGCTTCAAATGGAAAAACTTTGGTCATGAAAGTTGTAGATCTCATCTTTCCCTTTTCAAAAAGTACAAGAACATGATCAAACTCTTCTTGGATCAAAAGTTATGGCAATGCAAAGTTGGCAAAAATCATTGTTTTTCAAGTTATGCACCAAATGAAAATCTTGCAAAGTCTTGAACCAAAGCCAAATGCAGCCTCTAATCCACTTCAAACCAGCATGTGAACATTCTCTAAGTTACAAAAATCAGAATTTGATCTAGTTTGCCCATGGTTTGGTTCATGTAACTTGACTTTTCTCATGAAAATCCATAAAGCTAACCAAGTTGCAAAACACTCATGAGCTTTTCACCAACTTGCTGCATTGAGCCTTGGGTCAAGCCAGCCTCTCACACTCACCATGCTGCACCAGAACCCATCTTGTACTTGCCTAGACTTTGAGCCATGCCCTATCTTACAAAAGTGGACTTTTTTGCAAAAGTAGTCACACCTATCACTGCAGGCCAGGTCACATCCCCCAGCCACTTGCAATTGTTTATTGAATCAATTTGCTGGCCATAACACATGAGAACCAAGGCTGAGACAACAACATTCATGACATACACAAAAACTCTCCTCATTGCAAGTTCCTTCGAATCACTCTCCACAGTCTTCAAACACTCAAACTCTCATCATCACTCAACTCACCACACCTCATAGACAAGAAACACCCCAAGCATAAGCCTGAAACAAGCCTGAAAACTCCATTGCCATCCTTCACCTCAAGCTGCAGTTTCATTTGAAACTCTTATCCTAGCTCACAAACACACCAACCAACACCACAAACCTTCTCAACACACTTCATAGATCACAAACAACCCCTTTTCACAGCCTGAAAGTGCCAGAATCTCATCTGCCATTGTTGACTGAACTGAAGCAGTTCCTTTCGAATCTTCTTCTCCAGCCAACACAAACTCATTTTGAGCATTCAAACACACTTGGGGGATCAAGTGGAGCAGCTTGCATCAAAGGAAACAGCCAGAAAGTCCCAAAACTGAAAGCTCCAAATCTCAGGTAGCTCGAAATTAATTTTTCCAGAAATGACTTTTATTGTTACAAACTTGTTCTTCATGATGCACTGATCATTCTGGTATCTTTAGTTTTTGAAATGGTTTTGTTTTGAGCATTTAATTTGTGTCTGAAGCTCACGAACCCTAGAAATTGTTTGCTTCGATTCAGATGATTTAGGGAAGATAAATTTGTTTTAGGTTAGGGGTTTGATTCGTGAGGGTGTCAGAAGCGTTTCCCAATTCATAGATTTCATTTACATTACGTTTTGAGGAAGTTTGGAATTTTCAGGTGAGCTTCTGGCCGGAGAAGACGACCGGAAGTCTTCTCCGGCCACCTGAAAGTCATTTGTGCCCTAATTGTGTAATTAATTCCAGTTTGAATGAGGAGCGTAGGATTGCGTTGACTGGTTGACTTCCCACCCTTTTTGATGGCCCAGATTCTCCATTAAACCCTAATCAGGATTAATTAAATTAATTAATTAGGTTTTAGAAGTTTGAATGTGAGCCACACGATCACGCGCGCAGTCAACACTCTTAAACTCAGAATCAATCTCATGCGTCCATTCTGATTACTTCTCATTTTTATTTGTTTTATTTCATTTTTATTTCAATTAATTTGTACAATTTATTTAAAATAGCAGAAAATTCATAAAAATTATGAAACTTTTTCTTTAAGGTTTTATTAATTTTTGTGACACAAAAATATTTTTATTTTATTTTTTATCATTAAAAAAGTATTTTTAAATATTTAAAAGATTATTTTTAATTGATTAATGGGAATTAATTGATTAAAAATACTTTTGGGTATTTAAAAATTACAAAAAAATTCATGAAATGTTCTAAGACATTTAGAAACATTGTCCAACCTTCAAACCAAATTTCTTTTTTGATCTTGATGCATGTTAAGAGTTTTTCATGGAATTAAATCATTCTTTGTGCATTATTTTGATCACATGTTTGAAAATTCATTTCTGCCTATTGGTGAAGGTTGAGGCATTGATTCTTCTTGTATTGTTTTCCATTTAGCATATACTTTCAAGGGTAAAAAGGCCATGATTTGTTCTTGCATTTTCTAATTGATTGGCATTTGTTTTGTTAAGAACCCTAAAAAACCCCATTAACTAAGAAAATTCATATCTTGAGTTTGGTTGAGAGTTGAGAGCTCCCCTTTGGGCAGTGGTTTATCATAGGCCTAGGGTTTCTTTGGGTGCCATTTTCCATTTTTTATCATGAGGTTTGCTTCTGTTTTTGGTTTGTGTTTGATGTTTGATCCATGAACCCTAATTTGGGCTTTCTCTTGCATCCTTCTTGCATTTCCTTGCATAACATGACTTGTCATTGCATTTTGGGCATTCTTATGATTCATTTGACATCTTAAGACATGTATGAAGCATCATTAATCATTACATTACATATTTGCCATGTCATTTGTCTTGTATGCTTCATAACATTTCATGTTTGTTCATGCTCCTTAGCTTGCATCATTTGCATTCATAATCCTGTATGAACATCCCCATTGTCTTGCCTCATGTTTGCAGCACCTCATAACATCATAATCATCATCAACATGCTTCTGGTTTTGCTTAGCATCATATCATTTCATTTCATTTGGTATTGCATTGCATTTCTTTCTAACATTTCAGGTGGTAAGTAAACTTGAGAAGTGGATTTGCCTTCACTTCTCATAACTTTTCTTTTCATCTCTCTTGCATCCATTGCTGCATTTATGTTTGTGTTTGAGTTTGAGCTTGCTCATTCTTCTTCCTCCCACCTTCCTTCTTCAAGTGACTTGACTTCTTGAATGAAGCAAGTCACTTTGCTTCTCTTGATCTTGTTCATCTGCTTCCTGGTGGCCTTTGAAGATTGTTCTTGAAAACCTCACAAACCTTAGGATCAACCAAGCATGACAATGAATTAGGGTCTTGATTAGTCTCCCCTCATAGTTTTACCTTTGTGTCTCTTTGAGTCTTCTCTTCTCATCTCATAATCAGGGACTAAACCCTAAAGGTTTTAAGGCTTTGTGATTAAGCTTATGCCTGCATCCTTCTCTTAGGATGGAGTGTATAACTTTAATCCTAAGTGTTAAACCCTTAATGTGTTTAAATCTCTTTAATCAATTCACTTAATAATCATCAAGACATTACACTTGTAACTTGGGCCTTGCATTAGGGTTCTAATTCTTCCTTAAGTGGTTAAGAAGGACTAACCCTAGTGTTAATGGACAAGTCCCCCTCAAGTTGTCTTACAAATCATAAAATCCACTTCATCATCATATCATTATATAAAATCCACTTAATCAAAGGCTTGTTTTGTCATGAGTTTAATCCCTAATCATGGATTAAGTTGAGGAGTTTTCTCAACTTAAACATTCTCATCTATTATCCTTCTTTTAGGATGGTGTAATGAGTCTGTTTAATCCTTGATTATGGCTTAACCTCATTACTCAACACTAAACAAAATCACAAAAACATCTAAATAATCACAAGTAGGTTAATGATCTTAATCCTACACCAAAGGTGATTAAGTGTGAGAATCTGACTTCACACTTAAGGTATTCTCATCACCCCTAATCAGAGGGATGATGTGATGAGTTTACTAACCCATTGGTTCAGGCTTAAGCTCATTATCTTATGATAAAATCCAAAAACAATAAAAGACTGAAAACACAAAAACAAACAGTAATCGTCTCCTTCGGGATTCTTTTCTCATCACCTTCACTCACAAAACGAGAACTCGCCTCTTCCGTCTAATGCAAGACAGTTTGCACCTGAGCCAGACAGGTCATACACTTGAGCGTAGACAAGCAAGCAGTTCACGAGTCAATTCATCTTTCAGTCTCTTTGGGTCGAACTACGGTGTTCTGACTTCCTCATTGTACGAGAGGATACGTAGGCATAACTTAACAGTTATCGAACAAAAGTCTCTGTTCATTCCCCCTCCTTCCAGCATTATTCTTTAAGCCTCATAATCATGAGCATACTCTTTCTTACACTGACACTATACATATTACACTTCACTTCTTTTACACTGACACCTGTACACCTTTTTCCAGCTATTTTACACACAAATTGCACTGACACTACCCCTTTATAACACAAATCTTTCAAGCGTGGATCCCGTCGAGTACGACGGACAATCTGGGTGCTAATACCTTCCCAGGTTGTAACCAACCCCCTTTCTCAGTCTCTCTGGTTCGCAACCGTCTTATCCGTCTCTTTCTAGGTCTATGCAGCATTACCTTTCCTCCGGGATAAAAATGCCTAGCTGGCGACTCTATTCATTCTCCAGTGGGTTCACGGCTGTGTGTTCTCACTGTTCCCTTCGCCGACCGTTCGCGTCTGTACCTTCATCTGACCCTGTTTCATTTGTCGGGAGCGACAGCTTGGCGACTCTGCTGGGGAAGCCTTATACTGCAACCAGGGCTTCTGGTTCTTTTTGTGGGTTCCTCCTAGCGCTTGATTGATTTGTGTTTATTGGGGTGTTATGTGTTATTTGTGTTTGTATATTTGCTTTATTTATTGCTTTCTGTACAGCTTTATTTACCGCTTTCTTTATTGCATTTGTGTATATCATACTGTCACTGTTGCTGGCTGGATCTGGTTTCCTTGTTTTTTTGGTGGGTGGGTATTTCATTGAGAGTTAAGGTCCTACACCTGGGACCTGAGTGACACCTAGGATAGAGTGAATCATATTCTTTCCCATTCCATTTCGGTCTGGTGCGGGAATATGAAACACGGTTCAGATATGGGTTTCTTCTTGAGAACTCTGTGTTGCGGATTTCCTGCAATGCTAGGGGGATCTGGGAAGCCTGCTAAGTCTGGATGACCTTTTAGTTTGACCTTCAGAAACTGAGGTGAATTAGAGGAGGAATTGTTATGGTTATTGTAAACACTGTACCTCCGGGTTAGAAGTGTTTACACTTCTCATAACTGATCCAAGTCTGAGGATCCTTGTTCTAGATCACCACCTGTGAGGGGGTTGGGCTGTTTACAGGCTTGCAGGTACCTTGACCTCAGAATACCCTGTTACTTTGTTAAGAATGCTCCATGTTGGATAGTTCTTGTGATTCTAAAACCCTGGACATGTGGCTCTTTATTTGAGTCCCCTACCCTGGTTACTGGATTTATAGACCTCCATCTGGAATTCTTGAACACACATGGATCTATACCAAGGCAGTTAATCAGATCCAGCTCAGTCACAAACCCTTTGCATATCATTTGCATACATACTCATGGCATCATATTAACATGTGCTTATTTGTGTTTCAGGGTATCCACCTTCATCTCTGGTTTTGGTTTTGACCCCATCTGTTATATTGACCTGTCTCCACCAGCACTTGCTTCAGCTTGTCAGCCATATACTTCAGTTACTTGCACCAGCCAATCAGTGGCTCATCCCTTCAGCATCTTCATCAGCACTCTACTCAGTCTTCAGCATTATGGCTCCAAAGAAAAGCAACATCACCTATCATTTCTTCCAACCAGACTTATCAGACATCAGAAGGATCCAAACCCTGATCACTCCAGATCACATACCTTTGTTCAGGGAGCATTATGGGGATATACTTGACATGGTTATGGATCTGGATCCTTCACAGAGAAGCCTGATCCATACCTGTATTCAGTTTTATGACCCCCCATTGAGATGTTTCACCTTTCAAGACTTCCAGTTGGGCCCTCTATTAGAAGAATACTCATCATTGGTTGGCCTACCTATCAGGAGAGAAATCCCTTTCAATCCTGAGATGGTTTTCCCAAGCAATGGAGAAGTGGCAAAAGCTTTGCACCTGGAACCTGTTTTGATTGAGCAACATATGACCTCTAAAGCTGGGATCCCTGGTTTTCATCTGGACTTCTTAATTTCTCAAGCTAGTTTGAAGGCCTCCTTGGGGGAGTGGAAAGCTGTTTGTGCTTTGTTGGCCTTAAGTGTATATGGAACTGTGTTGTTTGCAGATGAGCCTCGATTCATTAGCAAGAATGCAATCCATTTGTTCATCCTGAAGAACCCAGTGCCAACTTTGCTGGGTGATCTCTATTACTCAGTACATCAGAAGAATGAGAAGCAGAGGGGAAGGTTAGTAAGGTGTTGTGCTCCATTATTCCATGCTTGGCTTCTCAGGCATCTACCCAGGACAGATGCATTTCTAAATCCTCATCAGCAAAGCAACTGGGCTAAGAGGCTCACTACTCTCACTTCAGCAGACATCAGATGGTGCACTCAGAGCACCAAGGGCAGAGATATTATCACAAGCTGTGGACACTTTCCCAATGTGCCATTGGTAGGAGTTAAGGGAAGTATCAATTACAACCCTCTGCTGTTCAAGAGACAGTTAGGCTATGCACTGGTCCATGCTCCTAGGGTGCAGGATTTGGTTGAGACCCTCTACTGTGAGAACAAGGTTAACTTGGCTGTTGTTAGGCAGGCTGCCTGGGCCTGGGATCATGTTCAAACCAAAGGAATCACCATTCTGGGGAAGTGCAATAATGTGGCATCAGTCCAATATTATGAGTGGTCCCATGCTAGGGCCCAATTCTCTGGAATGCCCTTTACCATAGAAGACATGCCTGAGTCATCTTCAGCACCACCCCCTGCCACTATCAGTTTGGAGGAGTTTGAAAGCTTGAAAGAAAGAAATGAGAAGCTAACCCAGGCTTTGCAGAAGACCCTCCGGGAGAGGAGTGAAGGTGTGAGGGATATTGAGAGATTGGGGAAGTTGAGGGTGGAACACTTGACTAAGATTGAGAAGTCTGGAGATTACATCAACAAGTCTAAAGCTGGTGAACAGATTCTGAAGAATGCTTGTAAGGAAGCCCAGTTCCAAAGAGCAAGAACAAACTTGTATTTGAAAGAGAGTCAGGCCAGGTGGGTCCGGATCACTGAGGCCCGTACTCTAGAAGACAAGAGAGTTCAAGACAAGATGGAGCAGATGGAAAAAGCCCTGACAGCAGCCCAGGAGGAAATATCAGAGCTGAAAATCAAAGCAGGATTGAAGAGGTCTAAGGACCAAAGTCAGAGCAGGAAGTTGACTGCAGCTGTTGCAACAAAAAACCTTCTCATCAGAGGTCTCACGGAGCATCCGGCTGATCCTGTGACCGAAGCACTTCTCAAGGAAGTTCGTGAGGATGAGTTTGGCCTTGAAGTTTGATCATTTGCTTGTTTTGTTCCTTTTCATGTACTTTTGCTTTTGTGATGTATTTTGGCCCCTTTGAGGGTTTGTGTTGTAAAATGAACAAATTGTATTATTTCACCTTTGTAATATATTTGTGTTGGGGTTCACATCAAAAGCAACTTCAACAGCATCATCTTCAAGGGTCTGGAAGGGTCAAAACTGAAGGCCAAACCGGATACCTTGATAGCAAATAAGCATAACTGCATTGCATGCTAACCCTCTGTTTGTTTTGCAGGGTTTTGTTTTGTTGTTGCTAACCTCTGTTGTGATGTTCAGGAATTATAGCTCGCCGCCGGGTATTTCCTCTCAACAGGCCTCACAGGTACCCAACTAGAAACAACCTTCCGGGAATCCAGATGGACCAGATGCAGCAAGACCTTACGGAGGTCCGAAACCAGATGGCAAATGAAAGGTTAGAGATGAGAACGCAGATGACGCAGTTCATGGAAGTTATGAACAACATGGCTCAGAGCCAGGAGAGACTGAGAGCCATGGTGGAGAGGCAAAATCAAGAGGAGCCTCATGTAGGAACTGCAGGCACCAGTAATAATGAAAGGGTGCAACCACATGTTAACCCCCCTGTGTTTGGTCCACATCTACATCCTGAGGTTAACATTCCTGCAAACGTTCAAGGAACAGCAACTGCAGCCAGAGTACTTCAAGAAGATCCTCAGGAGGACCAGTATACAGTAATGGGTGCCGGAGAGGAAACATATGACAGGAGATTGGAAGAAATAGCTGAGAAGTTAAGATCCTTAGAATCTCAAAATTCTTTGGGTTTTGACGTGATGGATATGGGCTTAGTAGACGGGGTTAGGATTCCCCACAAGTTCAAGCCTCCATGTTTTGAAAAGTATAATGGGACTTCTTGTCCTCGAACCCATCTGCAATCTTTTCTCGGAAGATTAAAAGCTTACACCATGGACGAGAAATTGTGGATGTTCTACTTCGAAGATAGCTTGACTGGAGCTTCTAGGGAATGGTATTCCCATCTGACGAGAGCAACTGTGAGATGCTGGAAGGACCTGGCAGAGGCCTTCATCAGACAGTATCAATATAATCTGGATATGGCACCCAATAGGACCCTCCTAATGGGGATGTCACAATCATCCAGAGAGAGCTTCAGAGAATATGCTCAAAGATGGAGACAGCTCGCTGCTGCTGTCCAGCCACCTATGTCTGAAAGAGAAATGGCTGATATGTTCATGAATACCCTTCAGGGAACCTATATTGACAGGTTAGCTGCTTTCTCTTCCACCAGCTTTGCAGATGTTGTCATAGCTGGGGAGAGAATTGAAAGCCTGTTAAAAATGGGTAAGATCTCAGACAATGGTGCAAGCTCGTCCAGTGGTACAAGAAAGCCTTTTGCAGGTCCGAGAAGAGCTGGCGAGACCAATGCCATTCACGCCAACAGGGGCAGGCCCCATTATGTTCCCAGAACAATAGCAGCAGTCACAATCCCTGCTCCAGCTCATCCTCAGCCGGTCTATCAACCTCCTCAACAAAATTTCCAACAACAACCTCAGTATCATCAGCAGAATCAATATCCTCCAAGAAACTACAACAACAACAACTCCAACAACAACAATCAACAGAGGCCATTCCAACAAAGGCCATCTCAAGCTAACAGAGTAATTGACCCGATCCCAATGCCGTATGCTGCCTTGCTGCCACAACTCCTGAAACTCAACCTAGTTGAGCTAAGAACGTTGGCACCTCCGGATCCCAACAGTCTACCAAGGAACTATGACTCCAATGCTAGGTGTGCTTTCCATTCCAACGCACCTGGTCACAGTACAGAAAAATGCAGAGCTCTGCATATGAAGGTACAAGACTTGGTAGACTCCAAGGCTCTGAATTTTGCACCTCCGCCCAATGTCAATAAAAACCCAATGCCAAACCATGGTGGTCCTCGAATTAACGCAATTGAAGAAGACACACCGTCTTATTTCATAACCAGTGTGGATCAGATCAGGACACCATTGGTGGAAATCAAAGCTCAACTCCGTGAAAACAACATATTTCCGGGGTGCGAACTAGGGTGCCCCTACTGCAATATTTCATGGAATGGTTGCGAAGACCTGAGGAACGGCATTGACAGCCTTATTCAGAGTGGCCTACTGCAGATCACTACATCATTTCCGGCAAATCAAGCAACTTCATCAGCAACGGTTTCAGACCCTCCTACAAATACAGCAACTATTGTTCCCGATAATTCATCAGCACCATCAACAAGTACTTCACCAGTTCTCCCAAATGATCAGTTTTCAACAGTTCCTCCTGCTACAACATCAGCTTCATTCCATTTCGACTCTCCATCAACAACAACAACAGTCCTTCCAACAGTACCTCATACAACACCAGCAATCAATTATGAAGATGTCTCCACTGTTACCATATTCTATGATCCTGAAAATAACTCCGCTTACCATTCAGAAGGTGCTGCTCCCTCCAGAGCACCAGTTACAATCTTCTACGATCCGCAAACAATAACAGTCTCTTCAGCAGCAGCAATTAGTCCAGTCACTGTCACGGTGCCTGGACCTGTACCATACGAAAGCAATAGGGCCATCCCTTGGCACTATGGCTCTGACGTGTACTGTGAAGGAAAGAGAATCACTCTTGAAACAACGGCACCTGCACCACAAGTAGATAATGTGGGGGGAGGCGGAGGCTTCACTCGAAGCGGGCGTCTCTTCGCCTCACAAGTTCAAAGACCTACTGCCGAAGCAGAAGCTACTGCCAAGGCAAAAGGAAAAGGCCCGGTGCAGGAAGATTCAGCTGCCAAAGAAGCCCTGAAGACTCCATTCGATCAGGAAGTTGATGAGTTTATGAGGATCATCAAAAAGAGTGATTACAAAATTGTGGATCAACTTCACCAGACGCCATCCAAAATCTCCATCCTCTCACTGCTTATGTGCTCCGAAGCCCATCGGAATGCACTACTGAAAGTACTGCACGCAGCTTACGTGCCCGAGGAGATTACGGTCAACCAATTGGAAACCGTGGTTGGAAATGTTACTGCTAGCAATGGGCTAGGGTTTACCAATTCTGACTTGACAGCGGATGGCCGCAATCACAACAAAGCCTTGCACATAACCATGGAATGCAAAGGAGCTGTCCTTTCTCATGTGCTGGTGGACACAGGCTCTTCCCTGAATGTCTTACCAAAGAAGGCTCTGGTGAAGTTAGAATATGATGGATTGGCATTAAGACCCAGCAACCTGGTGGTGAGAGCCTTTGATGGTTCGAAGAGATCGGTTCTGGGAGAAATTGAGCTACCTGTGACAATTGGCCCACAGACCTTTAAAACTATCTTTTATGTGATGGACATTCAGCCCGCCTACAGCTGTTTGTTGGGTAGACCCTGGATTCACGCCGCCGGCGCAATAACGTCTACCCTTCACCAAAAGTTAAAATTTGAGTGGGAGGGTCAAGTTGTCACAATCTGTGGGGAGGAGGACATTTTTGTCAGCCACCTGGCAACCTATAAGTACATTGAAATGGATGGAGAGATCCATGAAACAATGAGCCAGGGGTTTGAAGCTTTGAATGTGAATGAAGCATCTGCTGTATCTGGTACTCCGATGTTATCATACCAACAAGCCCGGAAGGTTGTTGAGGAAGGAACTGCCCTAGGCTGGGGCAAGGTCTTAGCTGTGGAGGAGAAGAAGGACAAATTTGGGTTGGGTTACAGACCAACTCAACATCAAGCAAAGGCTGCTGGAGAGCCTGGTTTTGTCAGTGGGGGGATGCTTACCCCCGATGCTATCAACTGTCTGGAAGACGAGCTGGAAGAGGAGCGCAACCTGGAAATTTGGATTCGTCCGAAGGTCCCGGGGAGCAGTGTCTCGAACTGGTCTTCCCAGGAAATTATAAGTGTTACTCGAGCAGAGTAATTATTATTTCCTGTATTTTTATAAGCATGCATCAAAGTCTTGCATCTTGCCCGAGATGACAAGACTCATTTTGTAATCAGGGCCATATGTACTTTTGTGCAAACAAGATTAAATTATTGAAATATCAGACAATCTTTTTGCAAACGAGTCTTTTTCTTTCTGCTCACTGTTTTTTCCATTTTTCTTTTTGTACAAAAATAAATGGCGGTGTTTTCAAAATGATAACTTCATTTTACTTTTTTCTAAAGCAAGATTAAAATCAATCACTAAAATGAACAAACTTAACCCTTGCAGAGAGCGCCCTCCAGACAGCACCGACAACAGCACGGCTATGACATCGTATGACTTTGACAATCCAATCAACCAAGCTGATGAAGGGGTTGATGAAGAATATGAGCTTCCTGAAGAGCTAGCCAGGTTGTTAAGACAAGAGGAAAAGGTTATTACCCCTCATCAGGAGGAGGTTGAAGTGATCAATCTTGGTACAGATGAAGACGTGAAAGAAGTTAGAATCGGGGCCTGCCTGCAAGACTCAGTGAAGAGACAACTGATAGATCTACTTCAAGAGTATGTTGATGTGTTTGCTTGGTCGTATCAAGATATGCCAGGGTTGGATACCGACATTGTTGTGCACAAGCTGCCTCTGAGGGAAGAATGCCCACCAGTTAAACAGAAGTTGCGCCGAACTCGCCCAGACATGGCTATGAAAATCAAAGAAGAGGTACAAAAGCAATGGGACGCCGGGTTCCTTGCTGTGACTAGCTATCCGCCGTGGGTTGCTAACATAGTACCTGTGCCTAAGAAGGATGGCAAAGTAAGAATGTGTGTTGACTACCGGGATCTGAACAGAGCCAGCCCGAAAGATGATTTCCCATTACCTCACATTGACGTATTGGTGGATAATACGGCTCAGTTCTCGGTATTCTCCTTCATGGATGGATTTTCAGGATATAATCAGATCAAAATGTCACCTGAAGACATGGAGAAGACGACATTCATTACACCTTGGGGCACGTTCTGTTATAAGGTGATGCCATTCGGACTGAAGAATGCCGGTGCAACGTATCAACGGGCTATGGTAACGTTATTCCACGATATGATCCATAAGGAAATAGAATGCTATGTGGATGACATGATTGCCAAGTCCCTTACAGAGGAAGACCATCTGGTGAATCTGCTCAAGTTATTCAAGCGTCTGAGGAAGTACCAACTGAAGTTGAACCCCAACAAATGCACATTCGGGGTGCGATCCGGTAAGTTGCTGGGATTCATTGTAAGTGAGAAGGGGATTGAGGTTGACCCAGATAAAGTCAAAGCCATCCAAGAGATGCCTGCACCGAAAACTGAGAAAGAAGTTCGAGGGTTCTTAGGCCGATTGAACTACATTTCAAGGTTCATATCTCACCTCACAGCAACCTGTGAACCCTTGTTCAAGCTATTAAGAAAGGAGCAAACGGTCAGGTGGAACGAAGATTGCCAGAAGGCTTTTGACAAGATCAAGGAATATCTGCAAGAACCTCCAATCCTTATGCCGCCAGTTGAAGGAAGACCTCTGATTATGTACTTGACAGTATTAGAAGAGTCAATGGGGTGTGTACTAGGTCAGCATGACGAGTCTGGTCGAAAAGAGTATGCAATATACTACCTAAGCAAAAAGTTTACCGACTGTGAACAGCGTTATTCACTGCTCGAGAAAACTTGCTGTGCTTTAGCGTGGGCTGCTCGCCGACTGAGACAGTATATGTTGACCCACACTACCTTGTTAATCTCAAAAATGGATCCAGTTAAGTACATTTTCGAGAAGCCAGCTCTTACCGGACGGGTTGCAAGATGGCAGATGATTCTCACAGAATACGACATACAGTACACATCTCAGAAAGCCATCAAAGGCAGTGTACTATCTGAATATCTTGCTGAGCAACCCATTGATGACTACCAGCCTATGAGGTTTGACTTCCCTGATGAAGACATTATGTTCATTAAAGCAAAAGATCACGAAGAGCCTATTCACACTGAAGGGCCCGACCCGGAAGAAGAATGGACTATGATGTTTGATGGGGCTGTTAACATGAATGGTCGTGGTGTTGGTGCAGTACTCATTACACCAAAAGGAGTTCACATACCTTTCTCGGCAAAACTCACTTTCAACTGCACTAACAACGAAGCTGAATACGAAGCTTGCATTATGGGTCTTGAGGAAGCCATTAACCTCAGGATCAAAACATTGACCGTATTCGGAGATTCGGCTTTGGTAATCAATCAGACCAACGGAAGATGGTACACCCACCAAGGTCATCTGATACCTTACAGGGATTATACAAGAAGGTTATTGACTTTTTTCACAACAGTCAAACTTGAGTATATCCCTCGGGACGAGAATCAGTTTGCGGATGCTCTTGCTACCATTTCGTCCATGATCAAAGTTCAAGCTACTAACTTTGTACCTCAGATTTCAGTATCGAGACTTGATAGACCAGCATATGTATTTGCAGCAGATATTGCTGAAGATGATGAGCCTTGGTTCCACGACATCAAATGCTTCTTGGAGGATCAAACATACCCACCTGGGGCATCTTCCAATAATAAGAAGACTTTAAGAAGGCTTGCTGGAAGTTTCTTTCTGAACGCTGATGGATCTTTATACAAGAGGAACTTTGATATGGTACTCCTCAGATGTGTTGACAAGGCGGAAGCAGATCTACTGATGCATGAGGTGCATGAAGGCTCTTTCGGTACCCATGCTGGAGGGCGTGCAATGGCTAAGAAGCTGTTAAGATCAGGCTATTATTGGATCACAATGGATGCAGACTGTTGTGCCTATGCCAGGAAATGTCATAAATGCCAGATCTACGCAGATAAAGTGCATGTACCTCCCAATCCTTTGAACATAATGTCTTCACCCTGGCCCTTTGCCATGTGGGGCATCGATATGATTGGTAAGGTTGAGCCAACTGCTTCAAATGGCCACCGATTCATCCTGGTCGCCATCGACTATTTCACAAAGTGGGTTGAAGCAGCCTCATATGCAAATGTCACCAGGCAAGTGGTAGCGCGATTTTTGAAAAGAGATATCATCTGTAGATATGGGGTGCCCGAGCGAATCATTACTGATAATGGTTCCAATCTCAACAATAAAATGATGGCTGAATTATGTCGGGGCTTCAAGATCCAACATCACAATTCTTCTCCTTACAGGCCAAAGATGAACGGCGCTGTTGAGGCAGCAAATAAGAATATCAAGAAGATTGTGCAGAAGATGGTAATCACCTACAAAGACTGGCATGAAATGCTACCATTTGCCTTGCATGGGTATCGCACATCAATCAGAACATCCACTGGGGCAACACCGTATCAGCTTGTGTATGGTACGGAGGCAGTCCTACCTGTTGAAGTTGAATTGCCTTCTCTACGGGTACTAATGGATGTTAAACTGAGTGAAGCAGAATGGGTACGGTCCCGATACGAGCAACTGAGTCTGATCGAAGAGAAGAGATTGGCTGCAATCTGTCATGGGCAGTTATATCAGAAGAGAATGAAGAAAGCCTTCGATCAGAAAGTCAGGCACCGAGAGTACCAAGTAGGAGATCTTGTGCTGAAAAGAATCCTCCCTCCTCATACAGACCACAGGGGCAAATGGACTCCAAATTATGAAGGACCCTTTGTTGTAAAGAAAGTTTTCTCTGGTGGAGCACTGATGCTCAGCACCATGGATGGTGAAGATTTCCCATCCCCTGTGAATTCAGATGCAGTTAAAAAATACTTCGCATAAAATGACCCGCTGGACATAAAAACAGAATGTAAGTCCAGGCAAAAATAGGGCATCCCGGCGAGTCAAAAACAGAATAAAAGACTCGGGCAAAAGTAAGGGAAATAAATGAAAAAATGTACACCCGCTGAGTTGAAAAGCCGCATTGGACAGCTCAGGCAAAAATGGGTATCCCGATGGATTGAAAACCCTAAAGGGCGATCCATGCAAAACAAGGGAATAAGCGAACAACTGCATTCTGAATTCGTCTGTATCACCTACAACTTGGTAAGCTTCCAAAGGATCAAGCTTCAATCAGAATCAACTCTCTCCAGAAAGCGAGACGAGAAGAACGTCATTGTCATACGAGTCATAGCAGGAGAGGAAGCTCTTCAAAGCGTCGTCAGCATCGCCAACACTTTATTTCTCAATTGGTAACAATCTCCTCATTTCAGGAGATACGTTTCGTTGACTGTATCTTTGCCAATTCAGGGCACATGAATTAATAAAATCAGATCTTCAGTCATGTCTCGTTCTTACATTTATGTTTTGCAAAGAGTCGTCTGATATCTTTAAAAATACAATTGCATAAGTACAGATGCCGTTCTCTAAAAAAATAAATAAAAAAAAAAACACATGCTTACAGGGAATGTGATTATTCTCGAAAGTACTTAACTCCTATGACGGAATCCAGTAAGGGATACCTCGGGACCTTTTGTACGTTCCTTTGTCTTTGCAGGATTGCAGGCATCCAGAGTGCAACCGGGGGCATGCAGGTTACGTTTCAGCAAGCAGGCGAATCATTATCAACTTGGTCTATCTTCGACATGGCACTAGAAGGTGCCCATTTCCCCAGTGGAGCTGCCGAACCAGCATACACTCACTCTCAGCATCTGAAATGCTCTTTCCCCAGCTGAGTAGCTCCCCATTGCTCTCCCCAGCTGAGTAGCTCCCCATTGCTCTCCCCAGCTGAGTTGCCTCTCACTTCCCCAGCCGAGTTGCCATTCTTCCTCAACAGAATACAGAAATCAGGGAATCATCTCCCCACAGAGTTCCAGCCTCTATCCAGAAGAGCAACGCATGAAGAGATCACAACAGAGTGAAGAAAGCTTCTACAAACCCCAGCTGGATCCCGTATTACAAGGATAGGTCAACCAGTGACCTATATCCCCAAGCAGATACATTATTAGATCTCCCAATGATCTCATCCCCAGCTGGGATGTTCACTTCAAGCAGATCGACCAGAGATCTTCGCAACATTGGGATCCGAATCCCGGATCCGTGCCCCTTTGCATAATCATGGCATCCGCATCATATTCATCCCCCAGAGCGTAGCATTCCGTCTAATACGGAGCAAAAAAAAAAAAAAAAAAAAAAAATCAAATGCATAGCATAATCATAAGTCATGTTGTGAATTAAACACTTGTGAATAATAAACCGTTCATCAGAACACAGATTACTTTCCCTCAGAATCCCCATCAGAGTCCCAGCAAAAGCAATTGCTCCACAATCATAATCACCAGTGCATACACCTTTTGGCACCCGCCCGTGCCATCTTTCCCCAGTAAAGTCGCCTGAATACTCTTTACAAGCAAATCACCCTCATTACAGATACGTCCTGGCACCCGTCGGTGTCATATCACCAACAGAAAGCCAAAGACATCCTCTTTGCACTCACATACCTTATATACACTTTTCTTGACACCCGTCCGTGTCATATCCCCAGCGCAGTCGCTCACTTTTCATCAACTCACACCCATGTTAATATTATACTTTTCTCTCTTGACACCCGTCCGTGTCACTCTCCCCAGCAGATAAATACTCATGGTTACACTACTCGTCCGTATCTTGTATACGTCATCACTCATATCCCCACAGATTCGGCAATAGTCCTTGTTCTCTGTTAACTAGTTGGTACTCGTCCGTACCATCATCTCAGGACATTGCGTCTAATGTTTGTTTCTACATGATACTCGTCCGTATCATAGTCTTAAGGATGCTCGTCCGCATCTTTAATCCATACACCGTGTCAAACACTTGCGTCTTCTTGAATATAGATACTCGTCCGTGTCTACTATTCCCCAGAAGAGTCCTTTCAGATGCAACACTCGTTCGTGTTCTTTGTTAACCAGTTGATACTCGTCCGTATCATCATCTCTGAACATGTGTCAGTTTGTTTCTACATGATACTCGTCCGTATCATAGTCTTAAGGATGCTCGTCCGCATCTTTAATCTATACACGATACCAAACACTTATACCTTTTGTTTCTTGGATGTAAACGCTCGTCCGTGTTTACTATATCCCCGGTAGATCACCAACAAAGCATTTTCTTTTTATCTAACACTTGTCCTGTGTTATGATACCTTTGAGAGCAGCCGTCCCCTGTTGAGTGGTCGTCCTCCACTTCTTGATGGTCGTCCTCCATCATGCTCATCCGATGGCCGTCCCCATCGTTGATTTTAGCAGCCGTCCCCTGCTAGGTGGTCGTCCTCCACCTTTTGATGATCGTCCTTCATCAACTTTATCCAATGGCCGTCCCCATTGTTGATTATTGGTTATCTGACATTCGTCCTATGTCACGACAAACCTTGAGAGCAGCCGTCCCCTGCTAAGTGGTCGTCCTCCACTTCTTGATGGTCGTCCTCCATCATGCTCGTCCGATGGCCGTCCCCATCGTTGACCTTTTCTATCCGATGGCCGCCCCCATCGTTGATATTTTCGGCAGCCGTACCCTGCCAGGTGGTCGTCCTCCACCTTTGATGGCCGTCCCCATCATATTTCTATTATCCCCAACAGAGCAGCCGTCCCCTGCTAGGTGATCGTCCTTCACCTTTGATGGCCGTCCCCCATCATCTGTTTATTTCATTTATTCTTTAACCCGATGGCCGTCCCCGTCGTGGTCCCTTTTCCTTTTTAGCCCGATGGCCGTCCCCATCGTTGTTTACTTTACCTTTATGAACTTGATGGCCGTCCCCGTCATGTTTCATTAATCCTCAGAATTTTGCAGCTTTATCTTGATGGCCGTCCCCATCATGATATTTTATTTTCCCCAGCTAGTCGGCCGTCCCCGTCTTAGCTTTACCTTTTATCCCCAGCATGTCGGCCGTCCCCGTCATTGCTTTATACACTTTTCCCAGCATGTCGGCCGTCCCCGTCATTGCTCCTTAACCAGCAGTCGTCCTCTGCTCGACGGTCGTCCTCCGTCGCCCACACTTTACAATATACTTTATTTTCTTTCACAATCTATATCCCTTTTCTTCTTCATTCCGTGAGTGCAAATTTTGGACTGTCTTTGGTATTCAACCACAAGTTATCTTGTTTGGCCTGTTAAGCCGTTGCTTACATCCTGCACAGCTAACTCATGTTTGAATAGGGGCAGCTGTAAACACCCCAAATTTGCCCTCACCCATTCACATCATGGCTTGTGATCATCCTCATATGCATAAACACAATCATGTCATCTCACATTTCATTTATGATTCACTGGATAGTCTCTAAGGCATCTGCACCTAGGGTTTGTGATCTGAGCAATCCCAATGCTTCTTGAGGCATTCCAAAGGCCACCAATCAACTCAAAAGGGTCCATGTGTGTTCTTATGTCATATTTCATCTCCTCAAAGTCAAAAAAATGCAGAGGAATCACAAGAACTAGGGTTTGAGTGGATGCAGAGCCAGGTTGAACTACACAGTTGACTGAAAATTAGGGTTTTGGTTTCAGAGGCCATAACCCCAAATTTTTTGGTCATTCTTGTTTCCATTGGTCTCTATATGGTATAGGGAGTATGCATATCAATTTTCATGAAGAAATTCCATGGGGAAGTCATCTGATCAAGGGTTGACTTTTCAGACAAGTCAGTGCAAAATCAGGGCATCTGAGGCCCCCAATGACCCAACCAATGGGTGATCTTCATCATTTTGAGTGTATATGATCTTTATTTGATCATGGAAGGAGATTGAAGTTCATAGAAATCAAGAATTTAGGGTTTTTGCAAATGTTGACTTTTTGGGTATAGTTGACTTTTCAAGAATGCCTCATTTTAGGTCAATTTTCAAGCCTTGATTCATGATCCAAAAGGCTTCAAATGGAAAAACTTTGGTCATGAAAGTTGTAGATCTCATCTTTCCCTTTTCAAAAAGTACAAGAACATGATCAAACTCTTCTTGGATCAAAAGTTATGGCAATGCAAAGTTGGCAAAAATCATTGTTTTTCAAGTTATGCACCAAATGAAAATCTTGCAAAGTCTTGAACCAAAGCCAAATGCAGCCTCTAATCCACTTCAAACCAGCATGTGAACATTCTCTAAGTTACAAAAATCAGAATTTGATCTAGTTTGCCCATGGTTTGGTTCATGTAACTTGACTTTTCTCATGAAAATCCATAAAGCTAACCAAGTTGCAAAACACTCATGAGCTTTTCACCAACTTGCTGCATTGAGCCTTGGGTCAAGCCAGCCTCTCACACTCACCATGCTGCACCAGAACCCATCTTGTACTTGCCTAGACTTTGAGCCATGCCCTATCTTACAAAAGTGGACTTTTTTGCAAAAGTAGTCACACCTATCACTGCAGGCCAGGTCACATCCCCCAGCCACTTGCAATTGTTTATTGAATCAATTTGCTGGCCATAACACATGAGAACCAAGGCTGAGACAACAACATTCATGACATACACAAAAACTCTCCTCATTGCAAGTTCCTTCGAATCACTCTCCACAGTCTTCAAACACTCAAACTCTCATCATCACTCAACTCACCACACCTCATAGACAAGAAACACCCCAAGCATAAGCCTGAAACAAGCCTGAAAACTCCATTGCCATCCTTCACCTCAAGCTGCAGTTTCATTTGAAACTCTTATCCTAGCTCACAAACACACCAACCAACACCACAAACCTTCTCAACACACTTCATAGATCACAAACAACCCCTTTTCACAGCCTGAAAGTGCCAGAATCTCATCTGCCATTGTTGACTGAACTGAAGCAGTTCCTTTCGAATCTTCTTCTCCAGCCAACACAAACTCATTTTGAGCATTCAAACACACTTGGGGGATCAAGTGGAGCAGCTTGCATCAAAGGAAACAGCCAGAAAGTCCCAAAACTGAAAGCTCCAAATCTCAGGTAGCTCGAAATTAATTTTTCCAGAAATGACTTTTATTGTTACAAACTTGTTCTTCATGATGCACTGATCATTCTGGTATCTTTAGTTTTTGAAATGGTTTTGTTTTGAGCATTTAATTTGTGTCTGAAGCTCACGAACCCTAGAAATTGTTTGCTTCGATTCAGATGATTTAGGGAAGATAAATTTGTTTTAGGTTAGGGGTTTGATTCGTGAGGGTGTCAGAAGCGTTTCCCAATTCATAGATTTCATTTACATTACGTTTTGAGGAAGTTTGGAATTTTCAGGTGAGCTTCTGGCCGGAGAAGACGACCGGAAGTCTTCTCCGGCCACCTGAAAGTCATTTGTGCCCTAATTGTGTAATTAATTCCAGTTTGAATGAGGAGCGTAGGATTGCGTTGACTGGTTGACTTCCCACCCTTTTTGATGGCCCAGATTCTCCATTAAACCCTAATCAGGATTAATTAAATTAATTAATTAGGTTTTAGAAGTTTGAATGTGAGCCACACGATCACGCGCGCAGTCAACACTCTTAAACTCAGAATCAATCTCATGCGTCCATTCTGATTACTTCTCATTTTTATTTGTTTTATTTCATTTTTATTTCAATTAATTTGTACAATTTATTTAAAATAGCAGAAAATTCATAAAAATTATGAAACTTTTTCTTTAAGGTTTTATTAATTTTTGTGACACAAAAATATTTTTATTTTATTTTTTATCATTAAAAAAGTATTTTTAAATATTTAAAAGATTATTTTTAATTGATTAATGGGAATTAATTGATTAAAAATACTTTTGGGTATTTAAAAATTACAAAAAAATTCATGAAATGTTCTAAGACATTTAGAAACATTGTCCAACCTTCAAACCAAATTTCTTTTTTGATCTTGATGCATGTTAAGAGTTTTTCATGGAATTAAATCATTCTTTGTGCATTATTTTGATCACATGTTTGAAAATTCATTTCTGCCTATTGGTGAAGGTTGAGGCATTGATTCTTCTTGTATTGTTTTCCATTTAGCATATACTTTCAAGGGTAAAAAGGCCATGATTTGTTCTTGCATTTTCTAATTGATTGGCATTTGTTTTGTTAAGAACCCTAAAAAACCCCATTAACTAAGAAAATTCATATCTTGAGTTTGGTTGAGAGTTGAGAGCTCCCCTTTGGGCAGTGGTTTATCATAGGCCTAGGGTTTCTTTGGGTGCCATTTTCCATTTTTTATCATGAGGTTTGCTTCTGTTTTTGGTTTGTGTTTGATGTTTGATCCATGAACCCTAATTTGGGCTTTCTCTTGCATCCTTCTTGCATTTCCTTGCATAACATGACTTGTCATTGCATTTTGGGCATTCTTATGATTCATTTGACATCTTAAGACATGTATGAAGCATCATTAATCATTACATTACATATTTGCCATGTCATTTGTCTTGTATGCTTCATAACATTTCATGTTTGTTCATGCTCCTTAGCTTGCATCATTTGCATTCATAATCCTGTATGAACATCCCCATTGTCTTGCCTCATGTTTGCAGCACCTCATAACATCATAATCATCATCAACATGCTTCTGGTTTTGCTTAGCATCATATCATTTCATTTCATTTGGTATTGCATTGCATTTCTTTCTAACATTTCAGGTGGTAAGTAAACTTGAGAAGTGGATTTGCCTTCACTTCTCATAACTTTTCTTTTCATCTCTCTTGCATCCATTGCTGCATTTATGTTTGTGTTTGAGTTTGAGCTTGCTCATTCTTCTTCCTCCCACCTTCCTTCTTCAAGTGACTTGACTTCTTGAATGAAGCAAGTCACTTTGCTTCTCTTGATCTTGTTCATCTGCTTCCTGGTGGCCTTTGAAGATTGTTCTTGAAAACCTCACAAACCTTAGGATCAACCAAGCATGACAATGAATTAGGGTCTTGATTAGTCTCCCCTCATAGTTTTACCTTTGTGTCTCTTTGAGTCTTCTCTTCTCATCTCATAATCAGGGACTAAACCCTAAAGGTTTTAAGGCTTTGTGATTAAGCTTATGCCTGCATCCTTCTCTTAGGATGGAGTGTATAACTTTAATCCTAAGTGTTAAACCCTTAATGTGTTTAAATCTCTTTAATCAATTCACTTAATAATCATCAAGACATTACACTTGTAACTTGGGCCTTGCATTAGGGTTCTAATTCTTCCTTAAGTGGTTAAGAAGGACTAACCCTAGTGTTAATGGACAAGTCCCCCTCAAGTTGTCTTACAAATCATAAAATCCACTTCATCATCATATCATTATATAAAATCCACTTAATCAAAGGCTTGTTTTGTCATGAGTTTAATCCCTAATCATGGATTAAGTTGAGGAGTTTTCTCAACTTAAACATTCTCATCTATTATCCTTCTTTTAGGATGGTGTAATGAGTCTGTTTAATCCTTGATTATGGCTTAACCTCATTACTCAACACTAAACAAAATCACAAAAACATCTAAATAATCACAAGTAGGTTAATGATCTTAATCCTACACCAAAGGTGATTAAGTGTGAGAATCTGACTTCACACTTAAGGTATTCTCATCACCCCTAATCAGAGGGATGATGTGATGAGTTTACTAACCCATTGGTTCAGGCTTAAGCTCATTATCTTATGATAAAATCCAAAAACAATAAAAGACTGAAAACACAAAAACAAACAGTAATCGTCTCCTTCGGGATTCTTTTCTCATCACCTTCACTCACAAAACGAGAACTCGCCTCTTCCGTCTAATGCAAGACAGTTTGCACCTGAGCCAGACAGGTCATACACTTGAGCGTAGACAAGCAAGCAGTTCACGAGTCAATTCATCTTTCAGTCTCTTTGGGTCGAACTACGGTGTTCTGACTTCCTCATTGTACGAGAGGATACGTAGGCATAACTTAACAGTTATCGAACAAAAGTCTCTGTTCATTCCCCCTCCTTCCAGCATTATTCTTTAAGCCTCATAATCATGAGCATACTCTTTCTTACACTGACACTATACATATTACACTTCACTTCTTTTACACTGACACCTGTACACCTTTTTCCAGCTATTTTACACACAAATTGCACTGACACTACCCCTTTATAACACAAATCTTTCAAGCGTGGATCCCGTCGAGTACGACGGACAATCTGGGTGCTAATACCTTCCCAGGTTGTAACCAACCCCCTTTCTCAGTCTCTCTGGTTCGCAACCGTCTTATCCGTCTCTTTCTAGGTCTATGCAGCATTACCTTTCCTCCGGGATAAAAATGCCTAGCTGGCGACTCTATTCATTCTCCAGTGGGTTCACGGCTGTGTGTTCTCACTGTTCCCTTCGCCGACCGTTCGCGTCTGTACCTTCATCTGACCCTGTTTCATTTGTCGGGAGCGACACCATGTTGTGAGTGATACGGACGAATTCAGAATGCAGTTGTTCGCTTTCTCCCATATTTTGCGTGGATCGCCCTTTCAGGTTTTCAATCCTTCGGGATACCCATTTTTTCCTGAGTTGTGTGTCGCTCACGGGATTTTCATCCTAGTACAAACACAAAAGTGGCGCGGAAAAGGTAGAGTCGTCAGCCATTCATTTTTATCCCGAAGGAACGGGAAAGGTAATGATGCACAAACCTAGGAAAGAAGGAAAGGACAAGGTCCTGCGAACCAAAGATCTGGGTTCGGGAGTCGGTTACGACCTGGGAAGGTATTAGCACCCCAGACCGTCCGCCGTACCCGAAGGGATCCACGCTTGTTTGTTTGTTTCAAAGGGTAAAAGAATACGAATGCTGCAGAAATGAACTGCTAACTGGAAACTGGAATGAGAAAAGGGAACTGGAAAAAGAGAAATAACAGAAGGGGGAAAATGTAGGGAAAATAAAGAATGTGCTCGAACGGCCCATATCCCGCTGCCTACATACCTCATCGGGAAAATGAGGATCAGAGTCGACGTAGTTCGCCTAACTAGGCGGGAGCTTTGTTTGTGTTTTTTATGGCTTGAACTGCGTATGTCCATGCTCAGGTGTTACAGGCTCGTCTGGTACGAGTGTGTTTACCGTCTTGCATGCGAGACAAGTCGGCGCAAGTTCGCGTTGAGAATGAATGAGATGAGAAAAGAAGTTCCCGCAGGAAAGTCGCTTATTGTTTGTTTTTGCCTTTTAAGAGTTTTGGATGAATTTGGCACAAGGAAGTGAATTCAAACTATTTTCCATGGAATGTGTACTTGCTACTACATTCCAAGATGGAATAATAGAACAAGCATACTGAGCAAGGAGAATTTATCCAAGGATAATTTATTAAGTGTTTTTGTTGTTTTTGTGAAGAAGTATCTTTTATGTTTTCTTTGTGAAACAACCCCTTGATGAGACTTGTACATCATGCTAGACAAGCCTACACCACTCCAAGATGGAATGAATGCAAGTTCCCCATGGAATAAGGCTATACACAAGGGATCCTTTCATGCATTTTTTAAGTCTTTTTGGATTTTGTTTGAAGATGGGAAGTGAAGACTCAAATGGGAAAAGGACAAAAACTAAGGAGGACTAAGACACAACCCTAAGTTATTTATTAACGTGGTGGTCCTAATGGTGAGTGAGGTTTTCCTAATCCTAAAGAGAAAAAGAAAACGAGAGAAGAAAAAGGATGCAACTTACTTCCTAAGGAAGATAAGTTGGTCCTAACAAAGGGGGAATCCTACCAATCACAAAATATGGAAAGAAATAAGTGATTTAAATGCATAAAGAAATGCATAAAAAATAAAAGGATAAGGTGTAAGGAAACATACCTTTCCCACCCTACAAAACAAAGATTAGTGTGTATTTTTTAAAAAAAATAATAAAGCAAACATACACTAATTAAATCCTAATGACTCTAGAACTCAATCTAAAATCTATCTTAATTCTAGAAGACTAAAAATATACTAAGATGAAAATACAACACCTATTACAGCCCCTAATACACAAACATCTATGACAACAATGCATAACACAAAGCCACTTTTAACAACCAACATGCAGCATGAAAATGTAGGTGTAAAAAGTCAAATACAGCATGCAAACATAACAAACAGCATGTATTTTACAGCACCTATATGCAAAAACAGCTATGAAATGTAAAATCCAGATTTGATTATTTTAATTTTTTAATGCACAAAATTAATGAAACATATACTAAATTCATCATGAACATGCATTTGAATATAAATCAACCTACACAAATGAAAGAACATGAACATTTTTGAAGGATTATGCAAGAATGCATCACATGGTTGATTATGCAACAAGTATGCAAGATATGGCACATAAATATGGCATATGAACATGATGATCATTGATTATGAACATGCAATATGATAGCTCAACAAGAATGCCAAACTCAATGCAAAATTCAGAATTGAATTGATATAAATGATAGGATTAAGCATGCAACCAAATGCAACCAAATGCACATACATACATGATTATGTGGAATGCAACATATCTTGATATAATGAAATGCAAAATGACTTAATGCAATGTGAAAGATATAAAAACAGAATGCAACATGATTATTCACATGCCAAATGATGCATAAACATGGCAACAAAAATGCAAGAAACCAATCTATAAACAAAGGAACACCACAACACATAATACCCAACATGAACGGAAACGCGTCAAAACGACTCGAAATGGGGGAATGAGCTACTGGAAATGGACCCAAAAATTCCCTCAAATCAATACCTAAACATGTATGAACATTAAAGGCACTAGGAAGCAAGACTAAGCTATCAAATAAGCAAAAAATACAAAAATTAACAGCGTTAACCGGTTAACCAAATGGTTACCTGGTTAACGGACCTAAAACTGCATTGTTTTGTGGCAAAACTCATGCGTTAACCGGTTAACCAAATGGTTAACCGGTTAACACTGATCCAGAATGTGAAAAAAGTTAAGAAATAAGTGATTTTGGCCACAAACTCACTTCTAATGATCCCTTACCTACCTAGGAACATGCTAACATGAATTTCCACTTAATTGGGGCTTATTTACACATGCTAAAACCTATGACTATCTACACGTTAACTTCTAATCTATTAAAAATCATAAATCGCAAGATACATATAACGAAAACAGAATCGACCACTAGCAAAGCGAAAAAAGCAGTTAAAGAACTCCAAAAGTGGCAAGATGAAGAGAATAACTTAAAGGAGAAGTGATTTAGATCACCAACCTACGAAGCGGAGAAGTGCTTCGGTGAATGTTGCAAGAATCAGAGTTTGATTGATGAGAAAACCAAGAAAACTGCGAAACCGCAAAATAAATGCGTTCTTGATGCTTGAAACTTCGTGCACTTCCGATAAGCCGAAATCCTCATAAAAATCGGTAGCTTCTTCTTCCACAATCCAAAAATCAATGGAGGTTGGAGGCTAAGCTTCAAGATCTTCAAGTTTCAGTGTGAAACTTGAAGAGCTTTTTTCAAAAAGCTTTGGTGAAAAGGGAAAATGGAGGAAAAGTGAGAGAGAAAAAGTGATTGTGAGAGAATGAAAAATTTTGAAACTTGGGTGTCCCCTTTGGTTTGGATGAAAATGGATTAAATATGGTTTAGGTTTGGGGCCCAAAAATTAGGCTTGGGATCGAAAATTATGGTTTGGTAACGAGGTTAGGATTTAGCAATGGAGTTATGGTTGGTAGTTAGTTAGGGTTAGGGTTTGAGAAGGAATATTGAATATTCCTTTGAATATTCGTTGGAACACTCTAGAAGATGGTAGAACATGGTAGAAGTTTCCAAGGGAAATGGAGTGGAATTGGAATGGAAAAACAAGAAGGAAAGAATGAAAGGAAGTGTGGAAAGAAAGTGGAAAGAAAAGTGGAGGGAAATGTGAAATTAACCACTCCTCAAATGATTTTCTCCTTTCATTTTTTTTATGATTCCTCCATCCTTTCTTGACCAAACTTGAACCATAGGATCATTGAAACCATAATTTCATGATTACGATCTTAAAAGTCAAGAGTCGACCTTTTTTACCTAGCTCGATTGCCTTTTCTCCGATTCCCCGATTTTCAGTCATGTGGCCAGTCGAACCTCTTCCAAAATGAATTTGTGGATGAAATTTGAACCCTAGGCATTTGACAACATATACAAGACAAAGGAATCCACTTTGAATCAAAACTTCATGCAGAAGCCCAGTAGAAGTGAAACCCTAATTCGGCCTTTTCATCACGAGATGTTGCAGTGCTTGCCTCCTCTGATTAAACCACATATTTCCATGGCTTGTGGATTCAAATGAAGACTTATGGGATATTGTGGACCCTTCGCACAAGGTTGAGAAGCTTTGAGGCCCTTTGATTGCCTTTGTAATGCCTTCAATTACTCCAATCATTGATCACATACCCCTGCCTCAGCTCTGCTATACATGATGTAATGTTTTTGGTTATTTTATGAATCTACGTATGCAAAATGTTGAGGAATTGAGAGGGCAAATTTTGAGGTATTACAGTTGCCCCTATTCAATCATCTGTAGGCCTGAACGAATAATTGCGAGAGCTTTTAGACGTTCAAGGTATGAAGTGATTGAATACTTGAATAAAACCTGGAAATTTGAACTCAGTGGATAGTAGAAATGCCATCTTCCTTTTATTTATTTATTTATTTTTGACCTCTGAATATGTAGAGGGACTAGAACCAGGTGGAATAAAATCAATGCCGAAAACCTGCACTGTGAATGCTGAGCGAAACAAACCACAATGAGGGTGCCTGTTGGCGAAACAGGACTTAACGAGACTGTTAGTGAAACAGAACTCAACAATGTGACTACTGGGCAGGACCAAGCCACAAAGAAAAACACGCGACTGCTGGGCAGGACCAATCCACGAAGATGCCTGTTGGCGAAACAGGGCTTAACGAGACCATTAGAGGAATGGAACTCAATCAATATGACTACTGTAAACACCCCAAATTTGCCCTCACTCTTTATCACACCATGTCTTGTGATCTTTCATTTTTTGCATAAGCATAAGCATTACACCTCACATGGCATTTTTGTTTCATCTCCATAAATTCAAATTCATCTGCATCTAGGGTTTGTGATCTAAGCAAACCAAGAATCCATCTGAGCCATCCCAATGGTCTCAAAGCTCTCCAAGAAGGTCCATGTGTGTTCTATCATCATATTATGCTCCTTAAATTTCATGAAACTCAAGGGATCACAAGAATTGGCAAAGGCATGGAAGCAGAGCTAGGGTTTTCACTACACAAATGACCAAAATTAGGGTTTTAGTTTCAGAGGCCTTAACTCCAAATTTTTGGGTCATTCCTTTTTCTAATGTTCTTAGCATGTTATAAGGATCATGTGTACCAAGTTTGATGAAGAAACTCATTGTGGAAGTCATCTGTTTACTAGGTAACTTCCTGAGCAAGTTAAGTCAAAATCAGGGCATCTAAGGCCCCCAACAAAGGAACCAAAAGGGTATTTTCATCAAATTGAATTTCAATGATCTTTATTTGATCTTATAAGTGGTTGGAAGTTCACAAGATTGAAGAAATTTGAGCCAATTGCAAACTTGCCATTTTTGGAAATGACTTGAAATGCAAACTTTCCATTTTGGGAAAGTTTTTCAACCCCCTCTTTCATGATCAAAAATGCTTCAAATGAAAAATTCTTGGTCATGAAAGTTGTAGATTAGGTCTTTCCCTTTTCAAAAAGTACAAGAACATGTCTTGATTCATCATAGAACTCAATATATGGCCTTTCAAAGTTGGCAAAAATCCTATAATTTCAAGTTTCATGTCAAAGAGGGATTTTGCATTTTGATATGTTCAAGCATTCTAATGACCTCTAATGTACACAAACACTTCACAATATGTCAAATGAACTTCAAACAACCATAATTGTGCATTGAACCTAGGGTTTCCATGACTTATGATCCAAGAAACTTCAAAGATGGAAATTTGCAAAACATGTGATAACTCTTCATCCAAGCCTTCCATCACATCAAAAGCAATCCCGTGGCCATCCTTGAACCAAGTTGAGGCCAGACACCCCATAAAAACATCTCTGACCCGTGCCATGCTTCAAGTACACCTCACCTTGACTTTTTGCAACTTGGCCCATACCAATCCAGTTGTGCCACCACCCACTTTCTGAGCAATCCCATTGGCTTAAACAAACATCATGGATCATAAACAACATAACACAATAGCCTGAAAGCTCTTGAACAATCAGAATCACAAAAACCTCCAAAAAACATCCCTTCTTCGAAATTCATAGCTCAACCACTAAAACATCAAACTTCCTTCACCAATCAACTCAAAAACACCCCAGGATCATTTCCCACCCATCACCATAACCTAAAACACTTCCAAACACAAATACGATTTCTGCAACTTCAGAAACAAAGCACTCAAAATAACCACTCTAAGCTTCATTCAAGCTTAACATTAGCTTCATGAGGTCAAAGGGGGTGGATTTGCACCAAAGAAAGGATCAGAAAGCTCAAGAACACAAAGCTCCATTTCAGGTATCATCCAAGAACATTTTTTCCAGAACTTGTGTTTTAAGTTATAAACTGATTCTATGTGATGTGCTAATCATTTTGAGCTTTGAATCATTGAAAATGGTTGAGTGTGTAGGATGTATTTGACTTCTGAAATTTCTGCGTGTTTTCCGTTTTGATTCGTATCACATGGTTCATGTAAAATAAATGTTGTTTGCTTGCTGATTCATGTTCCATGGTGTGTGGGGAGTGATTCTGGGCAGTTTTTAGGGCTTGGGGTGGCTTACAGAAGAAGTTGAGGTTTTGGTGTGGCCGGAGAAGATGACCGGAGCTTGCTCCGATCACCTGAGAGTAATTAGGGTTCTAATTAGGGTTTAGTTTCCAGTTTGAATAGTGACCCTTGGATCTGTTTTACCCGCGTGCGTAGATGGCTAGGATTAAGTCATTAAACCCTAAATATAATTAATTAAATTAATTAAGTTTAATTAGTCAGGAGTGATCTGGACCACTAATTCACGCGCGCATTCAACCATTACCCCCTGAATTTGAATCTCAGCCCTTGGATACGCATACTATCCATTAAATTCATTTTATTTTCATTTCTTTTGCATATTTATTTTAAAATATCAAAAAGCATCCAAAAAATATGAAACTTTGCATTCTGACTTTAAATATTTTTATTTATCCAAAAATAATTTTTATTTTATTTTTTGCATTAATAAAAGTATTTTTAAAAAATTTAAATGTTATTTTTAATTAATTAAAGTATTTTAATTAATTAAAAATACATTTAGGTTTCTAAAAATCACCAAAAAAATCATGAATCATTGCAATGCATTTAGAAACATTTTCAAACTCTTCACACAAATTTCATTTTTTGGTTTGATCATAGTTTGCCAATTTTCTTTGAATTAAGGGTCATAAAAATCACATTTTTGAACCCTAACTTGGAAAAATCATTTATTCCAAACAAAGAAGACTTTGAAGTTGATTCATTTTGCATTGTGTTATATATTACATGTAGTTTATAGGTTTTTTCCTCATGAATTTATCTTGGATTTTCAAATTAATTTGCATTTTTCCCTTTGAACCACCCAAAAACCCTAGAAAACTTAGGAATATCATAACTTTTTATAGGTTAGGCTTCTGACCTTCTCCTTTGGGGTGTGACCTAATATGGGATTATGGTTTGTTTGAGTTTGATTTCAAATTTTTATCATGTCATATGCTTCTGTTTTATCCATTTGCATCTCACATGTCCATGTAACCCCAATTTCTCATGTTCAATTGCATTCACCTTGCATATGCATCATTACATGAACTTGCCATGACATTTCATGCATTCATATGTCATTTTAGACATATTAAGACATGTTAGAACTTTTCATGTGTTTTCAAACTTCAAAGCATGCTTCCTTTGCATCTCATCTTTTTATGATCACACATATGCATTTTGTATGACTTTTCATCATCTTACATGACATTTGCATTGCATAAACACTTCTGACTTTGGTCATTTCATCTCATTTCATCTTATATCACTTCATTTCTTTATGTTTTATACTTTATGCATCCATGCTAACTTTTCAGGTTTTGGTAAGTCATTTTGGGAGGTGAATTTGCCTTCACCTATCACTTCTTCTTATCTCTTTCATTTGCATTCTAACTTGTCTTTGAAGTGAATTTGATTCACTTATGTTCCATCTCTCAATTTCTTTCTTTAAGTTACTTATCTTCTTCAATGAAGTAAGTAACTTGTTTTTCTTCTTTCTCATCCTCCTTTCATAAGCTTCTCTCATTGGTGGCTTCCTTGAAGATCTTCCTCAAGCCTCACAAACCATAGGATATCCAAGAATGATAATGATTAGGGTTGTAATTAGTCCCCCTTAGCTTTTTACCTTTAAGTCTCCTTGAGTCTCTCTTCTCATCTCAATAATCATAGACTAAACTCTTAAATTTTAGGACTTTGGAATTAGGGTTATGCCTGCATCCTTCTCTTAGGATGGAGTGTATAACTTTAATCCTAAGTGTTAAACCTTTAATTCGTTTAAACCTCTTAATCAAAATACATTAATAATCACTAAGACTTTATCTTGTAACTTGGGCCTTACATTAGGGTTCTAATTCTTCCTTATGGTTAAGAAGGACTAACCTTAGTGTTTAATGGACAAGTCCTCCTCAAGTTGTCTTACAAACATAAAAATCACTTCTTAATCTCATCCATTAATTAAACTCCACTTAATAAAGGCTATGTTATATAATGAATTTAATTCCTAACCATGGATTAAGTTGAGGTATCTTCCTCAGCTTAAGTGTTCTCATCTATTATCCTTCTATTAGGATGGTGTAATGAGTTCACTAATCTGTGATTAGATATTAAACTCATTACTTAACACTAAACAAAAAAATCCAAAAAAACATCTAATTAATCACAAGTGGATTAATGATCTTAATCATACATCATCTTGGTAATTAAGTTGAGATGCTTATCTCATACTCAAGTAGGCTCATTATCCCTAATCAGGGAGGATATAATGAGTTTACAAACTATTGATTTAGGCTGAAGCTCATTAATTTATGCAAAACACCAAAAAACAATAACAAAACTGAAAACACAAAAACAAACAATAATCGTCTCCTTCGGGATTCTTTTCTCATCACACTCATTCACAAACGAGAACTTGCTTCTTCCGTCTAATGCAAGACAGTTAGCACTCGAGCCAGATGAGTCATACACTTGAGCATGGGTAAGTAAGCAGTTCACAGTCAATTTATCTTTCAGTCTCTTTGAGTCGAACTATGGTGTTCTTACTTCCTCATTGCATGAGAGGATATGTAGGCATAACTTAACGGTTATCGAACAAAAGTCTCTGTGACCCCCTCTCCTCTTTCAACATTCTTTCCAAAGCCTCAGTTCCTGAGCATTCACCCTTTTACACTGACACCTGTATATTCTTTTCTTAACTTTTTGCACACAGATAGCACATACACTACCCCTTTAAACACAATCTTTTAAGCATGGATCTCGTCGAGTACAACGGACAATCTGGGTGCTAATACCTTCCCAGGTTGTAACCAACCCCCTTTCTCAGTTTCTCTGGTTCGTAATCGTCTTATCCATCTTTTTCTAGGTTTATGCAACATTACCTTTCCTTCGGAATAAAAATGCCTAGCTGGCGACTCTATTCACATTCATTTCACTTTCTTTTCTCCGACCGTTCGCGTCTGCACCGGGATGCAAATCTCTGGGAGCGACAGCTTGGCGACTCTGTTGGGGATGTCATTATCTTGCAACCAGGGCTTCTGGTTCTTTTTGTGGGTTTCTCCTAGCGCTTGTTTGATTTGTGTTTTTGGGGGTGTTATGTGCTATTTGTGCTTATTGTTTATTTGCTTTATTTATTTCTTTCTGTACAACTTTATTTATTTCTTTATTTACTGTTTTTATGCATTTCATATTATCATCATATCACCTGTGTTTGATCTGTTGTTTTCCTTGGTGGAAGGGTTATTGAGTGAGTAAAGGTTCCATACCGGGAGCCTGAGTGACACATGGGATAGAGTGGCTTCATATTCTTTCCCATTCCATTTCGGTCTGGTGCGGGAATATGAAACACGGTTCAGAAATGGGTTTCTTCTTGAGAACTCTGTGCTACGGATTTCCTGTAGTAATAGGGCTATCTGAGAAGCCTGCTAAGTCTGGATGACCTTTTTTGACCTTCAGCATCGGAGGTGAATTAGAGGAAGATCCTTTATGATTATTGTAAACACTGTACCTCCAGGTTAGAAGTGTTTACACTTCTCATAACTGATCCAAGTCTGAGGATCCTTGTTCTAGAACAATACATGTGAGAGGGTTGGGATGTTTACAGGTTTGCAGGAACCCTTGGCCTCATTATACCCTGTTACTAGTTTTGTTAAGGTCACATCATTTTGGACCGTTCTTGTGAAACCCTGGATTTGTGACTCTTTATTTGAGTCCCCCACCTGGTTACTGGTTTTATAAGCCTCCATCCGGACTTATGAACACACATTGACCCTATCAAGGTAGATAACATATCCAACTCTTGATCACAAACTCTTGCATATCATTCTGCATACATCATTTTGCATCATTTTAACATTTGTCTATTTGTTTTACAAGGTATCCACATCTTATCTTTGGTTTGGTTTTGACCTTTTCTGCTGCTTAGATTCCTCCAGCTATCTGCATCAGCCTTCTTCATCAGTTATCTTCATCAGAGACCCTCTTCAGTATCTTCTCCAGTTATCTTCAGCAGCTTTCTTCGATACTTCTCCTCAGTCTTCTTCACCAGTATCCATTGTCAGCATGGATCCATCCAGGAAGAGCAACATCACCTATCATTTCTTTGAGTCCACCCTGACAGGCATCAAACAGATTCAGACACTGATCACTCATGATTGTAAACACCCCAAATTTGCCCTCACCCATTCACACCATGGCTTGTGATCATCTCATATGCATAAACACAATCATATCATCTCATATCTCATTTTTGATTCACTGCATAGTTTCTAAGTCATCTGCACCTAGGGTTTGTGATCTGAGCAATCCAAAAGGTTCTTGGGCCACTCCAAAGGCCACCAATCACTTCAAATGGGTCCATGTGTGTTCTTATATCACATTACATCCTCTCAAAGTCAAGAATACAAAAGAATCACAAGAACTGGGATTGGTGTGGATGCAGAGCCAGGTTTGACTGCACAGTTGACCTAAAATTAGGGTTTTGGTTTCAGAGGCCATAACTCCATTTTTTTTGGTCATTCTTGTTTCCATTGGTCTCTATATGGTATAGGGAGTATGCACATCAAGTTTCATGAAGAAATTCCATGGGGAAGTCATCTGATCAAGAGTTGACTTTTCAGACAAGTCAGTGCAAAATCAGGGCATCTGAGGCCCCCAATGACCCAACCAATGGGTGATCTTCATCATTTTGAGTGTATATGATCTTTATTTGATCATGGAAGAAGGTTGAAGTTCACAAAAATCAAGAATTTGGAGTTTTTGCAAATGTTGAATTTTTGGGCATAGTTGACTTTTCAAGAATGTGTCATTTTAGGTCATTTTTCAAGCCTTGATTCTTGATCCAAAAATGCTTCAAATGGAAAAACTTTGGTCATGAAAGTTGTAGAATACATCTTTCCCTTTTCAAAAAGTACAAGAACATGATCAAATTCTTCTTGGATCAAAAGTTATGGTGTGACAAAGTTGGCAAAAATCATTGATTTTCAAGACATGCTTCAAATGTGAATTTTGCAAAATCATGAACCAATACCATTTGTAACTTCTAATTCACTTCAAACCATGACACAAACATCACACAAACTCTAAAAGTCATAATTGAACCAAGAATGCTCATGTTTCATGGCTTGTGGAATGAGAAAGTCACATGTGAACCAAAGTTGCACCAACTTGCAAAACCACTCATCACACTTCCTACCACTTGCAACCTTGGATGCTGAGTTTTGCTAGCCTTTCCCCTCACCCTTGCTGCGCCAGCCCATGCCTTGTACTAGCCTAGAACCAAGCCATACCTCTCTTACACAAAAAGTGGACTTTTGGCAAAAGCAAACTTACCAATCAATAGAGGCCATGTCAAATCATCTGACCTATATGATTAAAATACATTATCCAAATGCAGGCCATAACACTCAAGAAGCAAGGCTAAAACAACACACAACATCACATACACAAGTTCACTCCCTTTTGCAAAACTCTTCGAATTTCTCTGCCCAGCTCACAAACATCCAAACTATTTCCACACTTCAACTCACCATGCCTCATTGAGTCCAAAGCATCAAAGAACCAAGCCTGAAACAAGCCATAACACCACTTCACCATTTTCACTCCAACTTGCAGTTCCTTTCGAAACTCTCTCCACAGCTCACAAACATCCAAACAAACTCCACAAACCTTCTCCACTCATCATCTGGACCACAAGCAACCCTTCACCATTGCCAGAAACAGCCTGAATCACCATTGCCATGTTCAACTGAGCTTGAGCAGAAGCTGTTCAAACTCTTCATCCAGCCAACATAAATTTCTCCTGAGCATTCAAGCATCACCAGGGGATCAAGTGGAGTGGATTTCACAAGGAGGGGAGGCCTGAAAGTTGCTGGAGTGAAAGCTTCGAATCTCAGGTAGCTCAAGAAATATTTTTCCAGAAATCATTTTTTATGTTCTAAACTTGTTCTCCATGCTTCACTGAATATCCTGATGCTTTTAGTTTTGGAAATGGTGATGAAATGAGAATTTAATTGATCTCTGAAACTCTGTGACCTAAATTTTGTTTTGCTCGATTCATGAGTTCAGGGAAGAATAAATTTGTTTTGATTGGGGGGTTTGGTTCGTGAGTGAGTGGGAATCATTTCCATGTTTTTAGATTTTGTTTTAGTTAGGTTTTAAGAGTTTTGGAGATTCTCAGGGAGGGTGCTGGCTGGAGAAGACGACCGGAAGTCTTCTCCGGCAGCCTGAAAGTCATTAACTGCTAATTAGGGTTAGGGCACCAATTTTGAATGTGAGCCATTGGATTGTGTTTCCCGCGCGTGAATGGAAGGCCTGGATCATTTCATTAAGTTTTAATAATGAATTATTATTTAATTAATCAGGATTAAGCTGGTTTGAACCTGGGCCGTCCAGATGCGCGCCCAGTCAACCCCTTTTAGCCCAGAAGCAATCTCAACCCTCCATTCTGATTACTTTCCTTTATTTTAATTTATTTTCATTTCTTTCTCATTTAACTTGCATATTTAATTTAAAATAGTAAAAAATGTTTAAAAATTATGAAACTTTTTCTCATGAGTTTTAATAATTTTTATGACACAAAAATATTTTTATTTTTATTTTTTAGCATTAAAAAAGTATTTTTAAATATTTAAAAGATTATTTTTAATTGATTAATGAGAATTAATTTATTAAAAATACTTTTAGGTATTTAAAAATCACCAAAAAATTCATGAAGTGTTCTAAGACATTTAGAAACATTGTCCAACCTTCAAACCAAATTTCTTTTTGGATCTTGATGCATTTTAAGAATTTTTCATTGAATAAAAATCATTTTTATGCATTAATTTGATTCAAAGTTCAAAAAATCATTTATGCCTATTCATGAAGGGTTGGACATTGATTCTTCTTGCATTGCATTGTGTTTAGCATGTAGTTTTTGGGTTTAAATGGCCTTGATTTGATTCCTCATTTTCAATTTGTTTGGCATTTCTTTTGTTTAGGAACCCTAAAAACCCTAATAACTTGTAAAAATCATAACTTGAGATTGGTTAAGAGTTGAGACCTCCCCTTTGGACATTGGTTTAGTATAGGATTAGGGGTCCTTTGAGTGACATTTTCCATTTTTTATCTTAGAGCTTGCTTCTGTTTTTGGTTTTTGTTTGATGTTTGGTTCATAAACCCTAATTTGGGCTTCCATATGTATCCATCTTGCATCCTCTTGCATATCATGACTTGCCTTGACATTCCATGTTTCCATGTGATTCATTTGACATCATAAGACATATAGAAAGCATGCTTGATCATTGCATCATATATTTGCCACTTTGTATGCCATTTGCATTCCATAACTTGTCATGTATATCCATGCTTCCTAACTTGCTTCATTTGCATTCATAAACTTGTATGATCATCTCCATGCTTTGTTCCATTGTTTGTATAACTTCATAGCATCATTATCATCATAAGCATGCTTCTGGTTTTGTTTCTCATCATGTCATCTCATCCCATTTTTCATTGCATTGCATTTCTTTTCTAATCTTTCAGGTGGTAAGTGATGTTGAGAAGTGAATTTGCCTTCACTTCTCATAACTTTTCCTTTTCATCTCTCTTGCATCCATTGCTGCATTTTTATATGTGTTTGAGTTTGAGCTTGATCATTCTTGTTCTTCTTACTTTCTTTCTTCAAGTGACTTGACTTCTTGAATGAAGCAAGTCACTTTGCTTCTCTTGATCCTGTTCATCTGCATCCTGGTGGTTCTCTTTGAAGATTTTTCTTGATAAACCTCATAAACCTTAGGAACAACCAAGCATGACAATGATTAGGGTTTTGATTAGTCTCCCCTCTTAGTTTTACCTTTGTGTCTCTTTGTGTCTTCTCTCCTCATCTCATGATCAGGGACTAAACCCTAAAGGCTTTAAGGCTTTGTGATTAAGCTTATGCCTGCATCCTTCTCTTAGGATGGAGTGTATAACTTTAATCCTAAGTGTTAAACCCTTAATGTGTTTAAATCTCTAAATCAATTCACTTAATAAGTATCAAGACATCACACTTGTAACTTGGGCCTTGCATTAGGGTTATAATTCTTCCTTAACTGGTTAAGAAGGACTAACCCTAGTGTTAATGGACAAGTCCCCCTCAAGTTGTCTTATAAACCCTAAAACTCACTTCATCATCATATCATTAACTAAAATCCACTCAATAAAGGCTTGTTTTGTCATGAGTTTAATCCCTAATCATGGATTAAGTTGAGGAGCTTTCCTCAGCTTAAACATCCTCATCTATTATCCTTCTATTAGGATGGTGTAATGAGTCTGTTTAATCCCTGATTATGGCTTAATCTCATTACTTAACACTAAACAAAAACAACAAAAACATCTAGTTAATCACAAGTAGGTTAATGATCTTAATCCTACACCAAAGGTGTTTAAGTGTGAGAATCTGACTTCACACTTAAGGTATTCTCATTACCCCTAATCAGAGGGAAGATGTGATAAGTTTACTAAATCCATTGGTTTAGACTTAAGCTCATTAACTTATGACAAAATCCAAAAACAATAAAAGACTGAAAACACAAAAACAAACAATAATCGTCTCCTCCGGGATTCTTTTCTCATCTCATTCACTCACAAACGAGAGCTCGCTTCTTCCGTCTAATGCAAGACAGTTTGCACCTGAGCCAGACAGGTCATACACTTGAGCATAGACAAGTAAGCAGTTCACAAGTCAAGTCATCTTTCAGTCTCTTTGGGTCGAACTACGGCGTTCTGACTTCCTCATTGCACGAGAGGATACGTAGGCATAACTTAACAGTTATCGAACAAAAGTCTCTGTATATTCCCCCTCTTTCTAGCCTCATTCTTTTAGCCTCATGATCTTGAGCATTTCACTCCTGTTCTTACACTGACACTTCACTTATATACTTCACTTTTTTCTTACACTGACACCTGTACATTTTGTTTTCCAGCTCTTTTACACACAAATTGCACTGACACCACCCCTTTAAAACACAAATCTTTTAAGCGTGGATCCCGTCGAGTACGGCGGACAATATGGGTGCTAATACCTTCCCAGGTTGTAACCAACCCCCTTTCTCAGTCTCTCTGGTTCGCAACCGTCTTATCCATCTCTTTCTAGGCCTATGCAGCATTGCCTTTCCTCCGGGATAAAAATGCCTAGCTGGCGACTCTATTCATCTCCAGTGAGTTCACGGCTGTGTGTTCTCATTGTCCCTTTCGCCGACCGTTCGCGTCTGTACCTTTATCTGGGCCTTTCCCCACCTATCGGGAGCGACAGCTTGGCGACTCTGCTGGGGACCCTTATACTGCAACCAGGGCTTCTGGTTCTTTTTGTGGGTTCCTCCTAGCGCTTGTTTAATTTGTGTTTACTGGGGTGTTATGTGTTTATTTGTGTTCATATATGTTTTATTTTTGCTTTATGTACAGTTGTTTATCTGCTTTCTTTACTGCTTTACATATATCATACTGTCATGCTGTCTGGCTGGATCTGGTTTTACTTTGGTGGGTGGGTGTTTCATTGAGAGTTAAGGTCCTATACCTGGGACCTGAGTGACACCTAGGCTAGAGTGAATCATATTCTTTCCCATTCCATCTCGGTCTGGTGCGGGAATATGAAACACGGTTCAGATATGGGTTTCTTCTTGAGAACTCTGTGTTGCAGATTTCCTGCAATGCTAGGGCTATCTGGGAAGCCTGCTAAGTCTGGATGACCTTTTAGTATTGACCTTCAGAAACTGAGGTGAATTAGAGGAGGAACTTTTATGGTTATTGTAAACACTGTACCTCCGGGTTAGAAGTGTTTACACTTCTCATAACTGATCCAAGTCTGAGGATCCTTGTTTTAGAACACCACCTGTGAGGGGGTTGGGCTGTTTACAGGTTTGCAGGTACCTTGACCTCAGAATACCCAGTTACTTTGATTTGGTTAAGAATACTCCATGTTGGAACAGTTCTTGTGATTCTAAAACCCTGGACATGTGGCTCTTTATTTGAATCCCCCACCTTGGTTACTGGATTTATAGACCTCCATCTGGAATTCTTGAACATACTTGGATCTATATCAGGGCATTTGATCAGATCCAGCTCAGTCACAAACCCTTGCATATCATTTGCATACATAATCATTTTATCATATTGACATTTGCTTATTTGTGTTTCAGGGTATCCATCTTCACTTTTGGCTAGTTTTGACCCCATCTTCAGTATTGACCTATCTTCATCAGCATTTTCTTCAACTGTCTACTTCAGTTATCTGCACCAGCCAATCAGTGGCCCATTCTTCAGTGTTATTATCAGCTCCTATCTCTACTCAGTCTCAGCATCATGGCTCCTAAAAAGAGCAACATCACCTACCACTTTTTCCAGCCGGAGCTATCTGACATCAGGAGGATTCAGACCCTGATCACTCCAGATCACATACCATTGTTCAGGGAACACTACGGAGATATACTTGATATGGTTATGGATCTGGACCCTTCACAGAGAAGCTTGATTCACACCTGCATTCAGTTTTATGATCCCCCATTGAGGTGTTTTACTTTTCAGGACTTTTAGCTAGGCCCTTTATTGGAAGAATACTCATCATTGGTTGGTCTGCCTATCAGGGGTGGAATCCCTTTCAACCCTGAGATGGTCTTTCCTGGTAATGGAGAAGTAGCAAAGGCTCTGCATTTGGAACCTGTTCTGGTTGAGCAGCATATGACTTCTAAAGCTGGAATCCCTGGCTTCCATCTGGATTTCCTGATCTCTCAAGCTACCCTGAAAGCTTCTTTAGGAGAGTGGAAAGCTGTTTGTGCCTTGTTGGCTTTGAGCATATATGGAATTGTGTTGTTTGCAGATGAGCCTCGATTCATTAGCAAGAATGCAATCCATCTGTTCATCTTGAAAAACCCAGTGCCCACTTTATTGGGGGATCTCTACTATTCAGTGCATCAGAGGAATGAAAAGCAGAGAGGGAGATTAGTGAGGTGTTGTGCTCCGTTGTTCCATACTTGGCTTCTCAGGCATCTACCCGGGACAGATGCATTTTTAAACCCTCATCAGCAAAGAAACTGGGCAAAGAGACTCACTGCTCTGACTTCAGCAGATATCAGGTGGTGCACTCAGAGCACCAAAGGCAGGGATATCATCACCAGCTGTGGGCATTTTCCCAATGTGCCCTTAATAGGAGTTAAGGGAAGTATTAATTACAACCCTCTGTTGTTTAGAAGACAACTGGGCTATGCACTGGTCCACACTCCTAAGGCACAAGACTTGGTGGAGACCCTTTATTGTGAGAACAAGATTAGTTTGGCTATTGTTAGGCAGGCAGCCTGGGCCTGGGATAATGTTCAAACCAAGGGAATAACCATTTTGGGGAAGTGCAACAATGTGGCATCAGCACAATATTATGAGTGGTCCCGTGCCAGGGCTCAATTCTCTGGGATGCCCTTTACTATAGAAGATATGCCTGAATCATCTTCAGCACCACCTGCCACTGTCAGTTTGGAGGAGTTTGAGAGTTTGAAAGAAAGAAATGAGAGGTTAACTCAAGCTTTGCAGAAAACCCTCCGGGAGAGGAGTGATGGTATGAGGGAGGTTGAGAGATTGGAGAAGTTGAGAGTGGAGCATCTGGTTAAGATTGAGAAGTCTGGGGATTATATCAAAAAGTCTAAAGCTAGAGAACAAATTCTGAAGAATGCTTGCAAAGAAGCCCAGTTCCAGAGAGCAAGGACAGACTTGTATCTGAAGGAGAGTCAGGCCCGGTGGGTCAAGATCACCGAGGCTCGTACCCTGGAGGACAAAAGGGTCCAAGACAAGATAGAACAGATGGAAGCTAGTGCAAAGGAGCAGCAGGAAGCCCTGGCAGCAGCCCAGAGGGAGATATCAGAGCTGAAGATCAAGGCCGGAGTGAAGAGGTCAAAGGACCAAAATCAGCACAAAAAGCTAACAGCAGCTGTTACGACCCGGAATCTCCTCATTCGGAATCTCACGGAGCGTCCAGCTGATCTTGTGACCGAAGCACTTCTCAAGGAAGTTCGTGAGGATGAGTTTGGTCTTGGTGTTTGACCATTTGTTTGTTGTTGCTTTCATTCCGTGTATTTTTCATTTTTCTTGTAATATATTTTGACCCCTCAGAGGGCTTGTATTTGTAAACAAACTATGTACCATTTTGCTTTTGTAATATATGTTCATCCAAGTTTCACTTCAAAAGCAACATCAACAGCATCTTCAAGGGTCTGGAAGGGTCAAAACTGAATGCCAAACCGGATACCTTGAAAACAAATAGGCATACTGCATTGCATGCTAACCCTTTTGTTTGTTTTGTAGGTTTTTGTTTTACTGCCACTAACTCTGTTGTGATGTTCAGGAACTATTGCTCGGCGCCGAGTATTTCCCCTCAACCGTCCGCACCGTTATCCGACCCGTAGCAACCTTCCGGGCATTCAAATGGATCAGATACAGCAGGACCTTACTGAGGTCAGAAATCAAATGGCGAACGAAAGGCTAGAAATGAGGAATCAAATGACGCAGTTTATGGAAGTGATGAACAACATGGCTCAGAGCCAAGAAAGATTGAGGGCCATGGTGGAAAGGCAGAATCAAGAGGATCCACATATAGGGACTGCCGGGACCAGCAACAATGAAAGGGTCCAACCTCACGTAAATCCCCCTGTGTTTGGCCCCCACCTCCGTCCTGAGGTCAATATTCCTGCAAATGTTCAAGGGACTGCCACTGCAGCCAGGGTACTTCAAGAAGACCCCCAGGAGGACCAATTCACAGTAATGGGTGCTGGGGAAGAAGCTTATGATAGAAGGTTGGATGAGATAGCTGAGAAATTGAGGTCTTTAGAGTCTCAAAACTCTTTGGGATTCGACGTCATGGACATGGGCTTGGTAGACGGGGTCAGGATCCCCCATAAGTTCAAGCCTCCTTGTTTTGAAAAATACAACGGGACTTCATGCCCCCGGACTCATTTACAATCATTTCTGGGAAGGCTGAAGGCCTATACTATGGATGAGAAGCTCTGGATGTTCTATTTCGAGGATAGCTTAACTGGAGCGTCAAGAGAATGGTACTCTCACCTGACAAGGGCAACTATCAGGTGCTGGAAGGATTTGGCAGAGGCCTTCATCAGACAGTATCAGTATAACTTAGACATGGCACCCAACAGGACCCTCCTAATGGGAATGTCACAGTCGTCAAGGGAAAGTTTCCGAGAATATGCCCAGAGATGGAGGCAACTGGCTGCTGCTGTTCAGCCACCTATGTCTGAAATGGAAATGGCAGATATGTTCATGAACACCCTTCAGGGGACTTACATTGACAGGCTGGCTGCTTTCTCTTCCACTAGCTTTGCAGATGTTGTCATAGCCGGGGAGAGAATTGAAAGCCTGTTGAAGATGGGTAAGATCTCAGACAACGGTGCAAGCTCGTCCAGTAGTACAAGAAAGCCTTTTGCAGGCCCGAGAAGAACTGGCGAGACCAATGCCATCCACACCAACAGGGGCAGGCCCCAATATGTTCACAGATCAGTGGCAGCAGTCACTATTCCTGCTCCAGCACATCCTCAGCCAGTTTATCAACCTCCGCAACAAAACTATCAGCCACAACCTCAGTACCACCAGCAATCTCAGTATCCTCCAAGGAATTACAACAACAGCAACACCAACAACAACAGTCAACAAAGGCCATTTCAGCAGAGGCCATCTCAAGCTAACAGGGTGATCGATCCGATCCCTATGCCATATGCTGCCCTGCTGCCACAACTCCTGAAACTCAACCTAGTTGAGCTAAGGACGCTGGAACCTCCAGATCCCAACAGTCTACCCAGGAATTATGACTCCAACGCTAGGTGTGCTTTTCATTCAAATGCACCTGGCCACAGTACAGAAAAGTGCAGGGCTCTGCACATGAAGGTACAAGACCTGGTAGACTCAAAAGCTCTGAATTTCGCACCACCACCCAATGTCAATAAGAACCCGATGCCAAATCACGGTGGTCCCAGAATTAACGCTATTGAAGAAGACAAGCCGTCTTATTTAATAACCAGTGTGGGCCAGATCAGGACACCGTTGGTAGAAATCAAAGCTCAGCTCTTGGAATGTCAAATGTTCCCGGGGTGTGAGTTGGGTTGTGCTTACTGCAACATCTCAGTAAATGGGTGCGATAATTTAAGGAATGGCATAGATGGTCTTATTCAGAGTGGCCAACTTCAGATCACCACATCGTTTCCAACAAATCCAGCAATCTCACCAGCAACGGTTTCAGAACCTCCTACAACTGCAGCAACCATTGTTCCTGACAATTCTTCGGTTTCATCAACAAGTACTCCATCTATCATCTCAACTGATCAGTTATCAGCAAATTTTTCCTCTACAACTTCAATTTCACTCCATTTTGAAACTCCTACAACAACAACATCCTTTCTTCCGACAATATCTCCTACAACACCAGCAACAAATCATGAAGATGTCTCAACTGTCACCATATTTTATGATCCTGAAAGCAACTCTGCCTACAATTCAGAAGGTGCTGCTCCCATTAGAGCACCAGTTACAATTTATTACGATCCACAAACTATCATAGTCTCTTCAGCAGCTGCAATCAGTCCAGTCACTGTCACAGTGCCGGGACCCGTACCTTATAAAAGCAGTAGGGCCATCCCTTGGCACTATGGCTCTGACGTGTACTGCGAAGGAAAAAGAATCACTCTTGATACATCAACACCTGCACCACAAATAGATAATGTGGGAGGAGGCGGAGGCTTCACTCGAAGCGGACGTCTCTTCGCTCCACAAATTCAAAGACCCGCTGCCGAAGCAGAAGCTGCTGCCAAGGCAAAAGGAAAGAGCCCGGTGCAGGAAGATCAAACTGTTAAGGAAGCTTTGAAGACACCATTCGATCAAGAAGTTGATGAGTTTATGAGAATCATCAAAAAGAGTGATTACAAAATTGTGGATCAGCTTCACCAAACGCCATCCAAGATCTCTATCCTCTCACTACTTATGTGCTCCGAAGCCCATCGGAATGCATTACTCAAAGTCTTGCACGCAGCTTACGTGCCTGAAGAGATCACTGTCAATCAATTGGAAACCGTGGTTGGAAATGTTACTGCTAGCAATGGGCTAGGGTTCACCAATACTGACTTGACAACGGATGGCCGCAACCATAACAAAGCCTTGCACATCACCATGGAATGCAAAGGAGCAGTCCTTTCTCATGTGCTGGTGGACACAGGGTCATCCCTTAATGTCTTGCCAAAGAAGGCCCTGGTGAAGCTAGAGTATGAAGGATTAGCTTTGCGACCCAGCAACCTGGTAGTAAGAGCCTTTGATGGTTCTAAGAGATCGGTTCTGGGAGAGATTGAGCTACCTGTGACAATTGGCCCACAGACCTTTACAACTATCTTCTATGTGATGGACATTCAGCCTGCCTACAGCTGTTTGTTGGGTAGACCTTGGATTCACGCCGCTGGCGCAGTAACGTCTACCCTTCACCAGAAGTTAAAATTTGAGTGGGAAGGCCAAGTTGTTACTATCTGTGGGGAGGAGGATATATTTGTTAGCCATCTGGCTACTTATAAGTATATTGAGATGGATGGGGAGATCTATGAAACAATGAGCCAAGGATTTGAGGCCTTGAATGTCAATGAAGCATCTGCTGTATCTGGAATCTCCATGTCATCTTATCGACAAGCCCGGAAGGTTGTTGAAGAGGGATCTGCCCAAGGCTGGGGCAAGGTTTTAGCTGTGGATGAGAAGAAGGACAGGTTTGGGTTGGGTTACAGACCAACTCAACAACATCAAGAAGAGGCTGCAAAAGAGCCCAGTTTTGTGAGTGGGGGGATGCTTACCCCTGATGCTGTCAACTGTTTGGAAGACGAGCTGGAAGAGGAGCGCAATCTGGAGAATTGGATTCGCCCAAAGATCCCAGGGAGCAGTATCTCGAACTGGTCTTCCCAGGAAATTATAAGAGTTACTCATGCAGAGTAATTATTATTTCCTGTATTTTTATAGCATGCATCAAAGTCTTGCATCTTGCCCAAGATGACAAGACTCATTTTGTGATCAGGGCCATCTGTACTTTTTGTGCAAACAAGATTAATTAATGAAATATCAGACATCTTTTTGCAAACGAGTCTTTTTCTTTTCTGCTCACTGTTTTCCATTTTTCTTTTTGTACAAAAAATAAATGGCAATGTTTTCAAAATGACAACTTCATTTCACTTTTCTAAACAAGATTAAAATCAAATCACTAAAATGAACAAACTGAACCCTTGCAGAGAGTGCCTTCCAGACAGCACCAACAACAGCACGGCTATGACATCGTATGACTTTGACAATCCGATCAATCAAGCTGATGAAGGGGTTGAAGAAGAATATGAGCTTCCTGAAGAGCTAGCCAGGTTGTTAAGGCAAGAGGAAAAGGTCATCACTCCTCACCAGGAGGAGGTTGAAGTGATCAATCTTGGTACAGATGAAGACGTGAAAGAAGTTAGAATCGGGGCCTGCCTGCAAGACTCAGTGAAGGGACAACTGATTGATCTGCTTCAAGAATATGTGGACGTGTTTGCTTGGTCTTATCAAGACATGCCAGGGTTGGACACCGACATTGTTGTGCACAAGCTGCCTTTGAGAGAAGAATGCCCACCAGTTAAACAGAAACTGCGTCGTACTCGTCCAGACATGGCTATGAAAATCAAGGAGGAGGTACAAAAGCAATGGGACGCCGGATTCCTTGCTGTAACTAGCTATCCACCGTGGGTTGCTAACATAGTACCTGTGCCTAAGAAAGACGGAAAATTAAGGATGTGTGTTGACTACCGGGATCTGAACAGAGCCAGCCCAAAAGATGACTTCCCATTACCTCACATTGATGTATTGGTCGATAACACGGCTCAGTTCTCGGTATTCTCCTTCATGGACGGATTTTCAGGATACAATCAGATCAAAATGTCACCTGAAGACATGGAGAAGACAACATTCATCACACCCTGGGGCACGTTCTGCTACAAGGTAATGCCATTTGGGCTCAAGAATGCCGGTGCAACATATCAACGGGCTATGGTAACATTGTTCCACAATATGATTCATAAAGAAATAGAATGTTATGTGGATGACATGATTGCCAAGTCCCTTACTGAAGAAGACCACCTGGTGAATCTACTGAAGTTATTCAAGCGTCTGAGGAAGTACCAACTAAGGCTGAACCCCAACAAATGCACATTCGGGGTGAGATCTGGTAAGCTGCTGGGATTTATTGTAAGCGAGAAAGGGATTGAAGTGGACCCTGATAAAGTCAAAGCCATTCAAGAAATGCCTGCACCGAAAACTGAGAAAGAAGTTCGAGGGTTCTTGGGTCGATTGAACTACATTTCAAGGTTCATATCCCACCTTACAGCAACCTGTGAACCCTTGTTCAAGCTGTTAAGAAAAGAACAGACGGTCAGATGGAATGAAGACTGCCAAAGGGCTTTTGACAAGATCAAAGAATACTTACAAGAACCTCCAATCCTCATGCCTCCAGTTGAAGGAAGACCTCTGATAATGTACTTGACAGTATTAGAAGAGTCAATGGGGTGTGTGCTGGGCCAGCATGACGAGTCTGGTCGAAAAGAGTATGCAATATACTACCTAAGCAAAAAGTTTACCGACTGTGAACAACGTTATTCACTGCTCGAGAAAACTTGCTGTGCTTTAGCGTGGGCTGCTCGCCGACTGAGACAGTATATGTTGACCCACACTACTTTATTGATCTCAAAAATGGACCCAGTCAAGTATATTTTTGAGAAGCCAGCTCTTACCGGACGGGTTGCAAGATGGCAAATGATTCTCACAGAATATGACATCCAGTACACTTCTCAGAAAGCCATCAAGGGCAGTGTACTATCTGAATATCTTGCTGAGCAACCCATTGATGACTACCAGCCTATGAGATTTGACTTCCCTGATGAAGACATCATGTTCATAAAAGCGAAAGATCATGAAGAGCCTGTTCACACTGAAGGGCCTGACCCGGGGGAAGAATGGACTATGATGTTTGATGGGGCTGTCAATATGAATGGTCGTGGTGTTGGTGCAGTACTCATTACACCCAAGGGAGTCCACATGCCTTTCTCGGCAAAACTCACTTTCAACTGCACTAACAACGAAGCTGAATACGAAGCTTGCATTATGGGTCTGGAGGAAGCCATTGACCTCAAGATCAAGACATTGACCGTATTCGGAGATTCAGCTTTGGTAGTCAATCAAACCAACGGAAAATGGTACACCCACCAGGATCATCTGATACCTTACAGGGATTATACAAGGAGGCTACTGACTTTCTTTACAACAGTCAAGCTTGAGTATATCCCTCGGGACGAGAATCAGTTTGCAGATGCCCTGGCTACCATTTCATCCATGATCAAAGTTCAAGCTACTAACTTTGTACCTCAGATTCCAGTATCCAGACTCGACAGACCAGCATATGTGTTCGCAGCAGATGTTGTTAAAGATGATAAGCCTTGGTTCCATGACATTAAATGCTTCTTGGAGGATCAGACATACCCACCTGGGGCATCTTCCAATGATAAGAAGACTTTGAGAAGGCTTGCTGGTAGTTTCTTTCTAAACGCTGATGGGTCTTTATACAAAAGGAACTTTGACATGGTACTCCTCAGATGTGTTGACAAGACGGAAGCAGATTTATTGATGCATGAAGTGCACGAAGGATCCTTTGGTACCCATGCTGGAGGACATGCAATGGCTAAAAAGTTGCTAAGATCAGGTTATTACTGGATCACAATGGATGTCGACTGTTGTGCCTATGCCAGAAGATGCCACAAATGCCAGATCTATGCGGATAAGGTGCACGTGCCTCCCAATCCTTTGAATGTAATGTCTTCACCCTGGCCCTTTGCTATGTGGGGCATCGACATGATTGGCAAGATTGAGCCAACTGCTTCAAATGGCCACAGATTCATCCTGGTCGCCATTGACTATTTCACTAAGTGGGTCGAAGCAGCCTCATATGCAAACGTCACAAGACAAGTGGTAGCCAGATTTCTGAAAAGAGATATCATCTGTCGATATGGAGTGCCCGAGCGAATCATTACTGATAATGGTTCCAATCTCAACAACAAAATAATGGCAGAGCTGTGCCGGGACTTCAAGATTCAACATCACAACTCTTCTCCTTACAGGCCAAAGATGAATGGCGTTGTTGAGGCAGCTAACAAGAATATCAAGAAGATTGTGCGGAAGATGGTAGTCACTTACAAAGACTGGCATGAAATGCTACCGTTTGCCTTGCATGGGTACCGCACGTCGATCAGAACGTCCACCGGGGCAACACCGTATCAGCTAGTGTATGGTATGGAAGCAGTCCTACCTGTTGAAGTTGAAGTACCCTCTTTACGGGTGCTAATGGATGTTAAACTGAGTGAAGCAGAATGGGTCTGGTCCCGATACGAACAACTGAGTTTGATCGAAGAGAAAAGATTGGCTGCAATCTGTCATGGGCAGTTATATCAGAAGAGAATGAAGAAAGCCTTCGATCAGAAAGTCAGGCACCGAGAGTACCAAGTGGGAGATCTTGTGCTGAAAAGAATCCTCCCTCCTCATACAGACCACAGGGGAAAATGGACTCCAAACTATGAAGGACCATTCGTAGTAAAGAAAGTTTTCTCCGGTGGAGCACTGATGCTCAGCACCATGGATGGTGAAGATTTCCCGTCCCCTGTGAATTCAGATGCAGTTAAAAAATACTTCGCGTAAAATGACCCGCTGGACACAAAAACAGAATGTAAGTCCAGGCAAAAATAGGGCATCCCGGCGAGTCAAAAACAGAATAAAAGACTCGGGCAAAAATAAGGGAAAATAAATAAAAATGTACACCCGCTGAGTTGAAAAGCCGCATTGGACAGCTCAGGCAAAAATGGGTATCCCGATGGATTGAAAACCCGAAAGGGAGATTCATGCAAAATAAGGGAATGAGCGAACAACTGCATTCTGAATTCGTCTGTATCACTTACAACTTGGAAAGCTTCAACAGAATCAAGCTTCAATCGGAATCAACCTTCTTCAGAAAGCCGGATGAGGAGAACGTCAAAAGTCATACGAGTCATAGTGAAGAGGAAGCTCCTTAAAGCGTCATCAACATTGCCAGCACTTTATTTCTCAATTTGTAACAGTCTCTTCATTTCAGGAGATATGTTTCTTTGACTGTATCTTGCCAATTCAGGGCACACAAATTAATAAAATCAGATTTTCAGTCATGTCTCGTCTTGTACATTTTTATTTTGCAAAGAATGTCTGATGTCTCTAAAAAACTGATTGCACGAGTACAAATGCTTCTCTCTAAGAAAATAAAAGCACATGCTTGCAGGGAATGTAGTTGCTCTCGAAAGTACTTAACTCCTATGACGGAATCCAGTAGAGGATGCCTCGGGACCTTTTGTGCGTCTCCTTATCTTTGCAGGATTGCAGGTATCCAGAACGCAACTTGGGGCATGCAAGTTACATCCCAGCAAGCTGGCAAACCAACAAACAGTCTTAGCACTCAAGGTGCTTTATCCCCAGCTGAGTTGCCTCTCATTACTCTCCCCAGCTGAGTGGCCAACAACATTCCCCAGCCGTAGTACCAATTATTCTTCCTCAGCCGAGTGCAGAAGTCAGGAAATCATCTCCCCACAGAGCTCCAGCCTCTATCCGGAAGAGCAGTGCATTGAAGATCACAACAGAGTGAAGAAAGCTTCTACAAACCCCAGTTGGGTCTCTCATTTATAGGGATATGTCAATCAGTGACCTGTATCCCCAAGCAGATACATCTCATCAGGTCTATCAATGATCTCATCCCCAGCTGGGATGCCCATTTCGGACTGATCAACCAGAGATCTTCATGGCAACGGGATCCGAATCCCGGATTGGTATCTTTGCATAATCATAGCATTCGCATCATATTCACCCCCAGAGCGTGGCATTCCGTTTTAATACGGAGCATTACGGCAAAAATCCGACGCATAGCATAATCATAAGCCATGTTGTAAATCAACATTTGTGAATAATGACATTTCATCAACATACAGAAAAATCCCCACCAGAGTCCCCAGCAAAAGCAGTTGCCTTACAATTCACAAACACCAGTTGATACCCGTCCGTGCCATCACGCCCCAGTAAAGTTGTCTGAATACCCTTTACACACACAAAATCACCCATATTACAGATACTTCCTGATACCCGTCCGTGTCAAACCACCAGCAGAAAGCCAAAGACATCAGCTTTGCACTCACCTATACTTGTATATCTATATTTTCTTGACACTCGTCCGTGTCATATCCCCAGCACAGTCGTCTACACTTTTACAACCCATATACTTGTTGATATCATTATACTTTTCTCTCTTGACGTTCGTCCGTGTCACTCTCCCCAGCAGATAAACATTCATCAATACACCATTCTCACTACTCATGTTACACTTATACAGATACTCGTCCGTATCTCGTATACACCGTTTATATCCCCTCAGAGTCAACACTCGTCCGTGTTCTTTGTTAACCAGTTGGTACTCGTCCGTATCATCATCTCAGAACATGCGTCAGCGTTTGTTTCTACATGATACTCGTCCGTATCATAGTCTTAAGGATGCTCGTCCGCATTTTTAATCCATACACTGTGTCAAACACTTACGTCCTCTTGAATATAGACACTCGTCTGTGCCTATTATTCCCCAGAAGAGTCCCCCCAGATTCAACACTCGTCCGTGTTCTCTGTTAACCAGTTGATGCTCTTCCGTATCATCATCTTTGAACACGCGTCAGTATTTGTTTCTACCCGATACTCGTCCGTATCATAGTCTTAAGGATGCTCGTCCACATCTTTAATCTATACACAACATCTAAATACTTATACTTTCTTTGTAAATACTCGTCCGTGTTTACTATATCCCCAGTAGATCACCAACAAGCAAATTTTGCTTCTTATCTGACACTCGTCCTGTGTTATGATAAACCCTGAGAGCAGCCGTACCCTGCTGAGTGGTCGTCCTCCACTTCTTGATGGTCGTCCTCCATCATGCTCATCTGATGGCCGTCCCCATCGTTGATTTTAGCAGTCGTCCCCTGCTAGGTGGTTGTCCTCCACCTCTTGATGATCGTCCTTCATCATTTTATCCAATGGCCGTCCCCATTGTTGATCTTTGGTTATCTGACATTCGTCCTATGTCATGATAAACCCCGAGAGCAGCCGTCCCCTGCTAGGTGGTCGTCCTCCACCTCTTGATGGTCGTCCTCCATCATGCTCGTCCGATGGCCGTCCCCATCGTTGACCCTTTATCCGATGGCCGTCCCCATCGTTGATATTTTCGGCAGTCGTACCCTGCCAGGTGGTCGTCCTCCACCTTTGATGGCCGTCCCCATCATGATTCCTTTATTCCCCAACAGAGCAGCCGTCCCCTGCTAGGTGATCGTCCTTCACCTTTGATGGCCGTACCCCATCATCTGTTTATTTCATTTATTCTTTAACCCGATGGCCGTCCCCGTCGTGGTCCCTTTTCCTTTAGCCCGATGGCCGTCCCCATCGTCGGTTACTTTACTTTATGAACTTGATGGCCGTCCCCGTCATGTTTCATTCAATCCCCAGAGAATCTTACAGCTTTATCTTGATGGCCGTCCCCATCATAATTTCTTATTTTTCCCAGCTAGTCGGCCGTCCCCGTCTTAGCTTTACCTTTTATCCCCAGCATGTCGGCCGTCCCCGTCATTGCTTTATTTTCCGCACTTTTCCCAGAAGTCGTCCTCTGCTCGACGGTCGTCCTCCGTCGCCCACACTTTACAATATACTTTATTTTCTTTACAATCTATATCCCTTTCCTTTTCATTCTGTGAGTGCAAATTTTGGACTGTCTTTGGTATTCAACCACAAGTTATCTTGTTTGCCTGATAAGCCGTTGCTTACATCCTGCACAGCTAACTCATGTTTGAATAGGGGCAGCTGTAAACACCCCAAATTTTCCCTCACCCATTCACACCATGGCTTGTGATCATCTCATATGCATAAACACAATCATATCATCTCATATCTCATTTTTGATTCACTGCATAGTTTCTAAGTCATCTGCACCTAGGGTTTGTGATCTGAGCAATCCAAAAGGTTCTTGGGCCACTCCAAAGGCCACCAATCACTTCAAAGGGGTCCATGTGTGTTCTTATATCACATTACATCCTCTCAAAGTCAAGAATACAAAAGAATCACAAGAACTGGGATTGGTGTGGATGCAGAGACAGGTTTGACTGCACAGTTGACCTAAAATTAGGGTTTTGGTTTCAGAGGCCATAACTCCATTTTTTTTGGTCATTCTTGTTTCCATTGGTCTCTATATGGTATAGGGAGTATGCACATCAAGTTTCATGAAGAAATTCCATGGGGAAGTCATCTGATCAAGAGTTGACTTTTCAGACAAGTCAGTGCAAAATCAGGGCATCTGAGGCCCCCAATGACCCAACCAATGGGTGATCTTCATCATTTTGAGTGTATATGATCTTTATTTGATCATGGAAGAAGGTTGAAGTTCACAAAAATCAAGAATTTGGAGTTTTTGCAAATGTTGACTTTTTGGGCATAGTTGACTTTTCAAGAATGTGTCATTTTAGGTCATTTTTCAAGCCTTGATTCTCGATCCAAAAATGCTTCAAATGGAAAAACTTTGGTCATGAAAGTTGTAGAATACATCTTTCCCTTTTCAAAAAGTACAAGAACATGATCAAATTCTTCTTGGATCAAAAGTTATGGTGTGACAAAGTTGGCAAAAATCATTGATTTTCAAGACATGCTTCAAATGTGAATTTTGCAAAATCATGAACCAATACCATTTGTAACTTCTAATTCACTTCGAACCATGACACAAACATCACACAAACTCTAAAAGTCAGAATTGAACCAAGAATGCTCATGTTTCATGGCTTGTGGAATGAGAAAGTCACATGTGAACCAAAGTTGCACCAACTTGCAAAACCACTCATCACACTTCCTACCACTTGCAACCTTGGATGCTGAGTTTTGCTAGCCTTTCCCCTCACCCTTGCTGCGCCAGCCCATGCCTTGTACTAGCCTAGAACCAAGCCATACCTCTCTTACACAAAAAGTGGACTTTTGGCAAAAGCAAACTTACCAATCAATAGAGGCCATGTCAAATCATCTGACCTATAGGATTAAAATACACTATCCAAATGCAGGCCATAACACTCAAGAAGCAAGGCTAAAACAACACACAACATCACATACACAAGTTCACTCCCTTTTGCAAAACTCTTCGAATTTCTCTGCCCAGCTCACAAACATCCAAACTATTTCCACACTTCAACTCACCATGCCTCATTGAGTCCAAAGCATCAAAGAACCAAGCCTGAAACAAGCCATAACACCACTTCACCATTTTCACTCCAACTTGCAGTTCCTTTCGAAACTCTCTCCACAGCTCACAAACATCCAAACAAACTCCACAAACCTTCTCCACTCATCATCTGGACCACAAGCAACCCTTCACCATTGCCAGAAACAGCCTGAATCACCATTGCCATGTTCAACTGAGCTTGAGCAGAAGCTGTTCAAACTCTTCATCCAGCCAACATAAATTTCTCCTGAGCATTCAAGCATCACCAGGGGATCAAGTGGAGTGGATTTCACAAGGAGGGGAGGCCTGAAAGTTGCTGGAGTGAAAGCTTCGAATCTCAGGTAGCTCAAGAAATATTTTTCCAGAAATCATTTTTTATGTTCTAAACTTGTTCTCCATGCTTCACTGAATATCCTGATGCTTTTAGTTTTGGAAATGGTGATGAAATGAGAATTTAATTGATCTCTGAAACTCTGTGACCTAAATTTTGTTTTGCTCGATTCATGAGTTCAGGGAAGAATAAATTTGTTTTGATTGGGGGGTTTGGTTCGTGAGTGAGTGGGAATCATTTCCATGTTTTTAGATTTTGTTTTAGTTAGGTTTTAAGAGTTTTGGAGATTCTCAGGGAGGGTGCTGGCCGGAGAAGACGACCGGAAGTCTTCTCCGGCAGCCTGAAAGTCATTAACTGCTAATTAGGGTTAGGGCACCAGTTTTGAATGTGAGCCATTGGATTGTGTTTCCCGCACGTGAATGGAAGGTCTGGATCATTTCATTAAGTTTTAATTATGAATTATTATTTAATTAATCAGGATTAAGCTGGTTTGAACCTGGGCCGTCCAGATGCGCGCCCAGTCAACCCCTTTTAGCCCAGAAGCAATCTCAACCCTCCATTCTGATTACTTTCCTTTATTTTAATTTATTTTCATTTCTTTCTCATTTAACTTGCATATTTAATTTAAAATAGTAAAAAATGTTTAAAAATTATGAAACTTTTTCTCATGAGTTTTAATAATTTTTATGACACAAAAATATTTTTATTTTTATTTTTTAGCATTAAAAAAGTATTTTTAAATATTTAAAAGATTATTTTTAATTGATTAATGAGAATTAATTTATTAAAAATACTTTTAGGTATTTAAAAATCACCAAAAAATTCATGAAGTGTTCTAAGACATTTAGAAACATTGTCCAACCTTCAAACCAAATTTCTTTTTGCATCTTGATGCATTTTAAGAATTTTTCATTGAATAAAAATCATTTTTATGCATTAATTTGATTCAAAGTTCAAAAAATAATTTATGCCTATTCATGAAGGGTTGGACATTGATTCTTCTTGCATTGCATTGTGTTTAGCATGTAGTTTTTGGGTTTAAATGGCCTTGATTTGATTCCTCATTTTCAATTTGTTTGGCATTTCTTTTGTTTAGGAACCCTAAAAACCCTAATAACTTGTAAAAATCATAACTTGAGATTGGTTAAGAGTTGAGACCTCCCCTTTGGACATTGGTTTAGTATAGGATTAGGGGTCCTTTGAGTGACATTTTCCATTTTTTATCTTATGGTTTGCTTCTGTTTTTGGTTTTTGTTTGATGTTTGGTTCATAAACCCTAATTTGGGCTTCCATATGTATCCATCTTGCATCCTCTTGCATAGCATGACTTGCCTTGACATTCCATGTTTCCATGTGATTCATTTGACATCATAAGACATATAGAAAGCATGCTTGATCATTGCATCATGTATTTGCCACTTTGTATGCCATTTGCATTCCATAACTTGTCATGTATATCCATGCTTCCTAACTTGCTTCATTTGCATTCATAAACTTGTATGATCATCTCCATGCTTTGTTCCATTGTTTGTATAACTTCATAGCATCATTATCATCATAAGCATGCTTCTGGTTTTGTTTCTCATCATGTCATCTCATCCCATTTTGCATTGCATTGCATTTCTTTTCTAATCTTTCAGGTGGTAAGTGATGTTGAGAAGTGAATTTGCCTTCACTTCTCATAACTTTTCCTTTTCATCTCTCTTGCATCCATTGCTGCATTTTTATATGTGTTTGAGTTTGAGCTTTCTCATTCTTGTTCTTCTTACTTTCTTTCTTCAAGTGACTTGACTTCTTGAATGAAGCAAGTCACTTTGCTTCTCTTGATCCTGTTCATCTGCATCCTGGTGGTTCTCTTTGAAGATTTTTCTTGATAAACCTCATAAACCTTAGGAACAACCAAGCATGACAATGATTAGGGTTTTGATTAGTCTCCCCTCTTAGTTTTACCTTTGTGTCTCTTTGTGTCTTCTCTCCTCATCTCATGATCAGGGACTAAACCCTAAAGGCTTTAAGGCTTTGTGATTAAGCTTATGCCTGCATCCTTCTCTTAGGATGGAGTGTATAACTTTAATCCTAAGTGTTAAACCCTTAATGTGTTTAAATCTCTAAATCAATTCACTTAATAAGTATCAAGACATCACACTCGTAACTTGGGCCTTGCATTAGGGTTCTAATTCTTCCTTAACTGGTTAAGAAGGACTAACCCTAGTGTTAATGGACAAGTCCCCCTCAAGTTGTCTTATAAACCCTAAAACTCACTTCATCATCATATAATTAACTAAAATCCACTCAATAAAGGCTTGTTTTGTCATGAGTTTAATCCCTAATCATGGATTAAGTTGAGGAGCTTTCCTCAGCTTAAACATCCTCATCTATTATCCTTCTATTAGGATGGTGTAATGAGTCTGTTTAATCCCTGATTATGGCTTAATCTCATTACTTAACACTAAACAAAAACAACAAAAACATCTAGTTAATCACAAGTAGGTTAATGATCTTAATCCTACACCAAAGGTGTTTAAGTGTGAGAATCTGACTTCACACTTAAGGTATTCTCATTACCCCTAATCAGAGGGAAGATGTGATGAGTTTACTAAATCCATTGGTTTAGACTTAAGCTCATTAACTTATGACAAAATCCAAAAACAATAAAAGACTGAAAACACAAAAACAAACAATAATCGTCTCCTCCGGGATTCTTTTCTCATCTCATTCACTCACAAACGAGAGCTCGCTTCTTCCATCTAATGCAAGACAGTTTGCACCTGAGCCAGACAGGTCATACACTTGAGCATAGACAAGTAAGCAGTTCACAAGTCAAGTCATCTTTCAGTCTCTTTGGGTCGAACTACGGCGTTCTGACTTCCTCATTGCACGAGAGGATACGTAGGCATAACTTAACAGTTATCGAACAAAAGTCTCTGTATATTCCCCCTCTTTCTAGCCTCATTCTTTTAGCCTCATGATCTTGAGCATTTCACTCCTGTTCTTACACTGACACTTCACTTATATACTTCACTTTTTTCTTACACTGACACCTGTACATTTTGTTTTCCAGCTCTTTTACACACAAATTGCACTGACACTACCCCTTTAAAACACAAATCTTTTAAGCGTGGATCCCGTCGAGTACGGCGGACAATCTGGGTGCTAATACCTTCCCAGGTTGTAACCAACCCCCTTTCTCAGTCTCTCTGGTTCGCAAGCGTCTTATCCATCTCTTTCTAGGCCTATGCAGCATTGCCTTTCCTCCGGGATAAAAATGCCTAGATGGCGACTCTATTCATCTCCAGTGAGTTCACGGCTGTGTGTTCTCATTGTCCCTTTCGCCGACCGTTCGCGTCTGTACCTTTATCTGGGCCTTTCCCCACCTATCGGGAGCGACACTGATCATGTCCCTTTATTCAGGGAACATTATGGTGGCATTATGGACATGATCATGGACTTGGATGCATCTTAGAGGAGCATGATCCACACTTGTCTTCAGTTCTATGACCCTCCTCCCAGATGTTTCACTTTCCCAGATTTCCAGTTGGGCCCTCTGCTAGAGGAGTTCTCCATGTTGATATGTGTTCCCATCAGGAGAGGGATTCCTTTCAACCCTGAGATGACTGCTCCCAGGAATGAAGATATAGCTAAGGCTTTGCATTTGGAATCCACCCTCATTGACCAGAATATGACCACTAAGGCTGGAATCCTAGGCCATCATTTGGACTTCTTGGTTACTCAGGCCACCATTCATGCTGCAGCAGGGAAGTGGGACACTATTTGTACTCTTCTGGCCCTTAGCATATATGGCATCATCCTGTTTGCAGGCGAGCCTAAGTTTGTAAGCAAGAGTGCTATCCACCGTTTCTTGTTGAAGAATCCAGTCCCTACCTTGCTTGGGGACTTTTACTACTCAGTGTATCAAAGGAATGAGAAGCAGAGGGGGAGATTAGTCAGATGTTGTGCACCTCTCTTCTATTGTTGGTTGTTGAGGCACTTGCCAAAGTCAGAAGCTTTCCTGAACCCTCATCAGTCAAGGAACTGGGCTAAGAGAATGATTGCCCTTATATCAGAAGACATCAGATGGTGCACTCAGAGAACCAAGGGCAGAGATATCATCACCAGCTGTGGGCAGTATCCCATTGTACCCCTGATTAGAGTGAAGGGTTGCATCAACTACAATCCTCTGTTGTTCAAAAGGCAATTAGGGTATGCCTTGGTACATCCACCAAGAGAGAAAGACTTGTCAGAAACCCTCTATTGTGACATTCAGCACAACCTTGCCATTGCCAGACAAGCAGCCTAGGCTTGGGACTATATTCAGACTAAGGGGACATATATTCTTGGCATGTGCAACAACATAGCTTCAGCTCAGTATCTTGATTGGTCTCGTATAAGGGGACAGATCACCCGCATGCCATTCACCTTAGAGGATGTGCCTGGACCATCAGCAGTGGAGCCTGCAGCTACTGTCAATTAAGAGGTGTGTGAGAAGTTGAAGGAAAGGAATACTCAGCTTTCTGAAGCTCTAAAGAAGACCCTCTGGGAGAGGAATGATGGTCGTCTAGACAATGAAAGGTTAGAGAAGCTCCGGATTGAGCACTTGACCAAGATTGAGAAGATACATGATTACATCAGAAGGGCTAGAGCAGGGGAGTTAGTGTTGAAGAATGCTTGCAAGGAAGCCAAGATTCAGAAGGACAGAGTTGAGCACTACTTGGAAGCGAGTTAGGCTAGGTGGATCATGATCACTGAGCCTCGATCACAGGAAGATCAGAGGACCCAGGCTAGGATAGAGCAGCTAGAAGCCAATGAGAAGAAGAGTCAGGAGGCCTTGTTAGCAGCATATAAGGAGATCTCCGAGTTGAAGCTCCGGGCGGGGTTGAAGAGATCAAAGGACCAGGATAAGCATAAGAAGTGGACCAGTGCCATTGCCACCAGGAACCTTCTTATCAGGACCATCACAGAGCATCCGGTTGGCCCAGTGACTGAGACTCTCCTGAAAGAAGTCAAAGAGGATGATTATGGATTGGATGTTTGATTTCTATGTACTTGTACTTCTTTTTTATTGTATTTTTGTTGTTGTACTTTGACCCATAATGGGGACTTTGTTGTAATCAAACTATGTATCTTTACATTTTGTAATATATGGTTTGTATTATTTCATGGGCTCTATCTCTCTTCAACATCATCTTTCCTCAAGGTCTGGAAGGTCAAAACCAAAGAACCAAACCGGATACCCTTGGAAGACAAATAGACATCCTGCATTGCATACTAACCTCTTTTCTTTGTTTTGTAGGTTTTTGTTTTTGTTGTTGTTTCTCACTTTGTTGTGATTTCAGGAAACATTGCTCGTAGAAGAGTGTTCCCCGTCAATAGAGTGCACGGGTATACGACAAGAAACATCCTTTCGGGCTTACAAATCTGACTGACGTGAGAACTCAAATGGCCAATGAAAGGACTGAGATGAGGGCCCAAATGAACCAGTTTATGGCATTGATGACTGGATTGGCTCAAAGTCCAAAAAGACTGAGAGAGTTGGTCGAGCGGCAAACTCCCGAGGAAAACCACCCAGGTACAGGGGGTACCAGCAACAATGATCATGTACAGCCTCGTACTGATCCCCCAGAGTTTGGACCTCATCTTAACCCAGACATCAATGCTATAAGAAAAACCCAGGGCAACACTGGAAGGAGGGCCTTGCAGGAGGACCATCAGAAAGAGAAATTCACTGTGGTTGGGGCACGAGACAAAGTCTATGATCGTCAGCTGGACGAGATAGCAAAAAAGCTGAGGTCCTTGGAATCTCAAAACTCTTTGGGTTTTGATGTCATGGATATGGGACTAGTGGAGGGGTTAGAATTCCTCACAAATTCAAACCTCCCTGTTTTGAAAGATACAATGGTACATCCGGCCCTCGTACCCATCTCCAATCTTTCCTGGGAGATTGAAAGCCTACACCATAGATGAAAAACTATGGATGTTTTATTTTAAGGATAGCTTGACAGGGGCATCCTGTGAGTGGTACTCTCATTTGACCAGGGCCATAGTAAGGAATTGAAAAGACTTGGCTGAAGCTTTCATTCATCAATATCAATATAATTTGGACATTGCTCCAAACATAACCCTTCTGATGGGAATGTCACAGTCTTCCCGGGAAAGCTTTAGAGAGTACGCCCAAAGATGGAGGCAATTAGTTGCTGCCGTTCAACCCCCGATGTCAGGGGACTTATATTGATAGGTTGGATGCATTCTCTTCCACTAGCTTTGCAGACGTGGTTATAGTTGGGGAAAGAATTGAGAGCTTATTGAAAATGGGAAAGATTTATGACAACGGCGCCAGTTCAAGGAGTGTAAGGAAACCATTTGCATGGCCCCACAGATCCGGTGAAACAAATTTTGTACATATGGGAAAAGGAAGACCCCAATATCTGCCAAGATCAATTGCCGCTGTCACTATTCCTACTCCACCTCCACAATACACTCAACAACCACATCATTTTCCTTAACAACAACAGTTTCCTCAACAAAGATCCTACAACAACAACAACCAACAACAATGCCCTTTCCAGCAACGGCCATCTTAGGTTAACAGGTTGATTGACCCTATACAATGCCATATGCCACCTTATTGCCACAACTCCTGAAGCTTAATCTTGTCGAGTTAAGAACATTAGCTCCACCAGATCCTCAGAACCTTCCGAGAAATTACGACGTCAACGCCAGGTGTGCTTTTCATTCTAAAGCACTTGGTCACACCACAGAAAAGTACAGGGCTTTGCACATGAAGGTCCAGGATCTGGTAGATCCAAAAGCCCTAAATTTTGCACCACCTCCTAATGTCACGAAGAATCCTATACCCATCCATGGTGGGCCAAGGATAAATGCAATAGAGGAGGGCTCACCCATGAATTTAATTGAAGATACTGCAAGCATTCAAACACCTCTGGCAGAGGTTAAAGCTCAGCTTTTAAAATGCCAGGTGTTCCCAGGTTGTGAGGCCTGCTATGAATCTTGCAAGGTTTCCGTCAATGGGTGTGTAAGCTTGAGGAATGGCATCAATGGCTTGATCAGAGAGGGTATCCTACAAATAACAACAACCGCTTTTACAACACCAACAACTCCTTTTTTAACAACAAGTATTTCTCCTACAACTGCAAAGACAATTGTTCCTACAGACTCGTCTACAAAATCAACAACCACCCCTTCCATTACTTCAACAAACACCAGTTCAATTGCATCCACTTCTACAACTACAACAGCCACTAACAACAAAGTCTCCACAGGCACCATCTATTACGACCCTGCAACGGTCCTTGTTTCCAACAATTATCAACAATAATCTCAACAAAAATTTCAGCAACAACCAAGCCTCAGTTAATCATCACCACCATCAATCAGAAGTCCTGTTACCATCTTGTATGATCCACAAACAATAATGGTTCCTACCTCTGCTGCAATCAGTCTAATCACCATCACGGTGTCGGGTCCCATTCCATATGATAAAGACAATGTTGTACCATGGCCCTATGGTTCAGACCTTTACTGCAATGGAGAAAGAGTCCTTCTTGATCCCTCGGTTCACACACCACAAATGGATAATGTCGGGGGAGGCTGGGGCTTCACCCGAAGCGGACGCCTCTTCGTGTCACAAGTTCCAAGAACCAATGTTGAGGCAGAGGCTGCTGCCAAAGCCAAAGGTAAAAGTGTGGCACCTGAAGAACCTGTACCAAAAGAAGCCCATAAATCATCCTTTCATCAGGATGTGGATGAATTTATGAGGATAATCAAAAGAAGTGACTACAAGGTTGTGGATCAGCTCCACCAGACTCCTTCCAAGATCTCCATCTTATCCCTGCTGTTGTGTTCCGAAGCTCATCGGGATGCACTACTTAAAGTCTTGCACGCAGCCTACGTGTCGGAGGAGATCACAATGAATCAGCTCAAGACAGTGGTGTCCAATGTTAATACTAGCCATGGGCTAGGTTTCACCAATGCTGACTTGACAACGAAAGGACGTCACCACAACAAAGCTTTACACATCACCCTGGAGTGTAAAGGGTCTGTGCTCTCGCATGTTCTTGTTGACACAGGGTCTTCACTCAATGTCTTGCCAAAGAAGGCTCTTGTCAAGCTCGAATACGATGGAATAGCTCTATGACCAAGCAATCTGGTGGTTAGGGCTTTTGATAGCTCCAAGAGGTATGTTCTTGGAGAGGTGGAGCTTCCTGTGATAATCGGTCTGCAGGTCTTTCAGACTACTTTCTATGTGATAGACATTCAGCCGGCCTACAGTTGTTTTGAAATATGAGTGGGAAGGACAGATTATCACCATCTTTGGTATAAAGGATATATTTGTTATCCATCTGGATACGTACAAATACATTGAGATGGATGGTGAAATTCATGAAACCATGAGCCAGGGGTTCAAAGCAATGAACGTCAATGAGGCGACAACTGAAGTATTTGCTGCATCCCAGGAAGATAGGATGGGTACTTCAATTGTCTCCTATCAGCAAGCCCGAAAGGTTGTTGAAGATGGAAATGCCCAAGGCTGGGGCAAGCTGCTACCAGTGGAGAAGAAGGAGGACAAATTTGGTTTGGGTTACAAACCATTCCGACAAGTTCAAACAGAGGTTGCTAAGGAGCCCAAATTTATCAGTGGGGGGATGTTCACCCCAGATACTGTCAATAACGTGGAATACGAGGCGGAAAGCGAGCTTAACTTGGAGAACCGGATTCTTCCGAGGATCCCGGGTCACCAAGTCCTTAATTGGTCTTCCCAGGAAATTATAAGGGTTACTCCTGCAGAGTAATTATTATTTCCTGCTTTTTTCAGCATGCATCAAGTCCTGCATCTTGCCCAAGGTGTCAGGACTCATTTTGTAATAGGGCCATATTTGTATTTTTGTGCAAATGGAATATCAATGAATATCGGACATCTTTTGCAAACAATTCTCCCTTTCGCTCACTGTCTTTTCATTTTTCACTTTTGTACAAAACAATAAAATGGTAATGTTTTCAAAATATTAAGTTCATTTTACGCTTTTTCTAAACAAGATTAAAATTGATCACTAAAACGAACAAATCTCAACCCTTGTAGAGTGTCGCTCCCCCGAAAAGACACCAGGTCAGACAGGGTGCAGACGCGAACGGTCGGCGAAGAGAGAAAATGAAATGAAGATGAATAGAGTCGCCATCTAGGCATTTTTATCCCGAAGGAAAGGTAATGCTGCATAAACCTAGAAAGATATGGATAAGACGGTTGCGAACCAAAGAAATTGAGAAAGGGGGTTGGTTACAACCTGGGAAGGTATTAGCACCCAGATTGTCCGTCGTACTCGACGGGATCCCCACTTGAAAGTTTGTGTTTAAAAGGGGTAGTGTATGTGCTATCTGTGTGCAAAAGCTAATAATTAAAGTACGAGTGTCAGTGCAAAAGGGTGAATGCTCAGGAAACTGAGGCTCAGAAAAGAATGCTGAAAGAGGGGAAAGACAAAGAGTCTTTTGTTCGATAACTGTTAAGTTATGCCTACGTATCCTCTCGTGCAATGAGGAAGTCAGAACACCATAGTTCGACTCAAAGAGACTGAAAAAGAAATTGACTGTGAACTGCTTACTTGCCTATGCTCAAGTGTATGACTCATCTGGCTCGAGTGCTAACTGTCTTGCATTAGATGGAAGAAGCGAGTTCTCGTTTGAATGAGTGTGATGAGAAAAGAATCCCGAAGGAGACGATTATTGTTTTTGGGGTTTTTCATAAGTTAATGAGCTTAAGTCAAAATCAAGGGCTTGCAAACTCATTAAATCCTCCCTGATTAGGGATAATGAGCCTACTTAAGTATGAGATAAGCATCTCAACTTAATTGCCTTAATGATGTAGGATTAAAATCATTTACCTACTTGTGATTAATTAGATTTTTTTGGGTTTTTTTGTGTGTTAAGTAATGAGTTTAATCTCTAATCACAAATTAGTGGGCTCATTACACCATCCTAATAGAAGGATAATAGATGAGAACACTTTAGTTGAGGAAGATGCCTCAACTTAATCCATGGTTAGGGATTAAATTCATTATATAACAAAGCCTTTATTAAGTGGATTTTAATTAAGGGGTGAAATTAAGAAGTGGATTTTATGATTTGTAAGACAACTTGAGGCGGACTTGTCCATTAAACACTAGGGTTAGTCCTTCTTAACCATAAGGAAGAATTATAACCCTAATGTAAGGCCCAAATTACAAGATAAAGTCTTAGTGATTATTAATGTGATTTGATTAAGAGGCTTAAACAAATTAAAGGTTTAACACTTAGGATTAAAGTTATACACTCAATCCTAAGAGAAGGATGCAGGCATAACCTTAATTCCAAAGTCATAAAGCTTTAAGAGTTTAGTATCTGATTATTGAGATGAGAAGAGAGACTCAAGGAGACTCAAAGGTAAAAAGCTAAGGGGGACTAATCACCACCCTAATTTTTATCATGCTTGGATGTTCCTATGGTTTGTGAGGCTTAAGAAAGATCTTCAAGGAAACCACCAATGGAAGAAGCAGATGAAAGGAGGAAGAAGCAGAAGAATAAGTTACTTACTTCATTGAAGAAGATAAGTAACTTAAAGAAAGAAAGTGGGAAAGATGGAACATAAGTGAATCAAATTCACTTCAAAAACAAATAAAATGAAAATGAAAGAGATAAGAAGAAGTGAGAGGTGAAGGCAAATTCACCTCCCAAAATAACTTACCAAAACCTGAAAAGTTAGCATGTATGCATAAGGTATAAAGCATGAAGAAATGAAGTGAAATGAGATGAAATGACCAAAGTCAAAAGGGTTTATGCAATTCATATGTCATGTAAGATGATGCAAAGGCATACAAAATGCATATGAATGAACATACACGAATGAGATGTCATGTAAGCATGCTTTGAAGTTTGAAAACATATGAAAGTTTATGAAATGAAATGAATGCTAAACATGGAAAATGGATGAAGAAATGATCAAGCAATGTACTAACATGCCCTAATATGTCTAAGATGACATATGAATGCAAGAAGTGTCATGGCAAGTTTATGTAATGATGCATATGCAAGATGAATGCAAGTGAACATGTGAAATTAGGGTTATATGAACATGTAAGATGCAAAAGGATAAAACAGAAGCATGTGACATGATAAAAAATTGAAACCAAGCTCAAACAAACCCTAATCCCATATTAGGTTACACCCCAAAGGAGATGGTCAGAAGCCTAACCAATCAAAAGCTATGATTTTCCTAAGTTTTATATGATTTTTGGGTGGTTCAAAGGGAAAAATGCAAATCAAATTGAAAATGCAAGATAAATTCATGAGGGAAAATACCTAAGAACTACATGACATATGCAAATCAATGCAAAACGAATCAACTTCAAACTCTTCTTTGTTAGGCAGAAATGATTTTTTAAAGTTAGGGTTCAAAAATATGATTTTAATGACCCTTAATTAAAAGAAAATGGGCAAACTATGATCAAACCTAAAAATAAATTTGTGTGAAGAGTTTGAAAATGTTTCTAAATGCATTGGAATGATTCATGGTTTTTTTTGGTGAATTTTAGAAACCTAAATGTATTTTTAATTAATTAAAATACTTTAATTAATTAAAAATAATATTTAAATATTTTAAAAATTCTTTTTTAATGCAAAAAATAAAATAAAAATCATTTTTGAAATGAGAAAAATATTTAAAGTCAGAATGCAAAAGAAAATATTTTTTGAATGCTTTTTGCTATTTTAAATAAATTATGTAAGAAAAATGAATTAAAATGAATTAAAATGCAATAAAAAAGAAAAGTCAGCGCATCCAATGGCTGAGGTTTAAATGAAAAAGGTGGGAGTTGACTAGCGCGAAAATGGGTGGCTGAGATTCAATCTGAGTAATTTAAATTAATTAACTTAATTAAATGAGATTAGGGTTAAGTGGATCAATCCTGGCCATTCGTACGCGCGGGTAAAACACATCCAAGGGTCAGAGTTCAAACTGGGCAACTAAACCTTAATTAGGGTTCTAATCACTTTTAGGTGACCGGAGCTAGCTCCGGTCATCTTCTCCGGCAGGCCAATCACCCTAACTTCTTCCCTAGGCCAAATTAAACCCTCTGACTCTCCAGAATCACTCAACTAACAACCCTAAACACGAATCCAGCAACAAAATCCATTTATGTTTCATCAATATCAAGATTCGAAGCAAAACGGAAAATTACACAAAACTTTCAGAAGTTCAATACATGCTTGATTCTTAACCATTTTCAAAAATTAACATATCAGGATGATCAGCTAAATATGTAGAAGCATTTAAGAACTTAAAATAAGAGTTCTGGATAAATTGTTCATCATAACTACCTGAGTTGAAGATTTGTGTTCTTGAGCTTTCTGACCTCTCTCTTGGTTCAAATCCACCCCAATGAACTTCCTGATGATGATGAGAAGCTTAGAGCAAGCTTGTAATGGCTATTTTGATGTGTTTGGTTCTGAGTATGCAGAAACCGTATTTCTGATTGAGGGTGTGTTAGGCTATGGTGAAGGGTGGGAAATGATCCTGAGGTGTTTTTGAGTTGATTGGTGAAGGAAGTTTGAAGTTTCAGTGGTTGGTTTTTGAGATTCGAAGAGAGGAATTTTTTGAGGGATTTTGTGATATCTGAGTGTTGGGATGATTCAGGCTCTTGTGTGTTATGAAATGGCTTGCATAATGTTTGTTTAAGCCAATGGGATTGCTCAGATAGTTGTTGTGGCATAGGCTGATTGGTATGGGGTGTTTTGCAAAAAAGTCAATTTTTGTGTACTTGAGGTATGGGCCATGGAAGGTCTTGCTTTTTGGGGTGTCTGGGCTCAGCAAGATTCATGGAGAGCCATATAATCAAGATTATGCAGCTGGCACAAGTGGATGGAAGGATCCAAGGCATTTTGCAAATTTTGGGAGTTTTGGCCCTTTTGTGATTCCTTGAAGTTCAAGCCATGGAAACCCTAGGTTTAATGCACAATTCTAATGTTTAGAGGTTGTCTTGACATGTTGTGAAGTGTTTGTGCATATTAGAAGTCATTAGAATGTTTGAACATGCCAAAATGCAAAATCCCTCTTTGACATGAAACTTGAAATTATAGGATTTTTGCCAACTTTGAAAGGCCATATCTTGAGTTCTATGATGAATCAAGACATGTTCTTGTACTTTTTGAAAAGGGAAAGACCCAATATACAACTCTCATGACCAAGAATTTTTCATTTGATGCATTTTTGGTTATGAAAGAGGAGGTTAAAAAACTTTCCCAAAATGGAAAGTTTGCATTTCAAGTCATTTCCAAAAATGGCAAGTTTGCAATTGGCTCAAAATTCTTCAATTTTGTGAACTTCCAACCACTTCTAAGATCAAATAAAGATCATAGAACTTCAATTTAATGAAAATACCCCTTTGGTTCCATTGTTGGGGGCCTCAGATGCCCTGATTTTGACATAACTTGCTCAGGAAGTTACCCAGTGAACAGATGACCTCCACAATGAATTTCTTCATCAAACTTGGTACACATGATCCTTATGACAAATTAAGAACATTAGAAACAAGAATAGCCCAAAAATTTGGAGTTAAGGCCTCTGAAACCAAAACCCTAATTTTGGTCATCTGTGTAGTGAAACCCTAGCTCTGCTTCCATGCCTTTGCCAGTTCTTGTGATCCCTTGACTTCCATGAACTTTGAGGAGCATAATATGATGATAGAACACGCATAGACCCTCTTGGAAAGCTTTGAGGCCTATGGGATGGCTCAGATGGATTCTTGGATTGCTCAGATCACAAACCCTAGATGATGATGAACTTGAACTTATGCAGTGAAGGAAATATGCTAAATGAGATGTAATGCTTATGTTAAAACTAAAATGAAAGATCACAAGCCATGGTGTGATATGAGTTAGGGAAAATTTGGGGTGTTTACAGTTTCCCCTATTCAAACATGAGTTAGCTGTGCAGGATGTAAGCGCCTGGCTTAACAGACAAATAAGATAACTTGTGGTTGAATACCAAAGAAAGTCCAAAATTTGCACTCGCTGGATAGAAGAAGAAAAGGGATATAAATTTTAAAAGGTAGTATAGTATAATTATCAAATGAAAACAATGGAGGACGATCATCGAGCAGAGGACGACTGTTGGGGATAAAGCGGTAAGTAAGGCAATGACGGGGACGACCGACAAGCTGGGGAAATAAAGAGACCATGACGGGGACGACCATCAGGTAAAGAAACAAGATTCTCTGGGGATTAAAGTAAAGGCAATGATGGGGACGACAATCAAGCTTTGGGAAGTAAAGTAAACAACGATGGGGATGGCCACCAGTTTAAAGAATAAATGAAATAATGATGAGGAACGGTCATCAAAGGTGAAGGACGATCACCTAGCAGGGGACGGCTGCTCTTTATCACGACATAAGACGAATGTCGGATAGAAAAGGTCGATGATGGGGGACGGCCATCGGATAAAAAAATGATGAATGGCAATCATCAAGAGGTGAAAGACGATTACCTAGCAGGGTACGGCTGCTCTCTGGGTTTATCACGACATAGGAAAAATGTAAGATAACAAGATCAACAATGGGGACGACCATCAGATGAAATGATGAGGGATGGTCATCAAAAGGCGAAGGATGATCACCTAGCAGGGTACGGCTGCTCTCAGGGTTTATCACGACATAGGAAGAATGTCGGATAACAAGATCAACGATGGGGACGGCCATCGGATAAAATGATGAGGGATGGTCATCAAAAGGTGAAGGACGATCACCTAGCAGGGTACGGCTGCTCTCGAGGTTTATCACGGCATAGGAAGAAGGTCAAATAACAAGATCAATGATGGGGACGGCCATCAGATGAAATGATGAGGGACGGTCATCAAAAGGTGAAGGACGATCACCTAGCAGGGTACGGCTGATCTCAGGGTTTATCGCGACATAGGAAGAATGTCGGATAACAAGATCAACGATGGGCACGGCCATCGGATGAAATGATGAGGGACGGTTGTAATACCCATATACAAAAGATATACATAAATCATATATTTCATATATAATATTAATAATTTGGTACTGAAATACAAATAAGTTCTTAGCAACACATTGTATTAAATATAACCACTACAACATAAGGTAATAAACAAGGCTATATAATAGTACAAGATGTTCAGCTACAAAAAGATCTAAGAGCTAGATCTGAAGATCTCAAAAGTCCACAGCGAAAGATTAAGCCAACAACTAGTAAGGATAATCAAGACGTCTTATCCTTACCCTGAGCGGAACCTGAAGTACCTGAAATAACAACATCAACATGGGGTGAGATAAAACATCTCAGTGGGTTCACTATCTTTGAGTTCTCTCGGCTCTAAGGGTCATTTCCAACGAAACCCGCATGCTTCACGAACCAATTTACACAAGGGACAAGGATATAGGGAAAACTTGGGTCCTCACACGATTTCAAAACACAAAAGGGAAATGTCTACCTCTAGTCCTTACGGATGCTATAGTGAAACATAGTAACAACATAGAGACTTATACAAGACCTTACGGAGGAAAGACATAACACGCGCTTCAATCCTTACGGATGCTTCCCGTGGGACTCAGGTTAACCCACCTCAAGACTTACTCAAGATTGACATAATTAGCATAGCACTTGCCCCAAGTCCTTACGGATGCTCTAGTGAAACACATAGTAACAACATAGAGACTTATACAAGACCTTACGGGGGACTTATAGTCTACACTTCTCAAATCAACGCCCACGTATACACAACGGATACCTCAAGTCCTTACGGATGCTCTAGTGAAAACACATAGTAACCACTTGAGACTTATACAAGACCTTACGGAGGATCCTAAAAACGAAACATAAAACATAAATCAAACGAGTTTAAGGGAAACCTAGATACCTCACAAGTTGTACCTTTTCTCCATTTCCATTAACTCACAAGTTCCATTTTATCAAGGTTTGGTCATTTCAAAATAGTCGGGTAAAAGTCGGCTCGAAATTAATGTTATTCAATCTTATAGATAGATTATTCTTTAAACTTCAAAACGATATGTGGAACGCTCAAAACGGACACCCGAATCATAAGTTACGAATTAAAAACCAAAGTTTGAAGCTACAGGTCTCGCTGAGCGAGCTCCTTCTCGTTGAGCGAAAATCGCCCTGGAACTTTCGCTGAGAGAGGTATGTTGTCTGAGCGAGCTACACCAGTCTAGGAAGTTACAGCATTACGGGAAAACAATCTTCCCACACCCAATCACTCCCAAACTTGAACCAATGCAACAAGACATGACCAAACATATTCATTATCATAATATGAGTATTTTAGGTAGGTTTTAATCGAGTTTTAACCGTTAAACTTCCGATTTTTCTTAGGTTTCCAACTAAGCCCTAACCACAAACATTTCTAAAACTCAACCAAAATCAAAGATAAAAGTTTCTAACTAAGAACCCACCTCGAGAGATGAAGATTGGCGGAAAGATTGAGTTGATTCGACGGACGGATGATCGGGAATGAAGAATTGGAGCTTTAAGGCTTTTTCTCTCTTCTTCTTCTCTTCTCTTCTCCTTTTCTTATTTTCTTCTTTCCTTACTAACATTTTCTTTCTCTCATAATCTTTCTATATATATAAAATATAAAAGCTTATATTTTTACCGATAAGTCAAAATAAGAGAGTATCCGAAAATATCTCTTAATCCGATATTTTATAAAACCTCTGATTCAGCTAATATCAATTAATAAAATATAATCCCATGAATTACTCTATTTAGTTCCATTAAAATTCCTTAGAGTATTCCGAAATAATATTATTACCAATTAATATTGTCCAGAGCTTTAAATAAAATACGGGGTATTACATCTTCCCCCCCTTAAATAAAATTCGTCTACGAATTTCAAAGATTACCTGAACAGGTGAGGATATGATTCCCCCATTTCTGATTCTAAATCCCACGTAGCATCACCCAGATGCGTCTCTTCCCATTGAACTTTAACAAATGGTATTTCTTTATTTCTCAGTACCTTGGTTTCTCTCCCAACAATACGGCTTGGTTTGGGTTCAAAGCTCAAATCTGTTTCTATTTCGATAGAATCCGGCAGAATAGGATGAAGAGGATCGGGGATGAACCTACGAAGTTGGGATACATGAAAGACATCATGCATTTCAGATAGAGATGGAGGCAAGGCTAAACGGTAAGTGAATTCACCAATCCTTTCTAGGATCTGATACGGTCCTACGTATCTCGGACTTAACTTACGCGACTTACACGGTCCTTTCAATCTTAATCTCGGAGTGACTTTCAAATACACATGATCGCCTTACCCAAATTCCAGGGGTCTCCTTCAATTGTCAGCATAGCTCTTCTGACGATCTTGGGCTTGCTTAATCTTTTTTCGGATCATACGAATCTTTTCCGTAGTCTCTTGAATAATTTTTGGTCCTAGAATTCTATCTTCACCCACTTCTGACCAACACAACGGTGTCCTACACTTTCTTCCGTACAAAGCCTCATACGGAGCCATTCTGATGCTCGCGTGATAACTGTTATTGTACGAAAATTCGATCAACGGTAAAAGTTCTTTCCAATTTCCTCTGCTCTCTAAGACACATGCCCTCAACATATCTTCCATCATTTGAATCTTACGCTTCGTCTGACCATCCGTTTGAGGATGATTAGAAGTACTCAAACGCAAATTTGTACCCATGGCTTGTTGGAACATCTTCCAAAATCTCGAAGTGAACTTTAGATCTCTATCCAATACAATACTGGATGGAACACCGTTCAATCTCACAACTTCAGCAATAAACAACCTTGCAAGCTGACTTGCCTTATATGTAGTCCTCACGGCTAAGAAATGCGCATATTTCGTTAGTCGGTCCACAATCACCCAAACAGAGTCATAGCCACCCTGAGTACTCGGTAAACCTACTGCAAAATCCATAGAGATACTATCCCATTTCCAAATTGGAATGTCAAAAGGTTGTAACAATCCACCTGGCCTTTGGCGCTCAATCTTCACTTGCTGACACACTGCACATTCTGACACAAACACATCAATGTCCTTTTTCATTCCGGACCACCAATACTCTCTCTTCAAGTCTTGATACATCTTCGAAGAACCCGGATGTATCGTAAAAGAACCTTTATGTGCTTCTTCCAGAATTCTTCTCTTTAACACATCGTCATTCGAAACACAAATTCTTTGATTAAATAGGATGATCCCATCTAATGCTCTCACGAAACCCAGTTGGAGTAACAGTCCTTGCAGCTTCTCATCCAAAACTTGCGCTTGTTGAATATCATTCCTCAATGTAGAATTAATATTCAAGTTTCCCATGATTACGCCATTCGGAGTCCAAACAAACTGAAGGTTAAGGTCTCGAAACTTTTCTAATAATGTATACTCTAATACCATCAATTCGGCACTACGAATCACATTTCTACTCAAGGCATCTGCCACTTTGTTTGCTTTTCCGGGATGATACTTCAACTCAAGATCATAATCCTTTAAATACTTCATCCATCTTCTCTGTCTCATATTCAGCTCCTTCTGATCAAAGAGATACTTCAAACTCTTATGATCACTAAACATCTCAAAACGCACACCATACAAATAGTGTCGCCACACCTTCAAAGTAAACACCACAGCCGCTAATTCCAAATCATGTGTAGGATAATTCTTCTCATGAACTCTAAACTTCCTGGAAGCATACGCCACCACCTGCCCCTCCTGCATGAGAACACCTCCTAAACCCATCTTTGAAGCATCGCAGAACACTTCATAAGATTTGTTAGGATCGGGAATAACCAAGACTGGAGCAGTTGTCAATCTCTCTTTCAACCACACGAAACTTTGTTCACAGTCAGCATCCCATTCAAAATCGAAGTCCTTCCTAGTGAGTTTAGTTAATGGTAGCGCCATCTAGGAAAAATCTTTAATAAATCTTCTGTAGTAACCTGCCAAACCTAGAAAGCTTCTCACTTCGGCAACATTCTTCGGTCTCTCCTAATTAATTACAGCTTCTATCTTTGACGGGTCTACAGCTACACCTTCTTGTGATATAACATGACCAAGGAACTTGACTTCTGACATCCATAATTCACACTTACTAAACTTAGCAAAAAGTTGCTTTTCCTGCAGTATCGATAGGACAATCCTTAGATGTTCTCTATGCTGTTGCGGAGTACGAGAATAGATACGAATATCATCGATAAAGATCACCATAAATTTATCCAAATAATTCTGGAATATCCGATTCATGTAGTCCATAAAAATAGCTGGAGCATTCGTCACACCGAAAGGCATTACTAAGAATTCAAAATGACCATAACGGGTTCTGAACGCAGTCTTCGGAACATCAGAAATTTTCACACGAATCTGGTGATAGCCCAATCTCAGATCAATCATCGAGAACATGTAGGCTCCTTTCAATTGATCTAGAAGATCATCTATCCTCGGTAAGGGGTATTTATTCGTAATTTTAACCTTGTTCAACTTTCGATAATCGATGCACAGCCTCATACCACCATCCTTTTTCTTTTCTAACAACACCGGAGCTCCCCACGGTGAGACACTAGGTCTTACAAAATGTCTTGCCATCAAACCATCTAATTGATCCTTCAACTCTTTCAACTCGAGCGGAGACATCCGATAAGGGGAAACGGATACAGGAGCCGTTCTCGGTACCAGGTCGACTGAGAATTCAACTTCTCTCACCGGAGGTAAGGAAGTGACATCTTCAGGAAAAAACGTCGGAAAATTCACAAACTATTGGAATGTTCAAAACTTGCTGGTCAATACTCTCCTCTTTAGTAAGGACAAGCAAAACAGATTTCTCTTGCTCAAACATAAAATTTACCATTCCAATCGTACCTTCTAAGATCGTTGCCAAAACATCTTTCAGACGCACTTCAACGGAGGGAATGAGGATCAACTTCTCTTCACACCCAATAAACACAGAATTAGCAGACAACCATTCCATCCCCATGATAACATCAATTTTCTTAAGGGGCAAACAAATGAGATCAATCTGAAAGACTCTGCCATCCACGAACAACGTACAATCCTCACACTTAAGCGGCGTCTCGACCATTTCATCCATAGCGGTAGTAACTACCATTGGAGGGAAAAAGGGAAAAAGTCGCACCCCAAGTCGCTTTGCACAAATAGTAGATATACGAGAATGCGTAGCTCCACAATCAAATAAAACAAGACAAGGATGGTTGTTAATAAGACAATTACCCGCAATCAAGGAATTGTCTCCTTTCGTCTTCCTGGCGTCCATAGTATAAACTCTCCCTTGAGTCAAATCCTTCCTCTGAGGGCAATCCCTAGATATATGTCCTTCCCTTTGACAATGATATCAAAATACACCGTTCTGCTCACACCTTCCAAAATGATTCTTGCGACATCAGGGGCAAGAAGGAGGAACACTGGATCTAGGACTCGACACCTGTTTCCCCTTGAAGGGTTGAGTCCTCGGCCTAAAAGATTGACTAATCCTCCCCCTATCTCCTTGAACCACTCTTCCGGTACTAGCTTATGCTCGAAATTTCTTCAAACTATGTTCTGCAACATAGCATTGCCTCAACATCTCGGAGTAAGTAGTGAACTCCCTTTGAGAGACACTATGCGAGATCTCGGCCCTTAGCCCAAACAAGAACTGGTCAATTTTCCACCTGTCATCAGGGGCATACATAGCCTACCTAGATTAGGCCGCCATGTCCTCAAACTTCTCTGCATAACTGGCCACAATCATGCTCCCTTGCCTAAGTTGTTGAAATTCAAACTCTTTTTGCGTCCTCAAGGAACTCGGGAAATACTTGTCCATAAAAACTGTCTTAAATTGTTGCCACGCTCTTGGAATTTCTTGTACCATCATCAAGTTGGAGGCACTTTCCCACCACCTTGTAAACACCCCAAATTTGCCCTCACCCATTCACACCATGGCTTGTGATCATCCTCATATGCATAAACACAAACATATCATCTCATATCTCATTTTTGATTCACTGCATAGTTTCTAAGGCATCTGCACCTAGGGTTTGTGATCTGAGCAATCCCAAAAGCATCTTGAGCCATTCCAAAGGCCACCAATCAACTTAAAGGGGTCCATGTGTGTTCATATGTCATATTCCATCTCCTCAAAGTCAAAACTGCAGAGGAATCACAAGAACTAGGGTTTGAGTGGATGCAAAGCCAGGATGAACTGCACTGTTGACCTAAGATTAGGATTTTGGTTTCAGAGGCCATAACTCCAAATTTTTTGGTCATTCTTGTTTCCATTGCTCTTTATATGGTATAGGGAGTATGCATATCAATTTTCATGAAGAAATTCCATGGGGAAGTCATCTGATCAAGGGTTGACTTTTCAGACAAGTCAGTGTAAAATCAGGGCATCTGAGGCCCCCAATGACCCAACCAATGGTTGATCTTCATCATTTTGAGTGTATATGATCTTTATTTGATCATGGAAGAAGGTTGAAGTTCATAGAAATCAAGAATTTAGGGTTTTTGCAAATGTTGACTTTTGGGCATAGTTGACTTTTCAAGAATGCATCATTTTAGGTCATTTTTCAAGCCATGATTCATGATCCAAAAATGCTTCAAATGGAAAAACTTTGGTCATGAAAGTTGTAGATCTCATCTTTCCCTTTTCAAAAAGTACAAGAACATGATCAAACTCTTCTTGGATCAAAAGTTATGGCAATGCAAAGTTGGCAAAAATCACTTATTTTCAAGATATGCACCAAGTGTGAAAATTGCAAAATCATGTGCTAAGTCAAATTGCAGCTTCTAATTGGTATCAAACCAGCACATAAGCATTCTCTAAGTCCTAAAAATCAAATTTGAACCAAGATCACATGTGTTTAGTTCATGTAACAAGGCATTTTTATCATGAAAGTCCATAAAGCAACAACTTGCAAAAGCACTCATAACACTTCACCAACTTGTCACATTGGGTGCTGAACCAAGCTGACTCTTTCCCCTCATTTTGCTGCGCATAGCCCATGCCTTGTACCAAGCCTAGATCAAGCCATGCTTTCTCTTACAAAGAAATGGACATTTTGCAAAAGTAAACTTACCAATCACTATAGGCCAGGTCACATCATCTGACCTATAGGATTATAATACAATATCCCTTGGCAAGCTAAAGATATGGGAAGGCAAGGCTGAAACATCTCATACACACACAAACACAAGAACACTCCATTTTGCTTTTGCCTTCGAAACTCTCTGCCCAGCTCACATACATCCAAACCATCTTTACCAATCATCTCACCATGTCTCATTGAGCCCAAAGCAACCCAGAACCAAGCCTTGAACAAGCTACCACATCACTGCACCATTTTGACACCAGCTTGCAGTTTCATTCGAAACTCTCATCCTAGCTCACAAACAGTCAAACAAACTTTGTAAAGCTTCTCCATTCACCCTCAGGATCACATAGAACCCATCACCATGACCTGAAACGGCCTAAAGCTCCATTGCCATTTTTGACTGAGCTTGAGCAGAAGCTATCGAAACTCATCAACCAGCCAACTTAAACTCCTTTTGAGCATTCAAACATCTTCTGGGGACCAAGTGGAGTAGTTTGCACTGAAGGAGGTGGCCAGAAAGTCTTCAAACTGAAAGCTTCAAATCTCAGGTAGCTTGAAAATTATTTTTCCAGAAATCATTTTTCTTGTTACAAACTTGTTCTTTGTGTTGTCCTGATCATGAATATGTCTTTGGTTTTGAAAATGGTTTTGTTTTGAGAGTTTAATTTGTCTCTGAAACCTGCGTGCCCTAGAACTCATTTTCTTCGATTCAGTTTGTTTAGGAAGAATAAATTTGTTTTGAGAGAGGGGTTTGATTCGTGAGAGGTTGAGGAACATTTCCATGGTTTTAGATTTCATTTTAGTGACCTAGGGAAGGATTTGGAAGTTTTCAGGGGAGAAGGTCACCGGAGAAGACGACCGGAGCTCGTCTCCGGTGACCTGAAAGTCATTAATGGGTAATTAGGGTTAGGGCTTCAGGTTTGAATTTCAGGCGTTGGATGAGTTGACCAGGTCTTTTCCCGCGCGCATCCAATGGCCCAGATCTTGTCATTAACTTAATTAGGTTTAACTTATTTAATTAATTAAGTTTAGCCCAGTTTGAATGTGGCCCATTGGATCTGGCGCGCAGTCAACCCTCTCATTTCCAGATTGAATCCTGGCCTTCTATGCTGCATACTTTCATTTTATTTAATTTTTATTTCATTTTCTTTCATTTAATTTGCATAATTATTTTAAAATAGCAAAAAATACATAAAAATTATGAAACTTTTTCCTCTGAGTTTTATTATTTTTTATGACACAGAAATATTTTTATTTTATTTTTTATCATTAAAAAAGTATTTTTAAATATTTAAAAGATTATTTTTAATTGATTAATGGGAATTAATTAATTAAAAATACTTTTAGGTATTTAAAAATTACAAAAAAATTCATGAAATGTTCTAAGACATTTAGAAACATTGTCCAACCTTCAAACCAAATTTCTTTTTTGATCTTGATGCATTTTAAGAATTATTCATTGAATTAAATCATATTTTATGCATTATTTTGATCATGGATTCAAAAATTCATTTCTGCCTATTGGAGAAGGTTGAGACATTGATTCTTTTTGCTTTGTCTTGTGTTTGGCATGTAGTTTCTAGGGTAAAAAGGCCATGATTTGATCTTGCATTTTCCAATTGTTTGACATTTCTTTTGTTAAGAACCCTAAAAAACCCTGATAACTTAGAAAAATCATAACTTGAGATTGGTTAAGAGTTGAGAGTTCCCCTTTGGGCAGTGGTTTATTATAGGTCTAGGGTTTCTTTGGATGCCATTTTCCATTTTTTATCTTAGGGTTTGCTTCTGTTTTGGGTTTTTGTTTGTTGTTTGATCCATAAACCCTAATTTGGGCTTTCTCTTGCATTCTTCTTGCATTCTCTTGCATAACATGACTTGTATTTGCATTTTGTGCATTCTTGTGATCCATTTGGCATCTTAAGACGCATAGAAAGCATGTTTGATCATTTCATTACATGTTTGCCATGTCATTTGTCTTGTATGCTTCATAACATTTCATGTTCATTCATGCTCCTTAACTTGCACCATTTGCATCCATGATCTTGTATGAACATCTCCATGTCTTTCCTCATGTTTGCAGCACCTCATAACATCATCATCATCATCAACATGCTTCTGGTTTTGCTTAGCATCATATCATTTCATCTCATCTTGCATTGCATTGCATTCCTTTCTAACATTTCAGGTGGTAAGTGAACTTGAGAAGTGAATTTGCCTTCACTTCTCATAACTTTTCTTTTCATCTCTCTTGCATCCATTGCTGCATTTCTATTTGTGTTTGAGTTTGAGCTTGCTCATTCTTCTTCCCCCCACTTTCTTTCTTCAAGTGACTTGACTTCTTGAATGAAGCAAGTCACTTTGCTTCTCTTGATCTTATTCATCTGCTTCCTGGTGGCTCCTCTGAAGATTTGTTCTTGCAAACCTCACAAACCTTAGGATCAACCAAGCATGACAATGAATTAGGGTTTTTGATTAGTCCCCCCTCATGGTTTTACCTTTGTGTCTCTCTTTGAGTCTTCTCTTCTCATCTCATAATCAGAGGCTAAACCCTAAAGGTTCTAAGACTTTGTGGTTAGGGTTATGCCTGCATCCTTCTCTTAGGATGGAGTGTATAACTTTAATCCTAGGTATTAAACCCTTAAGTTGTTTAAATCTCTTAATCAATTCACTTAATAAGTATCAAGACATCACACTTGTAACTTGGGCCTTGCATCAGGGTTCTAATTCTTCCTTAAGTGGTTAAGAAGGACTAACCCTAGTGTTAATGGACAAGTCCCCCTCAAGTTGTCTTACAAATCATAAAAATCACTTCATCACCATGTCATTAAATAAAATCCACTTAATCAAAGGCTTGTTTTGTCATGGGTTTAATCCCTAATCATGGATTAAGTTGAGGAGTTTTCCTCAGCTTAAACATTCTCATCTATTATCCTTCTTTTGGGATGGTGTAATGGGTCTGTTTAATCCATGATTATGGCTTAACCTCATTACTTAGCACTAAACAAAAAACCACAAAAACATCTAAATAATCACAAGTAGGTTAATGATCTTAATCCTACATCAAAGGTGATTAAGTGTGAGAATCTGACTTCACACTTAAGGTATTCTCATTACCCCTAATCAGAGGGAAGATGTGATGAGTTTACTAAATCCATTGGTTTAGGCTTAAGCTCATTAACTTATGACAAACTTTCAAAAGCAATAAAAGACTGAAAACACATAAAACAAATAATAATCGTCTCCTCCGGGATTCTTTTCTCATCACCTTCATTCATAAACGAGAACTTGCTTCTTCCGTCTAATGCAAGACAGTTTGCACCTGAGCCAGACAGGTCATACACTTGAGCATAGACAAGCAAGCAGTTCACAAGTCAATTCACCTTTCAGTCTCTTTGTGTCGAACTACGGTGTTCTGACTTCCTCATTGCACGAGAGGATACGTAGTCATAACTTAACAGTTATCGAACAAAAGTCTCTGTACATTCCCCCTCTTTCTAGCTTTATTCTTTAGCCTCATGATCTTGAGCATTTCATTCTTATTTCTTACACTGACACTTTCATACTTCACATCACTTATACACTTTACACTGACACCTGTACATTTTCTTCCAGCCTCTTCATACACAGATTGCACTGACACTACCCCTTTAAAACACAAATCTTTTAAGCGTGGATCCCGTCGAGTACGGCGGACAATCTGGGTGCTAATACCTTCCTAGGTTGTAACCAACCCCCTTTCTCAGTCTCTCTGGTTCGCAACCGTCTTATCCATTTCTTTCTAGGTCTATGCAGCATTGCCTTTCCTCCGGGATAAAAATGCCTAGCTGGCGACTCTTTTCATCTCCAGTGAGTTCACGGCTGTGTGTTCTCACTGTTCCCTTCGCCGACCGTTCGCGTCTGTACCCTTATCTGACCTGGTGTCACTTATCGGGAGCGACAGCTTGGCGACTCTGCTGGGGAAGTGTACATTGCAACCAGGGCTTCTGGTTCTTTTTGTGGGTTCCTCCTAGCGCTTGATTGGTTTGTGTTTACTGGGGTGTTATGTGCTATCTGTGATTGTATATTTGTTTTGTTTATTGCTTATGTACAGTTACTTTACTGCTTTCTTTATTGCATTTATTTATATCATACTGTCACTGCTGCTGGCTGGATCTGGTTTTCCTTTGGTGGGTGGGTGTTTCATTGAGAGTTAAGGTCCTATACCTGGGACCTGAGTGACACCTAGGCTAGAGTGAATCATATTCTTTCCCATTCCATTTCGGTCTGGTGCGGGAATATGAAACACGGTTCAGATATGGGTTTCTTCTTGAGAACTCTGTGTTGCGGATTTCCTGCAATGCTAGGGCTATCTGGGAAGCCTGCTAAGTCTGGATGACCTTTTAGTATTGACCTTCAGAAACTGAGGTGAATTAGAGGAGGAATTGTTATGGTTATTGTAAACACTGTACCTCCGGGTTAGAAGTGTTTACACTTCTCATAACGGATCCAAGTCTGAGGATCCTTGTTTTAGAACACCACCTGTGAGGGGGATGGGTTGTTTACAGGTTTGCAGGTACCTTGACCTCAGAATACCCTGTTACTTTGACTTTGTTAAGAATACTACATGTTGGATAGTTCTTGTGATTCTAAAACCCTGGACATGTGACTCTTTATTTGAGTCCCCCACCCTGGTTACTGGATTTATAGACCTCCAACTGGAATTCTTGAACACACATGGATCTATACCAAGGCAGTTAATCAGATCCAGCTCAGTCACAAACCCTTGCATTTCATTTGCATACATACTCATTGCATCATATTAACATATGCTTATTTGTGTTTCAGGGTATCCATTTTCATCTGGTTTTTGGTTTTGACCCCATCTGTAGTTTTGACCTGTCTCCACCAGCATTTGCTTCAGCTTGTCAGACATATACTTCAGTTACTTGCACTAGCCAGCCAGTGGCCCACTCCTCAGCATCTTCATCAGCACTCTACTCAGTCTTCAGCATCATGGCTCCAAAGAAAAGCAACATCACTTATCATTTCTTCCAACCAGACTTATCAGACATCAGGAGGATCCAAACCCTGATCACTCCAGAGCACATACCTTTGTTCAGGGAGCATTATGGGGATATACTTGACTTGGTCATGGATCTGGACCCATCTCAGAGGAGTTTGATCCACACCTGCATTCAGTTTTATGACCCCCCATTGAGATGTTTCACCTTTCAAGACTTTCAGTTGGGCCCTCTTTTAGAAGAATACTCATCATTGGTTGGTTTGCCAATCAGGAGAGAAATTCCTTTCAACCCTGAAATGGTCTTTCCCAGCAATGGAGAGATAGCAAAAGCTTTGCACCTGGAACCTGTTTTGGTTGAGCAGCATATGACCTCTAAAGCTGGGATCCTTGGTTTTCATCTGGACTTCCTAATTTCTCAAGCTAGTCTGAAGGCCTCCCTGGGAGATTGGAGAGCTGTTTGTGCTCTGTTGGCCTTAAGTGTATATGGAATTGTGTTGTTTGCAGATGAGCCTCGATTCATCAGCAAGAATGCAATCCATTTGTTCATCCTGAAGAACCCAGTGCCAACTTTTCTAGGAGATCTCTATTACTCAGTACATCAGAAGAATGAAAAGCAGAGGGGGAGGCTAGTGAGGATTTGTGCTCCATTATTTCATACTTGGCTTCTCAAACACCTACCCAGGACAGATGCATTTTTAAACCCTCATCAGCAAAGCAACTGGGCTAGGAGGCTCACCACCCTAACTTCAGCAGATATCAGATGGTGCACTCAGAGCACCAAAGGCAGGGATATCATCACCAGCTGTGGGCATTTTCCTAATGTGCCTTTGATAGGAGTTAAGGGCAGTATTAATTACAATCCTCTGCTGTTCAGAAGGCAATTGGGCTATGCACTGGTCCACACTCCTAAGGCACAGGACTTAGTGGAGACTCTCTATTGTGAGAACAAGATTAGTTTGACCGTTGTTAGGCAGGCTGCTTGGGCCTGGGATAATGTTCAAACCAAGGGAATAACCATTCTAGGGAAGTGCAACAATGTGGCATCAGCACAATATCATGAGTGGTCCCGTGCCAGGGCCCAATTCTCTGGAATGCCCTTCACCATAGAAGACATGCCTGAGTCATCTTCAGCACCACCCCCTGCCACTATCAGTCTGGAGGAGTTTGAAAGCTTGAAGGAAAGAAATGAGAAGTTGACCCAGGCTTTGCAGAAGACTCTCCGGGAGAGGAGTGAAGGTGTGAGGGAGATTGAAAGATTGGAGAAATTGAGAGTAGAGCATCTGATTAAAATTGAGAAGTCTGGAGATTATATCAACAAGTCTAAAGCTGGTGAACAGATTCTGAAGAATGCTTGTAAAGAAGCCCAGTTCCAGAGAGCAAGGACAGACTTGTATTTGAAAGAGAGTCAAGCCAGGTGGGTCCGGATCACTGAGGCCCGTACTCTAGAAGACAAGAGAGTTCAGGACAAGATGGAGCAGATGGAAAAGGCCCTGGCAGCAGCCCAGAAGGAAATTTCAGAGCTAAAAATCAAAGCAGGAGTGAAGAGGTCTAAGGACCAAAGTCAAAACAAGAAATTGGCTGCAGCTGTTGTTACAAGAAACCTTCTCATCAGGAATCTTACGGAGCATCCGGCTGATCCTGTGACCGAAGCACTTCTCAAGGAAGTTCGTGAGGATGAGTTTGGCCTTGGAGTTTGATCATTTGCTTGTTGTTGTTTCTATTCCATGTACTTTTGCCTTTTTGTGATGTATTTTGACCCCTTTAAGGGCTTGTGTTGTAACTTGGACAAGTTGTATTATTTCATCTTATGTAATATATTTGTGTTGGTTTGTTCCACCTGAGTTCACTTCAAAAGCAACTTCAACAGCAGCATCTTCGAGGGTCTGGAAGGGTCAAAACGGAAGGCCAAACCGGATACCTTGAGAACAAATAAGCATAACTGCATTGCATGCTAACCCTTTGTTTGTTTTGTAGGTTTTTGTTTTGTTGTTGCTAACCTCTGTTGTGAATCTCAGGAATTATTGCTCGCCGCCGGGTATTTCCCCTCAACAGGCCACACAGGTACCCAACTAGAAACAACCTTCCGGGAATTCAGATGGATCAGATGCAGCAGGACCTTACGGAGGTCAGAAACCAGATGGCCAACGAAAGGTTGGAGTTGAGAACCCAGATAACACAGTTCATGGAAGTAATGAACAACTTAGCTCAAAGTCAGGAGAGGCTCAGAGCCTTGGTAGAAGGGAGGAATCAAGATGAGCCCCATGTGGGGACTGCTGGCACAAGTAACAATGAAAGGGTGCAACCCCATGTTAATCCCCCTGTGTTTGGCCCACATTTGCATCCTGAGATCAACATTCCTGCAAACGTTCAAGGCACAGCCACTGCAGCCAGGGTACTTCAGGAAGACCCTCAAGAAGACCAGTTTACTGTAATGGGTGCTGGAGAAGAAGCTTATGATAGGAGATTGGATGAAATAGCTGAGAAGCTGAGGTCCTTAGAATCTCAAAATTCTTTGGGTTTTGACGTGATGGACATGGGCTTGGTAGACGGGGTCAGGATCCCCCATAAGTTCAAGCCTCCTTGTTTCGAAAAGTATAATGGGACTTCATGCCCCCGGACTCATCTACAGTCATTTCTGGGAAGGCTGAAGGCTTATACAATGGATGAGAAGCTTTGGATGTTCTATTTCGAAGACAGTTTGACTGGAGCGTCGAGAGAATGGTACTCTCACCTAACGAGGGCAACTATTAGATGCTGGAAGGACCTGGCAGAGGCCTTCATCAGACAGTATCAGTATAACTTAGACATGGCACCCAACAGGACCCTCCTAATGGGAATGTCACAGTCTTCAAGGGAGAGTTTCCGAGAATATGCCCAAAGATGGAGGCAATTGGCTGCTGCTGTTCAACCCCCTATGTCTGAAAGGGAAATGGCAGATATGTTCATGAATACTCTTCAGGGAACCTATATTGACAGGTTAGCTGCTTTCTCTTCCACCAGCTTTGCGGATGTTGTCATAGCTGGGGAGAGGATTGAAAGCCTGTTGAAAATGGGAAAGATCTCAGATAATGGTGCAAGCTCGTCCAGTAGTACAAGAAAGCCTTTTGCAGGCCCGAGAAGAACTGGCGAGACCAATGCCATCCACACCAACAGGGGCAGACCCCAGTATGTTCAAAGGTCAATAGCAGCAATCACTATCCCTGCTCCCGCTCATCCACAGCCAGTCTATCAACCTCCTCAGCAAAACTTCCAACAGCAACCTCAGTATCATCAGAATCAGTATCCTCCGAGAAATTACAGCACCAACACCAACAACAATCAACAGAGGCCATTCCAACAGAGGCCATCTCAAGCTAACAGGGTAATCGATCCGATCCCAATGCCGTATGCTGCCTTGCTGCCACAACTTCTGAAACTCAACCTAGTTGAGCTAAGAACGTTGGCACCTCCGGATCCCAACAGTCTACCAAGGAACTATGACTCCAATGCTAGGTGCGCTTTTCATTCAAACGCACCTGGTCACAGTACAGAAAAATGCAGGGCTCTGCATATGAAGGTACAAGACTTGGTAGACTCCAAGGCTTTGAATTTTGCACCTCCGCCCAATGTCAATAAAAACCCTATGCCAAACCATGGTGGTCCCCGAATTAATGCTATCGAAGAAAACCAACCGTCTTATTTGATAACTAGTGTGGATCATATCAGGACACCATTGGTGGAAATCAAAGCTCAACTCCGTGAAAGCAATATATTTCCGGGGTGTGAACTAGGGTGTCCCTACTGCAATATTTCATGGAACGGGTGTGAGGACCTGAGGAATGGCATTGACAGCCTTATTCAGAGTGGCCTGCTACAGATCACTACATCATTTCCGACAAATCCGGCAACTTCATCAGCAACGGTTTCAGACCCTCCTACAACTGCAGCAACTATGGTTCCCGACAATTCACCAGCAACATCAACAAGTACTTCACCTGTCCTCCCAAATGATCAGTTTCCAACAGTTTCTCCTGCTACAACTTCAGCTTCATTCCATTTCGAATCTCCATCAACAACAACAACAGTCCTTCCAACAGTACCTCCTACAACACCAGCAATCAATCATGAAGATGTCTCCACTGTTACCATATTCTACGATCCTGAGAATAACTCCGCCTACCATTCAGAAGGTGCTGCTCCCATCAGAGCACCAGTTACAATCTTTTATGATCCACAAACAGTTACAATCCCTTCAGCAGCAGCAGTCAGTCCGGTCACTGTCACGGTGCCTGGACCAGTACCATATGAAAGCAATAGGGCCATCCCTTGGCACTATGGCTCTGACGTGTACTGCGAAGGAAAAAGAATCACTCTTGAAACATCAACACCTGCACCACAGGTAGATAATGTGGGCGGAGGCGGAGGCTTCACCCGAAGCGGACGTCTCTTCGCTCCACCAATTCAAAGACCTACTGCCGAAGCAGAAGCTGCTGCCAAGGCAAAGGGAAAGAGCCCGGTGCAGGAAGATCAAGCTGTTAAAGAAGCCTTGAAGACCCCGTTCGATCAAGAAGTTGATGAGTTTATGTGAATCATCAAAAAGAGTGATTATAAAATTGTGGATCAGCTTCACCAAACGCCATCCAAAATCTCTATCCTTTCACTGCTTATGTGCTCCGAAGCCCATTGGAATGCACTACTCAAAGTATTGCACGCAGCTTACGTGCCTGAAGAGATTACTGTCAACCAGTTGGAAACCGTGGTTGGAAATGTTACTGCTAGCAATGGGCTAGGGTTCACCAATACTGACTTGACAGCGGATGGCCGCAACCACAACAAAGCCTTGCACATAACCATGGAATGCAAAGGAGCTGTCCTTTCTCATGTGTTGGTGGACACAGGTTCTTCCCTGAATGTCTTACCAAAGAAGGCTTTGGTGAAGCTTGAATATGATGGATTGGCATTGAGACCCAGCAACCTGGTGGTAAGAGCTTTTGATGGCTCAAAGAGATCGGTTCTGGGAGAGATTGAGCTGCCTGTGACAATTGGCCCACAGACCTTTAAAACTATCTTTTATGTGATGGACATTCAGCCCGCCTACAGCTGTTTGTTGGGTAGACCCTGGATTCACGCCGCCGGCGCAATAACGTCTACCCTTCACCAAAAGTTAAAATATGAGTGGGAAGGCCAAGTTGTTACAATCTGCGCGGAGGAGGATATATTCGTTAGCCATCTGGCTACTTATAAGTATATTGAAATGGATGGGGAGATCCATGAGACAATGAGCCAAGGATTTGAAGCCTTGAATGTCAATGAAGCATCTGCTGTATCTGGTATCTCCATGTCGTCTTACCAACAAGCCCGGAAGGTTGTTGAGGAAGGAACTGCCCTAGGCTGGGGCAAGGTCTTAGCTGTGGAAGAGAAGAAGGACAAATTTGGGTTGGGTTACAGACCAACTCAACATCAAGCAAAGGCTGCTGGAGAGCCTGGTTTTGTCAGTGGGGGGATGCTTACCCCCGATGCTATCAACTGTCTGGAAGACGAGCTGGAAGAGGAGCGCAATCTAGAGAATTGGATTCGTCCGAAGATCCCGGGGAGCAGTGTCTCGAACTGGTCTTCCCAGGAAATTATAAGTGTTACTCGAGCAGAGTAATTATTATTTCCTGTATTTTATAAGCATGCATCAAGGTCTTGCATCTTGCCCAAGATGACAAGACTCATTTTGTAATCAGGGCCATCTGTACTTTTGTGCAAACAAGATTAAATTAATGAAATATCAGACATCTTTTTGCAAACGAGCCTTTTTCTTTTCTGTTCACTGTTTTTCCATTTTTCTTTTTGTACAAAAATAAATGGCGGTGTTTTCAAAATGATAACTTCATTTCACCTTTTTCTAAAGCAAGATTAAAATCAATCACTAAAATGAACCAACTTAACCCTTGCAGAGAGTGCCTTCCTGACAGCACCGACAACAGCACGGCTATGACATCGTATGACTTTGACAATCCAATCAATCAAGCTCATGAAGGGGTTGAAGAAGAATATGAGCTTCTTGAAGAGCTAGCCAGGTTGTTAAGACAAGAGGAAAAGGTTATTACCCCTCACCAGGAGGAGGTTGAAGTGATCAATCTTGGTACGGAGGAAGACGTGAAAGAGGTTAAAATTGGGGCCTGCCTGCAAGACTCAGTGAAGAGACAGCTGATAGATCTGCTTCAAGAGTATGTTGATGTGTTTGCTTGGTCGTATCAAGACATGCCAGGGTTGGATACCGACATTGTTGTGCACAAGCTGCCTCTAAGGGAAGAATGCCCACCAGTCAAACAGAAGCTGCGCCGAACTCGCCCAGACATGGCTATGAAAATCAAGGAAGAGGTACAAAAGCAATGGGACGCCGGGTTCCTTGCTGTGACTAGCTATCCACCGTGGGTTGCTAATATAGTACCTGTGCCTAAGAAAGACGGCAAAGTAAGAATGTGTGTTGACTACCGGGATCTGAACAGAGCCAGCCCGAAAGATGACTTCCCATTACCTCACATTGATGTATTGGTGGATAACACGGCTCAGTTCTCGGTATTCTCCTTCATGGATGGATTTTCAGGATATAATCAGATCAAGATGTCACCTGAAGACATGGAGAAGACAACATTCATTACACCTTGGGGCACGTTCTGTTACAAAGTGATGCCATTCGGACTGAAGAATGCTGGTGCCACATATCAACGGGCTATGGTGACATTGTTCCACGATATGATCCATAAGGAAATTGAGTGTTATGTGGATGACATGATTGCCAAGTCCCTTACAGAGGAGGATCACCTGATGAATCTGCTGAAGTTGTTCAAACGACTGAGGAAGTACCAACTAAAGCTGAACCCCAACAAATGCACATTCGGGGTGCGATCCGGTAAGCTGCTGGGCTTTATTGTAAGCGAGAAAGGGATTGAAGTTGACCCTGATAAAGTCAAGGCTATTCAAGAAATGCCTGCACCTAAAACAGAGAAAGAAGTTCGAGGGTTCTTAGGTCGATTGAACTACATTTCACGGTTCATATCTCACCTTACAGCAACCTGTGAACCCTTGTTCAAGCTGTTAAGAAAAGAACAAACGGTCAGGTGGAACGAAGATTGCCAGAAGGCTTTTGACAAGATCAAGGAGTATTTACAAGAACCTCCAATCCTCATGCCGCCAGTTGAAGGAAGACCTCTGATTATGTACTTGACAGTGCTAGAAGAGTCAATGGGGTGTGTGTTGGGCCAGCATGACGAGTCTGGTCGAAAAGAGTATGCAATATACTACTTAAGCAAAAAGTTTACCGACTGTGAACAACGTTATTCACTGCTCGAGAAAACTTGTTGTGCTTTAGCGTGGGCTGCTCGCCGACTGAGACAGTATATGCTGACCCACACTACCTTATTGATCTCAAAAATGGATCCAGTTAAGTACATTTTCGAGAAGCCAGCTCTTACCGGACGGGTTGCAAGATGGCAGATGATTCTCACAGAATACGACATACAGTACACATCTCAGAAAGCCATCAAGGGCAGTGTACTATCTGAATATCTTGCTGAGCAACCCATTGATGACTACCAACCTATGAGGTTTGACTTCCCTGATGAAGACATCATGTTCATTAAAGCAAAAGATCACGAAGAGCCTATTCACACAAAAGGGCCTGACCCGGAGGAAGAATGGACTATGATGTTCGACGGGGCTGTTAACATGAATGGCCGTGGTGTTGGTGCAGTGCTCATTACACCCAAAGGAGTTCACCTGCCTTTCTCGGCAAAACTCACTTTCAACTGCACTAACAACGAAGCTGAATACGAAGCTTGCATTATGGGTCTTGAGGAAGCCATTGACCTCAGGATCAAGACATTGACCGTATTCGGAGATTCAGCTTTGGTAGTCAATCAAACCAACGGGAAATGGTATACACACCAGGATCATCTGATACCTTACAGGGATTATACAAGGAGGTTACTGACTTTCTTCACAACAGTCAAACTTGAGTATATCCCTCGGGACGAGAATCAGTTTGCAGATGCCTTGGCTACCATTTCGTCCATGATCAAAGTTCAAGCTGCTAACTTTGTACCTCAGATTTCAGTGTCCAGACTCGACAGACCAGCATATGTGTTCACAGCAGAAGTTGTCAAAGACAATAAGCCTTGGTTCCATGACATTAAGTGCTTCTTGGAGAATCAAACATACCCACCTGGGGCATCTTCCAATGATAAGAAGACTCTGAGAAGGCTTGCTGGAAGTTTCTTTCTGAACACTGATGGGTCTTTATACAAAAGGAACTTTGACATGGTACTCCTCAGATGTGTTGACAAGACAGAAGCAGATGTGTTGATGCATGAAGTGCACGAAGGATCTTTTGGTACCCATGCTGGAGGGCATGCCATGGCTAAAAAGTTGTTAAGATCAGGCTATTACTGGATCACAATGGATGCAGACTGTTGTGCTTACGCCAGAAAATGCCACAAATGCCAGATCTATGCAGATAAAGTGCATGTGCCTCCTAATCCTTTAAACATAATGTCTTCACCGTGGCCCTTTGCCATGTGGGGCATTGATATGATTGGCAGGATTGAGCCAACTGCTTCGAATGGTCACAGATTCATCCTGGTCACCATTGATTATTTCACCAAGTGGGTTGAAGCAGCCTCATATGCAAATGTTACAAGACAAGTGGTAGCCAGATTTCTGAAGAGAGATATCATCTGTCGGTATGGAGTGCCCGAGCGAATCATTACTGATAATGGTTCCAATCTAAATAACAAGATGATGGCTGAATTATGCCGGGACTTCAAGATCCAACATCACAATTCTTCTCCTTACAGGCCAAAGATGAACGGCGCTGTTGAGGCAGCAAATAAGAACATTAAGAAGATTGTGCAGAAGATGGTAGTCACTTACAAAGACTGGCATGAAATGCTACCGTTTGCCTTGCATGGGTACCGCACATCAATCAGAACATCCACCGGGGCAACGCCGTATCAGCTTTTGTATGGTATGGAAGCAGTCCTACCTATTGAAGTTGAATTGCCTTCTCTACGGGTATTGATGGATGTTAAACTGAGTGAAGCAGAATGGATTCGGTCCCGATTCGAACAACTGAGTCTGATCGAAGAGAAAAGATTGGCTGCAATTTGTCATGGGCAGTTATATCAGAAGAGAATGAAGAAAGCCTTTGATCAGAAAGTCAGGCACCGAGAGTACCAAGTAGGGGATCTTGTGCTAAAAAGACTCCTCCCTCCTCATACAGACCACAGGGGCAAATGGACTCCAAATTACGAAGGACCATTCGTGGTGAAGAAAGTTTTCTCTGGTGGAGCACTGATGCTCAGCACCATGGATGGTGAAGATTTCCCATCCCCTGTGAATTCAGATGCAGTTAAAAAATACTTCGCATAAAATGACCCGCTGGACATAAAAACAGAATGTAAGTCCAGGCAAAATAGGGCATCCCGGCGAGTCAAAAACAGAATAAGAGACTCGGGCAAAAATAAGGGAAAATAAACAAAAAAAATGTACACCCGCTGAGTTGAAAAGCCACATTGGACAGCTCAGGCAAAAATGGGTATCCCGATGGATTGAAAACCCGAAAGGGCGATCCATGCAAAATAAGGGAATAAGCGAACAACTGCATTCTGAATTCATCTGCACTATCTACAACTTGGTAAGCTACAAAGGATCAAGCTTCGATCAGAATCAACTCTCTCCAGAAAGCAAGACGAGAAGAACGTCATTGTCATACGAGTCATAGCAGGAGAGGAAGCTCCTCAAAGCGTCGCCAACACTGCCAGCACTTTTGTTTCTCAATTTGTGACAGTCTCCTCATTTCAGGAGATATGTTTCTTTGACTGTATCTTGCCAATTCAGGGCACATGAATTAATAAAATCAGATTTTCAGTCATGTTTCGTTTTTTTTACATTTTTATTTGCAAAAGAATGTCTGATGTCTCAAAAAAAAAAAAAAATCAATTGCATAAGTACAGATGTTTTTCTCCCAAAGTAATAATAATAAAACACATGCTTACAGGGAATGTGATTGCTCTTGAAAGTACTTAACTCCTATGACGGAATCCAGTAAAGGATACCTCGGGACCTTTTGTGCGTCTCCTTATCTTTGCAGGATTGCAAGTATCCAGAACGCAACCTGGGGCATGCAAGTTACGTCTCAGCAAGCTGGCAAATTATTATCAACTCGGTCTATCTTCCACGTGGCACTGGAGGGTGCCCACTTCCCCAGCAAAGTTGCCAAATCAACATACACTCGATCTCAACATCCGAAATGCTCTATCCCCAGCTGAGTTGCCACTTGTTGCTCTCCCCAGCTGAGTTGCCTCTCATAATTCCCCAGCCGAGTTGCCATTTCATCCTCAGCTGAGTACGGGAGTCAGGAAATCATCTCCCCACAGAATCTTCCAGCCTCTATCCAGAAGAGCAGCGCATAGAAGATCACAACAGAGTGAAGAAAGCTTCTACAAACCCCAGCTGGGTCCCGTATTATAAGGATATGTCAATCAGTGACCTATATCCCCAAGTGGATACATCATTAGATCTACCAATGATCTCATCCCCAGCTGGGATGTTCACTCCAAGCAAATCAGCCGGAGATCTTCGCAGCAACGGGATCCGAATCCCGGATCTGTGCCTCTTTGCATAATCATAGCATTCGCATCATACTATCCCCTCAGAGCGTAGCATTCCGTCTAATACGGAGCATTACGGCAAAAATCAAATGCATAGCATAATCATAAGTCATGCTGTGAATCAATACTTGTGAACAACAAACCGTTCATCATCATTATACAAAAATCCCCATCAGAGTCCCAGCAAAAGCAGTTGCCTCTCCAATCACCAAACACCAGTATATATTTCTGACACCCGCCCGTGTCATTACTTCCCCAAACAGTATCCTGAACACTCTTTACGAACAAGATCACCCGTATTATAGATATTTCCTGACACCCGTCCGTGTCATACTCCCAGCAGAAAGCCAAAGACATCCTCTTTGCACTCACATGTACTTATATACAATTTCTTGACACCCGTCCGTGTCATACCCCCAGCGCAGTCGCTTACACTTTCATCACCCATATACTTGTTGATATCATACTTTTCTCTCTTGACACTCGTCCGTGTCACTTTCCCCAGCAGATAAGCACTCATCTATACATACTCACTACTCATAAGTACACTTATACAGATACCCGTCCGTATCTTGTATACATCATTTATATCCCCTCAGATTCGACAATAGTCCTTGTTCTTTGTTAACCAGTTGGTACTCGTCCGTACCATCATCTCAGAACGGTGCGTCTAGTGTTTGTTTCTATATGATACTCGTCCGTATCATAGTCTTAGGGATGCTCGTCCTCATCTTTAACCCATACACCGTGTCAAACACTTGTGTCTTCTTGAATATAGATACTCGTCTGTGTCTGTTATTCCCCAGAAGAATTCTTTCAGAATCAACACTCGTCCGTGTTCTTTGTTAACCAGTTGGTACTCGTCCGTACCATCATCTCTGAACATGTGTCAGTTTGTTTCTACAGGATACTCGTCCGTATCATAGTCTTAAGGATGCTCGTCCGCATCTTTAATCTATACACAATACCAAACACTTATACCTTTTGTTTCTTGGATGTAAACGCTCGTCCGTGTTTACTCTCCCCAGTAGATCGCCAACAAAGCATTTTCTTTTATCTGACACTCGTCCTGTGTCATGATAACCCTGAGAGCAGCCGTACCCTGCTGAGTGGTCGTCCTCCACTTCTTGATGGTCGTCCTTCATCATGCTCATCCGATGGCCGTCCCCATCGTTGTTTTTTAGCAGCCGTCCCCTGCTAGGTGGTCGTCCTCCACCTTTTGATGATCGTCCTTCATCACTTTATCCAATGGCCGTCCCCATTGTTGATTTTGGTTATCTGGCACTCGTCTTGTGTCATGAGAAACCTCGAGAGCAGCCGTCCCCTGCTGGGTGGTCGTCCTCCACTTCTTGATGGTCGTCCTCCATCATGCTCGTCCGATGGCCGCCCCCATCGTTGATCCTTTTTCGGCAGCCGTACCCTGCCAGGTGGTCGTCCTCCACCTTTGATGGCCGTCCCCATCATATTTTCTTTTATCCCCAACAGAGCAGCCGTCCCCTGCTAGGTGATCGTCCTTCACCTTTGATGGCCGTACCCCATCATCTGTTTATTTCATTTATTCTTTAACCCGGAGGCCGTCCCCGTCGTGGTCCCTTTTCCTTTTAACCCGATGGCCGTCCCCGTCGTGGTCCCTTTTCCTTTTAGCCCGATGGCCGTCCCCATCGTTGATTACTTTACCTTTATGAACTTGATGGCCGTCCCCGTCATGTTTCATTAATTTCCAGAGAATTTTACAGCTTTATCTTGATGGCCGTCCCCATCATGATGTCTTACTTTCCCCAGCTAGTCGGCCGTCCCCGTCTTGGCTTTACCTTCTATCCCCAGCATGTCGGCCGTCCCCGTCATCGCTTTGTTTTCCGCATACTTTATTTTCCTTTTGCAATCTATATCCCTTTTCTTCTTCATTCTGTGAGTGCAAATTTTGGACTGTCTTTGGTATTCAACCACAAGTTATCCTGTTTGCCTGCTAAGCCGTCGCTTACAACCTGCACAGCTAACTCATGTTTGAATAGGGGCAGCTGTAAACACCCCAAATTTGCCCTCACCCATTCACACCATGGCTTGTGATCATCCTCATATGCATAAACACAAACATATCATCTCATATCTCATTTTTGATTCACTGCATAGTTTCTAAGGCATCTGCACCTAGGGTTTGTGATCTGAGCAATCCCAAAAGCATCTTGAGCCATTCCAAAGGCCACCAATCAACTCAAAGGGGTCCATGTGTGTTCATATGTCATATTCCATCTCCTCAAAGTCAAAACTGCAGAGGAATCACAAGAACTAGGGTTTGAGTGGATGCAAAGCCAGGATGAACTGCACTGTTGACCTAAGATTAGGATTTTGGTTTCAGAGGCCATAACTCCAAATTTTTTGGTCATTCTTGTTTCCATTGCTCTTTATATGGTATAGGGAGTATGCATATCAATTTTCATGAAGAAATTCCATGGGGAAGTCATCTGATCAAGGGTTGACTTTTCAGACAAGTCAGTGTAAAATCAGGGCATCTGAGGCCCCCAATGACCCAACCAATGGTTGATCTTCATCATTTTGAGTGTATATGATCTTTATTTGATCATGGAAGAAGGTTGAAGTTCATAGAAATCAAGAATTTAGGGTTTTTGCAAATGTTGACTTTTGGGCATAGTTGACTTTTCAAGAATGCATCATTTTAGGTCATTTTTCAAGCCATGATTCATGATCCAAAAATGCTTCAAATGGAAAAACTTTGGTCATGAAAGTTGTAGATCTCATCTTTCCCTTTTCAAAAAGTACAAGAACATGATCAAACTCTTCTTGGATCAAAAGTTATGGCAATGCAAAGTTGGCAAAAATCACTTATTTTCAAGATATGCACCAAGTGTGAAAATTGCAAAATCATGTGCTAAGTCAAATTGCAGCTTCTAATTGGTATCAAACCAGCACATAAGCATTCTCTAAGTCCTAAAAATCAAATTTGAACCAAGATCACATGTGTTTAGTTCATGTAACAAGGCATTTTTATCATGAAAGTCCATAAAGCAACAACTTGCAAAAGCACTCATAACACTTCACCAACTTGTCACATTGGGTGCTGAACCAAGCTGACTCTTTCCCCTCATTTTGCTGCGCATAGCCCATGCCTTGTACCAAGCCTAGATCAAGCCATGCTTTCTCTTACAAAGAAATGGACATTTTGCAAAAGTAAACTTACCAATCACTATAGGCCAGGTCACATCATCTGACCTATAGGATTATAATACAATATCCCTTGGCAAGCTAAAGATATGGGAAGGCAAGGCTGAAACATCTCATACACACACAAACACAAGAACACTCCATTTTGCTTTTTCCTTCGAAACTCTCTGCCCAGCTCACATACATCCAAACCATCTTTACCAATCATCTCACCATGTCTCATTGAGCCCAAAGCAACCCAGAACCAAGCCTTGAACAAGCTACCACATCACTGCACCATTTTGACACCAACTTGCAGTTTCATTCGAAACTCTCATCCTAGCTCACAAACAGTCAAACAAACTTTGTAAAGCTTCTCCATTCACCCTCAGGATCACATAGAACCCATCACCATGACCTGAAACGGCCTAAAGCTCCATTGCCATTTTTGACTGAGCTTGAGCAGAAGCTATCGAAACTCATCAACCAGCCAACTTAAACTCCTTTTGAGCATTCAAACATCTTCTGGGGACCAAGTGGAGTAGTTTGCACTGAAGGAGGTGGCCAGAAAGTCTTCAAACTGAAAGCTTCAAATCTCAGGTAGCTTGAAAATTATTTTTCCAGAAATCATTTTTCTTGTTACAAACTTGTTCTTTGTGTTGTCCTGATCATGAATATGTCTTTGGTTTTGAAAATGGTTTTGTTTTGAGAGTTTAATTTGTCTCTGAAACCTGCGTGCCCTAGAACTCATTTTCTTCGATTCAGTTTGTTTAGGAAGAATAAATTTGTTTTGAGAGAGGGGTTTGATTCGTGAGAGGTTGAGGAACATTTCCATGGTTTTAGATTTCATTTTAGTGACCTAGGGAAGGATTTGGAAGTTTTCAGGGGAGAAGGTCACCGGAGAAGACGACCGGAGCTCGTCTCCGGTGACCTGAAAGTCATTAATGGGTAATTAGGGTTAGGGCTTCAGGTTTGAATTTCAGGCGTTGGATGAGTTGACCAGGTCTTTTCCCGCGCGCATCCAATGGCCCAGATCTTGTCATTAACTTAATTAGGTTTAACTTATTTAATTAATTAAGTTTAGCCCAGTTTGAATGTGGCCCATTGGATCTGGCGCGCAGTCAACCCTCTCATTTCCAGATTGAATCCTGGCCTTCTATGCTGCATACTTTCATTTTATTTAATTTTTATTTCATTTTCTTTCATTTAATTTGCATAATTATTTTAAAATAGCAAAAAATACATAAAAATTATGAAACTTTTTCCTCTGAGTTTTATTATTTTTTATGACACAGAAATATTTTTATTTTATTTTTTATCATTAAAAAAGTATTTTTAAATATTTAAAAGATTATTTTTAATTGATTAATGGGAATTAATTAATTAAAAATACTTTTAGGTATTTAAAAATTACAAAAAAATTCATGAAATGTTCTAAGACATTTAGAAACATTGTCCAACCTTCAAACCAAATTTCTTTTTTGATCTTGATGCATTTTAAGAATTATTCATTGAATTAAATCATATTTTATGCATTATTTTGATCATGGATTCAAAAATTCATTTCTGCCTATTGGAGAAGGTTGAGACATTGATTCTTTTTGCTTTGTCTTGTGTTTGGCATGTAGTTTCTAGGGTAAAAAGGCCATGATTTGATCTTGCATTTTCCAATTGTTTGACATTTCTTTTGTTAAGAACCCTAAAAAACCCTGATAACTTAGAAAAATCATAACTTGAGATTGGTTAAGAGTTGAGAGTTCCCCTTTGGGCAGTGGTTTATTATAGGTCTAGGGTTTCTTTGGATGCCATTTTCCATTTTTTATCTTAGGGTTTGCTTCTGTTTTGGGTTTTTGTTTGTTGTTTGATCCATAAACCCTAATTTGGGCTTTCTCTTGCATTCTTCTTGCATTCTCTTGCATAACATGACTTGTATTTGCATTTTGTGCATTCTTGTGATCCATTTGGCATCTTAAGACGCATAGAAAGCATGTTTGATCATTTCATTACATGTTTGCCATGTCATTTGTCTTGTATGCTTCATAACATTTCATGTTCATTCATGCTCCTTAACTTGCACCATTTGCATCCATGATCTTGTATGAACATCTCCATGTCTTGCCTCATGTTTGCAGCACCTCATAACATCATCATCATCATCAACATGCTTCTGGTTTTGCTTAGCATCATATCATTTCGTCTCATCTTGCATTGCATTGCATTCCTTTCTAACATTTCAGGTGGTAAGTGAACTTGAGAAGTGAATTTGCCTTCACTTCTCATAACTTTTCTTTTCATCTCTCTTGCATCCATTGCTGCATTTCTATTTGTGTTTGAGTTTGAGCTTGCTCATTCTTCTTCCCCCCACTTTCTTTCTTCAAGTGACTTGACTTCTTGAATGAAGCAAGTCACTTTGCTTCTCTTGATCTTATTCATCTGCTTCCTGGTGGCTCCTCTGAAGATTTGTTCTTGCAAACCTCACAAACCTTAGGATCAACCAAGCATGACAATGAATTAGGGTTTTTGATTAGTCCCCCCTCATGGTTTTACCTTTGTGTCTCTCTTTGAGTCTTCTCTTCTCATCTCATAATCAGAGGCTAAACCCTAAAGGTTCTAAGACTTTGTGGTTAGGGTTATGCCTGCATCCTTCTCTTAGGATGGAGTGTATAACTTTAATCCTAGGTATTAAACCCTTAAGTTGTTTAAATCTCTTAATCAATTCACTTAATAAGTATCAAGACATCACACTTGTAACTTGGGCCTTGCATCAGGGTTCTAATTCTTCCTTAAGTGGTTAAGAAGGACTAACCCTAGTGTTAATGGACAAGTCCCCCTCAAGTTGTCTTACAAATCATAAAAATCACTTCATCACCATGTCATTAAATAAAATCCACTTAATCAAAGGCTTGTTTTGTCATGGGTTTAATCCCTAATCATGGATTAAGTTGAGGAGTTTTCCTCAGCTTAAACATTCTCATCTATTATCCTTCTTTTGGGATGGTGTAATGGGTCTGTTTAATCCATGATTATGGCTTAACCTCATTACTTAGCACTAAACAAAAAACCACAAAAACATCTAAATAATCACAAGTAGGTTAATGATCTTAATCCTACATCAAAGGTGATTAAGTGTGAGAATCTGACTTCACACTTAAGGTATTCTCATTACCCCTAATCAGAGGGAAGATGTGATGAGTTTACTAAATCCATTGGTTTAGGCTTAAGCTCATTAACTTATGACAAACTTTCAAAAGCAATAAAAGACTGAAAACACAAAAAACAAACAATAATCGTCTCCTCCGGGATTCTTTTCTCATCACCTTCATTCATAAACGAGAACTTGCTTCTTCCGTCTAATGCAAGACAGTTTGCACCTGAGCCAGACAGGTCATACACTTGAGCATAGACAAGCAAGCAGTTCACAAGTCAATTCACCTTTCAGTCTCTTTGTGTCGAACTACGGTGTTCTGACTTCCTCATTGCACGAGAGGATACGTAGGCATAACTTAACAGTTATCGAACAAAAGTCTCTGTACATTCCCCCTCTTTCTAGCTTTATTCTTTAGCCTCATGATCTTGAGCATTTCATTCTTATTCCTTACACTGACACTTTCATACTTCACATCACTTATACACTTTACACTGACACCTGTACATTTTCTTCCAGCCTCTTCATACACAGATTGCACTGACACTACCCCTTTAAAACACAAATCTTTTAAGCGTGGATCCCGTCGAGTACGGCGGACAATCTGGGTGCTAATACCTTCCTAGGTTGTAACCAACCCCCTTTCTCAGTCTCTCTGGTTCGCAACCGTCTTATCCATTTCTTTCTAGGTCTATGCAGCATTGCCTTTCCTCCGGGATAAAAATGCCTAGCTGGCGACTCTTTTCATCTCCAGTGAGTTCACGGCTGTGTGTTCTCACTGTTCCCTTCGCCGACCGTTCGCGTCTGTACCCTTATCTGACCTGGTGTCACTTATCGGGAGCGACACACCTAGCAGTAGAACCCTTTAGTAAATGTGACGCGAAGGTCACCTTGTCTTCTTCACTACAAATTACAATCTGGAATATCCTCTCCATTCCAGTCACCCATTCATGAGCCATAACCGGATCCAACCCGCCAAGAAACTCCTGAGGGTTCATGTGGAAGAAGTCTCTAAATATTCCACCCGCATCTCCAGGAGCAACCACGTGAGGGTGAAGGCCCCAACTCATCTGATGCATCATTTCTTGCATGAATTGGTGTTGTTGTTGCTGCATCTACTGCATAAATTGGAACATAGGAGCATTCCCTTCGCTACCTGCTTGATTGCTACTGGGAGGAGTGACACTGGGTTGAGCACGAGTTCTACGTCTACCAGCCATATTTCCTAAATGTCTTCAAAACAGGATTAAGTTGATCAGGCTCAATACCATAAACATAACATTTAATCCTACTGCCGGTCAACATGCATGAACGGAAGGAAACACTTATAATATTTCAAGGTTAGGTCGAGGATACGACCTGCTCTGATACTAACTGTAATACCCATATACAAAAAACATACATAAAGCATATTTTTCATATATAACAATAATAATTTGGTACTGAAATACAAATAAGTTCTTAGAAACACATTGTATTAAATATAGACACTACAACATAAGGTACTAAACAAGGCTATATAATAGTACAAGATGTTCAGCTACAAAAAGATCTAAGAGCTAGATCCGAAGATCTCAAAAGTTCACAACGGAAGATTAAGCCAACAACTAGTAAGGATAATCAAGACGCCATATCCTTACCCTGAGCGGAACCTGAAGTACCTAAAATAAAAACATCAACATGGGGTGAGATAAAACATCTCAGTGGGTTCACTATCTTAGAGTTCCCTCGGCTCTAAGGTTCATTTCCAACGAAACTTGCATGCTTCATGAACCAATTTACACAAGGGACAAGGATATAGGGAAAACTAGGGTCCTCACACGATTTCAAAACACAAAAGGGAAATGTCTACCTCAAGTCCTTACGGATGCTCTAGTGAAACACATAGTAACAACATAGAGACTTATACAAGACCTTACGGAGGAAAGACATAACACGCGCTTCAATCCTTACGGATGCTTCCTGTGGGACTCAGGATAACCCACCTAAAGACTTACTCAAGATTGACACAATTAGCATAGCACTTGCCCCAAGTCCTTACGGATGCTCTAGTGAAACACATAGTAACAACATAGAGACTTATACAAGACCTTACGGGGGACTTATAGTCTACACTTCTCAAATCAACGCCCACGTATACACAACGGATACCTCAAGTCCTTACGGATGCTCTAGTGAAAACACATAGTAACCACTTGAGACTTATACAAGACCTTACGGAGGATCCTAAAAACGAAACATAAAACATAAATAAAACGAGTTTAAGGGAAACCTAGATACCTCACAAGTTGTACCTTTTCTCCATTTCCATTAACTCACAAGTTCCATTTAATCAAGGTTTGGTCATTTCAAAATAGTCGGGTAAAAGTCGGCTCAAAATTAATGTTATTCAATCTTAATAGATAGATTATTCTTTAAACTTTAAAACGATATGTGGAACGCTCAAAACGGACACCCGAATCATAAGTTACGAATTAAAAACAAAAGTTTGAAGCTACAGGTCTCGCTGAGCGAGCTCCTTCTCGTTGAGCGAAAATTGCCCTGGAACTTTCGCTGAGAGAGGTATGCTGTCTGAGCGAGCTACACTAGTCCAGGAAGTTCCAGCATTACGGGAAAACAATCTTCCCACACCCAATCACTCCCAAACTTGAACCAATGCAACAAGACATGACCAAACATATTCATTATCATAATATGAGTAATTTAGGTAGGTTTTAATCGAGTTTTAACCATTAAACTTCCGATTTTTCTTAGGTTTCCAACTAAGCCCTAACCACAAACATTTCTAAAACTCAACCAAAATCAGAGATAAAAGTTTCTAACTAAGAACCCACCTCGAGAGATAAAGATTGGCGGAAAGATTGAGTTGATTCGACGGACGGATGATCGGGAATGAAGAATTGGAGCTTTAGGGCTTTTTCTCTCTTCTTCTTCTCTTCTCTTCTCCTTTTCTTGTTTTCTTCTTTCCTTACTAACTTTTTCTTTCTCTCATAATCTTTCTATATATATAAAATATAAAAGCTTATATTTTTACGGATAAGTCAAAATTAGAGAGTATCTGAAAATGTCTCTTAATCCGATATTTTTATAAAACCTCTTATTCAGCTAATATCAAATAATAAAATATAATCCCATGAATTACTCTATTTAGTTCCATTAAAATTCCTTAGAGTATTCCGAAATAATATTATTACCAATTAATATTGTCCAGAGCTTTAAATAAAATACGTGGTATTACAACGGTCATCAAAAGGTGAAGGACGATCACCTAGCAGGGGACGACTGCTCTTTATCACGACATAGGACGAATGTCGGATAGAAAAGGGTTCCACTAATGGGGATACCATTGGGGAAGGGGATGCGGGATGGTCATCCTAAGGTGAAGGACGATCACCTGGCAGGGGACAGCTGCCGAAGGTATCACGACATAGGACAAATGTCAGATGGGAGGAAGTTGTTTTGTTGGTGACTTACTGGGGGATGGTAAACACGGACGAGTGCTCACGCTTAAGAATAAAAGGTATCAGTGTTTGACAATGTGTATAGATTAAAGATGCGGACGAGCATCCTTAGGACCATGATACGGACGAGTATCGGTAGAAACAAACACTGACGCGTGTTCAGAGATGATGATACGGACGAGTACCAACTGGTTAACAAAGAACACAGACGAGTGTTAGATATGTTAAGGAGTGATATATAAACAAGATATGGACGAGTATCAAAGACTTTTGTATAAGTATGAGTGAGTATTGGTTTGTTGGTGAAGTACGAGCAAGACATGGACGAGTGTTTGATTTGCTGGGGAAGTATGACACGGAAGGGTGTCAAATAAGTACTATATAAACAGGCATCTGCAAAGGATATGTCTTAGCTTTCTGTGGGGATAGGATGACACGAACGGGTGTCGAAAAGAACATATTATGAACAAGTATCTGTTTTTGAGAGTGCAAAGGGGACACTTTGGCTTTTATGTGCAGGGGGCGTATTTGTATTGTTGATGATGAAGTACTGATGGTAATTACAGGTGATTGGCTCGAACCTGGCTTGTGATCATGAAAATGTTTGATTTTTGCCATAATGCTTTGTATTAGACGGAATGATACGCTTTGTGTGGGGAAAATGATGATAATGCTATGATTATGCAAAAGAGAAACCGATCCGGGATTCGGATCCTGCTGGGATAAAGATCTCTGGCTGATCTGCTTGGAAGAATAACCTGGCTGGGGAAGAGATCATTGGATCTATCAGGAGAGATAGCTCTGTTTGGGGAAATAGATCATTGATAGATCTATCCGTAAGGAGAAATCAGCTGAGGAGAAGGAAACTTCTGTCACTTTGTTAGGTGTAGGTTTCAGGTATTGCTCTTCTAGGGAGAGAATGGAAACTATGCAGGGAGACAGTTCCCCTTAATTTTGCTAAGGATGGGAGAGATTTGCCACTCTGGTGGAGAAAGGAAGTTCCTTGCCCATCTTGCTGTGGAAGAGTTATCAGGCACTGCTCGGGGAGGTGATAACTTCTGGGAAGCAGCATATTGGGGATGCAATGCTTGGTGTGCCCCATGCTGGATATTGAATACTTGCAACATGTTAAGACAAAAGAAATGCACATGTATCCCGAGGTATCCCTTACCAGATTCCGTCATAGGAGTTAGACTTTCCTGAAAGTAATATATTTCCTGCATGCATTTATTAAAAATGGCTCATTTGTTTTATGCAAGTGTTGTATCATGAATACTGGACATTTTGCAAATGAAACAAAAATGTACAAAACGAGGTGTGACTGAAAACTCTGATTTTATTGATTTTGGGTGCCCTGAATTGGAAAATACAGTCAAAGAAACAAATCCCATGGAATGAGGAGATTGCTATAAACTGAGAAAATAAAAGTGTTGGCAATGTTGACAACGACGTTCCAGTGAACTTCCTTTGCTATGACCTGTATGACCCTGACGTTCTTCTCATCTTGCTTTCTGAAGAAGGCCGATTATGACTGCTGCTTTGTCTTTACGAAGCTTGCCATGTTGTGAGTGATACAGACGAATTCAGAATGCAGTTGTTCGCTTATTCCCTGATTTTGCGTGGATCACCCTTTCGGGATTTCAATCCACCGTGATTCCCATTTTTTCCTGAGGTGTCCAATACAGATTTTCAACTCAGCGGGTGTACATTTTTTCAATTTTCCCTTATTTTTGCCCGAGTCTTTTATTCTGTTTTTGACTCTCCGGGATGCCGTATTTTTGCCTGGACTTACATTTTGTTTTTATGTCCAGCGGGTCATTTTATGCGAAGTATTTTTTAACTGCATCTGAATTCACAGGGGATAAGAAATCTTCACCATCCATAGTAGTGAGCATCAGTGCTCCACCAGAGAAAACCTTATTTACTATGAATGGACTATCGTAATTTGGAGTCCATTTGCCCATGTGGTCTGTATGAGGAGGAAGAAGTCTTTTCATTACAAGATCTCCCACTTGGTATTTCCGAAACCTGACTTTCTGATCGAAGCTTTCTTCATTCTTTTCTGATATAATTGCCCATGACAGATGGCAACTAATCTCTTCTCTTTGATCAAATTCAGTTGATTGTACCGAGACCGGACCCATTCTGCTTCGTCTAGCTTTACGTCCATCATTACCCGTAAGGAGGGTAGCTCAACTTCAACAGGTAGGACAACATCCATACCGTACACAATCTGATAAGGTGTTGCCCCAGTAGACGTTCTAATTGAGGTTCGATACCCATGTAAGGAAAATGGTATCATTTCATGCCAGTCTTTGTAAGTGACCACCAGCTTTTGCACAATCTTCTTGATATATTTGTTAGCTTCCTCAACAGTGCCATTCATCTTTGGTCTGTAAGGAGAAGAGTTGTGATGTTGGATTTTGAAGTCCCGACAAAGTTCTACCATCATCTTGTTGTTCAAATTGGAACCATTATCTGTAATGATTCGCTCGGGAACTCCATATCGACAAATGATGTCTCTTTTCAGAAATCTGGCTACCACTTGTCTGGTTACGTTTGCATACGAAGCTGCTTCGACCCATTTGGTGAAGTAATCAATGGCTACCAGGATGAATCTGTGACCATTCGAAGCAGTCGGTTCGATCTTTCCAATCATGACAATGCCCCACATGGAAAAGGGCCAAGGTGACGACATCACGTTCAAAGGATTCAGAGGCACATGCATTTTGTCTGCGTAGATCTGGCATTTGTGGCATTTCCTAGAATAGGCACAATAGTCTGCATTCATTGTGATCCAGTAGTAACCTGATCTTAATAATTTCTTAGCCATTGCATGTCCTCCAACATGGGTACCGAAAGAGCCTTCATGCACCTCGTGCATCAACAAGTCTGTTTCTTTCTTATTAACACATCTGAGTAGCACCATGTCGAAGTTTCACTTGTATAATGAACCATCTGCATTAAGGAAGAAACTACCGGCCAACCTTCTTAATGTCTTCTTATCATTGGATGATGCCCCAGGTGGGTATGTCTGATCCTCTAAGAAGCTTTTGATGTCATGGAACCACGGCTTGTCATCTCTAGCAATGTCCACAGAGAATACGTATGTTGGTCGGTCCATCCTGGATACCAAAATCCGGGGTACATAATTTGCAGTTTGAACTTGGATCATGGAGGTGATGGTAGCTAAAGCATCTGCGAACTGATTTTCGTCTCGAGGGATGTACTAAAGTTTGACTGTTGTGAAAAAAAAGAATAATCTCCTCGTGTAGTCAAGGTATGGGATCAGATGCTCTTGGTGAGTGTACCATTTTCCGTTGGTCTGATTGATTACCATAGCTGAATCTCCGAATACATTCAAAGTCTTGATCCTGAGGTCAATGGCTTCCTAAAGACCCATGATACATGCTTCGTATTCAGCTTCATTGTTAGTGTAGGAAAAGTTGAGTTTTGCCGAGAAAGGCATATGAACTCCTTTAGGTGTAACAAGCACTGCACCAACTCCACGACCATTCAGATAGACAACCCCGTCAAACATCATAGTCCATTCTTCTTCTGGATTAGGCCCTTTGGTGTGAACTGGCTCTTCATAGTCTTTTTCTTTTAAGTACATGATGTCTTCATCAGGGAAGTCAAATCTCAAGGGCTGGTAATCATCAATGAGTTGCTCAGCCAGATAGTCAGACAATACACTGCCCTTGATGGCCTTTTGAGATGTGTACTGAATGTCATACTCTGTCAGATTCATTTGCCATCTTGCAACCTTTCCGGTAAGTTTTGGCTTCTCAAATATGTACTTGACGAGGTCCATTTTTGAGATCAACAAAGTAGTGTGAGTCAACATATATTGTCTTAGTCGGCGAGCAGGCCATGCTAAAGCACAACAAGTTTTCTCGAGCAGTGAATAACGTTGTTCATAGTCGGTAAACTTTTTGCTTAGGTAGTATATTGCGTACTCTTTTCGACCAGACTCGTCATGTTGGCCCAACACACACCCCATTGACCCTTCTAATACTGTCAGGTACATTATTAGAGGTCTTCCTTCAGTTGGATGCATGAGAATTGGAGGTTCTTGCAGGTACTCCTTGATCTTGTCAAAAGCCTTCTGACAATCTTCGTTCCACCTGACCGTTTGTTCCTTTCTTAACAATTTGAACAAGGGTTCATAGGTTGCAGTAAGATGAGATATGAACCTTGATATGTAGTTCAATCTACCTAAGAACCCTCGAACTTCTTTTTCAGTCCTAGGTGCAGGCATCTCCTGAATGGCTTTGACTTTGTCGGGATCCACCTCGATTCCCTTTTCACTTACGATAAATCCTAGAAACTTACCAGAACGTACCCCGAATGTGCATTTATTGGGGTTTAACTTCAGTTGATACTTTCTCAGACTCTTGAACAATTTCAGCAAATTTACCAGATGGTCTTCTTCAGTAAGGGACTTGGCAATCATGTCATCCACGTAGAATTAAATTTCTTTGTGGATCATATCGTGGAATAACATTACCATAGCCCGTTGATACGTAGCACCGACATTCTTCAGTCCAAATAGGTTTACCTTGTAACAAAACGTACCCCAAGGTGCAATGAATGTTGTTTTCTTCATGTCTTCGGGTGACATCTTGATCTAATTATACCCAGAAAATCCATCCATGAAAGAAAATACCGAGAAATGAGTTGTGTTATCGACCAATACATCAATGTGAGGTAATGGGAAATCATCCTCCGGGCTAGCTCTGTTCAGATTCCGGTAATCCACACACATACGCACCTTGCCATCCGTTTTAGGCACGGGTACAATATTAGCAACCCACGGAGGGTAACTAGTTACAACAAGGAAACCGGCGTCCCATTGTTTTTGTAACTCTTCTTTAATCTTCATGGCTATATCTGGGCGAGTACGACGTAACTTTTGCTTTACTAGAGGACAATCTTCTTTCAATGGCAGCTCGTGCATAACAATATACGTATCTAGACCTGGCATGTCTTGATAGGACCAAGAAAAGACGTCGACGTATTCTCGAAGCATGTCAATAAGCTGTTATTTTACTGAAGCTTGCAGACTGGCTCCAATCTTCACTTCTTTCAAATCCCCCTCGGTACCAAGGTTAACAGTTTCAATCTCCTCCTGATGAGGAGTAATCACTTTCTCTTCCTGCCTCAACAACCTGGCTAACTCTTCAGGTAACTCATAGTCTTCTTCAACCCCTTCATCGGCTTGATTAATTGGATTGTCGAAGTCATACAAGGTCATAGCAGTGCTGTTTTCGGTGCAATCTGGAGGATAATCTCAGCAAGGGTTGAGATTTGTTCGTTTTAGTGATCAATTTTAATCTTGTTTAGAAAAAGTGTAAATGAAATTAGTATTTTGAAAACATTGTCATTTTATTGTTTTGTACAAAAGTGAAAAAATGAAAAGACAATGAGCGAAAGAGAGAATTGTTTGCAAAAGATGTATGATATTCATTGATATTCCATTTGCACAAAATTACAAATATAGCCCTATTACAAAATGAGTCCTGACACCTTGGGTAAGATGCAGGACTTGATGCATGCTGAAAAAAGCAGGAAATAATAATTACTCTGCAGGAGTAACCCTTATAATTTCCTAGGAAGACCAGTTAAAGACTTGATGACCCGGGATCCTTGGACGAATCCAACTCTCCAGGTTGAGGTCGCTTTCCGCCTCGTCTTCCACGTTATTGAAAGCATCTGGGGTGAGCATCCCCCCACTAATGAACTTGGGCTCTTTGGAAGCCTCTGCTTGATCTTGTCGGAATGGTTTGTAACCCAAACCGAATCTGTCCTCCTTCTTCTCCACTGGTAGCAGCTTGCCCCAGCCTTGGGCATTTCCATCTTCAACAACCTTCCAGGCTTGCTGATATGAGACAATTGAAGTACCCATCCTATCCTCCTGGGATGCAGCAAATACTTCAGTCGTCGCCTCATTGACGTTCAGTGCTTTGAACCCTGGCTCATGGTTTCATGGATTTCACCATCCATCTCAATGTATTTGTATGTAGCCAGATGGCTAACAAAGATGTCCTTTCACCACAGATGGTGATAATTTGCCCTTCCCACTCATATTTCAATTTCTGGTGAAGGGTCGACGTAACTGTGCCAACGGCGTGAATCCATGGTCGACCCAACAAACAGTTGTAGGCCTACTGAATGACCATCACATAGAAAGTAGTCTGAAAGATCTGTGGACCGATTATCACAGGTAGCTCCACCTCTCCAAGAACAAACCTCTTGGAGCCATCAAAAGCCCTGACCACCAGATTGCTTGGTCGGAGAGCTATTCCATCATATTCGAGCTTGACAAGAGCCTTCTTCGGCAAGACATTGAGTGAAGACCCAGTGTCAACAAGAACATGTGAGAGCACAACCCCTTTACACTCCAAAGTGATGTGTAAAGCTTTGTTGTGGTGACGACCTTCCGTTGTCAAGTCAGCATTGGTGAAACCTAGCCCATGACTTGTATTAACATTGGACACCACTATCTCAAGCTGATTCACTGTGATCTCCTCCGGCACATTGGCAGCGTGCAAGACCTTAAGTAGTGCATCCCGATGAGCTTTGGAACACAACAACAGGGATAAGATGGAGATCTTGGAAGGAGTCTGGTGGAGCTGATCCACAACTTTGTAGTCACTTTTCTTAATTATCCTCATAAATTCATCCACATCCTGATCGAAGGATGATTTATGGGTCTCTTTTGGTACAGGTTCTTCAGGTGCCACACTTTTACCTCTGGCTTTAGCAGCAGCCTCTGGCTTAGTATTGGTTCTTGAAGCTTGTGACGCGAAGAGGCGTTCGCTTCGGGTGAAGCCTACGCCTCCCCCGACATTATCCACATGGGATGTATGAACCGAAGAATCAATAAGGACTCTTTCTACGTTGCAGTAAAGGTCTGAACCATAGTGCCATAGTACAACATTGTCTTTATCATATGGAATGGGCCTTGGCACCTTGATGATGACTGGGCTGACTGCAGCAGAGGTGGGAATTGTTATTGATTGTGGATCATAAAAGATTTTAGCAGGACTTCTGATTGAGGGTGGTGATGATTGACTGAAGCTTGGTTGTTGCTGAAACTGTTGTTGAGATTGTTTTGCGAAAGTTGTTGGAAACAGGGACCGTTGCAGGGTCGTAATAAATGCTGACTGTAGAGACGTTATTGTTGGTGGTTGATGTAGTTGTAGAAGTAGATGTAATGGAACTGTTGTTTGTTGAAGTGATGGAAGAGGTGGTTGCTGATTTTGTAGACGATTCTGTGGGAACAATTGTATTTGCAGTTGTAGGAGAAATACTTTTTGTTGAAAAAGGAGTTGCTAGTGTTGTAGAAGCGGTTGTTGTTAATTACAGGATACCCTCTTTGATCAAGCCATTGATGCCATTCCTCAAGTTTGCATACCCATTGACGGAAACCTTGCAAGATTCACAACAGGCCTCACAACCTGGAAACACCTGGCATTTTAAAAGCTGAGCTTTAACCTCTGCCATAGGTGTTTGAACACTTGCAGTATCTTCAATTAAATTCATGGGTGAGCCCTCCTCTATTGCATTTATCCTTGGCCCACCATGGTTGGATATAGGATTCTTCGTGACATTAGGAGGTGGTGAAAAATTTAGGGCTTTTGAATCTACCAGATCCTGGACCTTCGTGTGCAGAGCCCTGCACTTTTCTATAGCATGACCAGGTGCATTAGAATGAAAAGCACACCTGGCGTTGACATCGTAATTTCTCGGAAGGTTCTGAGGATCTGGTGGAGCCAATGTCTTTAACTCGACAAGATTAAGCTTTAGGAGTCGTGGCAACAATGTGGCATATGGCATTGGTATAGGGTCAATCACCTTGTTGATCTGAGATGGCCGCTGCTGGAAAGGGTATTGTTGGTTATTGTTGTTGTTGTAGGATCTTTGTTGAGGAAACTGTGGTTGTTGAGGAAAATGTTGTGGTTGTTGAGTATATTGAGGAGGTGGAGTAGGGATTGTGATAGCGGCAACTGATCTTGGCAGATACTGGGGCCTTCCTCTTCCCATATGTACATAATTTATTTCACCGGATCTATGGGGCCCTGCAAATGGCTTCCTTGCTCTGCTTGAACTGGCGTCGTTGTTAGAAATCTTTCCCATCTTCAGTAAGCTTTCAATTCTTTCCCCAGCTATCACCACGTTAGAAAAACTGGTAGAAGAAAAAACAGCTAGTCTATCAATATAAGTCCTCTGGAGGGTGTTCATGAACATATCTGCCATTTCCCTTTCTAACATAGGGGGTTTAACAGCAGCAGCTAATTTCCTCCATCTTTGGGCGTACTCTCTAAAACTTTCCCGGGAAGACTGCGACATTCCCATCAGAAAGGTTCTGTTTGGAGCCATGTTCAGATTATATTGATATTGACGAATGAAAGCTTCGGCCAAGTATTTCCAATTCCTTACTGTGGCCCTGGTCAAATGAGAGTACCACTCCCGGAATGCCCCTGTCAAGCTATCCTCAAAATAAAACAACCATAGTTTTTCATCCATGGTGTAGGCTTTCAATCTCCCCAGGAAAGATTGGAGATGGGTACGTGGATAGGATATGCCATTGTATCTTTCAAAACAAGGACGTTTGAATTTGTGAGGAATTCTAACCCCATCCACTAATCCCATATCCATGACATCAAAACCCAGAGAGTTTTGAGACTCCGGAGACCTTAGATTTTCTGCTATCTCGTCCAGCCGACGATCGTAGACTTCGTCTCCTGCCCCAACCACAATAAATTGTTCTTCCTGAGGGTCCTCCTGCAAGGCCCTCACTCCAGTGTTACCTTAGGTGTTTCTTATAGCATTGATGTCTGGGTTCAAATGAGGTTCAAACTCTGGGGGATCAGTATGAGGCTGTACGTGATCGTTGTTACTGGTACTCCCTGTACCTGGGTGGTTTTCCTCGGGAGTTTGTCGCTTGACCAACTTTCTCAGTCTTTCTTGGCTTTGAGCCAATCTAGTAATCACTACCATAAACTGGTTCATTTGGGCCCTCATCTCATTCCTTTCATTGGCCATTTGGGTTCTCGCGTCTATCAGATCCTGTTGAACTTGATCCATTTGTAATCCCGGAAGGTTGTTTCTTGTCGGATACTGGTGCACTCTATTGACATGGAACACTCTTCTACGAGCAATGTTTCCTAAGATCACAACAAAGTGAGAAACAACAACAAAAACAAAAACCTAGAAAACAAAGAAAAGAGGTTAGTATGCAATGCAGGATGCCTATTTTTCTTCCAAGGGTATCTGGTTTGGTTCTTTAGTTTTGACCTTCCAGACCTCGAGGAATGATGATGTTGAAGAGAGATTAAGCCCACAAAATAATACAAACCATATATTACAAAGAGTGAAGATACATAGTTTGATTACAATAAAGTTCCCATGGTGGGTCAAAATACAACAACAAAAATACAATCAAAATGAAGTACAAACAAAAGAGTCAAACATCCAATCCATAATCGTCCTCCCTGACTTCTTTTAGGAGAACCTCAGTCACTGGGCCAACTGGGTGTTTTTTGATAGTCCTGATGAGAAGCTTCCTGGTGGTGATGGCATTGGTAAACTTCTTGTGCTTATCCTGATCCTTTGATCTCTTCAACCCCGCTCGGAGCTTCAACTCAGAGATCTCCTTCTGTGCAGCTAACAAAGCCTCATGGCTCTTCTTTTCATTGGCTTCCAACGACTGTATCCTAGCCTGGTTCCTCTGGTCTTCCTGTGCACGAGCCTCAGTGATCCTGATCCACCTAGCCTGACTCTCTTCTAAGTAATGCTCAGCTCTGGCCTTCTGAGTCTTGGCTTCCTTGCCAGCATTCTTCTATACTAACTCCCCTGCTCTAGCCTTTCTGATGTAATCATTTGTCTTCTCAATCTTGGTCAAGTGCTCAATCCGGAGCTTCTCTAACCTTTCATTATCCAGACAACTATCATTCCTCTCCCAGAGGGTCTTCTTCAAAGATTCGGAGAGCTGAGTATTCCTTTCCTTCAATTTCTCAAACTCCTCTAAATTGACAGTAGCTTCAGGCTCCACTGCTGATGGTCCAGGTACATCCTCTATGGTGAATGGCATACGGGTGATCTGTCCCCTGGTACGAGACCCATCAAGATACTAAGCCGAAGCTATGTTGTTGCACTTGCAAAGAATAGTTGTCCCCTTAGTCTGAATATTGTCCCAAGCCCAGGTTGCTTGTCTGATAATGGCCAGGTTATGCTGAATGTCACAATAGAGGGTTTCTTCCAAGTCCTGCTCCCTTGGTGGATGTACCAAGGCATACCCTAATTGCCTTTTGAAAAGCAAAGGATTGTAGTTGATGCAACCCTTTACTCCAATCAGGGGTACCTTGGGATACTGCCCACAGCTGGTGATGATATCTTTTCCCTTGGTGCTCTGAGTGCACCATATGACATCTTCTGATGTAAGGACAATCATTCTCTTAGCCTAGTTCCTTGGCTGATGAGGATTCAAGAAAGTGCCTGACTTGTGCAAGTGCCTCAATAACCAACATTAGAAGAGAGGTGCAACACTCCTTCATTAATCATGCTCTGGATCCCTGCTTTCAACTGCTCGCAACCATTTGTAGCTTCAGCACATCCTGGACAATCAACTTCACACCTAGAAAAATACCCTTTTGTGACAAGAAAACTTTAACAACACTCAACGGAGTCTGCAAATCATTGATGTCGTGCACCAAGTTTAGATTCTCCCCTTCATCAATTTCCCCAACCGTACCCCCGTGAGGAGGCATGGGGTTCTGAATTACATTAGGAGTAGGAGCAAGGTTGATTGCTTTGGAATCTACCAGGTCTTGGACTACATACTTCAAAGCTCTGCAGTTTTCCGTTGTATGTCTGGGGGCTCCGGAATGAAATTCACATCTAGTGGTCATATCGTAACCTTCAGGAAGTTGCCCTGGCTTCGAGGGTTGCAAAGTTCTAAGCTGAACCAGCTGGAGTTGTAGGATATTCCTTAAAAGCTGTGAATAGGACATCGGTGGAGTTTCATAATGTCATTTTTTGGTCTTCTGGGGGTAATATGGACGAGGAGCTCTTTGTTGATACCCTTGTTGGCGTTGTTGTTGTGGTTGTTGGACTTGCTATTGAACAGGTTGAGCTGAGATAGTGACAGGGGCCACTTGCTGATAAAAACCTTTGTTACCTCCTCTGCTCTGCGCATACACTGCCCCGGTCTCTCCTTCTCTTCTCTTCACAAAGGGCTTCTTAACACTAGACCTCGAAGCGCCCCCATTCTGAATCTTCCCTTGCTTGATCCAGCTTTCTATCCTTTCACCCGTCAAGATGATATCCGAGAATCCACTTGATGAACATCCAGCTAGCCTCTCCATGAAATGCCCAGGGAGGGTATCCAGGAACAGGTCTACCATTTCTCTCTCCGGCAAAGGTGGTTGCACCCTAGCAGCCACTTCGCGCCACCTTTGTGCATAATCTTTGAAGCTCTCGGAGTTCTTCTGAGTCAAACTTTGAAGTTGAGTGCGACTGGGCACCATGTCGATATTGTACTGATACTGCTTGAGGAATGCTTCTCCAAATTCCTTCCAGCTTCTCACAGAGCTTCTCTCTAGCTTCATATACCATTCCAAGGACCCTCCGGAGAGACTATCCTCGAAGTAGTACATCCAGAGCTTTTCATCCCTAGTATGGGCACCAATTTTTCGGTAGAATGCCTGCAAGTGAGTCTTTGGGCAGGAGCTACCATTATACTTGTCAAAAGTAGGCAGCCTGAATTTGTGAGGAATAATCACCCCGGGGACTAGACCTATGTCAGACACATCTATCCCCAAAGTGTCTCTACACTCGAGGGCTTTGACTTTCTCCGCAAGCATAAAAAATTTCTGAAGATTTCCTTCTCCGCCGAATCCCATGTCATTGTTAAAAGAAGGGAACTGATCCTCCTGCTTGTCTTGTACTGGAATGAAAGTTGATGTGCCCTGTTGTGGAATTTGAGGTCCACCTGGACCATTGTTGGTGTTTGGAGGAACCACTCGTACGTCAGGAGTGGTTATAGGGATATTAGTCTGAGGAGGGTTGAACCCCTGAATTGCATTTCTTAACTCTTGCTCCCCCTGAGCCATCCCTTGCATCATGACCATGAATTCTCCCATTCTGGTGCGAAACACATTAAGCTCAGTTTGGATAGCGTCCATGATTGTCCTCTGGTTGTTGCGAGTTGCGTAGCGATGCAGGATATTCTGTCGAAGATACTGGGTCTTGGCAGCTCTCCCAATCTTTTCCTGAAACACAAATAAGTTAAGCAACCTGTAGAAAACCTGCAAAACAAAGAAAAAATGCAAATGATGCGTATGCAATGCAATGTGTTCCTTTTATTCCCAAGGCTTCATTTTCTTTCCCATTCTGGTGTTGAGAAAACATCCCTTGCAAGAAAATCCTGTGTGACATTCAAATCTGAAGTGGTGGCATTTATTTTATGTCCGTGCAACAGATATAACCAGAGACTTTGAGTAAACCAGAAGATAATTGAAACAGCCAAAGCCTTTACAGGGTGCAAATTCAATATGTCAAGAAATAAAAAGTACATCAAGAAAGAGGGGACTCCCACAACAAGCCTGTGGGTAATCTAAGTCATATGAATACAAGACTAAAGCTTAGGAAAATCTACATCCTGTAATCTCCAACTGAGGCGCTAGACATTTTGCAACAGTTGAGCTACATCTGGATGCATAGGTTCCTGTACGAGCTTCTGAATTAGGATATCCCTAATGTAAAAGGAGGCATGCAGTTCCTCGATTTGCTGTAGGAACACCTTTTCACTTTCTGGGCTTGTAATAGGATCAACCTTGGCTCTCTTGACATCAGCTTTCAATTTCAAGTCTTTTATTTCTTTCTGATCTTCCTTTACTGCTTGTTGGCTCTCTGCTAAACTTTGGAGATGACTCTTCTCTTGATGATAAGCCTTCCGAAGGAGCTCTCTCTGTCCATCCAAAGAATCCTGAAGACTCTTGATTTCCAACTTATGCTTGACTTCCAGCTCTTTCTGCTTCCTCAAATTGTCCTCCCACTTCTCTTGCCATAAGGTGACAGCTTCATTGGCTTCATTCAAATCCCTCCTCTCCATCCGGCTCTGGGCCACCTTGCGAGTTTTAGCTAATCCCATTTTCTTGAAGTAGAGCTCTCTCTCTTGAAAACTTGCTGCTTGAGCCTGAACATCTCTTCACCTTTATGAGCTCTTTCCTCCAACTTTTGATTCTGCATCTTCAGCTTCTGACATGAATTGTAGGCTTCTTGATTCTCCAGTCTGAGCTGTTGAACCAAGACTTCCAACGTTTGATAATCCTGAAGAGGCACTGAAGTTGTGGGGGCTACCTCCTTAGGGTAGAGAGGTGTTTCCTTAGAGAACATGAGCAACAGAGTCTTTACACGATCCTCCAACCAGCTGGCAAAAAGATCATAAGTGTTGGGATCCACTCTCCCAAAGTCTTTCTTCCCTTTCATCACTCTAACTTCCCAAGCTTGGGATGCTAGTATGCTCATCTTGGAATTTCCTTCTGATGGAAAGTATAAAGACTCATTTGTATCTTCAGTCAAAGGTATATCTCTTAAAGGATAGCCAAACTGCTTCCTGGACAAAATGGGATTGTAATTGATCCCACCTTTCCTTCCTATCAAGGGCACATTTAGAAAGCTACCACAACTGACCAACATTTCTTTGCCCACAAGATCTCTATTACATCCCCAAGCAATGTTAGCTGAGGTTAAGCCCATTAATCTTTCTGACCACTTCCAAGATTGTTTCAAATCCTGAAAAGGTCATGATTTAGCGAGTTGCCTTACAAACCATTTAGAAAATAGGGGAGCACAACAATTTACATGTCCCTTCCTCTTTTCATTCCTATGGTGAACTCCATAGTAGAAGTCGGCTAGCAATGTAGGTACAGGATTTCTTTTGATAAAGATGGTGATGGCCTCCATACTAATTAGCCCTTTCTCTCCTGGAAATAAACTAATTCCATACACTATCATGGCTAACAATGCTTTAAGGTCTGCCCATTTCTTTCCCAATGCCATGACATGTGCCTCTGTGCTAAGAAAATCCAAAGGGATCCCCTTACTTTGGCTAGCCTCTAATCCCAGCTTGAGTCTGAGCATACTCAAATGACAGGCATCATTAATATCTTCATGAGTAGGGGTCCTCTCTGAAGCATAATAAGGCATACCTTCTTTAATATGAACATTCAGCATACTAGAAATCTCCTCTAATGTAGGTGCCAAGATATAATCAGGGATAACAAAGACCATCAGCTGTGGATCATAAAATTGCAACAAAGAATGCAAGTTATCCCTCTGAGAATATGACCAGAAATGGGAGGTAGTGAACCCTGAGAATAAAAAAGAACACCAATGATTAATGATGTTATGTTGTTATGCAAGGCAAGGCATGTGATTTGTGATGTGTCTGTGTAGTGAATCAAGTGATCAAGTGTCTGTGAAAGGCCACAACATCATCACAAGTATCTCTAATCAAGAGTTCGTGATTTCAGAATCCATAATTAGCAGAACAAAATCATATCACTGTAGTATACTGGCATACATTGGTATGTTGAAGTTTAGGGTTCCTACAAAACTGTAAACCCCTCCCACTCTCACAGGTGTGCTACTCGGGTCAACATCACGGACTCTCAAAGTCGAATAACAATAATACGTTCACCATTTCTGAGAAATGGCTCATGACCAAATCAGGGAATCGGTTTGTTATTATGTACTACTCAGGGAGGTCTCAGCTGAGTCTAAGGAAACAAGCATCCCTCATAATTCTTCATCTTCAAGCACTGAATTGAGAAACAATAGTACATTCATCCCGAAGGGTGCAATACTATCGTCATATGAATAGTTTGCCTTAACTGGATTCCTATGAGAGAACTAGGCCATCCTATGCGAGTTCCCAGTGGACCCTCGGATGCGAGTGGGTTTGCCAACAATTGTGGTCTGCCACTGTCATCACTGGAGAGGGATGTTTCCACAAATGTTCTCAATGATCGGTCCCCTAACTGCACATAACTATCAAGGTTGTGTATTTCCCCGTAAAGATTCTGACGTCAATACATTTCCGAGAAGGTCGCAAGTCAAGGTGTGGACTCACTACTACCAACATAACAAGAGGCCAAAGTGGAACCACTCTAAGTCCTAGAGGGCACTCGAGCCCCGGTTACGGGCTCATCTCACAGTAACCCCATCCCACAGAAAAAATGAAAACCAGCACAGTCCAATATATGATGCATGTGAAAATAAATACTAAAAGCAATAAATAAAGCTGTAAAGTAAAGTTGTAAACGAAAACAGTAAATAAGCACAACGACACACACATATAAACACCTAAAGCAACAAAAACAAACAGGCGCTAGGATTGACTCTACTAGGGAAACCAGGGATTTTGGGTTCGATCCCCAGCAGAGTCGCCAGCTGTCGCTCCTGGGATTTTCATCCTAGTACAAACGCGAAAGTGGCGCGAAAAAGGTAGAGTCGCCAGCCAGGCTTTTTTATCCCGAAGGAACGGGAAAGGTAGTGATGCACAAACCTGGGAAAGAAGGAAAGGACAAGGTCCTGCGAACCAAAGATCTGGGTTCGGGAGTCGGTTACGACCTGGGAAGGTATTAACACCCCAGACCATCCGCCGTACCCGACGGGATCCACGCTTGTTTGTTTGTTTCAAAGGGTAAAAGAATGCGAATGCTGCTGAAATGAACTGCTAATTGGAAACAGGAATGAGAAAAGGGAACTGGAAAAAGAGAAATAACAGATGGGGGAAATTGTAGGTAAAATAAAGAATGTGCTCGAACGGGCCCTACCCCGTTGCCTACGTATCTCATCGGGAAAATGAAGATCAAAGTCGAAGTAGTTCACCTAACTAGGCGGGAACTTCGTTTGTGTGTTTTATGGCTTGAACTGCGTATGTTTATGCTCATGTGTTGCAAAATCGTCTGGTACGAGTGCATTTACCGTCTTGCATGCGAGACAAGTCGGTGCAAGTTCGCGTTGAGAATGAATGAGATGAGAAAAGAAGTTCCCGCAGGAAAGTCGCCTATTGTTTGTTTTTGCCTTTTAAGAGTTTTGCATGAATTTGGCACAAGGAAGTGAATTCAAACTCTTTTCCATGGAATGTGTACTTGCTACTACATTCCAAGATGGAATAATAGAACAGGCACACCAAGCAAGGAGAATTTATCCAAGACTTGTTTCCTAGGATTAGGGTTTAAGTTCACTAGCTTGTTGAACTTTATTAAGTGTTTTTGTTGTTTTTGTGAAGAAGTATCTTTTATGTTTTCTTTATGAAACAACCCCTTGATGAGATTTGTACATCATGTTAGATAAGCCTACACCACTTTAAGATGGAATGAATGCAAGTGCCCCATGGAATAAGGCTATACAGAATGGATCCTTTCATGCATTTATTAAGTCTTTTTGGATTTTGTTTGAAGATGGGAAGGGTAGACTCAAATGGGAAAAGGACAAAAACTAAGGGGGACTAAGACATAACCCTAAGTTATTTATTAACATGGTGGTCCTAATGGTGAGTGAGGTTTTCCTAATCATAAAGAGTAAAAGGAAAAGAGAGAAGAAAAAGGATGCAACTTACTTCATAAGGAAGATAAGTTGGTCCTAACAAAGGGGGAATCCTACCAATCACAAAATATGGAAGGAAAGAAGTAAATTAAATGCATAAAGAAATGCATAAAAAATAAAAGGATAAGGTGTAAGGAAACATACCTTTCCCTCCCTACAAAACAAAGATTAGTGTGTATTTTTATTTAAAATAATAAAGAAAACATACACTAATTAAATCCTAATGACTCTAGGTCTCATCTAAAATCTATCTTAATTCTAGAAGACTAAGAATATACTAAGATGAAAATACAGCACCTACTACAACCCCTAATACACAAATAGCTATGACAACAATGCATAACATAAAGCCAATTTTTACAGCCAGCATGCAACATGAAAAGGTAGGTCTAAAAAGTCAAATATAGCATGCAAACATAACAAACAACATGTATTTTACAGCACCTATATGCAAAAACAGTTATGAAATGTAAAATCCAGATTTGATTATTTTCATTTTTTAATGCACAAACTTAATGAACATAAATTCATCATGAACATGCATTTGAACATAAATCAACCTACACAAATGAAAGAACATGAACATTTTTGAAGGATTATGCAAGAATGCATCACATGGTTAATTATGCAACAAGTATGCATGATATGGCACATGAATATGGCATATGAACATGAAGATCATTGATTATGAACATGCAATATGATAGCTCAACAAGAATGCCAAACTCAATGCAAAATTCATAATTGAATTGATATAAATGATAGGATTAAGCATGCAACCAAATGCACATACATACTTGATAATGTGGCATGCAACATATCTTGATACAATGAAATGCAAAATGACTAAATGCAATGTGAAAGATGTAAAAACAGAATGCAACATGATTATTCACATGCCAAATGATGCATAAACATGGCAACAAAAATGCAAGAAACCAAGCTATACACAAAGGAACACCAAAATGCATAATACGTAACATGAACGGAAACGCATCGAAACGACTAGAAATGGGGGAATGAGCTACTGGAAATGGACCCAAAAATTCCCTAAAATCAATACCTAAACATGTATGAACATTAAAGGCACTAGGAAGCAAGACTAAGCTATCAAATAAGCAAAAAATCCAAAAATTAACAGCGTTAACCGGTTAACCAAATGGTTAGCCGGTTAACGGACCTAAAACTACACTGTTTTGTGGAAAAACGCATGCGTTAATCGATTAACCAAGTGGTTAACCGGTTAACACTGATCTAGAATGTGAAAAAAGTTAAGAAATAAGTGCTTTTGGCCACAGACTCACTTCTAATGATCCCTTACCTACCTAGGAACATGCTAACACGAATTTCCACTTAATTGGGGTCTATTTACACATGCTAAAACCTATGACTATCCACAACTTAACTTCTAATCCGTTAAAAATCACAAATCACAAGCAACATATAACGAAAAAGGAATCGACCACTAGCAAAGCGAAAAAAAGCAGTTAAAGAACGCCAAAAGTGGCAAGATGAAGAGAATAACTTAAAGGAGAAGTGATTTAGATCACCAAACTACGAAGCGGAGAAGTGCTTCGGTGAATGTTGCAAGAATCGGAGCTTGATCGAAGAGAAAACCACGAAACCGCAAAATAAATGCATTCTTGATGCTTGAACCTTCGTGCACATCTGATAAGCCGAAATACTCACAAAAATCAGTAGCTTCTTCTTCCACAATCCACAAATCAATGGAGGTTGGAGGCTAAGTTTCAATGTGAAACTTGAAGAGTTTTTTCAAAAAGCTTTGGTGAAAAGGGAAAATGGAGGAAAAGTGAGAGAGTAAAAGTGATTGTGAGAGAATGAAAATTTTTGAAACTTGGGTGTCCCCTTTGGTTTGGATGAAAATGGATTAAATATGTTTTAGGTCTGGGGCCTAAAAATTAGGCTTGGCATCCAAAATTATAGTTTGGTAACGGGTTTAGGATTTAGCAATGGAGTTAGGGTTTGTAGTTAGTTAGGGTTAGGGTTGGAGAAGGAATATTCCCTGGAATATTCCTTGGAACACTCTAGAATATGGTAGAACATGGTAGAAGTTTCCAAGGGAAATAAAGTGGAATTGGAATGGAAAAACTAGAGGGAAAGAATGAAAGGAAGTGTGGAAAGAAAGTGGAAGGAAAAATGGAGGGAAATGTGAAATTAACCACTCTTCAAATGATTTTCTCCTTTGATTTTTTTTTATGATTCCTCCATCCTTTCTTGACCAAACTTGAACCATAGGATCATTGAAACCCTAATTTCATTATTTCGATCTTAAAAGTGAAGAGTCGGCCTCTTTTACCTAGCTCGGTTTCCTTTTCTCCGATTCCCCGATTTTTCAGTCATCTTGCCAGTCGAACCTCTTCCAAAATGAATTTGTGGATGAAATTTGAACCCTAGGCATTTGACACACATATACAAGACAATGGAATCCACTTTGAATCAAAAATTCATGAAGAAGCCCAGTAGAAGTGAAACCCTAATTCAGCATTTTTCATCAGGAGATGTTGCACTGCTTGCCTCCTTTGATTAAACAACATCTTTCCATGGCTTGTGGCTTCAAATGAAGACTTGTGGGATATTGTGGACCCTTCGCACAAGGTTGAGAAGCTTTGTGGCCCTATGATTGCCTTTGTAATGCCTTCAATTGCTCCAATCATTGATCACATACCCCTGCCTAGACTATGCTATACGTGATGCAATGTTTTTGGTTATTTTATGAATCTATGTATGCAAAATATTGAGGAACTAAGAGGGAAAATTTTGAGGTATTACAGCTGCCCCTATTCAATCATCTGCAGACCTGAACGAATAAATGTGAGAGCTTTTAGACGTTCAAGGTATAGAGTGATTGAATACTTGAATAAAACCTGGAAATTTGAACTCGATGGATAGTAGAAATGACATCTGCCTTTTTTTTACCTCTGAATAGGTATTGGGAATAGAACCAGGTGGAATAGAATCAATGCCAAAAACCTGCACTATGAATGTTGAGCGAAACAAACCACAACGAGGGTGCCTGTTGGCAAAATAGAACTTAACGAGATTGTTAGCGAAAAAGAACTCGACAATGTGACTGATGGGCAAGACCAAGCCACAATGAAAAACACGCGACTGCTGGGCAGGACCAAACCACGGAAGGTGCCTGTTGGTGAAATAGGGCTTAACGAGACCATTAGCGGAATGGAACTCAATCAATATGACTGCTGGGCAGGACCAAGCCATAAAGAAAACACGCGACTGCTGGGTAGTACCAAGCCACAAAAGGTGTCTGTTGGCGAAACAGGACTTAACGAGACCATTAGTGAAATGGAACTCAACAATATGACTGCTGGGCAGGACCAAGCAACAAAGAAAAACACGCGACTGCTGGGCAGGACTAGGCCACAGAAGGTGCCTGTTGGCGAAACAGGGCTTCACGAGACCATTAGCGGAATGGAACTCAATCAATATGACTGCTGGGCAGGACCAAGCCATAAAGAAAACACGCAACTTGTGGGTAGGACCAAGCCATGGAAGATGCCTGTTGGCGAAACAGGGCTTAACGAGACCATTAGCGGAATGGAACTCAATCAATATGACTATTGGGCAGGACCAAGCCAAAAAGAAAACACGCGAATGTTGGGCAGGACCAAGCCACGGAAGGTGCCTGTTGGCGAAACAGGACTTAATGAGACCATTAGCGGAATGGAACTCAATCAATATGACTTCTGGGCAGGACCAAGCCATAAAGAGAACACGCGACTGTTGGGCAGGACCAAGCCACGAAAGGTGCCTGTTGGCGAAACAAGACTTAACGAGACCATTAGCGGAATGGAACACAACAATATGACTGCTGGGAAGGACCAAGCCATAAAGAAACAACATCAACTTGGAAGTGTCATACCCCAAATTTGTCCTACCCATATATTTATTGCTATGTTACTAACCACCATACAAGATAACAAAATGTGTTTATTGTTCTGTTTGTCTTACTGGTTGATTAAGTTCAGGCTGTGGAAGTTGGCCATCAGGGTCGGACAAGGTTATCAGACCAAATGTGTGTGTGGTTCCCATTTTTTTCTCTGCATGGATTAGGATTTATGAGTTGGAATCATGTTCAAGGTAGAATCATGGATTATTAAAAACCACAAGTCAAATTGGTGTACTTGCTAGCTGATAAATTGTCTCAGCATTGGAGTTTTGATAGTTGGATTAGTTGATTTATCTTTTACGAAAGAACTTTTTTTGAATTATTGTTTGGAAGAGAAGAAAGAAGTGTCTTGATAAGGTGCTTGATCCGTATACCAAGTGATGTGACTGGCTCACTTCCAAATGCGATCTAATCTTCATTCAATTTGGTGATTTCAAAGCATTAAAATTCAAGATTACTCAAAATTTTTTTTCGTGGTCATATTCAAGACATGCCTCATATAACTCAAGTCTATTTGCAGAAGCTATGGCAAAAGGATGTCAAAGTATATTACAAGATACTACAAAAGAGGTTACAGCCTTGCAAAAAGATGGAGCATCAATTTTCAATTTTGATGTGGTGATTTCCAAACAAGTAATTATAATCTTGATGTCTCATGAATAAAAGAGAGATTAAGGTTGCATCTGAAATTTTCATTACACTTGAAGGGCATATCAGGTGTGCTAGACATTCTGGAGTCATCTGTTAAGGGTATTCTTTCAGTATAACTTCATGATCTGCACCATCTTCAAGAGAGCATATGAAAGACAAAGCAACATATGGAGATTGTCATTTGATGTACCAGACACGAACCTTTGGATAATGTGAAATCTTGCTTTTCCAATAGTTCATCATGGGCTTCGGTTGTCCGCAAACGGAAATCAGAAGCAATTAGACGTGCATGGCCAGATGCAATAAATGAATCATCGGAGTCAAAAGGACACGACGGATCTTTATTTATTGAAGATGCATTGAATAATATTGATTCGGAGGATGGACGTCTCGCCATTGAAGTGGGTGGATTAGTTGATTAATTGGAAGAGACAATGGAAGTTGCTACTGATTCTGTTACCCGGAGCCACTCATTTCAAACTGCAACATAATCAACAAAGAAAACTTCAGAATACAAAAATCAGAACATGACTTCTAACCTCATTTAAAATGTGACAAGGAGATTTGAGCGAAGCAGGGTAACATGACATGAAAAAAGATTAAAAAATCATAATGGAAGTTTAAAAGTCCTATTGCAATAACTTTGTTTGCATCACATATAACCAATCACAGGGTCCATTCTCAGCACCTCTCTATCAACCACAGTTCAGATAACAAAAGAAGGGGCTGATTCCTACAACAACAAAAAACCAGAGAAACTCAAGATATGTAGTGTGGTAGAATAAACAGGTTCAATCACACATAAGAGTTCATAACAAGAACATCACAAGAAAAGACAAAGGCATTGATTGGCAAGTCTGAATCATGGTTACTACTTACCGTCGATAAGCTCAAGTTTCTTCATGCTGGATTCAGCCACACTCTACACTTGCAGCCTCTTTATTTTCAAGTCTTTCTCACGACGAATACGCAACACACACCTGCTCCATAATTTACTGCATAACAGATGCACCAAGCCTCATTTTCCAGCTCCCGAGAAGTCCGTAACCAGCTGCACAAACAGACTGTCATATGAGCAGAAATTAGCACCAAATTCCAAAGCGCATAACAGGACAAATATTTAAAAGTCAACAGAGTGTGAATATGCGTGTGCGTTGCATTTTCGCGGCAGCCAGTAATACTTACTGTTTGCAAACACCACTGTATCCTTCAGCAACAAGTTGCATCACAAAGTATCACTAAAGCTACCATGCTCATCCTTTTCGTGCCTTCATCCATTCCTCACGATTAAAACTCAGGACCAATAACCTGCAGAATGCCAAACAATACTCAAATAATGCACAAAGCGTTATAATAACAAGATTATTAGGAGGAAGGGGACAGGTATTTCACAAAGAAAGTTCAAGCTGTACAAAGTCCATTATCAGAGCTTCACGAAAGTTTCCAGGACCCTTTATGACAAATTACTCAGACAGGATGCAATCGGATGTTGCATTCTATGTTTTGTCAAGCCAATGTAGTTGGAAAACATCAAAGTCAAATGTCAAGACCTACACAATAATAAAGGTTAAGAGTTAAGAGCAAATTCAGAGGACCAAGATTTAAATGTGTCGTGAAGTCAGGATTCAGAGTAAAGGAGTATTATGCAGCAAAAATTAAATGATCATAAGAATTGATTACCTTGATGTTAAACACAGACGGTAACTTTCTTTTCTTTCACCCAAGTGTCCTTACCCAGCAAAGCCTCTCCAAAGTTCTAAACGCAATGCACCATGAATGTCCTGCCAAAACCATGATTCCGTTAAAAAGTTTCTGCTAAGTAATAAATGAGTATAATTCAGAGGTTTCCATAACCATTGCAATGTTCATGGAGCAGCATTTGAAGCGACGCATGAAAATGCAGCCGAAAGCAAGTTCTCTGTCAATTCAAACCTTCACGCTTCACCGAGTTGTTGTTCCGTATTAGTGCACGAGATTTCCAGTTCTGCATTCCCATCATGCTTCATGGCATTGAGACCTCATAGCGAACCTGCAAAACCAAAAAGCCAATCCAATTCATCAACATCATAAACCAGTCCTTCAATTCAAAGATCATATCATTTGATTCGTACCAATTCTGTCACATCTTTTATCCACCACCATCTTTGTAACCTGCAAAAGATCAGAGAGGTTAGTAAGCGGTCATGAGCAAACATTTTTTCCAGGAAAACAAGAAATAGGGATCAGAAGCAGTAGGAAACCAAGGTTACAGTTGCAGTCAAAACAAGTTACAGCGGTGAAACTTAAAGTTACAGCAGTGAAAATTCAGGGAAAACCTCATACTTCTAGAAACAATTCTCCATTCACTACAGAAAAAACAAAGGCATGACTCACCATCATTGGTCCCCACGCAATCACATGGTGAAGATTCGTTCTCTAACGGATTTCTTCTCAGTTCACACGTACCGCCCTCACTCCAATCACACTATAAAATCCTACCAATCATTGTGAAAAGGGACGGCTACCAACACCTGAAAAAACCCTAACACAGAAAAAAGACCCAGTGAGAAAACCACAAATCCAAACGCAAAAACCTTGAATCAAATGCTGAAACACTCTGAACTTACCATAACCCAGAAACTCGCGTCACCAATCTTCAAAAATCTTCACCGCATCTGAACCACCATCGTGACATTTCATTGGCCGCCGGCGTTTGAAACTGAACCGTCCACAAATCCCAACACCATCCGCCACCATCCAAACGAAATCATCCCGCCGGAGACGCAAGCCACCGTCAAACCCTCGCGAAGCACCTCATCCACCTCATCCACCAAAGATCACCACAAACCAACGAATCCGCCACCCAACAGTGAGAGAGAGACGTCGAACAACCACTCAGCCGCCGCGATCCACAGAGCCAGCTGGAGAGAGTGAGAAGCAACCGAAAGATCGTGAGGGATCGAGCGGAAAGCGAAAGAGACGGAAGCCGAGATCGCGAGACGAACAGAGCGGAGGAGTCATCGGCATGTTCGCAGAGAAGGTAGTCATTCTTTTGTTTTTTTTTCTTTTCTGAGTTTTGGGATTTGTTCTCTTTCTTTATCAATGACCCTTTTTTATTATTTATAATATAAAAACAATAAATCTTTTATTAGTTTTATTTAGATTTTATGTCAGATTGGTGTTGGTCCTTTTGACTATCAGCTTGAATATGTTTTGCTTCAAACACACCTACACCAGCGCCCCAAACCTTGTTTTTTATTGTTATTTTTTTCCTTCAGTTTATGTGTTACTCTTTTTGAGATAAGCTTTGGAAGCCCACTGAACCTGTTAATTACACACTGTATTCATGATGCACCCTTTTCTCTTACTGTTTTGTTACATTTTTATTATTCTGTTAACCTTGTTTTTGTTAATTGTTTTGTTTATAAAAAAGTGTTTCTAAGTTTTAATTGTTTTGTTTATATAAAAATGTTTCTAAGTTTTTTCTTTTCTTTTTTAGATCATTTTATTTCCAGATTTTGTTTATTTATTTATTATACTTTCCATATTTATTTGTTAGATTTTAATGGTGAACTCTTTTTTTGAGTTAAAACGTTTAGATACTTTATTTTTACTCTTTTATTTCTTTGATTTTCATTTGCATTTCGACTTTAATTTGTTCAGGGCCGATGATATTATAAAAGGCCGATTTTCGCCCGATTACATTTGATCGGTGATGAGCGGTCAATATGAGGCCCTCTTTTTATTTTATTCTATTATTTCTATTCTGAACAAAATTGTAATATAATTCAATTCATTTTATTCATTATTTTCCACATTATTTAATTTATTTAATTATTCAATTTAATTTATTCTAACAATTCAATTCATTTTATTTATTCATTTATTTTCGCATTTAAAAAAATTACGATTCGACTCCTCATAGAACGATTTCATTAAATCGGCTCTAAGGCAGTAAACGAACCAAATTTCGTCGCGTCCCAAAAGGTCCAATGCCTTCGAATAGTTGCGCTCGATTAAAAGGTCCAACACCTTCAAATAGTTGTGTCCCGATTCAAACAGGCCGAACGCCTTCGAATAGTTCAAACACACTGCACACACGCTTCCTCTTGGGCAAAATACAATGATACCCTTTATTTCTCGCAATCCCCTGTATTTACTTTGTATCCCTCTCCCATTAATTTGTACGCACTTTTATTTCTCGCATTTTATTTCTGAATCCTTGGTCCAACGCCAAGCGATCTCACTTGCACACTTGCACTTTATTTTTCAGTCATTTCGTTTATTAGGATCCACCTATCTTTGCGAGCCGAGCGCTTCGTGCCTCGCTAAACAAACCACAAAATCAAACTCCATTTGCATTCACCCCTTTAACCTTAAAAAACCAAAATGTTTCGATTAGATCCAAACCCTTGATCCAACGTTAAGCGGCTTTAGGAAATAAAAACACTTTAATAAATACGAGAAGATCTGTACGCCACGAGCCATAAGCGGTAGAAAGAGGGATAACGAGCTTTCGTTACTCGCTCCGATTATTTCGACGCAGGACACTCGTCTTGTTGGGCGAGATAAACTATCCATAGTCTTTAGTACATTTCAACTCCTAAACCCTTTCATCGACGAAAGGTAATAAAATCAACAACCATTACCCTTAGTAGGCCGAACTACGAGGCTCTGACTTTCCCATTGCACACGGGAGTACGTAGGCACGAGGATCTCAATGCTTGCCGAGCACCTAGGTTCAATCTAACTTATAATTCAACTCATTTCCCTCTAGCAAGCAATTCGTTTAAGCATAAACATCCTTTCGCGCGCGTTAACTTAGATGGTTCCCATCGAGTACGATGGATGTAGGGGGTGCTAATACCTTCCCCCTGCATAACCGACTCCCGAACCCAGGCAATGGTTCCGTTGACCTTTGTCCTCATCCTTTTCCTCCCGGGTTGTATCTATATCTTCCCTTTCCCTCTTCGGGAATAAATAGAATTAGGTGGCGACTCTTCAGTCCGTCCGGCGCGCGGCTCCGTCTTTTCGGATCGCGTGAGGTCGTATTTTTCGGGGTACGACAGCTGGCGACTCTGCTGGGGACTGGTTCACCCCTATGCGAGTCAAACCTAGTCTAAGTTCCTGCGTTTGTTTGGATGTTTGCTTCTATGCCTTGCTTGTTTATTTTTATCGCTTTCTTTATCGCATTCCATTTTATATATCTTGTGGCTCCTTGGTACTATAATTTGGATCGATACTTTGCAAATCAAACTTGAGGGAAAAGCTCTATGCCCGGGCTTACGAGTATGATCACACTAAAATTCACCGTATTTCTGACTCCGATTTCACATGCATTCTTAGCTTTTATTGTTGTTTTTCTTTGTTATTACTTTGTTTTCTTATGTTTTTAGGTTTTTATAATAATCGGAGCTGGAATCGGGAAAAGGAGCGAAAAAGGAGTGAAAACGGACGAAAACCTAGAAATTCAGCGTTTTGCACTTACGGCACCCACCGTGGCGGGCGCCATGGGGTTAGCCATGACGTGGCCACGTCTCAAGACCACTCCTCAACCTCCAAGACCCACGATCCCCACTCCACAATCCCCTGTAGGGACCATGGCGGGCGCCATAGGCCTGTGGCGGGCGCCACAAGGCCAAATCCTGTAACCTCCACTTTTTAGTGGAGGGGCATCCCAGTCATTTCATGCTTTCAGTTTTCCTATAAATAGGACCTTAGATTTTCGTTTTTCTTCATCCAGAATTAGAATTCTCTAGGCATATATCAGTTATAAAGCAGTTGCCATTCCACATCGGGGTGCCTCTGCAATCGAGTCTGTAATCTGTCTGTGGTTCGAGTTTTGGAGCACTCTGGAGGAAGTTAATCCTGCCGCCATTTTAATTCAAGTTCGTACTTTAATTTTATTTATTTCCCGCACTCGCACATTTACTTTGTTTATTTCCCGCACTCGCACATTTACTTTGTTTATTTCCCGCACTCGCACATTTACTTTGTTTATTTCCCGCACTCGCACATTTACTTTGTTTATTTCCCGCACTCGCACATTTACTTTGTTTATTTCCCGCACTCGCACTTTACTTTGTTTATTATCCGCACTCGCTTTAAATTCATTTACTTTCCGCACTCGCACTAAATTACTTTTATGAAAAACTATAAAAAGAATCTTTACTTTATCATGTCTAACTAATTCCATAAAGGTTAGAATGTAAGGATCGTAATTAAACCAGTAATCGGTATAATTGTTCGTGGAAACACCTAAGGGCTATTTTATCTTTCAATTCAAGTAATTGTTTTTAACTATTTCAAAAACAGCCAAAAGCGCTTTGTATAGTTCATTAGGAGATTTTAGATTAAAAAGAAAAGAGATTTTAAAACGATTTTCGGACGCGTTAGGAAGTTTAAACTCTGGTTCGCAAGAACCTCTTTTTGCTAAGAAGTCCAGGTTAAAATACTTTTTAACTTAGTTAAGATACTATATTTCTTAAAAATAGGTTTACTACTCTAACGCAGTACGCACCTTTTTATCCGTGACAATAGGAGGGGTTGATTAGAGAGTACAACTCGGTTCTGAATACGCGAAAGCGACAATTCCTGTTAAATTAGTTCTTTTCAAAGGAGAAAACATTGCCCATAAGTAGTTCCATTAACAAATACTGGATTATCATTGATTACGTGAATTACATTCGAACCTGTCTTTATTTATTATTTAAAATTATAATTTTATTTACCATTGCACCCTTATTAAAACCCTTAAAAATAGATGCCTTAGATACACACCATAACAACAGGTTTGATAGATTGACACTTGGTCTCTGTGGATTCGATAATCTTTTATATTACTTTGACGTGATTCGTACACTTGTGAAAAACACGCATCAAGTTTTTGGCGCCGTTGCCGGGGACCAATATCGTCAAATTTCATTACCCTGTAGTTATACCGTTTAGACTAAGGTTGTTACCCACCGGTCAATGCGAAAGACTCGCAGTGCCGGAAGTTTAGTAGACCCTCTAGCTGAACCTGAACGTTACGCTCGCGCACGTTTATTTTTCCATAGGAATAGGATAGCTATGGCCGAAGAACAAAACCGAAGACTCCTTAAGGACTTCACCCAACCATCAAACGAGGAACCTAGTTCCAGTATAGTAAACCCCGCTATCCCAGCCAATAATTTTGAACTTAAACCATCCCTGCTGCAATTAGTGCAACAGAGACAATTCGCAGGTCTCGCTACTGATAACCCGAACCAACATTTAAAAAACTTTCTTCAGTTAGCAGACACCTTTAAAACCAATGGAGCTTCTCCTGAGGCGATACGCTTAAGATTATTTCCCTTTTCCCTCAGAGATAAAGCTCTATCATGGTTAGATTCCCTTCCACCCAACTCAATAACAACCTGGGATGACCTTAGGAATGTTTTCCTTGCTAGATATTTTCCCCCAAGTAAGACCGCTCTTCTTCGAAACCTAATAACTAGATTTACCCAACACCAAGGAGAGTCGTTGTTCGAAGCCTGGGAGAGATATAAAGAACTATTAAGAGCATGCCCACACCATGGCTTAGAGAATTGGCTAATCATCCAAACCTTCTATAATGGACTTCATTATAACACTAAAATGACCATCGACGCTGCCGCTGGTGGCGCACTGATGAACAAACCTTACCCTGAAGCTAGTGCCCTTATCGAGGATATGGCCCAAAACCATCAATCATGGGGAGTAGAACGAGCGACAGTGGAAAAGAAGGAAGCCCAAGGAGGAATACATGAGCTAAGCTCTATAGACATGATGCAGGCTAAAATGGACGCGTTGGCCCTTAGAGTCGAACATATGTGTACAACTCCGAATACTGTAGCCGCAGTTTCGTCGAATTGTGAGATATGTGGAACGCAAGGACACCAATCCGCCGAATGCAATCTGTTAAATGAAACCAACACTGAGCAAGTGAACTATACCCAAGGGAACCCATTTTCAAACACATATAACCCTGGATGGAGGAATCACCCAAACTTCTCCTACAAAAATAATAACCCTATTCAAAATACCGCACCTCCGAGACAACAAGGTTACCAAGCCCCTAGAACAAATAAACCTATGCAACCTGTACCACCAAACCCGAGCTTTGAGGAAATTGTAAAAGATTTTATCATTGCTCAAAAACAGAAAAACAAAGAGTTCATGAACCAAAACGTCCATGTTAACGAACTAATTACCCAGTTAGGAACCAAGGTTGATCAAATTATTACTCATAATAAGATGCTTGAAACCCAGATCTCTCAGGTAGCGTTAAACCAAGCCCCACAGACTACACCTGGAGGACAGTTCCCTGGACAACCTCAACAAAACCCGAAAGGGCAAGCAAATGCCATTACTCTACGAAGTGGAACCGCTTATAAGGAACCTTTAAACCCTAGATTAAGTGAGCCCGAAACTTCTGAGAGGAGTGAGGAAAAGGAACCAGAGAAGCCTGAAACCCCGGAAAGTCAAGAAAAAGGAGAAGAACCTAAAAATAAAACCTATGTACCACCACCGCCATACAAACCACCAATACCTTACCCTCAAAGATTAAAGAAAGCCCAAATCGATAATCAATATCAAAAATTCGTTAAGGTTATAGAAAAACTTCACGTAGAAATCCCCTTTACAGAAGCCATCACCCAAATACCTTCTTACGCTAAGTTTCTCAAAGACATACTTACGAATAAACGTAGACTTGAAGATCCGAAACCCGTGGAATGTAATTCTATTTCCGAAGATAGGTTAGCAAAGAAAGATAAAGATCCCGGAAATTTTTCCATTCCTTGTATTTTGGGGAATCATGTCATCGAAAAAGCTTTTCTGGACTTAGGAGCCAGTGTGAGCTTAATGCCTTTAGTAGTTTGTGAGAGATTAAACTTAGGAGAATTACAACCTACTAAGATGTCACTTCAATTAGCCGATAGATCCGTTAAATACCCTATAGGCATACTTGAAGACGTCCCTGTTAGGGTAGGTCAGTTGTTTATACCTACTGATTTTGTTGTCATGGACATTAAAGAAGATGACGACATACCAATCCTCCTAGGTAGACCATTATTATCGACTGCTGGAGCCGTAATAGATGTTAAAAAAGGGAAACTAACTTTTGAGGTAGGTGAAGAGAAGATAGAATTTATATTGTCAAAATTTCTTATGGCACCTGTGATAGGAGATTCTTGTTATGCCTTAGATATCATCGAAGAATGCATTAGGGAATTAGAACAAGAAGAAGAAATTGAATCTATAAAATTGCCATCAACCCTTATTTTGGAAGATGACAATTATAAAACACCCTACATTGATGATAACCTTCACAAATGTTTATCTCTTACCCCATATCCTATGCCTTGCCCTATGAAACCGACCGTAAAACTTAAGGAACTGCCTAAAAACCTGAGATATGAATTTCTCGATGAAGATATGAACCGTCCAGTTATAGTCAGTGCTACCTTAAACCAAGAAGAAACCGATCAATTATTAGAAGTTTTACGTAGGTACCCCATAGCCTTAGGATATAAGATCTCTGATCTAAAAGGAATAAGCCCATCCGTATGCATGCATCGGATTTTGCTTGAAGAAAATTCAAAACCTTCCAGAGAACACCAACGAAGAATAAATCCTATAATGAGTACAGTAGTTAAGACTGAAGTTCTTAAGTTATTAGAGGCAGGTATAATATATCAGATCTCGGACAGTAAATGGGTGAGTCCTGTGCATGTAGTACCCAAAAAGGAAGGCATCACGGTCGTGCAAAACGAGAAGGGCGAACCTGTAGCAAAAAGAACCGATGGAGGTTGGCGTATGTGCATAGATTATAGAAAATTAAATAAAGCAACTAGGAAGGACCATTTCCCATTACCATTCATAGACCAAATGTTGGAGCGCCTAGCCAGACACTCTTACTTTTGTTACTTAGATGGATATTCAGGATTCTTCCAAATACCAATTCACCCCGAAGATCAAGAAAAAACTACCTTTACATGCCTAGTTGGAACCTTTGCCTATAGAAGAATGCCTTTTGGACTTTGTAATGCTCCTGCAACTTTCCAACGCTGCATGATGTCTATCTTTGTTGATTATTTAGATGGAATTATGGAAGTATTTATGGACGATTTCTCAGTTTGTGGATCAGATTTCAAAAATTATCTTGTCAACCTTGAGAAAATCCTGGAGAGATGTGTGGAGGTAAACCTTGTGCTAAATTGGGAAAAATGTCATTTCATGGTCACCGAAGGGATTGTTTTAGGACATATAGTTTCCGAAAAAGGTATAGAGGTAGATAAAGCAAAAATAGAAGTCATAGAGAATCTAAAACCGCCGAAGACTATCAGGGAGATAAGAAGTTTTCTTGGACATGCCGGATTTTACCGACGTTTTATCAAGGATTTCTCCAAAATAACAAAGCCCTTAACTGGTTTTTTGATGAAAGATGCTGAATTTATCTTCGATGAAAAATGTACTGAAGCATTTAATCTTCTGAAGCAAGCTCTGATTTCAGCACCTATAATGAAACCCCCTGATTGGTCAGAACCGTTTGAGATAATGTGTGACGCCAGTGATTATGCTGTTGGAGCCGTTCTAGGTCAGAGAAAAGATAAGAAGTTACATGTTATTTATTATGCCAGTAGAACCCTAGACGCTGCACAGCTCAACTACGCAACAACCGAAAAAGAGCTCCTAGCTGTAGTTTTTGCAATAGACAAATTTAGATCTTATCTAGTAGGAGCCAAGATTATAGTTTATACCGACCATGCTGCCATTCGTTACTTACTAAGCAAAAAGGATGCCAAGCCTAGGTTACTTCGATGGATTCTATTACTGCAAGAGTTTGATTTGGATATCTGTGATAAGAAAGGCACTGATAATGTGGTAGCTGATCACCTATCTAGGCTAGAATACCTGAAACCTGATCCAGTTCCCATAAATGACGATTTTGCCTATGATAGACTGATAGCCCAACTGGAAACCATTGAAGATGATAACCCAGACCCTCATGAATATTTTCACAAATCCTTAGCTATAAGCAACGTACCTTGGTATGCAGACTTTGTTAATTACCTAGCCGCTGACATCATACCCCCTGATCTAAACTACCACCGGAAGAAGAAGTTCTATAGTGATGTGAGAAACTTCTATTGGGACGAACCGTTTCTTTTCAAGAGAGGTAAAGATGGCATTTTCCGCCGTTGTGTTCCAGAAGAAGAGGTAAATAATATAATTGAGCATTGTCACTCTGCACCCTATGGTGGACATGCGAGCACATCTAAGACCTACGCCAAGATTCTTCAAGCTGGTCTATTCTGGCCTACTATGTGGCGTGATGTCCATGCTTTCATTGTCAAGTGTGATAGATGCCAACGCACAGGAAATATTTCAAGACGTAATGAAATGCCGTTAAGAAATATCCAAGAAGTAGAACTCTTCGACGTATGGGGTATAGACTTTATGGGACCGTTCCCACCATCTTTTGGAAATCAGTACATCTTAGTAGCCGTTGACTACGTGTCTAAATGGATTGAAGCTATCGCCGCACCCACAAACGACACCAGAGTAGTCATCAAATTATTCAAAAATTATATATTTCCCAGGTTTGGAACCCCCCGTCTAGTCATAAGTGATGGAGGATCACACTTCATATCGATAATATTTGATAAACTTTTAAGCAAGTATGGAGTTAAGCACAGAGTAGCAACACCATACCACCCACAGACCAATGGACAAGTGGAAGTATCTAATAGGGAGATAAAAAAAATCCTCGAGAAGACTGTCTCTATATCTAGAAAGGATTGGTCACAGAAACTTCAAGAAGCATTATGGGCCTATAGAACCGCTTTCAAAACTCCTATAGGAACAACCCCTTATCAACTGGTCTATGGAAAATCATGTCACTTACCTTTTGAATTGGAGCATAAGGCCTATTGGGCCATCAAAACTTTGAATTTGGATTACTTGACAGCTGGTGAGAAACGTATCCTTGACATCCACAAATTAGAAGAGCTCAGACAATCTGCCTACAAAAATGCCATCATATACAAAGAAAGAACAAAAGCTTGGCATGACAAAAGAATCATAAGAAGATACTTCAAAATAGGAGATCCTGTTCTCCTGTTCGATTCTAGGTTACGACTTTTTCCAGGTAAGCTTCGTTCGAGATGGACTGGCCCTTTCGAAGTATCTAAGATCCTAAGATCCGGTGCTATTGAAATCAAGAACCAGACATGTAAACCGTTCATCGTCAATGGACAGAGGTTGAAGCCCTACGAAGGAGGTGACATCCCAACAACGTACACCTGTCATACTCTGAGTGATCCACCATATCCTTCCAATGATGTTTAAATATCGGTCGTCGAGCTAATGACGTTAAACAAGCGCTGCATGGGAGGCAACCCATGGTTTTCTTATTTTTTGTACTTTTTTTTTTTTTTTTTTTTTTACTTTTACTTTATTTTAATTTGTTTATATTATTATTATTATGTCAGGACTAACGATTGAATGTTTTATGTGCTTTCAGGACTTGTTTGCTAACCTTGTACAGAATGCAGAACCCTGATGACATGCACGTGGCCTTTAGAGACGATGCACAGAGAGAGCGTTACCATGTCCACATGAGACGCCCTATGGCTCCTACCAGGTACCCTGTGAAGGAAATTGCGATCTAAACGCAGCGGAAAAATAAAATTTCCTTTAGTGATCCTTACGAATGAGCATGGTCAGTGATAGAATCGTTACCTCTTTGTGGCGATTCAGATCTTTGATGCAGCGATCACAAGCGTTGATGAAGTGCAACGCCTCTACTCAGTCCACACGAACAGCTTCCGGTCACAGTGCTAGCTGCTTACGAACGGAATTATTTGAGTGAGAAAAGAGAATCAAAAACGAAATTGCATCAAGTGAAAGCTTCATCACAAGGGTTCCTTTTATAGACTCTCTTGTGGGCTGCGGGCTAAAAGCCCAATTCACATGATCCATAATAATATTATATATTATTATAATAACTATTATTATAATAAATATATTTATTTTATTATTATTTTATAACCATTATAAAATAACAATAATTATTATTATATTATCCGAATTTCTATTTTCACTTAAGTGCACCGTACCTTACGGTGTTCCTTTGATTTCTCTATCTCTCATAAACTGTCCTTATGTGTGTGACCCTGTAGGATTTCGTAACGTTGGTAATTATATTAAATTATATATTTAACATAATAAACAGTGAGCGGTATCTAGCAACACATCACTGCTACCCAAGTCACGAAAATGTCATGTGATCTGACAAAACCTTTTTCGTGATAATATATGTTTGTACAATTACCCTTTTGCCCCTATGTCTATATTGAACACAAGGCATACACTGTGTCATCCTTGTCCAGTTCAATATTGGGCCCTTAGACATTTCTCCTGTTATGCAGGATTGGAAAATTCCATCTAGGACACTCATGTCCCTCAGCATGCTTCGTGGAGTGCCCATCAACTGTCTTTATGATCATCCAGTTACGGATAATGTTTGATCAGCAATAAAGCACCCGACTCTACATCTAGGGTCCATAGTGGTTTCAGGTCGAAGGGTGGTAATACACCATTATCACCATGAGAATAACTTATGACACTTTGCATAACATACTATGTAGTATTCTCATAGCGGGTCAATCCGGTATAAATATTACTCCTAATATTTATACCTATGTCAAGACTTGATAACTCTTTATCCATGATCCATGAGATGTGATCATCAGTCTATCTTCATAATAGTCTCAATGCTTTAATGTTATCCCACTTTGCAATAAAGCTTGACTACGGATATTTTAAGAATAATGTCTTTATGTTTAATGGGATCTCATGATTAAGTCACACTTAACATTTCATTAAACAGACTAACTATTCTTGGGACTTTATTATTCTGAAAGACAAACATAATAAAGAAATGCCTTTTATTATTAAACGAATAATCCGATACAAGTACCAAAAAGTATTGGCCTCTAGGGCTTACACAAACAATCTCCCACTAGCACTAGAGCCAATTAGGCATACCCTTAATACCCATAGATCTAGTATGACCATCATGCTTCTGTTGCGCAAGAGGCTTTGTTAATGGGTCAGCGATATTGTCAAGTGTAGGTACTCTGCATATCTTCACATCTCCCCGATCGATTATCTCTCGAATGAGGTGATAACGCCTAAGTATGTGTTTGGATCGTTGGTGAGATCTAGGCTCCTTAGCTTGTGCGATAGCACCATTGTTATCACAATATAAACCAATGGGATCCACAATGCTAGGGACTATGCCAAGTTCACTAATGAACTTCTTGATCCAAACAGCTTCCTTTGCTGCATTTGAGGCAGCAATATACTCGGCCTCAGTTGTAGAATCAGCAACTGTTTCCTGCTTTGAACTTTTCCAGCTCACAGCGCCACCATTGAGACAGAACACATAACCAGATTGTGATCTAAAATCATCCTTATCTGTCTGGAAGCTAGCATCAGTGTAACCAATTACATCAAGCTCTTCCTGACCTCCATATATCAAGAATGAATCCTTAGTCCTTCTCAAGTACTTAAGGATATTCTTGACAGCTACCCAGTGAGCATCACCGGGATTAGATTGGTACCTGCTCGTTGCACTTAATGCATACGAGACATCTGGTCGAGTACATAACATGGCATACATGATAGATCCTATTGCAGATGCATATGGAATCTTATTCATGCGATCCCTTTCTTCCTTAGTTGAAGGGGATTGTGTTTTTGATAAACACAGACCATGTTGCATAGGTATGAATCCTTTCTTGGAATCATGCATATTAAAGCGTCTCAACACTTTATCTATGTATGTACTCTGACTTAGGCCAAGCAGTTTTTGTGATCTATCTCTATAGATCCTAATTCCTAATATATAGGCTGCTTCACCTAGGTCTTTCATAGAAAAACAATTCCCTAACCAAGTCTTCACTTGTTGCAAGGTAGGGACATCGTTTCCAATGAGTAATATGTCATCTACATATAATACCAGAAACACGATCATGCTCCCACTAACCTTCTTGTAGACACAAGGTTCATCTTCATTTTTGATGAATCCATATTGTTTTACGGTTTCATCAAAACGAAGATTCCAGCTTCTGGAAGCTTGCTTCAATCCATAGATTGATCGCTGTAACTTGCATATCTTTTGGGCATCTTGTGGTATGTCAAATCCTTCAGGTTGTGTCATGTACACATCCTCAAGAAGATTCCCATTAAGGAAAGCAGTTTTGACATCCATCTGCCATATTTCATAATCATGATATGCAGCGATGGCAAGTAAAATCCGAACAGATTTAAGCATTGCAACTGGTGAAAAGGTTTCATCATAGTCAACCCCATGAATTTGTTTATAGCCTTTTGCAACCAGTCTTGCTTTATAGGTATGTACCTTACCATCCATGTCAGTCTTCTTCTTGAAGACCCACTTGCATCCTATAGGGTTAACTCCTATAGGAGGTTCTACCAAGGTCCAAACCTGGTTTGTGTACATGGAATCCATTTCAGATTTCATGGCTTCTAGCCACTTCTCAGACTCAGGACCAGTTATGGCCTCTTTGTAGGTCACAGGCTCATCTTGATCCATGAGTAATACATCACCCTGATCACTTATGAGATATCCATATCTCTCAGGTTGGTGACGTATCCTGCTTGACCTACGCTGGTCTTGTTCTACTTGAGCAGGTTGCTCTTCCACAACTACTTGTGTTTCCTGCTCTAGTTCCTCCATAGGTGTTTCAATGTTTTGTGATTCTTGAATTTCTTCAAACTCTATTTTCCTCCCACTGTTTCCTTTGGAAATAAAATCCCTTTCCAGAAAGACTCCAGTTCGAGCGACAAACACTTTGCCCTCAGAAGGATTGTAGAAGTAATATCCTCTTGTTTCTTTAGGATACCCCACAAATAAGCATTTGTCAGATTTGGGCTCAAGCTTGGTTGAAATTTGTCGTTTGACGTAAACTTCGCAACCCCAAATCTTCATGTAAGACATATGTGGTTTCTTACCACTCCGTATCTCATATGGTGTCTTATCAACCTTTTTGGATGGAACACGGTTAAGTGTGTAAGCTGCTGTTAATAATGCATGTCCCCAAAAGGAGTTTGGAAGATCGGCGTGACTCATCATGGATCGGACCATGTCTAACAAGGTTCGATTTCTTCTCTCAGATACACCATTCCATTGTGGTGTTCCAGGAGGAGTAAGTTGGGATAGAATCCCATACTCTTTTAGATGGTCATCAAATTCTAGGCTTAAATATTCACCGCCTCGATCTGATCGAAGAACTTTAATATTCTTACCTAGTTAGTTTTGTACTTCATTCTTGAATTCCTTGAACTTTTCAAAGGACTCAGATTTGTGTTTCATTAAATACACATATCCGTATCTACTGAAGTCATCAGTAAAAGTGATGAAGTACTGAAAACCTCCTCTGGCTGGTATGTTCAGTGGTCCACATACATCAGTATGTATGAGTGCCAAGAGATCATTAGCCCTTTCACCTTTTCCTGTGAATGGGGACTTTGTCATCTTTCCAATTAAACAAGATCTGCATGTCTCATATGATTCATAATCAAAAGAGTCCAAGAGTCCATCTTTATGGAGTTTGGAAATGCGTTTCTCATTTATGTGGCCTAATCGACAGTGCCAAAGGTAAGTTGGATTCAACTCATTAGGTTTCAACCTTTTAGTATTAATGTTATAAATTGGCATTTCAAGATCAAGGACATATAGTCCATTATTCATTTTTGCAGTAGCATAGAATATATCATTCAAATAAATGGAGCAACAATTGTTCTTTATTATGAATGAAAAACCAAACTTGTCCAAACAAGAAACGGAAATAATATTCCTGCTAATTGCAGGTACATAATAACAGTTCTCTAACTGAATTATTAAACCACTAGGTAAAGTTAAAACATAAGTTCCTACAGCTAAAGCAGCAACCTTTGCTCCATTGCCAACTCGTAGGTCAACTTCACCTTTTGCCAAATCTCTACTCCTTTTTAGCCCCTGCACATTAGTACAAATGTGAGAACTGCATCCAGTATCTAATACCCATGATGCAGAAGTAGATAAATTAATTTCAATAACAAAAATACCTGAATTTGAAGTCTCTACTCCATTTTTCTTATCTTCCAGGTACTTTGGGCAATTTCTCTTCCAATGTCCGGTCTTACCGCAATGGAAGCAAGTGCCCTCCTTTGCTATTCCTCCACTAGGCTTCAAAACAGGAGGAGTGGGTTTGGGTTTGGCAACTTCCTTGCCTTTCCCTCTACCACCCTGTTTGATGGGCCTCTTGTTCTGTTTCTTTCCATTACTGACCATCAGAATGGATTTCCCTTTTGTCTTCATATTCTGCTCAGCAGTTCTCAACATGCCTAGCAGTTCTGGAAGACTTTTGTCCAAGTCATTCATATTGAAATTCAGGACAAACTGACTGAAGCTCTCTGGCAACGATTGCAAGATCAGATCAATTGCAAGTTCTTTTCCAAGGGGAAACCCTAATCTGTCAAGGTTCTCCACATACCCAATCATCTTGAGTACATGGGGACTTACAGGGGCTCCCTCAGCTAACTTGCTGTTAAAAAGGGACTTTGAAACCTGAAACCTCTCATTTCTTGCTTGCTCTTGATAAAGCATTTTCAGATGTCCGATCATATCGAACGCAGACATGTTCTCGTGTTGCTTTTGCAACTCAGAGTTCATGGTAGCAAGCATGAGGCAAGCGGTTTCATTGGCATCATCGAAATGCTTCTTATAAGCATCTCTTTCTGCCTTTGGTGCAGAACTAGGAGGTTCCTCCTCAGGAACTGGTGTCTCCAAGACATACAGCTTCTTATCGTGCTTGAGGACAATCCTCAGATTACGGTGCCAATCCAGGAAATTTGTCCCAGACAATTTTTCCTTATCTAGGATGGATCGCAAAATATTGTTCGATGTGTTTGTTGTCATGGTAATCTACAAGAGAAATATGAAAATATAAGTATCATTAAAACAACATATTTAATTAGGCCTTTAATCAAATATGCTCCCACTATTTTATTCAAAACAAATGACCCTCATCATTTGATTCGGAAAATCCCGTTGGAAGACTTTCTAGTGGGTCGAGATCCATGTTTCACTTTGTTTTAAGTCAGCGTTAGGCTGATTACACAAAACTAAGTTATTTAGGTAGGAACTCCTTCCAATTGTATCTCATACAATTCTCGAATATTTTCAATTGGGTGAATAACTCCTTATTCTGATCCATCACATGAATCATTCCCAATTCTTGCTTCTAAACATGTATAATCTTATTATAATTTGTTTAGTTAAGTTTGACCCATTGTTTTAGCAATTGGATATTACAATTATCCCATCACACCTTACTAATATAGAACATGCACCTCGCGTAGGCGAAACCTACAATGCTCGATACTAGTCTTGATGAGTGCTAAAAATTGGAAAGCATAAACTTAATATTTAATTTTGAGGGATTTTGTTATTAGTTTGATCTCACCGGCTTAACATGCAAAACGTCTCTCACATGCATCAACATACAATTACATGCATCAACATACATATAAAAAGATACAATTATGGCCCCTAACGCAATTGTTCTCTCAAGCCAATGAGAGAACCTAAGCTAACCTAATAACGATCTAAGCTTCTCCAAGCATGATCTCCAAGGTTATCCTCCTTTAATATTGAATACTTCCTTTTTCTTCATAACATAATATTACATTACATATAAGAAAACTCGTTTTACATACGAGGGAGTGAGATGAGAAAAGAAGTTACATAAAGAGATTGAGAGAGAGGCACGACACGCAGGCCGTATTTAAAAATCCCAAAACAATAATAAAGGATAAACTAAGGCCATAACTGATCACCACAAATAAATAATAATAAACACACTTTTATTATTAGTTTAAAATTCCGATAATTAAATAAACAATTAAATTTCGGCTGATTGATCACACTTTGCAGACTTAGCCGGGGGTTCCGCTGCCCGGTCAGCGGACGGTGGTTCCTGCACAACTTTTGTGAACACTTCATTGTATTTCACGTCGTTTCCTGCACAACTTTTGTGCATTTACAACCCCAACCGGAAAAGTCTGCGGCAATACAACACTTGTACTGCCATTAATCCTAATGCAACAATTTCATGCCGTCAAACACAACTCGATTGATAACTCAATATGATAGATCAACATGTCATTGCTTCACCATACTAACGTCGGATTCCGAAGCGAATGAAAATGATGATCTTTCAAAAGAATTACAATCCTTATGTGATTGAATGGATGAAATCAAAACAGTATATCCCATATACCATCTTTGCATCAGAATTTCTTATATCTTATATAAAAGTGATCGATCTAATTGTGTAACCTATGGATGATCAATGTATCGCACAACTTCACCATACTAATGTCGGTTTCTGAAGCATAATCAACATCAATCATCCAAATCGTACACAACAGATGCCAAATTTAATTAATCGTTTATTGTTAAATTCATTCTGTGTTTTAATCGAATCAAATACAGAAAAGACGGAAATTTAACAGCTATCAGATCCATGGTTTCGTAAGTGGCTCTGATACCACTGAAGGAAATTGCGATCTAAACGCAGCGGAAAAATAAAATTTCCTTTAGTGATCCTTACGAATGAGCATGGTCAGTGATAGAATCGTTACCTCTTTGTGGCGATTCAGATCTTTGATGCAGCGATCACAAGCGTTGATGAAGTGCAACGCCTCTACTCAGTCCACACGAACAGCTTCCGGTCACAGTGCTAGCTGCTTACGAACGGAATTATTTGAGTGAGAAAAGAGAATCAAAAACGAAATTGCATCAAGTGAAAGCTTCATCACAAGGGTTCCTTTTATAGACTCTCTTGTGGGCTGCGGGCTAAAAGCCCAATTCACATGATCCATAATAATATTATATATTATTATAATAACTATTATTATAATAAATATATTTATTTTATTATTATTTTATAACCATTATAAAATAACAATAATTATTATTATATTATCCGAATTTCTATTTTCACTTAAGTGCACCGTACCTTACGGTGTTCCTTTGATTTCTCTATCTCTCATCAAACTGTCCTTATGTGTGTGACCCTGTAGGATTTCGTAACGTTGGTAATTATATTAAATTATATATTTAACATAATAAACAGTGAGCGGTATCTAGCAACACATCACTGCTACCCAAGTCACGAAAATGTCATGTGATCTGACAAAACCTTTTTCGTGATAATATATGTTTGTACAATTACCCTTTTGCCCCTATGTCTATATTGAACACAAGGCATACACTGTGTCATCCTTGTCCAGTTCAATATTGGGCCCTTAGACATTTCTCCTGTTATGCAGGATTGGCAAATTCCATTTAGGACACTCATGTCCCTCAGCATGCTTCGTGGAGTGCCCATCAACTGTCTTTATGATCATCCAGTTACGGATAATGTTTGATCAGCAATAAAGCACCCGACTCTACATCTAGGGTCCATAGTGGTTTCAGGTCGAAGGGTGGTAATACACCATTATCACCATGAGAATAACTTATGACACTTTGCATAACATACTATGTAGTATTCTCATAGCGGGTCAATCCGGTATAAATATTACTCCTAATATTTATACCTATGTCAAGACTTGATAACTCTTTATCCATGATCCATGAGATGTGATCATCAGTCTATCTTCATAATAGTCTCAATGCTTTAATGTTATCCCACTTTGCAATAAAGCTTGACTACAGATATTTTAAGAATAATGTCTTTATGTTTAATGGGATCTCATGATTAAGTCACACTTAACATTTCATTAAACAGACTAACTATTCTAGGGACTTTATTATTCTGAAAGACAAACATAATAAAGAAATGCCTTTTATTATTAAACGAATAATCCGATACAAGTACCAAAAAGTATTGGCCTCTAGGGCTTACACCAACACCCTGACCATGACTGCATGGATGCCTTGGGGATAGAGCCAAGCGTCAAATTTTTATGCCATCAACTCCACTGGGGCCAGTTTGACTACAGGAACAACACTTATAGGAACTTGACTCTTGAGTTCCTCAGCTCGTTTCGTCATGACCCTTGGGCTGGACCCGATGGACTCGCTGTTTTCAGGTTGTTCGGAATTGACTACTCATTCTCTCACAGAGAGTTTGGTGATTTGCTAGGTTTCCAGACTACTCCTGATGCTATTCCAGAGACTCCGATGGGGTATTTTATGAGCAGAGAAGTGGAAAAGTTTTGGACTAAAATATCAGGTGGAGGAAGCCAAGATCCTTCTACCCAGTTTTCTCAGGTAATCCACAACCCTGCATTGAGATACTTCCAGATGATTCTAGCACATTCTTTCCTAGGTTTTCCAGATACAGAGACACTGCTAAGTGAAGAGGAGATTTTCCTACTGTTTTGTGCGACTCAGTCTCGCCCTGTTGCTTGTGGCAACTTTCTGTTGAAGGGCTTGGCTAGTGTCGCCAGATCATCCGTAGGCATCATCCATGTCGGTGGGATTGTTACACAGATAGCTACTGCATTGGGTTTGGCTCGCAAGTTATTGCACCTCATGACCTTCTGCTGCTACACCACCCTGGATATTGATTTTTGTCTTGATAGAGGACTGATGAGGAGGGCTTCTTTTGAGCCCAACATGTTTAGATTGCTGATCGACGGTGAAGTGATACACTATTTTACATTACCAGATCAGCTAATGACCAGTGTCCATGATCCTGAAAATTGGAGTTATGCTCTAGAGGGTTATGGAGAAACTGTCGAAGAGCCGAAATCGCCTCCCGCCGCTGAGTACACTCCTACACCTCTTACTCCCCGAATCACTGTTATGTCTAGCAATATGTCTCTGCAGCCACCTGACCTACAAACACAGATTTATGAGCTCCGTAAGGAGACTGCCCTGCTCAAGCAGGAAGTGGCAGACTTAGAGTTACAGATGCAGGTTTCTGATCTCACTCATGCCTCAGAGGCCGATGCTCTACATCAGGCGATTGAAGAGCTTCGGAGGGAGATAGCTGAGATTCGTGGATCAAGCCAGGAAAAGAAGCCTACCACATGACTCATTCTACACTGACAGCACTACCCTAGTATTTTATTTATCGCATTTCCAGACATACTTTACTTTATTGCAGCTTTTATATTTTCATGCACTTTGAATTTCTTATATATATACATATTATGCACTAATGTTAACTTTTTCTTTTTCTTTTGTTCCTTTAATTATTTTATTTTTTGTCGTGCAAAGAAAAAAAAAAATAAGACAAAAATATTTTCATTTTTGTCTTCACAAAAAAAAAATGCAAGCCTCAAGCCTTGAAAAGAAGAAGAAAACGCTATTCAGACCCCCCGGAAGACAAAGGTGCAAGGAAGGCCCAAAGGAGAATCCAAAAACCACAAGGCCCAGGAATTGGCCTTGTGGCGGGCGCCATAGGCCCTGTGGCGGGCGCCACGCCGTATCAACAACAAGTACGGGGCAGACCTTCATTTTCCACCATTTTCATACCTTTCTTCACCTAAAACCCATTTTTACAACCTTCCAAAACCTCCTTGAACCCCATTAAAGCTCCACCATTTCCAAAATACCCTCCATCCATAAAACATATCCAACATCCATTTCCATTTTCATCCATCAAAAACCAAAAAAATCAAAACTTTATCATTCCCCTCATAAACCACTTTTCTACCATTTTCACTACCTAAGGAGCATTCAACAATGGAGTTCAACGGATTTCTTCTTCGTGATGGAAGACCGGGCGATAGGCAACGGAAAATTATTCAGAGGCTTCAAAGTCGAGAAATTCTCTCGACTAGGTACGTCGACGATAACTGTCTGTATGCTTTGGGTATTTATCATAGTGTTTTTAATTTATTAGAATTTCTAGGCTTGCATAATATTTTCATTAATCAGGAACCTACCTATGAGCGACTGACAACTGAGTTTTTGAGTTCTTTGATATACACTGTCAGTCCTAACACTGCTAGCACTGTTGGTACTGTTATTTTTAGATTGTTTGGAATTGAGTATGAATTCAGTACCGACGATCTAGCAGGTTTGCTAGGAATCCCTCATAGGGAAGGTGCAATTTGTGAGGCACCTTTGGATGCGGAGTGGTCGGCCGAGGTATTTACCTTCTGGCAAAGGCTTTCAAGTTCTTCAATTAATTCTTTTGAAGGGATACTTGCGTCGACCATTCACAACCCGGCCATAAGAGTTTTTAGACTTCTTTTGGCATGTACTATTTTTGGCCGGGAAAGTCCAAACAAGGTAAATGCTCGTGAACTCCTATTTTTGCAAGGATGCCTCACTAGAACCCACATCAATCCGGTCCCGTTTATGCTTGCTCATATGACTTTATTTACTAACAAAACAGGACCGATTGTATTTGGAGGGCTTGTTACGTCTATTGCTCGGGCTCTTAGCTTGAACAATGAGATAGCTACACTTGAACCACTACCTCCTCGCACAATTAATTTAAAATTTCTGAAAGACATGAAATTGTGCCGAACGAGGAGAGAAGGTGGTTATGAGTTGATGGTTCATGGGGTAGCTATCCCATCTGTTGCTTTACCATGCAGTAGACGTACTGATATACGTGATGAAAGGAACTGGACCTATGATCTTAATGCTCCACGTGTTTTGGGTCCACTTCCTCCTAATATTCCCGATGGGGAGGCACACGACACTGATGAAGAGTATGATCGGAGAGAGCAGTCTCCCATCCCTCACATGTCCCCCCATCGTCCTTCACAGTCACACACCGCACCATCTTCCTCTAACCCTGTTGCAGGTACTGCTCCTGGATTCCATGTCACCGAGGAGATGTGGCGTGATATGACAGCTAGAGAAGAAAGGCGTGATGGCCTTCTCTCTACTATTTCACAGCAGCTGACGGACAACATGAGCTTCATGCAACAATCGCGATTGGTTTCGGATCGTGCTTATAGCAACGTTTGTCGTACCTTGAACGATATCTCATTAGAGCAGAACCGTCAGAGAGAGTTCAACAGCCGACACTACCAGCTTGTAGAGGCCACTCAGGGTTCCATCTTAGGTAACCTTCGAGAGGTCCTGAGTGCTCAGGCTGCTTTATCAGCATGACTCGACCGGAGGGACCAGCAACGTAGTAGATCCCGTCGTTCCAGACCATCACAGCAGGACGGCGAGGGCACCAGTGCTCCTCCTCAGTAGTCTTTTTCAGGTTACCCCCCTTATCTTATTTCGAAACATTGGGGACAATGTTCGATTTAAGTGTGGGAGGGGATTTTATTGCTTTCTGTCATTTCCCTTTTTAGTTAATTATTTCCTTTCAGTTATTTCCCTTTTCAGTAATTTATTTTTCATAGATAATGCATGAGTCTGACGAGTCACCAGTATAGTGTCTTTTTAGTTCATCTTCATTTTTTCCCATTTCCTTAGCCTTACCAGAAAATTTTTAAAAAGAAAATGATGTTGTTTCACATGTTTTTTGGGCTTTGAGACAGGTTTAGATTAGGATGTGGTGACCTAGGTCAACTTTTTGAAACATCAGAACCATTTTAGCACCATAGACCTCTTGAATATAGGAATCACTCCTAAACCCCACCACCATGGCCTTTACTATCATTCAAAAAATTGTCCTAAGTAGTTTATCCTAGCAGTCAGCTCCGGCCTAAGCATGTTCTACGTAGGGGACCGATGAACATAAGTGAATGATCCAGTGCTAATAAAAGAAAAAAAAAAAAAAAAAGGCAAACTCTGGTATAGGTGACCCTCACAAAGTCATTTAAACCGAAAAAAAAGAGAAGAAAAAAAAAATTGCCACAAAAAGAAAAAAAAATTGCAAGTCACCTATTGTTAGTTGGTTCAGAGGTATCTGGCACTGAACTTGGTAGGGCGGATTACGATCCGATCCCCCGCAGCTACATTTAGGCGAAATAAAAGCAGGTTTACACATGCTTATGTGCCAAAAACCTTATGTTATGGATCAGAATCACTAACCGGTCACTCTACTATGAAGCATGTACGGATAACGGGCTTAATGTGATTGCGCCTGAATGAAAAGGACACAAAAAGATGAGAAGATAGGCCTAGGTATCGTGGGATGATATGGAGTGGTTAATATAGGATTGAAGTTTGTGTTTGTTTTACTATGGTACCCTTGGTTCACTTAGTTAGTATCTGTCACTGCATCCTGACTTGAACTTAGAAGCCCTTTAGCCCAAAGACACGTGTTGACACCATATTTTCTTAAGCTTTAATGTTTGCTTGAGGACAAGCAAAGGTTTAAGTGTGGGAGAATTTGATCACACTAAAATTCACCGTATTTCTGACTCCGATTTCACATGCATTCTTAGCTTTTATTGTTGTTTTGCTTTGTTATTACTTTGTTTTCTTATGTTTTCAGGTTTTTATAATAATCGGAGCTGGAATCGGGAAAAGGAGCGAAAAAGGAGTGAAAACGGACGAAAACCTAGAAATTCAGCGTTTTGCACTTACGACACCCACCGTGGCGGGCGCCATGGGGTTAGCCATGACGTGGCCACGTCTCAAGACCACTCCTCAACCTCCAAGACCCACGATCCCCACTCCACAATCCCCTGTAGGGACCATGGCGGGCGCCATAGGCCTGTGGCGGGCGCCACAAGGCCAAATCCAGTAACCTCCACTTTTTAGTGGAGGGGCATCCCAGTCATTTCATGCTTTCAGTTTTCCTATAAATAGGACCTTAGATTTTCGTTTTTCTTCATCCAGAATTAGAATTCTCTAGGCATATATCAGTTATAAAGCAGTTGCCATTCCACATCGGGGTGCCTCTGCAATCGAGTGATCGAGTCTGTAATCTGTCTGTGGTTCGAGTTTTGGAGCACTCTGGAGGAAGTTAATCCTGCCGCCATTTTAATTCAAGTTCGTACTTTACTTTTATTTATTTCCCGCACTCGCACATTTACTTTGTTTATTTCCCGCACTCGCACATTTACTTTGTTTATTTCCCGCACTCGCACATTTACTTTGTTTATTTCCCGCACTCGCACATTTACTTTGTTTATTTCCCGCACTCGCACATTTACTTTGTTTATTTCCCGCACTCGCACTTTACTTTGTTTATTATCCGCACTCGCTTTAAATTCATTTACTTTCCGCACTCGCACTAAATTACTTTTATGAAAAACTATAAAAAGAATCTTTACTTTATCATGTCTAACTAATTCCATAAAGGTTAGAATGTAAGGATCGTAATTAAACCAGTAATCGGTATAATTGTTCGTGGAAACACCTAAGGGCTATTTTATCTTTCAATTCAAGTAATTGTTTTTAACTATTTCAAAAACATCCAAAAGCGCTTTGTATAGTTCATTAGGAGATTTTAGATTAAAAAGAAAAGAGATTTTAAAACGATTTTCGGACGCGTTAGGAAGTTTAAACTCTGGTTCGCAAGAACCTCTTTTTGCTAAGAAGTCCAGGTTAAAATACTTTTTAACTTAGTTAAGATACTATATTTCTTAAAAATAGGTTTACTACTCTAACGCAGTACGCACCTTTTTATCCGTGACAATAGGAGGGGTTGATTAGAGAGTACAACTCGGTTCTGAATACGCGAAAGCGACAGTTCCTGTTAAATTAGTTCTTTTCAAAGGAGAAAACATTGCCCATAAGTAGTTCCATTAACAAATACTGGATTATCATTGATTACGTGAATTACATTCGAACCTGTCTTTATTTATTATTTAAAATTATAATTTTATTTACCATTGCACCCTTATTAAAACCCTTAAAAATAGTTGCCTTAGATACACACCATAACAACAGGTTTGATAGATTGACACTTGGTCTCTGTGGATTCGATAATCTTTTATATTACTTTGACGTGATTCGTACACTTGCGAAAAACACGCATCAGAGTACAAACTTAAGTTAGCGAGGTTGTGTAGTATGGGCTCCCGAGAGAACCTCTCTCGTGGGTTGTCGATACGAAAACCTCACTCGGAGTAGATTTTAATGGAAATACTGACAACCGTCAAGCTTTTGGCGTGTGTGCTCAATTGTTTTCATTAAAGTCGTCGACTCTGAGGACCTTTAGAACCTTTTGGTTAAAACATCGGTTGATGGTTGCGTAGTATTGGGCACCAGGGTTCGCCCTCGCGTGGCTCGATACGAAAACCTCACTTGGAATAGACTTACTCAATGGAGTTGATTGACTGTCAAGAATGTATGAAATTGACACGTGCATCAAACAGTTGAGAAAGTTCCATAACTCCAGGACTTTGTTTTAATCCTTGTGTCGATGATCACGTAGTATGGACTCCCGAGAAAATTTGCTCTCGTGGGTTGTCGATACGAAGATCTCACCCAAAATAGATTCATATGGCGGAGTCAATCAACCGTCATGCTTATGGCGCGTGTGATGAACAGCCATATGAGTTGATAACTTTGGGGTCCCTAAACTTTAGAGTCTACCCAGTGAATTCTTGATCTGAGTATCCTCCATCTGTACCTTGGACTCATGAGACCCTGATCTTGTGATCCTGGATTCTGACATTGCATATCATCTCATTTGCATCATTTATTCATATTGCATTTCATTCCAAATCAAAAAAAACTCATTTCATGTTCCTTCATCTTCAGTAAATCAAGCTGGTTTCCTGACGCCCGTATCGAGCTAGACGACCGTATTTAACTCGAGCCAACACTAGAAGACTGATGGACGTGATTCAGGAAGAACAAGCTGCCATGAGGGAAGAGATTGATTCGGTCAAGAGCAAGATTGACCAGATTTATGAGACACTGCAATCTTTGGCAAGGATGGAAGAACGTCGCGAAGCTGCTGCCGCAATGAACAATGCTCAAGTGCAAGGATCTACCTCACGAGCAATGCCTTCAGTTCCCGTTCCAAATCCTTTGGTCTACGGTTTGCCTCCAGGCTTCACTCCTGCTGTTGAAGAGGTCACTTCCCAACCAATACCTGCTTCTGGTGTTACTGTTGGTGCTATTCCTCAAGCTCAACCTATTCCCATTCAAGTCCAGTTTCCTCAAGCTGAAGAGAACCATCAAGTTGAATATGAGATGCATACCGCTGTTCCAATCACCAATCCTCAGGCTGTTCAAGAGTCTGAAGCTATGAAAATGTGCCGCGAGTTAGCTGAAAAACTCCGAATTATGGAAGGACACAACTCAACTTCTCTGAGTGCCTCAGGCATGTGCTTAGTTCCAGATATTGTGATCCCCGCTAAATTCAAACTTCCAGAATTCGAGAAATACAAAGGCCTCAGCTGTCCTGAGCTTCATTTGAGGATGTACTGCAGAAAAATGGCCGCTCATGCCAAAGAGGATAAGCTTATGATCCATTGCTTCCAAGACAGCCTGTCTGGAGCGTCTCTAGAATGGTACATGCAGCTCGAACGCAACAATGTTCGTACTTGGCCTGATCTATTTGATGCATTCAAAAAGCAGTACAAGTACAACACTGATCTTGCTCCTAACCGTACTCAACTTCAGAGTATGTCTCAAAAGGAAAGCGAATCCTTTAAGGAGTACGCCCAACGCTGGAGAGAGCTAGCCGCCAGAGTGCATCCTCCATTGGTTGACCGTGAATTGATCGATATCTTCATGGGTACCCTACAGGGGCAATACTACGAGAAGCTGATCAACAGCGTATCTTCTGGTTTCTCAGACATGGTGATGGTCGGAGAAAGAATTGAAGAAGGTTTGAAAAGTGGAAAAATCCAAGGAGGTTCTAGCAACCAAGCCAATGCCAAGAAACCTTTCAACGGGTACAAGAAGGGCGAAACAAACGTTGTTTCCGCTGCAAGTGGGAATTTTCAACAGAGTGCACCTGCACCAGTTCCTTACTATCAGTATCCCTATGTTGCTGCTGCACAATATGCTCCTATGCCATATCAGCCAGTTCCTCCAATGCCTTATCAGCAGGCCTTTCAAGCTTTATTTCCGCCTCAGATGGCTCATCAACCACGTCCAATGGTTGCAGCTGCGTAGTATGCGCCCAATCCATACCAGCAACAGGCTTATCCACCACGGCCTGGTCAACAGCAACAACGCGCTCCTCAACAGCGTCCACCATATCAACCAAGAAGGCCGGAAAGAACCTTTGATCCCTTGCCTATGACACATTCTGAAATCTTTAATCAGATGATGGCAAAGGGAACTCTTGTTTTAAAAGACTTGCCACCACAAACTGGTACTGCCCGAGACTATGATGCCAATGCCCGCTGTGAGTATCACAAGGGTGCTCCAGGTCACACGCTCGAGAACTGCAAATCGTTCAAGCACAAGATTCAAGATCTGATCGACTCTAAGGATCTCACCTTCACTCCGAGAAATCCAAATGTCCAGAACGATCCCATGCCGTCACACGGTGCCAACAAGTGAAGACATCTGAAGAGTTTGTTGAAGACCAAGCTGAGTAGTCTCCAAATTTGAAGCATTCAATCAAGAGAAGTTCAATTCCTCAAATCAAGGCAGCCAGTGCCATTTATAATTTCTGTGTTCCTGTTGTTTTGTATTGTTTGTTTAAGTATTATTTGCTCTGAATATTGTTATCATTTGTACTTGATTTTGTTAATGTTATGTTTATGCATGCTCTGAATCAATTTATTCGCATTCGCTCATATTTATCATTTATCACAAAATAACAAAAGGATTTCCCTCACTTCACTTTAGCAAATATTTGAGGGAGGATGATGAAAATGAAATACCCATAACTGTTGCGGTATGCTTTCGGATAAAACCTCGTCAACGATGTACAGGCATTCTTTCAAATCCCCAAACACTGGAGATATAAGGAGTTAATCCCTAGTCAACCACTTCGAGCCTAGAAGTAGGAGCTTTCTTTCGGATACAACCCTTACATTTAACCCGGGGCAGGGTAGTTATTCAGTTAACCTGATTATACTTTCAAATCGCAAGATGAGACATCCCGTCAGAGGACAATTTACAAATGACTTGGCAGTCACAATATTCAAGCAAAAAAAAATAGAAAATAAAAAACCACTAAGTTGAGCACCCGAAGGGAGACTTAGTCGACAAAAAAAAAACAAATCAAAAGAGGTACTCGAATCCTCAGCAAAAGCAAAACAAATATCAGTGACCACCAAATCAAGAATCAAAAGGTCACCAACAAAATAAGATGACTGCCATTTTCAAGCAAACTTTAAAGCTTCATCTTCACTCTTGCAACATCAAAACAAATGCAAAAGTTAACTGAACGTAGGACTGAAGAACATTACGAAGAAGGGATGGGTACAAACCAAACTTTGAGCCTTATATCCTTTATTTCTCAAACTATTAACCAGACCACGTTACAACCCTCAAAAGTCCTAATTGAGGCGCGGTTTATTCTGAAAGCATGCTACCAACAAGGTTGCGTAAATTGACTCCCATATATTTGCTAATCTTCAATCTCGATTGCACATTATTCTTACTGCATCTTTCACGCACTTTCTAAATCAGCACTTCGTTTGGACTAACAGTCCATTCGTCACACTTTCACAGCATTCAAGTAAATTGACTTTTTCAAAACTTACATGAACTTTACATTAACACTACCATTTGTGTATGAATAATTTAATTGCAATTTAGTGCTTGACATCAGTACAATCCCAACAAGGGGCAATCAAAAGAGAATCTTGAACTTCATCGCCAACATGAATCAAGACTACCTCAGCAGTCCAATCAGGGACAAACCATCTTCAACAGCCCAATCAGGGGCAATTTATTTCAAAATCAGCTCAGTTAGGGGCAAGATCACCTTCAAAGGCTCAATCAGGGGCAGGTCATGTCGTGGCCCTTGTCAAAACTTCCTCGTCGAATTTATTTCAAATACCCTACAAGCAGGGGCAAGCCAACAAGGAGCAAGTCTTCCTCTCTCCTCCTCCCCAGCTAAACAAGCAGTTCTTGCTAGACGTTGGGAAGCATTCAGAGCAAAATCAGTCTTCATGTGTCATTTAAGTCTCTTCGCTCATCAGTAGACAACCAAGCTTGGAATTTTCAGATCCATCTTCTGATCATACATCGTCGAAGATCGAGTGTCGGGGAATCAGTCCCTCCACCCACCCAAAGTCCAATCATTATTGGCAACTACCAAACCAAAAGTCCACCAAGCTGGCACCTTTCAATCACTCATATGCATCATTATGCATCATCAATGTCATAAGCATCATTTACATCAATCATTTACAACATGTGCATCATATGCATACCCAAAAAAACAGACTTTTTATTTTCTCCAACATTATCGAATTTATATCTCAGTGCATAAACATTCGCATCATATTTCCATCATTATGGAACACCATTTCAAATCTAGTCAAACATAGTTGCATAACACAGGATCCAGGATCAACCCAAGATTCCAGGCCTTTTCCCAGCAGAAGCCAGAATCCAGGGTCGATCGAAGATTCTCCTAAGGTGTTATTCAGTGGGTGTCCCCGGTGGACGTTTCTCTTCCAGATTAGTTAATTTTCTATCACTCGTCATCCTTTTGATGTCGAGGTCACTTTATCATCCTTTTGGTGATAGCGATTGTTTTTCTCAGCATCCTTTTGGTGTCAGGGTCGCCTTATCATCCTTTTGGTGATAGCGATTAATTAATTTCTGTTACTCGTCATCCTTTTGGTGTCGGGGTCGCCTTATCATCCTTTTGGTGATAGAAATTGTTTAATTTTTCTGTTTCTCAGCATCCTTTTGGTGTCGGGGTCGCCTTATCATCCTTTTGGTGATAGCGACTTTATTTTCGGGGTTGCCTTATCATCCTTTTGGTGATAGCGACTTTATTTTCGGGGTTGCCTTATCATCCTTTTGGTGATAGCAACTTTATTTTCAGTCAGTTGCCATATCATCCTTTTGGTGATAGCAATTTTATTTTTCAGTCAATTTGCCTTATCATCCTTTTGGTGATAGCGACTTTATTTTCGGGGTTGCCTTATCATCCTTTTGGTGATAGCAACTTTATTTTCAGTCAGTTGCCATATCATCCTTTTGGTGATAGCAATTTTATTTTTCAGTCAATTTGCCTTATCATCCGTTGATGATAAGTTGATTTATTTTGCCAATTTGTTTCTTGTTGTGTCACTCATCCTTTCTAGTTTATTTCATTTGCCATTTTCGCAATTTCTTTTCGGACAAATTTGGAGTCTGTTAATATCTAATTATCTTATACCTTGAAAGATTGAACGCAAGTCAGTTCATCTTACTCGGTCTAAGCTAATTTGATAGGGGCATCTGTCATACCCCAAATTTGTCCTACCCATATATTTATTGTTATGTTACTAACCACCATACAAGATAACAAAATGTGTTTATTGTTCTGTTTGTCTTACTGGTTGATTAAGTTCAGGCTGTGCAAGTTGGCCATCAGGGTCGGACAAGGTTATCAGACCAAATGTGTGTGTGGTTCCCATTTCTTTCTCTGCATGGATTAGGATTTATGAGTTGGAATCATGTTCAAGGTAGAATCATGGATTATTAAAAACCACAAGTCAAATTGGTGTACTTGCTAGCTGATAAATTGTCTCAGCATTGGAGTTTTGATAGTTGGATTAGTTGATTTATCTTTTATGAAAGAACTTTTTTTGAATTATTGTTTGGAAGAGAAGAAAGAAGTGTCTTGATAAGGTGCTTGATCCGTATACCAAGTGATGTGACTGGCTCACTTCCAAATGCGATCTAATCTTCATTCAATTTGGTGATTTCAAAGCATTAAAATTCAAGATTACTCAAAAGTTTTTTTCGTGGTCATATTCAAGACATGCCTCATATAACTCAAGTCTATTTGCAGAAGCTATGGCAAAAGGATGTCAAAGTATATTACAAGATACTACAAAAGAGGTTACAGCCTTGCAAAAAGATGGAGCATCAATTTTCAATTTTGATGTGGTGATTTCCAAACAAGTAATTATAATCTTGATGTCTCAGGAATAAAAGAGAGATTAAGGTTGCATCTGAAATTTTCATTACACTTGAAGGGCATATCAGGTGTGCTAGACATTCTGGAGTCATCTGTTAAGGGTATTCTTTCAGTATAACTTCATGATCTGCACCATCTTCAAGAGAGCATATGAAAGACAAAGCAACATATGGAGATTGTCATTTGATGTACCAGACACGAACCTTTGGATAATGTGAAATCTTGCTTTTCCAATAGTTCATCATGGGCTTCGGTTGTCCGCAAACAGAAATCAGAAGCAATTAAACGTGCATGGCCAGATGCAATAAATGAATCATCGGAGTCAAAAGGACACGACGGATCTTTATTTATTGAAGATGCATTGAATAATATTGATTCGGAGGATGGACGTCTCGCCATTGAAGTGGGTGGATTAGTTGATTAATTGGAAGAGACAAGGGAAGTTGCTACTGATTCTGTTACCTGGAGCCACTCATTTCAAACTGCAACATAATCAACAAAGAAAACTTCAGAATACAAAAATCAGAACATGACTTCTAACCTCATTTAAAATGTGACAAGGAGATTTGAGCGAAGCAGGGTAACATGACATGAAAAAAGATTAAAAAATCATAATGGAAGTTTAAAAGTCCTATTGCAATAACTTTGTTTGCATCACATATAACCAATCACAGGGTCCATTCTCAGCACCTCTCTATCAACCACAGTTCAGATAACAAAAGAAGGGGCTGATTCCTACAACAACAAAAAACCAGAGAAACTCAAGATATGTAGTGTGGTAGAATAAACAGGTTCAATCACACATAAGAGTTCATAACAAGAACATCACAAGAAAAGACAAAGGCATTGATTGGCAAGTCTGAATCATGGTTACTACTTACCGTCGATAAGCTCAAGTTTCTTCATGCTGGATTCAGCCACACTCTACACTTGCAGCCTCTTTATTTTCAAGTCTTTCTCACGACGAATACGCAACACACACCTGCTCCATAATTTACTGCATAACAGATGCACCAGGCCTCATTTTCCAGCTCCCGAGAAGTCCGTAACCAGCTGCACAAACAGACTGTCATATGAGCAGAAATTAGCACCAAATTCCAAAGCGCATAACAGGACAAATATTTAAAAGTCAACAGAGTGTGAATATGCGTGTGCGTTGCATTTTCGCGGCAGCCAGTAATACTTACTGTTTGCAAACACCACTGTATCCTTCAGCAACAAGTTGCATCACAAAGAATCACTAAAGCTACCATGCTCATCCTTTTCGTGCCTTCATCCATTCCTCACAATTAAAACTCAGGACCAATAACCTGCAGAATGCCAAACAATACTCAAATAATGCACAAAGCGTTATAACAACAAGATTATTAGGAGGAAGGGAACAGGTATTTCACAAAGAAAGTTCAAGCTGTACAAAGTCCATTATCAGAGCTTCACGAAAGTTTCCAGGACCCTTTATGACAAATTACTCAGACAGGATGCAATCGGATGTTGCATTCTATGTTTTTTCAAGCCAATGTAGTTGGAAAACATCAAAGTCAAATGTCAAGACCTACACAATAATAAAGGTTAAGAGTTAAGAGCAAATTAAGAGGTCCAAGATTTAAATGTGTCGTGAAGTCAGGATTCAGAGTAAAGGAGTATTATGCAGCAAAAATTAAATGATCATAAGAATTGATTACCTTGATGTTAAACACAGACGTTAACTTTCTTTTCTTTCACCCAAGTGTCCTTACCCAGCAAAGCCTCTCCAAAGTTCTAAACGCAATGCACCATGAATGTCCTGCCAAAACCATGATTCCGTTAAAAAGTTTCCGCTAAGTAATAAATGAGTATAATTCAGAGGTTTCCATAACCATTGCAATGTTCATGGAGCAGCATTTGAAGCGACGCATGAAAATGCAGCCAAGAGAAAGTTCTCTGTCAATTCAAACCTTCACGCTTCACCGAGTTGTTGTTCCGTATTAGTGCACGAGATTTCCAGTTCTGCATTCCCATCATGCTTCATGGCATTGAGACCTCATAGCGAACCTGCAAAACCAAAAAGCCAATCCAATTCATCAACATCATAAACCAGTCCTTCAATTCAAAGATCATATCATTTGATTCGTACCAATTCTGTCACATCTTTTATCCACCACCATCTTTGTAACCTGCAAAAGATCAGAGAGGTTAGTAAGCGGTCATGAGCAAACATTTTTTCCAGGACAACAAGAAATAGGGATCAGAAGCAGTAGGAAACCAAGGTTACAGTTGCAGTCAAAACAAGTTACAGCGGTGAAACTTAAAGTTACAGCAGTGAAAATTCAGGGAAAACCTCATACTTCTAGAAACAATTCTCCATTCACTACAGACAAAACAAAGGCATGACTCACCATCATTGGTCCCCACGCAATCACATGGTGAAGATTCGTTCTCTAACGGATTTCTTCTCAGTTCACACGTACCGCCCTCACTTAAATCACACTATAAAATCCTACCAATCATTGTGAAAAGGGACGGCTACACACACCTGAAAAAACCCTAACACAGAATAAAGACCCAGTGAGAAAACCACAAATCCAAACGCAAAAACCTTGAATCAAATGCTGAAACACTCTGAACTTACCATAACCCAGAAACTCGCGTCACCAATCTTCAAAAATCGTCACCGCATCTGAACCACCATCGTGACATTTCATTGGCCGTCGGCGTTTGAAACTGAACCGTCCACAAATCGCAACACCATCCGCCACCATCCAAACGAAATCATCCCGCCGGAGACGCAAGCCACCGTCAAACCCTCGCGAAGCACCTCATCCACCTCATCCACCGAAGATCACCACAAACCAACGAATCCGCCACCCAACAGTGAGAGAGAGACGTCGAACAACCACTCAGCCTCCGCGATCCACAGAGCCAGCTGGAGAGAGTGAGAAGAAACCGAAAGATCGTGAGGGATCGAGCGGAAAGCGAAAGAGACGGAAGCCGAGATCGCGAGACGAACAGAGCGGAGGAGTCATCGGCATGTTCGCAGAGAAGGTAGTCATTCTTTTGTTTTTTTTGCTTTTCTGAGTTTTGGGATTTGTTCTCTCTCTTTATCAATGACCCTTTTTTATTATTTATAATATAAAAACAATAAATCTTTTATTAGTTTTATTTAGATTTTATGTCAGATTGGTGTTGGTCCTTTTGTATATCAGCTTGAATATGTTTTGCTTCAAACACACCTACACCAGCGCCCCAACCCTTGTTTTTTATTGTTATTTTTTTCCTTCAGTTTATGTGTTACTCTTTTTGAGATAAGCTTTGGAAGCCCACTGAACCTGTTAATTACACACTGTATTCATGATGCACCCTTTTCTCTTACTGTTTTGTTACATTTATATTATTCTGTTAACCTTGTTTTTGTTAATTGTTTTGTTTATAAAAAAGTGTTTCTAAGTTTTAATTGTTTTGTTTATATAAAAATGTTTCTAAGTTTTTTCTTTTCTTTTTTAGATCATTTTATTTCCAGATTTTGTTTATTTATTTATTATACTTTCCATATTTATTTGTTAGATTTTAATGGTGAACTCTTTTTTTGAGTTAAAACGTTTAGATACTTTATTTTTACTCTTTTATTTCTTTGATTTTCATTTGCATTTCGACTTTAATTTGTTCAGGGCCGATGATATTATAAAAGGCCGATTTTCGCCCGATTACATTTAATCGGTGATGAGCGGTCAATATGAGGCCCTCTTTTTATTTTATTCTATTATTTCTATTCTGAACAAAATTGTAATATAATTCAATTCATTTTATTCATTATTTTCCACATTATTTAATTTATTTAATTATTCAATTTAATTTATTCTAACAATTCAATTCATTTTATTTATTCATTTATTTTCGCATTTAAAAAAATTACGATTCGACTCCTCATAGAACAATTTCATTAAATCGGCTCTAAGGCAGTAAACGAACCAAATTTCGTCGCGTCCCAAAAGGTCCAACGCCTTCGAATAGTTGCGCTCGATTAAAAGGTCCAACGCCTTCAAATAGTTGTGTCCCGATTCAAACAGGCCGAACGCCTTCGAATAGTTCAAACACACTGCACACACGCTTCCTCTTGGGCAAAATACAATGATACCCTTTATTTCTCGCAATCCCCTGTATTTACTTTGTATCCCTCTCCCATTAATTTGTACGCACTTTTATTTCTCGCATTTTATTTCTGAATCCTTGGTCCAACGCCAAGCGATCTCACTTGCACACTTGCACTTTATTTTTCAGTCATTTCGTTTATTAGGATCCACCTATCTTTGCGAGCCGAGCGCTTCGTGCCTCGCTAAACAAACCACAAAATCAAACTCCATTTGTATTCACCCCTTTAACCTCAAAAAACCAAAATGTTTCGATTAGATCCAAACCCTTGATCCAACGTCAAGCGGCTTTAGGAAATAAAAACACTTTAATAAATACGAGAAGATCTGTACGCCACGAGCCTTAAGCGGTAGAAAGAGGGATAACGAGCTTTCGTTACTCGCTCCAATTATTTCGACGCAGGACACTCGTCTTGTTGGGCGAGATAAACTATCCATAGTCTTTAGTACATTTCAACTCCTAAACCCTTTCATCGACGAAAGGTAATAAAATCAACAACCATTACCCTTAGTAGGCAGAACTACGAGGCTCTGACTTTCCCATTGCACACGGGAGTACGTAGGCACGAGGATCTCAATCCTTGCCGAGCACCTAGGTTCAATCTAACTTATAATTCAACTCATTTCCCTCTAGCAAGCAATTCGTTTAAGCATAAACATCCTTTCGCGCGCGTTAACTTAGATGGTTCCCATCGAGTACGATGGATGTAGGGGGTGCTAATACCTTCCCCCTGCATAACCGACTCCCGAACCCAGGCAATGGTTCCGTTGACCTTTGTCCTCATCCTTTTCCTCCCGGTTTGTATCTATATCTTCCCTTTCCCTCTTCGGGAATAAATAGAATTAGGTGGCGACTCTTCAGTCCGTCCGGCGCGCGGCTCCGTCTTTTCGGATCGCGTGAGGTCGTATTTTTCGGGGTACGACAGGAAGGACCAAGATGTATGGAAAATGGTATAAGTATCTTCAGCGGGGAATACTTCAGGTTGAAAAGAAGTTATAGGTGTCATATGTAATGTACCTCAAAACTAACCCATGCTGGCATGCGTATGCTTGGGTTTATGGCATAATGCTCCACGAGGATGGAAGTGCTACCCTTTGGAGGATGCAAATGGAATGATGATTATGCATATGTAAATGCAAAGAGATCTCCAGACAAGGAGACTGCAAGTATCCTAGATGGCTTGACTGGGAAGAATGATGATCACTGCACTGATCTGATCCATCCTGATGAGGAGGAGACAACTCTGCAGGGGAAGCTGTCAATGATACACCGGCTCTGAATAGCCACCACTGCCAAAAATAAATTGGACTTTGAGATTGGAGTTCCAAGACCCTACTGGAGATGGACCCTTATTGTACTTTGGTGGGGAAGTAGAGATCTCCTGACTTGGCTGGGAACCAGAGGCATGACATTGCTGAGGAAGCACCTTGCTGGGGAGGAAAGACACTCCTTGTACTGTTGGAAATTGCCCTTGTGATTGAAGGGAAACTTCTACTTGGGGAGGACACCCATATTCTGCTGCCTTGCTGGGAGAGATTTCAACTTCCAACTTTATTAGGGATGACTGGAAACACCCTGGAAGACACCTGCTCTTGTTCAAGCGTAAAGAAATGTTCCTCCTGGGAATCTTCTTTTAGCTCTGTTAGCAAAACTTGTACCTGTACCTGCATAAACACAATCGATAATGCTTGCAACATGGAGAGTTAGTTTGGGACCTGTATGCCCCAGGCTCGTAGCATGAATCAATATCTGGGCATCTTGACACCCTTTCAGAGTTGTATTAAATGTTTTTGTCCTCCTGCATGAGTTAGAAAGCATTCAAATGTTCACAACACAATATAAATCACAATTTGTTGGACGTTTTCGCAATTAATCAATGCTAGATGAAAAACAAAAACGAGAAGCAGATAGTCACAAGTTGACTGAAGTTGAATTTTTATTGATTCGGAAAAATGGCCATGAATATGCAATACAAAGGGAGCAGTTCCCTGGAAAGAGGAAATAACCAAAAAGGAAAACAAACTATCCTATTGGCAATGTAATGAGTGGATCTCATAAAGTTTCAACCCGGTTATGACTCGCATATCTTCGAGATGATCCGCTCGCTCTGCCCCTTGAGAAAGGTAATTGAACTGATCTTCAACCCTTGGAATAACCTCAGCTGGAGATAGGTTACGAATTTCGCAGATCGCAGTCGTTCGTGTTAGTCCCTTTTTTGCGTGGATCACCCTTTCAGGTTTTCAATCCACCGGGATACCCTTTTTTGCCTGAGCTATCCGATGTGGCTTTTCAACTCAGCGGGTGTACATTTTTTTCAAGATTTCCCTAATTTTTTCTCGACCCTTTTATTCTGTTTTTGGCTCGTCGGGATGCCCCTTTTTTCCTGGATCTTTATTTTGTTTTTATCCAGCGGGTCCTTTTTACACGAAGTATTTTCTTACTGCGTCTGCGTTGATAGAGGATTGGAAGTCTTCTCCGTCCATGGTCATCAGCATCAAGGCTCCACCTGAGAAAACCTTTTTAACAACGAACGGTCCTTCATAATTAGGTGTCCATTTGCCCCTGTGATCGTTAAGAGGAGGAAGAATCCTTTTCAGCACCATGTCACCTGGTATGTACCTTTGCGGTCGTACCTTCTTGTCAAAAGACTACTTCATCCGCCACTGATACAACTGTCCATGACATACAGCTGCTAGACGTTTTTCTTCAATAAGGCTCAATTGATTATATCTGGATCGGAGCCACTCAGCTTCATCTAACTTAATGTCCATCATTAACCTCAACAAAGGGATTTCCACTTCAATTGGTAGGACTACCTCCATACCATACACCAGTGAGAACGGGGTTGCCCCTGTTGAAGTACGCACTAATGTTCTGTACCCATGCAACGCAAATGGTAGCATCGTATGCCAGTCTTTGTATGTTACAACCATCTTCTGCACGATCTTCTTGATGTTTTTGTTGGCCGCGTCGACGACGTCATTCATCTTCGGTCGATATGGAGAAGAGTTGTGATGCTCTATTTTGAAATCCCGACATAAGTCAGCCATCATCTTCTTGTTGGGATTAGAACCATTATGAGTAATGATTCTTTCGGGAATTCCGTACCAGCAAATGATGTCTCTTTTAATAAATTGGGTTACCATTTGTTTAGTGACATTGGCATAAGATGTCGCTTCGACCCACTTCGTGAAATAGTCTATAGCAACCAGGATGAAGCGATGAACGTTAGAAGCTGTCGGCTCGATCTTGCCAATCATATCAATTCCCCACATGGAGAACGACCATGGTGAAGACATGATAGTCAATGGATTCGGAGGCACATGAACCTTATCGGCATAAATCTGACACTTGTGACATTTACGGGAGTACTTACAGCAATCAGATTCCATGGTGATCCAATAATATCCCGATCTCAACAACTTCTTGGCCATAGCATGTCCTCCAGCATGGGTACCAAAGGAGCCTTCATGAACCTCTTGCATCAACAGGTCTTCTTCGTGTCTATCCACGCATCTGAGGAGAACCATGTCGAAGTTTCGCTTGTATAGCACACCATCTTGATTCAAGAAGAATCCACCTGCCAGTCTTTTGAGGCTCTTCTTGTCCTTACTGGATGCCCCAGCCGGGTATTCTTGAGCCTTCAATAATTGCTTGATATCATGATACCAAGGTTTGTTATCTTCACCATTATCAACTACAAAGACATAAGCAGGTCTTTCAAGACGGGAGACCATGATTCGAGGCACGAAATTCTCTTGACAAACTTTAATCATAGACGACAAATTTGCTAGAGCATCGGCGAACTGGTTTTCATCTCGAGGAATATAATTCAACTTGACTGTGGTGAAGAATGTTAGCAGCCTTCTGGTATAATCCCTGTAAGGAACCAAGCGAGGTTGATGAACTAACCATTTGTCATTGACTTGGTTCACCACCAGAGCAGAATCTCCGAAGATCTCGAGGTTCTTGACTCGCAAGTTGATTGCCTCTTCAACCCCCATGATGCAAGCTTCATACTCTGCCTCATTGTTAGTGCATTCGAAAGTTAACCGAGCATCTAAAGGTTTATGGACCCCTTCTGGTGAGATGATAACAGCACCTACTCCACTTCCATTCACGTTTACAGCTCCGTCAAACATCAACTTCCATTTGGATTCAATGTCTGGCCCCTCCTCCGGAAGTGGTTCTTCACAGTTTTTCGTCTTGAGGAACATGATGTCCTCATCCAAAAACTCGAATTTCATGGGTTGATAATCATCGATTGGCTGCTGAGCCAAGTATTCTGACAATACACTTCCTTTGATGGCCTTTTAAAAAGTGTAATGTATATCATACTCTGTTAGTATCATCTGTCATTGGGCTACCCTTCCTGTCAGAGTCGGCTTCTCGAAAATGTATTTCACAGGATCCATCTTGGAAATCAAAAAAGTTGTGTGAGTCAGCATGTACTGTCTTAGTCGGCGAGCAGCCCATGCCAAAGCGCAACAAGTTTTCTCGAGTAGTGAGTAGAATGTCTCACAATCGGTAAACTTTTTGCTAAGGTAATAAATGTCGTGCTCTTTTCGACCAGACTCGTTCTGCTGACCCAGCACACATCCCATCGATCCTTCAAGCACGGTAAGATACATGATCAAAGGTCTCCCTGGTACCGGAGCCATGAGAATTGGAGGTTATAGCAGATATTCTTTGATTCGGTCAAAGGCTCACTGGTAGTCTTCATTCCATTTAATGGTCTGATTCTTCCTCAGAAGCTTAAAGACGGGCTCACACGTGGCCGTTAGGTGAGAGATAAATCGTGCATTGTAATTTAGCCTCCCTAAGAAACCATGCACTTGCTTTTCAGTCTTTGGCTCAGGCATCTCTTGAATGGCTTTTACTTTGACTGGATCAACCTCAATTCCCCGCTCACTAACAATGAAGCCGAGTAGCTTGCCGGATCGGACCCCGAAGGTGCACTTGTTCGGATTCAACCTCAATCTGAACTTCCGGAGTCTGTCAAACAACTTTGCTAGATTAACCAAGTGCTCTTCTTCTGTTTGGGACTTTGCTATCATATCATCAACATAAACCTCAATTTCGTGATGAATCATGATGTGAAATAGTGTCACCATCGCCTGTTGGTAAGTGGCCCCAGCATTCTTAAGGCCAAACGGCATGACCTTGTAACAGAAAGTGCCAAAGGCGTGATGAAGGTTGTCTTTTCCATATCATCGGGAGACATCTTAATCTGGTTATAACCGGAAAATCCGTCCATGAAAGAGAACATAGAAAACTGAGCGGTATTATCAACAAGCACATCTATGTGAGGCAGAGGGAAGTCGTCTTTGGGGCAAGCCCTATTCAAATCCCTGTAGTCTACACACATCCTGACTTTACTGTCTTTCTTAGGGACCGACACAATTTGGCAACCCATGGAGTGTAACTGGTCACGACCAAGAAACTAGCATCAAATTGCTTTTGTACTTCCTCTTTTATCTTGATTTCCATATCAGGGCGTGTGCGCCTCAACTTCTGCTTCATTGGAGGGAAGTCTTCTCTCTGAGGTAACTTGTGCACCACAATGTCAGTGTCTAAACCAGGCATATCTTGGTAGGACCATGCAAAGACATCAACATACTCTTGAAGCATAGGAATTAAACGAGTCTTGATAGATTCTTCCAATGAGGCCCCGATCTTGACTTCTTTCTTGTCTTCTTCAGTACCCGGGTTTATCACTTCGATAGATTCTTCATGCAGCTGAATCATCTTCTCCTCCTGTTTAATCAGTCTGGCCAATTCTTCAGGTAGCTCGCAATCCTCTTCACCATCCTCATCGGCTTGATAAATTGGATTGTCAAAGTCATACTCAGCCATAACAGGGTCGTCATTGATAAGATCCGGTGACGAGCACCTGCATGAATGGTGATTCATTCAAGGCTTTAGCAAAAACTTGAGAAAATGAGAAACATTGTCATTTTAAAACTTTTATTTCTTTTTGAAAAACAAAAGCAAAAAATGAAAGACAAAAGACAACATGGATGAATGTGAAACGTCAGCTTTATTTATGATTATGAATTGTGTTAGGAACAAAAGAACCCTTACAAAAAGCCACTATGCCTCGGGCAAGACATAGTGCTTGAATACAAAAAAAACAGAAACAAAAATTATTACTCTTCAAAAGAGGTGACTGAGATAAGCCTTTCTGATGTCCAATTGCTAAGTTGAGTCCTTGGAACAGCAGGCCTAATCCACTCATCTATGTCACAGTCATTATCAACTGTATCATCCTGCACGGCACTGATGTTTCCATAATCCACCACTCCCGCACTCGTGAAAGTAATCGGGCCTTGACGACCTTTAGAACTCGGTCCAGATGATGACTGCCCAGGATGGTAACCAATTCCGAACATATCTTTCTTTTCTGGCACTTTTACTGGACTTCCCAAACCATCTCGCACCCCCGACTCTACCAACTCGAGAGCTTGCTTATAAGAGGCCACGAAAACCCCTTTCTTTGGTTCTTCAGAAGAAGCTGCTAATGAAGAGGCTTGTTCAGTTTTCAGGGGCTCAAAAGCCTGACATGGAGTCTCGACTATTTCGCCATCCATCTCCACATACTTTAATGAAGCAGGATGACTAACAAAAATGTCTTCTTCTCCACTGACAGTTGCAATTTGACCCTCCCAGACGAACTTTAGCTTTTGATGAAGTGTGGACGATACTACTCCTGCTTAATGTATCCAAGGTCTTCCGAGCAAACAACTGTATGCAGGCTGTATATCCATTACGTAGAACGTGGTATTGAAGATTTGTGGACCTACTCTAATTGGTAACTCCACCTCCCCGAACACCGATCTCCTCGACCCATCAAATGCTTTATCTACCAGGTCGCTAGGCTTTAGAACTACTCCATCATAATCCAACTTCATCAATGCTTTCTTAGCCAGAACATTCAACGACGATCCGATATCTACCAACACGTGATAGAGTACTACACCTTTACATTCTAAAGAGATATGTAGTGCCCGATTATGAGCACGCCCTTCAGATGTTATATCAATTTCTATAAAGCCCAATCCGTGATTGGCATTGACGCTAGATACCACCGCTTCCAACTGATTTACTGAAATATCCTGAGGTACATACGCCTTGTTCAGAATATTCAAGAGAGCTTTCCTGTGGGAGTCAGAACACATTAGCAACGACAAGATGGAAATCTTCGACGGAGTCTGCTGCAGATGGTCCACAATCTTGTAATCGCTCCTTTTGATAATTCTAAAAAATTCTTCATCTTCTTTATCAAAGGTAATGTCTGGATCAGTTACTGGTGTGGGCTCATTGACAACCACTGGCTGCTTCCCTCTTGCTCTAGCCTGGGCTTCTGCGGTGTCTCTGGGTGGTATCACACTATTTCTTAGTGTTTCTGGCGCGAATAACCTTCCAATTCTAGTAAAGCACCCTACTCAAACATTTTCTACTTGAGTTGGGGTTGTACTAGACGTGGCCAACTCTTGCTTCTGGCTGTTACACTATATTTCGCCACCATAATTCCAGGGAATGGCTCTATTGCTCTGATACATTACTGGTCCTGCAGTGGTGTTGGTTATCGGCACTGCTCTAGCCCATGAAGGAACTTGAGATAGATCGTAGAAGATGGTTACTGTAAGGACTTCGCTTTCTTTTACAACCTTGTCAAACTGCAACATTCCTTCATTAATCATGCTCTGGATCCCTGCTTTCAACTTCTCGCAACCATTTGTAGCTTCAGCACATCCTAGACAATCAACTTCTCACCCAGGAAAAATACCCTTTTGTTAATGCTATTATTTTATGATTGGCATTATGTTTGGTAAAACTAATATGGCTGGAAAATGTTGAATAAGAAGTTCCATATTAACATAGTATAGACTCTGGAAGAACATGTCAAACATGATGTCCTGACATGGTGGCACAGATAAATGTGGAAGTTGTCAAAGAAGATGTTGAATTCAGTTCAGAATGTCCTATCAGATGTTGGGACATTATCAAACAGAGTAGAAGAACTTAATTCAGGATGTCCCAACAGATGTTGTCATATGTTACAGTCAGATGTCAAAGAAGATGTTGAAACATCTGCAAATGTCATGACAGAATTACTGTCATATGTTACAGACAGATGTCAAAGAAGATGTTGAAACATCTGCAAATGTCATGACAGAATTACTGTCATATGCTACAGACAGATGTCAAAGAAGATGTTGAAACATCTGCAAATGTCATGACAGATGTCAAAGAGAATGTTGAAACATCTGCAAATGTCATGACAGATGTCAAAGAGAATGTTAAAACATCTGCAACTGTCATGACAACATTACTGTCATATGTTACATATAGATATCAAACAAGAAGTGTTGAACTTAGTTCAGGATGTCACACCAAATGTTGTGACACTGTCAAACAGAGTAACAGTTAATGAACTTAAGTCAAGATATCAGGATGTCACACCAGATGTTAGGACATTGTATCAGTTGATGGAATAAGTTCAGTTTACAGGATGTCACATCAGATGTTGTGACATTGTATCAGTGAATGAAGTAAGTTCAGTTTTTCAGGATGTCCCAACAGATGTTGAGACATCTCAGACCTGTTACCAGAATTAATTAATAACTAACTGATCTGAGATATTTAAGGAGAGTTATCTGGAATTAATTATGGATGGATAAAAACAGAACAAGGCGCATCTGCAGGGAGTTTTGTTATGAAGATTCAGATTAATCAGAAGAACAAAATCACCTAGAATCTAGGAAGTAACAAACCCTAATTCAAGGTGATGACATTGGATTTATCAGATCTGAATTATGCAGAATATTCTGGAGATATTATGCAATCATATGTGGTGCTGATCTAGAAGATCTTAAAGACTCAATTTAAATTGAAGACAAATATTGAAAAATATAGGTTTCTATATTTAGAGATATTTTAGGAGTTGAAGATATTTTGGAATATTTGTAGCAGATATTTCTGCATATTTGTAGCAACTATTGTTGTGATTGTTTAGGCCCAAATCCAGTTGGGAATAGGTTATAAAAGAAACCTTGTAACCTAGTTTAAAAAAAACCCAATGAACCGAAAATGTAAACATTATTAGGGTTGTGTCCTTGTGTCAGTCGTGCATAACAAGTAACACTATTGTGGCTGTTTCACTTGTGATTCTCGAAGCTTGTAAGCAAGAGAAGTATTGTGTCTTGATTGAAACTTCTAAGTAAGATTAAGCTGTTGTGTTTGAAGTGTGACTTCAATTTTATTAATCATTGTAAAAGATCACTGTGTGATTGAGGGGGAGTGAGTAGGGTACTCATATCTAAGTTGTGTCTTAGGTAGAAATTGCATTGGGTAGTTATTAAGTGATAGATTAAACAGGGTGGTTTAAGTCTAGAATTAATATTACTTATAGTGGATTTCCTCCTGGCTTGGTAGCCTCCAGATGTAAGTGTGGTTATACACTAAACTGGGTTAACAAACTTCTGCTGTGTTCTTTTTATCTTTTATGTTTTATGCAGTACCTGAACTGAATGTCCTATCAGATGTCCCAACATCCTGAAGCATGTTTGACTCTGATATAACAGAATTATTTAAGTACTGATATGTATACCTTACCATGTTTATAAGTAACAGATAAGATGTCTCAACATCATATTAGACATCTGAGTCTGTCATACCAGAATTTCAATTGGTATCAGAGCAGGCATCCTGGTCTGTTTCTGGATGAGATCTAAGGGGGATACTTTCTGGTTCATGGTAAAGGAAGAAGGAGGATATAATGAAAAACTGTTTGAACTTGAGAGGTTCATATTGGTGTTTGAATGGTCCCTAGAAGTGGAGGATGGACTATTCATCATATGGTGTATATTGGACCAGTCTGGTGTTATCAGGGCTGGAAATTTGCTGGTGAATTGTTGTGTAGCTATGATGTCAAACAGAATGTCCTGACATCTTGGTTCTGAGAAATCTATATTTGAAGGAGGCTTGTATTTTGTTTTCTGTGAGAACTGGAGAACACTTAGTTCAGAATGTTGTGGTTCTTGATGAAAGAAGAGGTTGGAGCCAAAACAAAAGAGTATAATTATCAAATCTTTCATGCGGGAGTGAAAATCTTGATAAGTTATCTCTTAAGCTTATTTATGGTGACCTAATGAGGATATCCTTCCTGGTTATGGTGTCCTATGTTGTTTAGGTATAGCTGGAGAAAATCTCTCCTGTGAAGATACATGTTTATGATTGTCTAAATCATGAACTGAAGGAAGTTTCATCAAGAAAGAAGCTGAATTGATATGTCAATCCTAATGGCTTGACACCACACTACACATCAACAGTTTATGAACCAAGCTTAGTTTTGTGTTCCAGAAGAAGGAAACTGGTGTGATGATGGATGCTTTGGGTGCTAGACAAATGTGTGATGATCACATATGTTTGGAACCTACTCCTAACCTGTAAGAGGAGGCATCTATGCTACATGTTGAAGACTTAGATAATGACTCTGACACAGAGATCATTGCTTCTGTGGACCCTAGCATAGCCAAAAGGCTTAGGGCTAGAAAGGAAAAGAAGACTGTAGGACATTCAACTCCTGAAAAGAAGCAGCCTACTCCAAAGAAAGACAAGGTCAAAGTGATACTTGGTCCTACTAAACAATGGAGCAAGGTGAATACCCGTAAGAGGAAAACTGTAATTCCACTAGATTCAAATGTTGAAGAGGATGTCCCAACATCCCAACCAAAGAAGAAACCAGCACCCTCAAGGTCCACCTCTGCTGTTCCAGAAGCTCCTCTGGACAATGTTTCATTCCATCATGTGTCAAGTGTGAGCAGATGGAAATTTGTATACCAAAGGGTAGCACTTGAAAGAGAGCTGGGCAGAAATGCACTTGAGTGCACTGAGGTAATTGACCTAATTTCTTCTGCTGGTTTATTCAAGACAGTATCAAACTCTTCACCTTGCTATGAGCTGCTAGTCAAGGAATTCATTGTCAACCTACAAGAGGACTGTGATGATGGTAAATCAGATGACTTCAGAAAGGTGTATGTAAGAGGGAGATGTGTGGAATTCTCTTCTAGGGTTATCAACCACTATCTAGGAAGAGAATCTGATGGACCTAATGAGCTGGGAAAGATAAATAACCATGTGTGCAAGGTCATCACTGCTAATCAATTCAAAGCTTGGCCAGTCAAGGGGAAATTTTCTGTTAGCTTGCTGACAAGGAAGTATGCAATGCTGCATAGGATTGGCACTTCAAATTGGGTCCCTACCAACCATACCTCCTCAATAGCAACTGAATTGAGCAGGTTCATATATGTTGTGGGCACCCAAGCAAAGCTGGACTTTGGGGCTTATATTTTTTTTCAGACATTGAAGCATGTTGGAACATCTGCAACAAAGCTTCCCATTGCTTTTCCCTCTCTGCTATGTGGAATCATACTAAGCCAGTATCCAGGTATCCTCACTGAGAAGGATTCAGTATGCAAAAGAAAAAGTCCTCTAGCCTTCCATTACAAACTTTTCTTGAGCCATCATGCTGCTGATGTTGAAGCTTCCACTAGGACATCTGCTGGACCTTCAAAAGCAAAGACTCCCATATCCAAAGCTGCCTTGATTGCAGATCTGAAGAACACTTGCAAAAATCTGGATGCCAGGAAGAAAAAGCTTGAGGAAGTATTTCAAAGGCTGGAGCTGGAAGAGGTTGCTTAGAATACTGATGAATCTAATGATGAATCTGAAGATGAAGAAGCTTCTAAATGTATTTACAAATGTGGGTGATAAATGCATGACTTTGGTCATGATTAAAGCTAGCAATGTGACCAACAATTGCTAGAAGCAAGGGAAGAATGTCAGATTGGGAAGTCTGATCAGAATGGTTGTTGAACTAGTAGTCTCTTCCACTACTAGTCATGGATAGTGGCAGTATAAACCCTTTGTAGCAAGCAAACTAAGAGCATCTGTTTTGGAATATAAAATCAAGTGTGGATATTTATCAGTTGTGCTCTTTGTATGTTCATCAGGGGTGTGGAATTGAGAATTAGTGGAGTACATGCTCAGCTGGAGTATTGTTTATCCATGACATGAGGAGATCTTGCTAATCTTATCTGGAGCTAACCTTAAAATCCTTCAAAAGTAAAAAGTTCAGATTGTGTAGAACTATCTGATAAGGTATTATACAAGGATTTAAGATCAATTGTTGTTTGTGGAATTCACAAATATTTGATTGATTATCCTTGTGATTCAAGATTGGTGATGTTCAAAAAGATGTTGGAACATCTTATCATCAGAGTTTGTGCAGAATCATGGGAGAGGTATTGCATAAGCTGTAACATTGGCTTCAGTCTTGTGTGACAGGAGTTATGTAATTCTGGAAAGTTTCTTGGCAAGAACTTGTCTGGATATTGTTGATGCTAAAGATGGAGATGAAAGACCATGAACATATCATAATCTTGGTAACTACTTGGATTGGTTTATTTCTGATCTAGGTGTAGTCCAGAATGCTCATCATGGAGTTAAGATAGGTGGAGATATCATAAATTTGTTTAGACTGCCTTACTCAAGGAAAGGTGGCATCCTTGGTATAGTTTTGAGGTGTAGTTCTTAACTATTCCTTCTAAATAATCAGACAGTGGCAGGTTTGAAGACTTTGGAGAAACATTGGAAGTTTCTCATCAATATGTGTTATTGGTAAGAACTTCTGCAAAACCAATAGAATGGAGGTTGTTTACTCAAACTTGATGGATAAATCAAGTCTATGAGAGCATGGAACTCTTGTTCTATAAAGGAAGGAGGTTCTTTCAAGTGGCAGAAGAAGGAACTGAATTTAACAGATGGATGTGGGCTAATAATGTTTAAACATCTAGTTCAACATCAGAGTCTAATTGGTGAAGATCAACTTTTTTGATCAGGATATCTTTGGAAGATTTATTATAAACGTGAAGAAGAAAAAAGTGGCAATTGGATTTTTCATATGAGGATTCATAAAGAAGGTTATCAAAATGTGGTAATTGGTTGATCTTTAAAGTAGATTCGAAGAATCAAGATAATCAGAGTGTGGCAGCTGGTTGTTCTTGAGGATTGTCTTGGAACAAATTGCTCTTGGGCAGAGGAGTGATAAGTTGAAGACTCAAGAGGATTTATTCTTCTTGAAGGTGGATGAGAGTTTATCACTCTTTCTGGATTTCTGATTCTAACTGGTGGCACAGTGTAGTTGAAGATTTTCAGTTATTGGATTACTATGCTATAGTAAGTCCAGTTGGTGGAGCACATCTAGGATCATGGTGATAAGGTCTTGGTGTATGAAAAATGTTCTAACTAAGTGTTAGTACATTATCTGGGGTGTTTATATACATGGTTTCTATTATTAGACTACCTAATCATATGGGAGAATGATGAAGTAGATGATCTATATTGGAAGAAACATGTAGAAGAGACTGGAAGTGTTCCTCGTGCTAAAAAGCCAAGAACTCCAAAAAGATCAAGTTTTCAGCAAGACCAAAGGCATACCTTCACCATTGTACAACACTCCAAAAGCTTCTGAATATGTGGATGATTCCATAAAGGAGTTGGTAACCAAAATCCTATCTGAGCAAAGAGTGGTAAGTGGCATATCTATCCCTCTGAACATTATGCCAGCCCCACAAGAAGATCAACAAACTCAGGCTGCAAAGGACACTCCTGCTTAACAGGATGTCCCAATAGATGTTGAAACATCTGAGGACCAGAAAAAGGCCTTCAATAATTGTGATGAAGAAGCATCTGAGGATCAGCACAAGGCCTCAACTGAATAGCACATCTCTGTTGATCCACCAGAAGTATATCAGGTATTGATTGCTTGGAAGTTTGTTTGTGGACATTCATTCTAATTTCATAATTAGTTTGGATGTGTTTTATCTGGATTGTATGGCCTTTGGTGTGTAAAGGCTTAGTGTCAAGAACCTGTGTGCTAGAAGATGTTCATCTTGTGTAGTCTGTGGTAACTACAAACCCAGAAAGGAATCAAGTATGCTTTGGTACAAGAAGTGAATGTGTTCGATTGGGAATTGAACAGAGAGTGAGCTCTTGAAGACATGAAGATGCGTCTTATGTTTTCCTTTCATCAATGTACAGAGAAGCATGGAGTATCCTAGACAGGGGGAGTGTGTTACAATTATGTGCACTTGATTTTGTGGTGTTAAGGGGGAGTAATACCTTAACCAGATAAGGAGAATCCTAAGAGTCTAAAGGCTATATTACATAAAGCTTCTCTCTGCAGTTTATGTTTGATTCTTGAGGAATTGTGTGTGTTTCAAGCTTATGGAGATTATATACCTCTATTTTTATGGTACCTTTGTCTTTTTATGGCTAAAAAGGGGGAGAAGTAATAGTGTGAGGTCTGATATGAAGATGTGATGTTAAGGAACTTCTACATAAGGCACTACTACACCTGTATGTAAATTAGTTTTAGCCAAAATAAGCCAAAGGGGGAGATTGTTAATGCTATTATTTTATGATTGGCATTATGTTTGGTAAAACTAATATGGCTGGAAAATGTTGAATAAGAAGTTCCATATTAACATAGTATAGACTCTGGAAGAACATGTCAAACATGATGTCCTGACATGGTGGCACAGATAAATGTGGAAGTTGTCAAAGAAGATGTTGAATTCAGTTCAGAATGTCCTATCAGATGTTGGGACATTATCAAACAGAGTAGAAGAACTTAATTCAGGATGTCCCAACAGATGTTGTCATATGTTACAGTCAGATGTCAAAGAAGATGTTGAAACATCTGCAAATGTCATGACAGAATTACTGTCATATGTTACAGACAGATGTCAAAGAAGATGTTGAAACATCTGCAAATGTCATGACAGAATTACTGTCATATGCTACAGACAGATGTCAAAGAAGATGTTGAAACATCTGCAAATGTCATGACAGATGTCAAAGAGAATGTTGAAACATCTGCAAATGTCATGACAGATGTCAAAGAGAATGTTGAAACATCTGCAACTGTCATGACAACATTACTGTCATATGTTACATATAGATATCAAACAAGAAGTGTTGAACTTAGTTCAGGATGTCACACCAAATGTTGTGACACTGTCAAACAGAGTAACAGTTAATGAACTTAAGTCAAGATATCAGGATGTCACACCAGATGTTAGGACATTGTATCAGTTGATGGAATAAGTTCAGTTTACAGGATGTCACATCAGATGTTGTGACATTGTATCAGTGAATGAAGTAAGTTCAGTTTTTCAGGATGTCCCAACAGATGTTGAGACATCTCAGACCTGTTACCAGAATTAATTAATAACTAACTGATCTGAGATATTTAAGGAGAGTTATCTGGAATTAATTATGGATGGATAAAAACAGAACAAGGCGCATCTGCAGGGAGTTTTGTTATGAAGATTCAGATTAATCAGAAGACCAAAATCACCTAGAATCTAGGAAGTAACAAACCCTAATTCAAGGTGATGACATTGGATTTATCAGATCTGAATTATGCAGAATATTCTGGAGATATTATGCAATCATATGTGGTGCTGATCTAGAAGATCTTAAAGACTCAATTTAAATTGAAGACAAATATTGAAAAATATAGGTTTCTATATTTAGAGATATTTTAGGAGTTGAAGATATTTTGGAATATTTGTAGCAGATATTTCTGCATATTTGTAGCAACTATTGTTGTGATTGTTTAGGCCCAAATCCAGTTGGGAATAGGTTATAAAAGAAACCTTGTAACCTAGTTTAAAAAAAACCCAATGAACCGAAAATGTAAACATTATTAGGGTTGTGTCCTTGTGTCAGCCGTGCATAACAAGTAACACTATTGTGGTTGTTTCACTTGTGATTCTCGAAGCTTGTAAGCAAGAGAAGTATTGTGTCTTGATTGAAACTTCTAAGTAAGATCAAGCTGTTGTGTTTGAAGTGTGACTTCAATTTTATTAATCATTGTAAAAGATCACTGTGTGATTGAGGGGGAGTGAGTAGGGTACTCATATCTAAGTTGTGTCTTAGGTAGAAATTGCATTGGGTAGTTATTAAGTGATAGATTAAACAGGGTGGTTTAAGTCTAGAATTAATATTACTTATAGTGGATTTCCTCCTGGCTTGGTAGCCTCCAGATGTAAGTGTGGTTATACACTGAACTGGGTTAACAAACTTCTGTTGTGTTCTTTTTATCTTTTATGTTTTATGCAGTACCTGAACTGAATGTCCTATCAGATGTCCCAACATCCTGAAGCATGTTTGACTCTGATATAACAGAATTATTTAAGTACTGATATGTATACCTTACCATGTTTATAAGTAACAGATAAGATGTCTCAACATCATATTAGACATCTGAGTCTGTCATACCAGAATTTCACCTTTTATGACAAGCAAACTTTAACAACACTCAATGGAGTCTTCAAGTCGTTGACGTTGCACACCAAGTTTAGATTCTCCCATTCATCAATTGCCCCAACCGTACCCCCGTGAGGAGGCATGGGGTTCTGAATTACATTAGGAGTAGGAGCAAAGTTGGTTGCTTTGGAATCTACCAGGCCTTGGACTAAATACTTCAAAGCTCTGCAGTTTTCCGTGGTATGACCGGGGGCTCCAAAATGAAATTCACATCTAGCGTTCATATCGTAATCTTCAGGAAGTTGCCCCGGCTTCGGGGGTCGCAAAGTTCTAAGCTGAACCAGCTGGAGTTGTAGGAGATTCTTCAAAAGCTGTGAATAGGACATCAGTGGAGTTTCAAAATGTCTTTCTCTGGTCTTCTGGGGGTAATATGGACGAGGAGCTCTTTTTTGATACCCTTATTAGCGTTGTTACTGTGGTTGTTGGACTTGCTGTTGAACAGGTTGAGCTGAGATAGTGACAGGGGCCACTTGCTGATAAAAACCTCTGTTACTTCCTCCCCTCTGCGCATACACTGCCCCGGTCTCTCCTTATCTTCTCTTCACGAAGGGCTTTTTGACACCAGAACTCGAAGCGCCCCCATTCTGAATATTCCCTTGCTTGATCCAACTTTCTATCCTTTCGCCCGTCAAGATGATATCCGAGAATCCACTTGAGGAACATCCAGCTAGCCTCTCCATGAAATTCCCAGGGAGGGTATCCAGGAACAGGTCTACCATTTCTCTCTCCAGCAAAGGTGGTTGCACCCTAGCAGCCACTTCGCGCCACCTTTGCGCATAATCTTTGAAGCTCTCGGAGTTCTTCTGAGTCAAACTTTGAAGTTGAGTGCGACTGGGCAGCATGTCGATATTGTACTGATACTGCTTGAGGAATGCTTCTACCAATTCCTTCCAGCTTCTCACAAAGCTTCTCTCTAGCTTCATATACCATTCCAAGGACCCTCCGGAGAGACTATCCTGGAAGTAGTACATCTAGAGCTTTTCATCCCTAGTATGGGCAGCAATTTTCCGGTAGAATGCCTGCAAGTGAGTCTTTGGGCAGGAGCTACCGTTATACTTGTCGAAAGTAGGCGGCCTGAATTTGTGAGGAATAACCACCCCGGGGACTAGACCCATGTCAGACACATTTATCCCCAAAGTATCTCTACACTCGAGGGCTTTGACTTTCTCTGTAAGCATCAAAAAGTCCCGAAGATTTCCTTCTCTGCCGAACCCCATGTCATTGTTAAAAGAAGGGAACTGATCCTCCTGCCTGTCTTGTACTGGAATGAAAGTTGTTGTGCCCTGTTCTTGAATCTGAGGTCCACCTGGGCCATTATTGGTGTTAGGAGGAGCCACTTATACGTCAGGAATGGTTACAGGGATATTAGTCTGAGGAGGGTTGAGCCCCTGAATTGCATTTCTTAACTCTTGCCGCCCCTGAGCCATGCCTCGCATCATGACCATGAATTCTCCTATTCTGGTGCGAAACTCATTAAGCTCAGTTTGCATAGCGTCCATGTCTGTCCTCTGGTTGTTGCGAGTTGCGTAGCGATGCGAGATATTCTGTCGAAGATTCCGGGTCTTGGAAGCTCTCTCAATCTTTTCCTGAAACACAGATAAGTTAAGCAACCTGTAGAAAACCTGCTAAACAAAGAAAAAATGAAAATGATGCGTATGCAATGCAATGTGTTCCTTTTATTCCCAAGGCTTCATTTTCTTTCCCATTCTGGTGTTGAGAAAACATCCCTTGCAAGAAATTCCTGTGTGACATTCAAATTTGAAGTAGTGGCATTTATTTTATGTCCATGCAACAGATATAACCAGAGACTTTGAGTAAACCATAAGATAATTGAAACAGCAAAAGCCCTCACAGGGTGCAAATTCAATATGTCAAGAAAGAAAAAGTACATCAAGACAGAGGGGACTCCCACAACAAGCCTGTGGGTAATCCAAGTCATATGAATACAAGACTAAAGCTTAGGAAATTCTACATCCTGTAATCTCCAATTGAGGCGCTAGACATTTTGCAACAGTTGAGCTACATCTGGATGCATAGGTTCCTGTACGAGCTTCTGAATTAGGGTATCCCTAAGGTCAAAGGAGGCATGCAGTTCCTCGATTTGCTGTAGGAACACCTTTTCACTTTTTGGGCCTGTAAAAGGATCAACCTTGGCTCTCTTGACATCAGCTTTCAATTTCAAGTCTTCTATTTCTTTCTGAGCTTCCTTTACTGCTTGTTGGCTCTCTGCTAAACTTTGGAGACGACTCATCTCTTGATGATATGCCTTCCAAAGGAGCTCTCTTTGTCCATCCAAAGAATCCTAAAGACTCTTGATTTCCAGCTTATGCTTTACTTCCAGCTCTTTCTGCTTCCTCAAATTGTCCTCCCACTTCTCTTGCCATAAGGTGACAGCTTCATTGGCTTCATTCAAATCCCTCCTCTCTTTCCGACGCTGGGCCACCTTGCGAGTTTCATCTAATCCACTTTTCTTGAAATAGAGCTCTCTCTCTTGAAAATCTTGCTGCTTGAGACTGACCATCTCTTCATCTTTATGAGCTCTTTCCCCCAACTTTTGATTATGCATCTTCAGCTTCTGACATGAATTGTAGGCTTCTTGATTCTCCAGTCTAAGTTGTTGAACCAAGGCTTCCAACTTTAGATAATCCTGAAGAGGTGTCGCTCCCGCCAAAATGACAACTCAAGGTCAAGAGGGGTACAGACGCGAACGGTCGGTGAAAGGAGGAATGAGAACACACAGGAGTGAACCCAAAAAGAAAAGAAAAGGGTCGCCAGCTAGGCATTTTTATCCCAGAGGAAAGGTAATGCTGCATAGACCTAGAAAAGATATGGATAAGACGGTTGCGAACCAGAGAGACTGAGAAAGGGGGTTGGTTACAACCTGGGAAGGTATTAGCACCCAGATTGTCCGTCGTACTCGACGGGATCCACGCTTAAAAGATTTGTGTTTTAAAGGGGTAGTGTCAGTGCAATTTGTGTATAAAAGAGCTGGAAAAGGATGTACAGGTATCAGTGTAAGAGAAGTGAAGTGTAGTATGTACAGTGTCAGTGTAAGAACAAGAATGAAATGCTCAAGATCATGAGGCTTAAGGAATAAAGCTGGAAGAGGGGGAATATACAGAGACTTTGTTCGATAACTGTTAAGTTATGCCTACGTATCCTCTCGTGCAATGAGGAAGTCAGAACACCGTAGTTCGACCTAAAGAGACTGAAAGATAAATTAACTGATGAACTGCTGGCTTATCTATGCTCAAGTGTATGACCTGTCTGGATCAGGTGCAAACTGTCTTGCATTAGACGGAAGAAGCAAGTTCTCGGTTGTGAGTGAATGAGGTGAGAAAAGAATCCCGGAGGAGACGATTATTGTTTGTTTTTGAGTTTTCAGTCTTTTATTGCTTTTGAAGGTGTGTCATAAGCTAATGAGCTTAAGCCTAAACCAATGGGTTAGTAAACTCATCACATCCTCCCTCTGATTAGGGGTAATGAGAATACCTTAAGTGTGAAGTCAGCATCTCACACTTAATCACCTTTGTTTAGTGTTAAGTAATGAGATTAAGCCATAATCAGGGATTAAACAGACTCATTACACCATCCTAAAAGAAGGATAATAGATGAGAGTGTTTAAGCTGAGGAAAACTCCTCAACTTAATCCATGATTAGGGATTAACCTCATGACAAAACAAAGCCTTTATTAGATGGATTTTAGTTAATGATAAGATGAAGAAGTGAGTTTTTATGGTTTGTAAGACAACTTGAGGGGGACTTGTCCATTAACACTAGGGTTAGTCCTTCTTAACCAATTAAGGAAGAATTAGAACCCTAATGCAAGGCCAAAGTTACAAGCTTGATGTCTTGATGATTATTGAGTGAATTGATTAAAGGATTTAAACACATTAAGGGTTTAACACTTAGGATTAAAGTTATACACTCCATCCTAATAGAAGGATGCAGGCATAAGCTTAATCACAAAGCCTTAAAGCCTTTAGGGTTTAGTCCCTGATTATGAGATGAGAAGAGAAGACTCAAAGAGACACAAAGGTATCATGCTTGGTCATCCCTAGGGTTTGTGAGGTTTGCAAGAGAAATCTTCAGAGAAACCACCAGGAAGCAGATGAAAGGAGAATGAAGCAAAGAGAAGCAAAACAACTTGCTTCACTTAAGAAGACAAGTTGCTTGAAGAAAGAAGGTAAGATGAACAAGAGTGAGCAAGCTCAATCCAAACTCATACAAAAATGCAGAAATGATGCATAAGAGAGATGAAAAGAGATTGTGAGAAGTGAAGGCAAATTCACTTCCCAATACAACTTACCACCTGAAAAGTTAGTAAAGAAATGAGATGCAATGAAAATGAGATGAAATGTGATGATGCAAACCAAAACCAGAAGCATGAGTATGATGTTAATGATGCTAAGAGATGATGCAAACATGAGGCAAGGCATTAGAATGATCATACAAACATATGGATGCAAGAGAAGCATGCTTTGAACCATGAATGTACATGAAAAGTTATGAAATGCAAAAGACATATAACATGGAAAATGAAAGATTCAATGATAAAACATGATTCTAATATGTCCTAAGATGTATTATGAATCAAATGGATGCACAAAATGTCATGGCAAGTCATGGTATGCAAGCAAATGGAAGATGGATGCAAAGGAAGGCATGAATTAGGGTTTATGATCAACACATAAAGCAAAAACCAAAACCAGAAGCAAACATCATGATAAAAATTTGAAAATGAAATCAAAGGAACCCTAAACCTACACAAACTCACTGCCCAAAGGAGGGGATCCAACTCTTAACCTAATGAGAGTTATGAATTTTCTAAGATTGCTAGGGTTTTAAGGTACCTTGACAAGAAAAATGAAAAACAAATTAAAAATGCAAGATCAATTCATGCCAATTTAATCCTATAAACTACATGCTATGCAAGATGCAATGCAAAAAGAATCATCATCCAACTCTCAATGGTTAGGCAGAAATGAATTATTGAAGTTTGCCACAAAATATTGCCTCAAAATGAATTTAAATTCATTGAAAATAATCAAAAGGCATCAAGAACAAAAAAAGAAATTTGGTTTGAGAGTTGGACAATGTTTCTAAATGTTTTTAAAGGTTACATGAATTTTTTTGTGATTTTCAAATACCTAAAAGTATTTTTAATTAATTAATTCTCATTAATTAATTAAAAATAATCTTTTAAATGATTTAAAAATTATTTTTGATGCAAAAAATAAAAATAAAAATATTTTTGGGTTCTGAAAATTAATAAAAGGTTTGATAAAAATTTTCAGAATTTTTCAATGTGTTTTACTATTTTTAATAAAATGTACAAAATAAATTAAATAAAATAAAATAAAAATACAAATAAAGAGAAAGTCAGCGCATCCTGAGGCTGAGATTCAAACTGGGAATGGAGGGAAAGACCAACGTGCGCATCTGGACGACTCACATTCAAACTACGCTAATTATGATTAAAGCCCTAATCTGAACCCTAATGACTTTCAGATGACCGGAACAGTGTTCCGATCATCTTCTCTGGCGGCTCTCTCATTCAATCTCTCTCAAAACGCCATAAAAACTCACCAAACTCTCCAGAATCAATGCTTAACTCATTCTAAACAAGATTCAGCCAGCAAAAATCATTTATTTCACATGAACAACAAGATTCGAAGCAAAACGAAAAATTATTCAGAAATTTCAGAAGCTCGTGAAATGCTTATTTCTCAACTATTTTAAAAACTAAACACATCATGGCAATCAGTAAAGCATGTAGAATCATTCTATAACATAAAATGAGAGTTCTGGAAAAATAAATGTCATGGCTACCTGAGCTTGAGCTTTCGAATCAGGGACTTTCTGGCCAGTTCTTTGCTTCAAATCCACTCCAATGAACCTCCTAAGAAGCTTGCAATGCTTGGTTGGAGTTTAAATGGCCTCTGGAGAGAGTTTGCAGAATCTCAGTTTGTGAAATGTGAAATCGTGTTTTTGTTTATGGATGTTTTAGGGCAAAATGGAAGGTGGGAAATGATCAGTGAGGTTTATGGAGTTGAATGGTGAAAAAAGTTTGAAGGTTTGATGGCTGAATCAAGAGATTCGAAGGCTTTTGCAAATGAGAGGATTTTTGAGTATGTTGTGTTCTTGGAGTTTCAGGCTGAGTGTTATGTGCTTTTGCTTGCATTTGATCCACATAAAGAAGTGTGATAGGTCAGAGAGTGGGTGCTGGCCTATTGTGATTGGTATGGGCAAGTTGCCAAAATGTCAAACTTTATGTAAGAGAAGTATGGGCTCATAGCTAGCAAGGGACAAGAGGGGTGTCCTGCGCAGAAAGAAGTGTGGAGAGCCCTAGGATCAATTCTGAAGTCAGCAAGCAAGTGGATTAGGGTTTGAGTGAGGTTTTGCAACTTGGTTCATCTTTGTCCCTTTTGAAGTTTCTTGATCCACAAGTCATAAAAATGAGTGAACTTTTGATGCAATCTGATCTTTAGGCCTTGGTTTATGTTTGTATGAAGATTAGAAGTCCATTTGATAGCACAATTTCCCTTGGCAAGTGATTTTGCAACTTTGCCTCTTTGGTGGAAAACTTGAAATTATGTGATTTTTCCCAACATTGACAAGCCATAACTTTTGATCCAAAATGAATTAGAATGAGTTCTTGTACTTTTTGAAAAGGGAATGATCCATTCTACAACTTTCATGACCAAAGTTTTCCCATTTGAAGCATTTTTGAATCAAAAAGCAAGGGTTGAAAAAGTTTCCCAAAATGGCAAGTTTCCATTACAAGTCATTTTCCCAAAAAGTCAACTTTGCAAATGGCTTGAAATTCTTCAATTTTGTGAACTTATAACATCTTTTATGATCAAATAAAGATTATACATGATCAAAATGATGAAGAACACCCTTTGGTTGGGTCATTGAGGGCCTCAGATGCCCTGATTTTGCACTGACTTGCTCAAAAAGTCAACTCTTGATCAGATGACTTCCCCATGGAATTTCTTCATGAAAATTTATATTCATGATCCCTATACCATATAAAGACCAATAGGAACAATAATGACCAAAAAAATTGGAGTTATGGCCTTTGAAACCAAAACCCTAATTCTAGGTCATCTGTGCAGTTAAACCTGGCTCTGCTTCCATGCCAATCCCAGTTCTTGTGATTTTTGACATTCTTGACTTTGAGAGGATATAATATGATGCTTGAACACACATGGACCCCTTTGAAGTGATTGATGACCTTTGGAGTGGCTCGAATGGCTCTTGGATTACTCAGATCACAAACCCTAGATGCAGATGACTTTGAAACAATGTAGTGAAGAAAATATACAATATGGGATGTTATGATTGAAATTATGAATATGAAAAGTCCACAAGCCATGGGGTGAGGGCAAATTTGGGGTGTTTACAGCTGCCCCTATTCAAACATGAGTTAGCTGTGCAGGATGTAAGCAATGGCTTAACAGGCAAACAAGATAACTTGTGGTTGAATACCAAAGACAGTCCAAAATTTGCACTCACAGAATGAAGAAGAAAAGGGATATAGATTGTAAAAGGAAAATAAAATATATTTATAAAGTGCGGGCGACGGGGGACGACCGTCGAGCAGAGGACGACTGCTGGGGAAAGAGCAATGACGGGGACGACCGACATGCTGGGAAAAAGGCGGGAAATAAAGCAATGACGGGGACGGCCGACATGCTGGGAAAAATACGGGAAATAAAGCGAAGACGGGGACGGCCGACTAGCTGGGGAAAATGCGGGAAACAAAGCAATGACGGGGACGGCCGACATGCTGGGGATATAAGAGATTATGATGGGGACGGCCATCATGTAAAGCTATAAGATTCTCTGGGGATCATAGGTAAAAATAAATGATGAGGCACGGTCATCAGGTTCATAAAGTAATGCAAACAACGATGGGGACGACCATCGGGCTAAACTGATGAAGGACGATCATCAGGAAAAGGAAAAGGGACCACGACGGGAACGCCCATCGGGTTAAAGAATAAATCAAATAATGATGAGGGACGGTCATCAAAGGTGAAGGACGATCACCAGGAAAAGGAAAAGGGACCACGAAGGGGACGGCCATCGGGTTAAAGAATAAATGAAATAACGATGAGGGACGGTCATCAAAGGCGAAGGACGATCACCTAGCAGGGGACGGCTGCTCTGATGGGGATAAGATGAGGGACGGTCATCTAAGGTGAAGGACGATCACCTGGCAGGGTACGGCTGCCGAAAGTATCGCGTTATAGGACGAATGCCGGATAAAAGGTCGACGATGGGGACGGCCATCGGATGAGCATGATGAAGGACGATCATCAAGAGGTGAAGGACAATCACCTAGCAGGGGACGACTGCTCTCAAGGTTTATCATGACATAGGACGAATGTCAGATAACAAGATCAACGATGGGGACGGCCATCGGATAAAATGATGAAGGACGATCATTAAAAGGTGAAGGACGATCACCTAGCAGGGTACGGCTGCTAAAAATTATGACATAGGACGAATGCCGGATAAAAAAAAGGGGTTCTAATGAATAGAGACTCCGCTGGGGAAAGGATGAGGGACGGTCATCCAAAGGTGAAGGACGATCACCTGGAAGGGTACGGCTGCCGAAAAGGTATCATGACATAGGACGAATGTCAGATAGAAAAGAAGTTTTACTGGCGACCTACTGGGGAATGGTAAACACGGACGAGTGTTTACATCCAAGAAATAAAAGGTATAAGTGTTTTGACGTTGTGTATAGATTAAAGATGCGGACGAGCATCCCTAAGACCGCGATACGGACGAGTATCAGTAGAAACAAACGCTGACACATGTTCAGAGATGATGGTACAGACGAGTACCAACTGGTTAACAAAGAACACGGACGAGTGTTGAATCTGAGAGGACTCTTCTGGGGAATAGTAGACACAGACGAGTGTCTAATTTCAAGAAGACATGATTGTTTGACACGTGTATGGATTAAAGATGCGGACGAGCATCCCTAAGACTATGATACGGACGAGTACCAAGTAGAAACAAACGCTTGATGCATGTTCTGAGATGATGATACGGACGAGTATCAACTGGTTAACAAAGAACACAGACGAGCGTCGAATCTGAGGGGATGTAAGTGGTATATACAAGATACGGACGAGTATCTGTATGAGTGAAACAGGGGTAATAAGTATGAGTGGTGTACAGGAGAGTGTTTAACTTGCTGGAGAGTGTGACATAGACGAGTGTCGGAGAAAGTATAAGTATATGGTTTACAAAATGTTTTGGCAACTGTGCTGGGAAAGTGACACGGACGGGTGTCGAGGAATTTGTATAAGGATGTGTATCTGTGAGTGCAAAGGGGACGCTTTGGCTTTCTGTTGGGGATATGACATGAACGGGTGTCGGGAAGTATCTGTAATGTATAAGTGTCTGTTGGTAAAGAAATGCTCGAGCGACTTTACTGGGGAATGATGACACGGACGGGTGCCAAAAGAGTGTGCGTATGTATTTGTGAGTGTAGGGCAAATGCTTTAGCTTCCTGCTGGGGAATTTGGGGAGTTTTCTGTATATCCTTGACAGGTTGTCGGTGTTTACAAGTGTTTGATTCAGAACATGGCTTATGATTATGCAATATGTTTGATTTTTGCCGTAATGCTCCGTATTAGACGGAATGCTACGCTCTGTGGGGAGAATATGATGTGAATGCTATGATTATGCAAAGGTACTGATCCGGGATTGTTGCCATGGAGATCTCTGGCTGATCTGCTTGAAGTGGACATCCCAGCTGGGGGTGAAGTCATTGGTATATTTGACATATGGGACTCTGCTTGGGGATATAGGTCACTGATAGACCTGTCCTGGTAATGAGGGACCCAGCTGGGGTTTGTAGAAGCTTTCGTCACTTTGTTGTGAGATCCTCAGGCGTTGCTCTTCTGGATAGAGGCTGAAACTTTGTGGGGAGATGGTTCCCTGGCTTGACACCTGGCTGGGGAGGAATGATGACTGGCAACTCGGTTGGGGAGAAGGCATCTCTGGTGCTCTTTGGAAGGTGTGCTGAAGGAACAATGATTTGGCAGCCTACTGGGGGGAAACTTTCATGCCCCATGTTGTGCCTTGAGTACCTGCAATCCTGAAAAGACAGAGAAATGCACGAGTAATCCCGAGGTATCCCTTACCGGATTCCGTCATAGGAGTTAGACACTCCCGGGAGTAAGTATATTTCCTGTAAGCACGTATTTTAGAAGAAAAGCATTTGTATTTATGCAATCAGTATTTTAAGGACATCGGACATTTTGCAAATGAAAATAAGGTGTACGAGACGAAACATGACTGAAAATATGATTTTATTAATTCACGTGCCCTGAATTGGTAAGATACAGTCAAAGAAACAAATCCCCTAAAATGAGGAGATTGTTACAAATTGAGAAATAAAGGGTATTGGCAATGTTGACGACGCTTCGGGGAGCTTCCCTTTGGCTATGACTCGTATGACTTTTGACATTCTTCTCGTCTTGCTTTCTGAAGAAGGTTGATTCTGAACGAAGCTTAATCCTTTTCAAAGCTTACCAAGTCGTAAGTGATACAGATGAATTCAGAGTACAGTTGTTCGCTTATTCCCTTGTTTTGCATGGACCGCCCTTTCGGGTTTTCAATCCATCGGGATACCCATTTTTGCCTGAGTTGTCCAATGCGGCTTTTCAACTCAGCGGGTGTACATTTTTTTGTTTATTTCCCTTATTTTTTCCCGAGTCTTTTATTCTGTTTTTGACTCGCCGGGATGCCCTATTTTTTCCTGGACTTACATTCTGTTTTTATGTCCAGCGGGTCATTTTCATGCGAAGTATTTTTTAACTGCATCTGAATTCACAGGGGACGGGAAATCTTCACCATCCATAGTACTGAGCATGAGTGCTCCACCGGAGAAAACTTTCTTTACTACGAATGGCCCTTCATAATTCGGGGTCCACTTGCCCCTTTGATCTGTATGAGGAGGGAGGAGTCTTTTCAGCACAAGATCTCCTACTTGGTATTCTCGGAGCCTGACTTTCTGATCGAAGGCTTTCTTCATTCTTTTCTGATATAGCTGCCCATGACAGATTGCAGCCAATCTTTTCTCTTCAATCAGACTCAGTTGTTCATATCGGGACCGGACCCACTCTGCTTCGTTCAGCTAACATCCATTAACACCCGTAAGGAGGGTAATTCAACTTCAACAGGTAGGACTGCTTCCATACCATACACAAGTTGATACGGTGTTGCCCCAGTGGATGTTCTAATTGACGTACGGTACCCATGCAAGGCGAATGGTAGCATTTCGTGCCAGTCTTTATAGGTGACTACCATCTTTTGCACAATTTTCTTAATGTTCTTATTAGCTGCCTCAATAGTGCCATTCATCTTTGGCCTGTAAGGAGAAGAATTGTGGTGTTGGATCTTGAAGTCCCGGCACAGCTCTGCCATCATTTTGTTGTTTAAGTTAGAACCATTGTCAGTAATGATTCGCACGGGCACTCCATACTGACAGATGATGTCTCTCTTCAGAAATCGGGCTACCACCTGCCTTGTAACATTTGCATAAGAAGCTGCTTTAACCCACTTTGTAAAGTAGTCAATGGCTACCAGGATGAATCTGTGGCCATTTGAAGCAGTGGCCTCAATCTTGCCAATCATATCGATGCCCCACATAGCAAAAGGGCCAGGGTGAAGACATCACATTCAGAGGATTTGGAGGCACGTGCACCTTATCCGCATAAATCTGGCATTTATGGCATTTCCTGGCATAGGCACAACAGTCGGCATCTATTGTAATCCAGTAATAACCTGATCTTAGCAACTTTTTAGCCATGGCATGCCCTCCTGCATGGGTACCAAAGGATCCTTCGTGCACCTCGTGCATTAGCAAGTCTGCTTCTGTTCTATCAACGCATCTGAGGAGTACCATATCAAAGTTTCTCTTGTACAGGGAACCATCAGTGTTCAGAAAGAAACTACCAGCAAACCTTCTCAATGTCTTCTTATCATTGGAAGATGCTCCAGGTGGGTATGTTTGATCCTCCAAGAAGCACTTAATGTCATGGAACCAAGGCTTATCATCTTTAACAATGTCTGCTGCAAATACATACGCTGGTCTGTCAAGTCTGGACACTGAAATCCGAGGCACAAAGTTGGCAGCTTGAACTTTGATCATGGATGAAATGGTGGCCAGAGCATCTGCAAACTGATTCTAGTCCCGAGGGATATACTCAAGCTTGACAGTTGTAAAGAGAGTTAATAACCTCCTTGTATAATCCCTGTAAGGTATCAGATGATCTTGGTGGGTGTACCATTTGTCGTTGGTTTGATTAATTACCAGAGCTGAATCTCCGAACACAGTCAAAGTCTTGATCCTGAGGTCAATGGCTTCCTCAAGACCCATAATACAAGCTTCGTATTCAGCTTCGTTGTTAGTGCAGTTGAAAGTGAGTTTTGCCGAAAAAGGCATGTGAATTCCTTTAGGTGTAATGAGTACTGCACCAACGCCACGACCATTCATGTTAACAGCCCCATCAAACATCATAGTCCATTCTTCTTCCGGGTCCGGCCCTTCAGTGTGAATAGGCTCTTCATGATCTTTCGCTTTTATGAACATGATGTCTTCATCAGGGAAGTCAAATCTCATAGGCTGGTAATCATCAATGGGTTGCTCAGCAAGATAATCAGACAATACACTGCCATTGATGGCTTTCTGAGATGTGTACTGAATGTCATATTCTGTGAGGATCATTTGCCATCTTGCAACCCGTCCGGTAAGTGCTGGCTTCTCAAAAATGTACTTGACTGGGTCCATCTTTGAGATCAATAAAGTAGTGTGGGTCAACATATACTGTCTCAGTCGGCGAGCAGCCCACGCTAAAGCACAACAAGTTTTCTCGAGCAGTGAATAACGTTGTTCACAGTCGGTAAACATTTTGCTTAGGTAGTATATTGCATACTCTTTTCGACCAGACTCGTCATGCTGGCCCAGCACACACCCCATTGACTCTTCTAATACTGTTAAGTACATTATCAGAGGTCTTCCTTCAACTGGAGGCATAAGGATTGGAGGCTCTTGTAAGTATTCCTTGATCTTGTCAAAAGCCCTCTGGCAGTCTTCGTTCCACCTGACCGTTTGTTCTTTTCTTAACAGCTTGAACAGGGGTTCACAGGTTGCCGTAAGGTGAGATATGAACCGGGAAATGTAGTTCAATCTACCTAGAAACCCTCGAACTTCTTTTTCTGATTTTGGTGCAGGCATTTCTTCAATGGCTTTGACTTTATCAGGGTCAATTTCAATCCCTTTCTCACTTACAATAAATCCCAGCAACTTACCGGATCGCACCCCGAATGTGCACTTGTTGGGGTTCAATTTCAGTTGGTACTTTCTCAGACGCTTGAATAACTTCAACAGATTCACCAGGTGGTCTTCTTATGTGAGGGACTTAGCAATCATGTCATCCACATAACATTCAATTTCTTTATGGATCATGTCGTGGAATAATGTTACCATAGCCCGTTGATACGTTGCACCAGCGTTCTTCAGTCCGAATGGCATCACCTTGTAACAGAATGTGCCCCAGGGTGTGATGAAAGTTGTCTTCTCCATGTCTTCAGGTGACATCTTGATCTGATTGTATCCTGAAAATCCGTCCATGAAGGAGAACACCGAGAACTGAGCCGTGTTATCAACCAATACATCAATGTGAGGTAATGGGAAATCATCTTTCGGGCTGGCTCTGTTCAGATCCCGGTAATCCACACACATCCTCACCTTGTCGTCTTTCTTAGGCACAGGTACAATATTAGCGACCCACGGCGGAAAGCTAGTTACAGCAAGGAAACCGGCGTCCCACTACTTTTGCACCTCTTCCTTTATCTTCATTGCCATATCCGAGCGAGTACGGTGCAATTTCTGTTTAACTGGCGGGCAGTCTTCTTTTAAAGGCAGCTTGTGCATGACAATATCGGTGTCCAACCCTGGCATGTCCTGATAAGACCAAGCAAACACATCCACATATTCACGAAGCATGTCAATCAGTTGCTCTTTCACTGAGTCTTATAGGCAGGCCCCGATCTTGACTTCTTTCACATCTTCTTCCGTACCGAGATTAACCGTTTCAATTTCCTCTTGATGAGGAGCAATAACCTTCTCCTCTTGCCTTAACAACCTGGCTAGCTCTTCAGGAAGCTCATAATATTCTTCAACCCCTTCATCAGCTTGATTGATTGGATTGTCAAAGTCATACGAAGCCATAACTGTGCTGTTGTCGGTGCAGTCTGAAAGGCACTCTCTGCAAGGGTTTAGATTGTTCATTTTAGTGATCGATTTTAATCTTGTTTTTTAGAAAAAGTGAAGTAAAGTTATCATTTTGAAAACATTGCCATTTTATTTTTTGTACAAAAAGAAAAATGAAAAACAGTGAGCGGAAAAGGAAAAGACTCATTTGCAAAAGATGTCTGATATTCATTGATTGATCTGTTTGCACAAAATTACAAAGATGGCCCGATTACAAAATGAGTCTTGTCATCTTGGGCAAGATGCAAGACTTGATGCATGCTTAAAAATATACAGGAAATAATAATTACTCTGCAGGAGTAACCCTTATAATTTCCTGGGAAGACCAGTTTGAGATACGGCTCCCCGGGATCCTTGGACGTATCCAGCTCTCCAGGTTGCGCTCATCTTCCGACTCATCTTCCAAGTTGTTCACTGCATCCGGGGTGAGCATTCCCCCGCTGACAAAGTTGGGCTTCTTGGCAGCCTCTGATTGATCTTGTTGAGTTGGTTTGTAACCCAACCCAAATCTGTCTTCCTTCTTCTCCACAGGTAGCAGTTTGCCCCAGCCTTGGGCAGTCCCCTCTTCAACAACCTTCCTGGCTTGCTGATAAGATGTCATGGAGGTTCCAAGTACAGCAGATGCTTCATTTATGTTCAGGGCCTCAAACCCCTGGTTCATGGTTTCATGGATTTCTCCATCCATCTCAATGTATTTATATGTAGCCAGATGGCTAACAAAGATATCTTATTCACCACAGATGGTGATGATTTGGCCTTCCCACTCGAATTTCAGCTTCTGGTGAAGGGTAGCGTAACTGCGCCAGCGGCATGGATCCAAGGTCTACCCAACAAACAGCTGTAGGCCGGCTGAATGTCCATCACATAGAAGGTAATTTTAAAAGTCAGCGTGCCAATCATCACAGGCAGATCAATCTCCCCTAACACTGATCTTTTAGACCCATCAAATGCTCTTACCACCAAATTAATTGGACGCAGTGCCAAGCCATCATACTCCAGCTTCACTAAGGCTTTCTTTGGTAGGACATTGAGTGAAGACCCAGTGTCCACCAGTACATGGGATAGAACAGCACCCTTGCACTCTAGAGTGATGTGTAAAGCCTTGTTGTGGTTACGTCCCTCAGTTGTTAAGTCAGCATTGGTAAAGCCCAGTCCGTGACTGGTGTTGACATTTGCCACCACAATTTCTAGCTGATTAACAGTGATCTCTTCTGGCACGTATGCTGCGTGCAAGACTTTCAATAATGCATTCCTGTGAGCTTCAGAACACATTAACAGGGATAATATGGAGATCTTTGAGGGAGTTTGGTGAAGCTGATCCACCACCTTGTAATCACTTCTCTTTATGATTCTCATAAACTCGTCTACATCTTGTTCAAAAGATGTCTTCTGATTTTCTTTGATAGCTGGTTCTTCAAATACCACACTCTTTCCTTTTGCTTTGGCAGCAGCTTCTGCTTCGGCATTAGGTTTTTGCAATTGTGAGGCAAAAAGGCGTCCGCTTATGGTGAAGCCTCCGCCTCCCCCAACATTATCAATCTGTGGAGAAGAAGTTGAAGAATCCAAAGTGATTTTCTCCCCGTTGCAGTAGAGGCCAGAGCCATAATGCCAAGGTATGGCATTATTGCTTTCATATGGAACTGGTCCAGGCACCGTGATGGTAACTGGACTGACTGCTGCAGAGGAGGGTACTGAGATGGTGTGCGGATCGTAGTAAATGGTGACCGGTGACCTGACAGGAGATGCCACTGTTTGTTGTTGAAAGTTGTTGTTTGGAGGAAAACTTGACGGATCATAGTAGATAGTGACTGCTGAAATATCTTTTGGCGTTGTAGAATATTCTATTGAATAAATGGGTGCTGATGTTGTAGAAGAAATGGTTGTTGATGTCTGATTTGTTGAAGTGATGGATGAAGCCATTGTTGAGGTTATTGATGAATTGGTTGGAATGATTGTTGTTGCAGTTGTAGAAGAGTCTGGAATTGTTGTCAAAGGGTTTGCTGGATTTGTAGGCGCCGATGTTGTGATCTGAAGTATACCACTTTTGATAAGACCATCTATGTCGCTTCTCAAGTTATCACACCCGTTGACTACAATGTTGCAGTACCCACAACCGAGCTCACACCCGGGGAACATCTGGCATTCTAGGAACTGAGCTTTTATTTCTACCAGGGGTGTCCAAATCTGCCCAACACCGGTGATTAAGAAAGATGGCTTGTCTTCCTCAATGGCATTAATTCTTGGTCCTCCATGATTGGGCATGGGATTCTTGTTGACATTTGGCGGGGGTGCAAAGTTGAGGGCTTTAGAATCCACCAGATCTTGTACTTTCATTTATAAAGCCCTGCATTTCTCTGTATTGTGGCCAGGTGCATTGGAGTGGAAAGCACATATGGCGTTGACGTCATAATTTCTTGGAAGACTGGATGGATCTGGTGGTGCCAATGTCCTTAACTCAACCAGGTTGAGCTTCAGGAGTTGTGGAAATAAAGCAGCATAAGGCATAGGGATAGGGTCAATCACCCTATTTGCCTGTGATGGTCTTTGTTGAAAGGGTCTTTGCTGTTGATTGTTGTTGTTGTTGTTGTTGTTGTAGTTTCTCTGTGGCGGATACTGAACTTGCTATTGATAATGGGGTTGTTGTTGTGGTTGATATGTTGGTTGCTGAGGAATCGGAGCTGGAATAGTGACAGCTGCTACTGATCTGTGGACATACTGAGGTCTGCCCCTGTTGGCATGAATGGCATTTGTCTCACCGGTTCTTCTAGGTCCCACAAAGGCTTCCTGGAGTTACTGGAAGAACTTGCACCATTATCAGTAATCTTACCCATCTTCAGAAGGCTTTCAATTCTTTCTCCAACTATAACTACGTCCGCAAAGCTGGTGGAAGAAAAGGCAGCTAGCCTATCAATATATGTTCCTTGTAGAGTATTCATGAACATGTCGGCCATTTCTCTTTCCGACATGGGTGGTTGCACAGCAGCAGCAAGCTGTCTCCACCTCTGGGCATATTCCCTGAAGCTTTCTCTGGAGGATTAAGACATTCCCATCAGAAGGGTTCTGTTAGGAGCCATGTCCAAATTGTATTGGTACTGTCTGATGAAGGCCTCAGCTAGGTCCTTCCAGCACCTGATTGTAGCCCTGGTCAAGTGAGAGTACCACTCCCTTGAGGCCCCAGTCAAACTGTCTTCAAAGTAAAACATCCATAGTTTTTCATCCATGGTGTATGCCTTGAGTCTCCCCAGGAAGGATTGCAAGTGAGTTCGTGGACAGGAAGTTCCATTGTACTTCTCGAAGCACGGGGGTTTAAACTTTTGGGGAATTCTTACCCCGTCCACCAACCCCATATCCATGACATCAAAACCCAGGGAATTTTGAGACTCCAGAGATCTCAGCTTCTCAGCAATTTCATCAAGCCTCCTATCATAAACTTCATCCCCAGCTCCCATCACAGTGAACTGCTCTTCTTGGGGGTCTTCTTGTAAGATTCTTCCACCAATAGTATTTCCTTGCACATTAGTTGGGATGTTGACTTCCGGATGTAGATGAGGCCCATATACTAGTGGGTTAACATGAGGCTGACCCCTCTCATTGTTACTTGTCCCTCCAGTTCCCAGATGGGGCTCTTCCGGGGTCTGTCTTTCTACCAATGCCCTCAATCTCTCTTGGCTTTGGGCCAAGCCATTCATTACTTCCATGAACTGGGGCATTTGGTTTCTCATCTCCAGCCTTTCGTTAGCCATCTGGGTTCTGACCTCTGTCGGATCTTGTTGTACTTGGTCCATCTGGATACCAGGAAGATTGTTGCGAGTAGGATTCTGTGTGGACGGTTGAGAGGGAACACCCGACGGCGAGCAATAATTCCTGAACCACAACAGAGTTAGTAACAAACAAAACAAAAACCTACAAAACAAAACAAGAGTTAGTATGAAATGCAGTATGCTTATTTGTTTCCAAGGTATCCGGCTTGGCACTTGGTTTTGACCTTTCCCGACCCTGAGGAAGATGCTTTGATGTTGCTTGAGAAAAGATACTCAAATGAAACAAACTGACAAATACATTACAAATGGTGGATCATACAATAGTTTGTTTTTACAACACATGCCCCTGCGGGGTCAAAAACAACATAAAAGAAAAGTACATGAAATGAAAGAAACAACAAACAAAAAGTCAGACATCAAGACCAAACTCATCCTCCTTAACCTCCTTCAGAAGTGCTTCAGTTACAGGACCAGCCGGATGCTCTGTAATGCTTATGATAAGAAGGTTCCTGGTGGTAATAGCAGTGGTCAGCTTCTTGTGTCTGTCTTGGTCCTTTGACCTCTTCACACCATTCCTAAACTTTAATTCTGAGATTTCCTTCTGGGCTGCTAGCAGAGCCTCCTGTTGTTTCTTCTCAATGGCCTCCAACTGCCAATCCTGGCCTGAGTTCTCTTATCCTCTTGAGTACGAGCTTCAGTGATCTTGACCCACCTAGCTTGACTTTCTTTCAGATAAAGATCAGTCCTAGCCTTCTGAAACTGGGCCTCTTTACAGGCATTCTTCAAAATTTGCTCTCCAGCTCTTGATTTCTTGATGTAGTCCTCTGCTTTCTCAATCCTGGCTAGATGCTCCACCTTTAGCTTTTCTAACCTCTCAATGTCGAGACGACCATCACTCCTCTCCCAGAGGGTCTTCTTCAGAGCTTGAGACAGATTCTCATTCCTTTCCTTCAGCTTCTCAAATTCTTCCAGGCTGACAGTGGCTGGAGGTGGTGCTGTGGATGGTCCAGGTGCATCCTCAATGGTGAAAGGCATCCCAGAAATCTGAGCCCTAGCATGAGACCATTCATAATACTGAGCTGAAGCCACATTATTGCATCTCCCAAGAATGGCCATCCCTTTGGTCTGGATGGTGTCCCAAGCCCAGGATGCTTGTCTGGCAACAGCTAGATTAGGCTTTATCTCACAATACAGGGTTTCAGCCAAGTCTTGCACTCTAGGAGGGTGAACCAAAGCATAGCCCAATTGTCTCTTGAACAACAAAGGATTGTAATTGATGCAACCCTTCACTCCTATCAGAGGTACATTGGGGAACTGTCCACAGCTAGTAATTATGTCCCTGCCTTTGGTGCTCTGGGTACACCACCTGATGTCATCTGAAGTTAAAGCAATAAGTCTCCTAGCCCAATTATTCTGTTGGTGAGGGTTCAAGAAAACATCAGTCTTGGGTAAGTGTTTGAGCAGCCAAGTATGAAATAAAGGAGCACATCACCTCACCAACCTTCCTCTCTGCTTCTCATTCCTTTGGTGAATAGAATAATAGAAATCTCCTAGCAAGGTGGGTATTGGGTTCCTCAAAAGGAAGAGATGAATAGCATTCTTGCTGATAAACTTGGGCTCATCTGCAAAAAGTATAACCCCATATATACTGAGGGCTAACAATGCACAAACTGCCTTCCATTCTCCCAAGGAGGCCTTCAGGATGGCCTGAGAAGTCAAGAAATCCAAGTGTAGACCAGGGATTCTAGCCTTTGTAGTCATGTTCTGCTCAATCAGAATAGGTTCCAAATACAGTGCCTTTGCCACTTCTTCATTGCTGGGAGAAGTCATTTCAGGGTTGAAGGGGACACCACCCCTGACAAGCACTCCAATCAAAGATGAGAATTCCTCCAGCAAAGGTCCCAACTGAAAATTCTGGAAAGTGAAGCATCTCAAAGGAGGATCATAGAACTGTAGGCAAGTGTGGATCAAACTCCTCTGAGAAGGGTCCAAGTCCATAACCATATCAAGGATGCCTCCATAATGTTCCCTGAATAGGGGGATGTGGTCTGGAGTGATAAGTGCCTGGACCTGCCTGATGCCAGTCAGCACAGGCTCAAAGAAATGATATGAAATGTTGCTCTTCTTGGGTGCCATGACTGCTGATGAAGAGCTGGAACAAATGCTGATGATGAAGACTGATACTGGAGGTGAGCCACTGATAGGCTGAGGATGATGATGGAGGTAGCTGAAGCAGATACTGATGGACAGGGGTCTATGCAGATGAAGGGGTCAAAACCAAGCCAAATATAATATGGATACCCTGAAAAACAAATAAACAAATGTTAAATGATGCAAATGATGAGTATGCAAATGATATGCAAGGGTTTGTGATCAAGCTGGATTTGATCACTGCCTTGATATAAAGGTCCATGTATGTCTAAGAAGTCCAGATGGAGGTTCAGAAGTCCAGTAACCAAGGTGGGCAATCAAATAAAGAGTCACATGTCCAGGGTTAAAATCACAAGAACTGTCCCAAAATGGAGCATTCTTAAAACAAGTATCAGGGTATGATGTGGCCAAGGGTTCCTGCAAACCTATAAACAGCCCAACACCCTAACAGGTGATGTTCTAAAACAAGGATCCTCAGACTTGGATCAGTTATGAGAAGTGTAAACACTTCTAACCCGGAGGTATAGTGTTTACAATAACCATAAAGGATCCTCCTCTAATTCACCTCAGTTTCTGAAGGTCATAGTAAAAGGTCATCCAGACTTAGCAGGCTTCCCAGATAGCCCTAGCACTACAGGAGATCTGTAGCACATAGTTCTCAAGAAGAAACCCATATCTGAACCATGTTTTATATTCCCGCACCAGACCGAAATGGAATGGGAAAGAACATGAACCACTCTAGCCTAGGTTTCACTCAGGTCCCAGGTATAGGTCCTTAAACTCTCAATAGAACCCCACCCACCAAAGCAAAAACCAGATCCAGCCAGATGACAATATGATAGTATGATATATAAAGCTGTAAAGAAAGCAATAAATAACTGTACATAAAGCAATAAATAAAGCAAATATATAAACACAATTAGCACATAACACCCCAGTAAACACAAATCAAACAAGCGCTAGGAGGAACCCACAAAAAGAACCAGAAGCCCTGGTTGCAGTATAAGGTTCCCCAGCAGAGTCGCCAAGTTGTCGCTCCCGCCAAAATGACAACTCAAGGTCAAGAGGGGTAAAGACGCGAACGGTCGGCGAAAGGAGGAATGAGAACACACAGGAGTGAACCCAAAAAGAAAAGAAAAGAGTCGCCAGCTAGGCATTTTTATCCCAGAGGAAAGGTAATGCTGCATAGACCTAGAAAAGATATGGATAAGACGGTTGCGAACCAGAGAGACTGAGAAAGGGGGTTGGTTACAACCTAGGAAGGTATTAGCACCCAGATTGTCCGTCGTACTCGACGGGATCCACGCTTAAAAGATTTGTGTTTTAAAGGGGTAGTGTCAGTGCAATTTGTGTATAAAAGAGCTGGAAAAGGATGTACAGGTGTCAGTGTAAGAGAAGTGAAGTGTAGTATGTACAGTGTCAGTGTAAGAACAAGAATGAAATGCTCAAGATCATGAGGCTTAAGGAATAAAGCTGGAAGAGGGGGAATATACAGAGACTTTTGTTCGATAACTGTTAAGTTATGCCTACGTATCCTCTCGTGCAATGAGGAAGTCAGAACACCATAGTTCGACCTAAAGAGACTGAAAGATAAATTAACTGATGAACTGCTGGCTTGTCTATGCTCAAGTGTATGACCTGTCTGGCTCAGGTGCAAACTTTCTTGCATTAGACGGAAGAAGCAAGTTCTCGGTTGTGAGTGAATGAGGTGAGAAAAGAATCCCGGAGGAGACGATTATTGTTTGTTTTTGAGTTTTCAGTATTTTATTGCTTTTGAAGGTGTGTCATAAGCTAATGAGCTTAATCCTAAACCAATGGGTTAGTAAACTCATCACATCCTCCCTCTGATTAGGGGTAATGAGAATACCTTAAGTGTGAAGTCAGCATCTCACACTTAATCACCTTTGATGTAGGATTAAGATCATTAACCTACTTGTGATTATTTAGATGGTTTTGTTGTTTTTGTTTAGTGTTAAGTAATGAGATTAAGCCATAATCAGGGATTAAACAGACTCATTACACCATCCTAATAGAAGGATAATAGATGAGAGTGTTTAAGCTGAGGAAAGCTCCTCAACTTAATACATGATTAGGGATTAAACTCATGACAAAACAAGCCTTTGATTAAGTGGATTTTATTTAATGATATGATGATGAAGTGATTTTTAGGGTTTGTAAGACAACTTGAGGGGGACTTGTCCATTAACACTAGGGTTAGTCCTTCTTAACCAATTAAGGAAGAATTAGAACCCTAATGCAAGGCCCAAATTACAAGCTTGATGTCTTGATGATTATTGAGTGAATTGATTAAAGGATTTAAACACATTAAGGGTTTAACACTTAGGATTAAAGTTATACACTCCATCCTAATAGAAGGATGCAGGTATAAGCTTAATCACAAAGCCTTAAAGCCTTTATGGTTTAGTCCCTGATTATGAGATGAGAAGAGAAGACTCAAAGAGACACAAAGGTAAAAGCTAAATGGGGGACTAAACAATCCTAAAAAGTTATCATGCTTGGTCATCCCTAGGGTTTGTGAGGTTTGCAAGAGAAATCTTCAGAGAAACCACCAGGAAGCAGATGAAAGGAGAATGAAGCAAAGAGAAGCAAAACAACTTGCTTCACTTAAGAAGACAAGTTGCTTGAAGAAAGAAGGTAAGATGAACAAGAGTGAGCAAGCTCAATCCAAACTCATACAAAAATGCAGCAATGATGCATAAGAGAGATGAAAAGAGATTGTGAGAAGTGAAGGCAAATTCACTTCCCAATACAACTTACCACCTGAAAAGTTAGTAAAGAAATGAGATGCAATGCAAATGAGATGAAATGTGATGATGCAAACCAAAACCAAAACCAGAAGCATGAGTATGATGTTAATGATGCTAAGAGATGATGCAAACATGAGTCAAGGCATTAGAATGATCATACAAACATATGGATGCAAGAGAAGCATGCTTTGAACCATGAATGTACATGAAAAGTTATGAAATGCAAAAGACATATAACATGGAAAATGAAAGATGCAATGATCAAACATGATTCTAATATGTCCTAAGATGGATTATGAATCAAATGGATGCACAAAATGTCATGGCAAGTCATGGTATGCAAGCAAATGGAAGATGGATGCAAAGGAAGGCATGAATTAGGGTTTATGATCAACACATAAAGCAAAAACCAAAACCAGAAGCAAACATCATGATAAAAATTTGAAAATGCAATCAAAGGAACCCTAAACCTACACAAACTCACTGCCCAAAGGAGGGGATCCAACTCTTAACCTAATGAGAGTTATGAATTTTCTAAGATTGCTAGGGTTTTAAGGTACCTTGACAAGAAAAATGCAAAACAAATTGAAAATGCAAGATCAATTCATGCCAATTTAATCCTATAAACTACATACTATGCAAGATGCAATGCAAAAAGAATCATCATCCAACTCTCAATGGTTAGGCAGAAATGAATTATTGAAGTTTGTCACAAAATATTGCCTCAAAATGAATTTAAATTCATTGAAAATGATCAAAAGGCATCAAGAACAAAAAAAGAAATTTGGTTTGAGAGTTGGACAATGTTTCTAAATTTTTTTAAAGGTTACATGAATTTTTTTGTGATTTTCAAATACCTAAAAGTATTTTTAATTAATTAATTCTCATTAATTAATTAAAAATAATCTTTTAAATGATTTAAAAATAATTTTTGATGCAAAAAATAAAAATAAAAATATTTTTGGGTTCTGAAAATTAATAAAAGGTTTGATAAAAATTTTCAGAATTTTTCAATGTGTTTTACTATTTTTAATAAAATGTACAAAATAAATGAAATAAAATAAAATAAAAATACAAATAAAGAGAAAGTCAGCGCATCCTGAGGCTGAGATTCAAACTGGGAATGGAGGGAAAGACCAACGTGCGCATCTAGACGGCTCACATTAAAACTATTCTAATTATGATTAAAGCCCTAATCTGAACCCTAATGACTTTCAGATGACCGGAACAGTGTTCCGGTCATCTTCTCCGGCGGCTCTCTCACTCAATCTCTCTCAAAACGCCATAAAAACTCACCAAACTCTCCAGAATCAATCCTTAACTCATTCTAAATAAGATTCAGCCAGCAAAAATCATTTATTTCACATGAACAACAAGATTCGAAGCAAAACGGAAAATTATTCAGAAATTTCAAAAGCTCATGAAATGCTTATTTCTCAACTATTTTCAAAACTAAACACATCATGGCAATCAGTGAAGCATGTAGAATCATTCTATAACATAAAATGAGAGTTCGGGAAAAATAAATGCCATGGCTACCTGAGCTTGAGCTTTCGAATCAGGGACTTTCTGGCTAGTTCTTTGCTTCAAATCCACTCCAATGAACCTCCTAAGAAGCTTGCAATGCTTGGTTGGAGTTTAAATGGCCTCTGGAGAGAGTTTGCAGAATCTCAGTTTGTGAAATGTGAAAATCGTGTTTTTGATTGTGGATGTTATAGGGCAAAATGGAAGGTGGGAAATGATCAGTGAGGTTTATGGAGTTGAATGGTGAAAAACGTTTGAAGGTTTGATGGCTGAATCAAGAGATTCGAAGGCTTTTGCAAATGAGAGGATTTTTGAGTGTGCTGTGTTCTTGGAGTTTCAGGCTGAGTTGTTATGTGCTTTTGCTTGCATTTGATCCACATAAAGAAGTGTGATAGGTCAGAGAGTGGATGCTGGCCTATTGTGATTGGTATGGGCAAGTTGCCAAAATGTCCATCTTTGTGTAAGAGAAGTATGGGCTCATAGCTAGCCAAGGACAAAAGGGGTGCCCTGCGCAGCAAGAAGTGTGGAGAGCCCTAGGATCAATTCTGAAGTCAGCAAGCAAGTGGATTAGGGTTTGAGTGAGGTTTTGCAACTTGGTTCATCTTTGGCCCTTTTGAAGTTTCTTGATCCACAAGTCATAAAAATGAGTGAACTTTTGATGCAATCTGATCTTTAGGCCTTAGTTTATGTTTGTATGAAGATTAGAAGTCCATTTGATAGCACAATTTGCCTTGGCAAGTGATTTTGCAACTTTGCCTCTTTGGTGGAAAACTTGAAATTATGTGATTTTTCCCAACTTTGACAAGCCATAACTTTTGATCCAAAATGAATTAGAATGAGTTCTTGTACTTTTTGAAAAGGGAATTATCCATTCTACAACTTTCATGACCAAAGTTTTCCCATTTGAAGCATTTTTGAATCAAAAAGCAAGGGTTGAAAAAGTTTCCCAAAATGGCAAGTTTCCATTACAAGTCATTTTCCCAAAAAGTCAACTTTGCAAATGGCTTGAAATTCTTCAATTTTGTGAACTTCTAACATCTTTTATGATCAAATAAAGATCATACATGATCAAAATGATGAAGAACACCCTTTGGTTGGGTCATTGAGGGCCTCAGATGCCCTGATTTTGCACTGACTTGCTCAAAAAGTCAACTCTTGATCAGATGACTTCCCCATGGAATTTCTTCATGAAAATTGATATGCATGATCCCTATACCATATAGAGACCAATAGGAACAATAATGACCAAAAAAATTGGAGTTATGGCCTTTGAAACCAAAACCCTAATTCTAGGTCATCTGTGCAGTTAAACCTGGCTCTGCTACCATGCCAATCCCATTTCTTGTGATTTTTGACATTCTTGACTTTGAGAGGATATAATATGATGCTTGAACACACATGGACCCCTTTGAAGTGATTGATGACCTTTGGAGTGGCTCGAATGGCTCTTGGATTGCTCAGATCACAAACCCTAGATGCAGATGACTTTGAAACAATGCAGTGAAGCAAATATACAATATGGGATGTTATGATTGAAATTATGCATATGAAAAGTCCACAAGCCATGGGGTGAAAGGGGTGAGGGCAAATTTGGGGTGTTTACAAGAGGCACTGATGTTTTGGGGGCTACCTCCTTAGGGTAGAGAGGTGTTTCCTTAGAGAACAGGAGCAACAAAGTCTTTACACGATCCTCCAACCAGCTAGCAAAAGGATCATAAGTGTTGGGATCCACTATCCCAAAGTATTTCTTCCCTTTCATCACTCTAACTTCCCGAGCTTGGGATGCTAGTATGCTCATCTTGGAATTTCCTTCTGCTGGAAAGTATAAAGACTCATTTGTATCTTCAATTAAAGGTACATCTCTTAAAGGATAGCCAAACTGCTTCCTGGACAAAATGGGATTGTAGCTGATCCCACCTTTCCTTCCTATCAAGGGCACATTTGGAAAGCTACCATAACTGACCAACATTTCTTTGCCCACAAGATCTCTATTACATCCCCAAGCAATGTCAGCTGAGGTTAAGCCCATTAATCTTTTGTACCACTTCCAAGATTGTTTCAAATCCTGAAAAGGTCCTGATTTAGGGAGTTGCCTTAAAAACCATTCAACAAATAGGGGAACACAACAATTTACATGTCCCTTCCTCTTCCCATTCCTATGGTGAACTCCATAATAGAAGTCGGCTAGCAATGTAGGTACAGGATTTCTTTTGACAAAGATGGTGATGGCCTCCATACTAATTAGTCCTTTCTCTCTTGGAAATAAATTGATTCCTTACACTATCATGGCTAAAAATGCTTTGAGGTCTGCCCATTTCTTTCACAATTCCATGACATGTGCCTCTGTGATAAGAAAATCCAAAGGGATCCCCTTACTTTGGCAAGCCTCTAATCCCATCTTGAGTCTAAGCATACTCAAATGACAGGTAGTAGTGATATCTTCATGAGGAGGGGTCCTCTCTGAAGCATAATAAGGCATACCTTCTTTAATAGGAACATTCAACATACTAGAAATCTCCTCTAATGTAGGTGCCAAGATATAATCATGGAAAACAAAGACCCTCAGTTGTGGATCATAGAACTGCAACAAAGAATGCAAGTTATCCCTCTGGTCAACTGTGGGCTTTCTCACATAATCCAAGATCTTGCCAAACTCTTTCCAGAAATCATCAAGGACTTTTTCACCCATCAAGCTAATCAATCCCGGAATACTCTCTGTCTCCGGTTGTGGGAAAGTATAGTGGACATTTCTTTTCCTTGGAATCTCCATATTGAAGCAGCAAATATGACCAGAAATGGGAGGTAATGAACCCTGAGAATAAAAAAGAACACCAATGAAAAATGATGTTATGATGTTATGCAAGGCAAGGCATGTGATATGTGATGTGTCTGTGTAGTGAATCAATTGATCAAGTGTCTGTGCAAGGCCACAACATCATCACAAGTATCTCTGATCAAGAGTTCGTGATTTCAGAATCCATAATTAGCATAACAAAATTATATCACTGAAGTATACTGGCATACATGGGTATGTTAAAGTTTAGGGTTCCTGCAAACCTGTAAACTCCTCCCACTCTCACCAGTGTGCTACTCGGGTCAACATCACAGACTCTCAAAGCCGAATAGCAATAATACGTTCACCATTTCCGATAAATGACTCATGACCAAATCAGGGAATCGATTTGGCATTATGTACTACTTAGGGAGGTCTCAGCTGAGTCCAAGGAAACAAGCATCCCTCATAAGTCCTCAGCTTCAAGCATTGAATCGAGAAACAATAGTACCTTCATCCCAAAGGGTACAATACTATCGTCATACAAATAGTTTGCCTTAACTGGATTCCTATGAGAGAACCAGGCCATCCTATGCGAGTTCCCAGTGGGCCCTCGGATGCGAGTGGGTTTGCCAACAAATGTGGTTTGCCACTGTCATCACTGGAGAGGGATGTTTCCACAAAGGTTCTCAATGATCGGTCCCCTGACTGCACATACCTATCAAGGTTGTGTATTTCCCCAGAAAGATTTTGGCGTCAATACATTTCCGAGAAGGTCGCAAGTCAAGGTGTGGACTCACTACTACCAACATAGAAAGATGCTATGAAGCCAAAGTGGAACCACTCTAAGTCCTAGGGTGCACTCGAGCCCCGGTTACGGGCTCATCTCACAGTAACCCCATCCCACAGAAAAAATGAAAACCAGCACAATCCAATATATGATGCATGTGAAAATAAATACTGAAAGCAATAAATAAAGTTGTAAACAAAAACAGTAAATAAGCACAACAACACACACATATAAACACCCAAAGCAACCAAAACAAATAGGCGCTAGGATTGACTCTACTAGGGAAACCAGGGATTCTAAGTTCGATCCCCAGCAGAGTCGCCAGCTATCGCTCCCGGGATTTTCATCCTAGTACAAACGCGTAAGTGGCGCGAAAAAAGTAGTGTCGCCAGCCAGGCATTTTTATCCCGAAGGAACGGGAAATGTAATGTTGCACAAACCTGAGAAAGAATGAAAGGACAAGGTCCTGCGAACCAAAGATCTGGGTTTCGGAGTCGGTTACGACCTGGTAAGGTATTAGCACCCCAGACCGTCCGCCGTGCCCGATGGTGTCGCTCCCAATAAATGAGACTGGCTCAAATAAAGGTACAGACGCGAACGGTCGGCGAAAGAAATGTGAGAACACACAGGAGTGAACTCACAAGAAGAGAAAAGAGTCGCCAGCTAGGCATTTTTATCCCGAAGGAAAGGTAATGCTGCATAGACCTAGAAAGATATGGATAAGACGGTTGCGAACCAGAGAGACTGAGAAAGGGGGTTGGTTACAACCTGGGAAGGTATTAGCACCCAGATTGTCCGTCGTACTCGACGGGATCCACGCTTAAAAGATTTGTGTTTTAAAGGGGTAGTGTCAGTACAATTAGTGTACAAAAGAGCTGGAACAGGATGTATAGGTGTCTGTGTAAGAATGGAATGCTCAAGACTATGAGGCTAAAGAATGATGCTGGAAGGAGGGGAATATACAAAGACTTTTGTTCGATAACTGTTAAGTTATGCCTACGTATCCTCTCGTGCAATGAGGAAGTCAGAACACCGAAGTTCGACCCAAAGAGACTGAAAGATGAATTGACTTGTGAACTGCTTACTTATCTATGCTCAAGTGTATGACCTGTCTGGCTCAGGTGCAAACTGTTTTGCATTAGACGGAAGAAGCAAGTTCTCGTTTGTGAGTGAAGATGATGAGAAAAGAATCCCGGAGGAGACGATTATTGTTTGTTTTTTTGATGTTTTCAATCTTTTATTGCTTTTGAAGGTTTGTCATAAGTTAATGAGCTTAAGCCTAATCCAATGGGTTAGCAAACTCATCACATCTTCCCTCTGATTAGGGGTAATGAGAATACCTTAAATGTGAAGTCAGCTTCTCACACTCAATCACCATGGTGTAGGATTAAGGTCATTAACCTATTTGTGATTATTTAAGTGTTTTTGTTGTTTTTGTTTAGTGTTAAGTAATGATACTAAGCCATAATCAAGGATTAAACAGACTCATTACACCATCCTAATAGAAGGATAATAGATGAGAATGTTTAAGCTGAGGAAAGCTCCTCAACTTAATCCATGATTAGGGATTAACTTCATGACAAAACTGTAAACACCCCAAATTTTCCCTCACCCATTCACACCATGGCTTGTGATCATTTCATATGCATAAACTCAATCATAGCATCTCATACCACATTTTTGATTCACTGCATAGATTCTAAGTCATCTGCATCTAGGGTTTGTGATCTGAGCAATCCAAGAGCTTCTTGAGCCACTCCAAAGGCCACCCATCACTTCAAAGGGGTCCATGTGTGTTCTTATATCATATTACATCCTCTCAAAGTAAAAAATGCCAAAGAATCACAAGAACTGGGATTGGTATGGAAGCAGAGCCAGGCTTGACTGCACAAATGACCTGAAATTAGGGTTTTGGTTTCAGAGGCCATAACTTCAATTTTTTTGGTCATTCTTGTTTCTATTGGTCTCTATATGGTATAAGGAGTATGCATATCAATTTTCATGAAGAAATTCCATGGGGAAGTCATCTGATCAAGAGTTGACTTTCTGGACAAGTCAGTGCAAAATCAGGGCATCTGAGGTCCCCAATGACCCAACCAAGGGGTGATCTTCATCATTTTGTGTGTATATGATCTTTATTTGATCATGGAAGAGGTTGGAAGTTCACAAAATTCAAGAATTATAAGTTTTTGCATAGTTGACTTTTTGAGGCAAGTTTGACTTTTAAGGAATTTGTCATTTTAGGCAACTTTTCAATCCTCACTTTTTGATCCAAAAATGCTTCAAATGGAAAAACTTTGGTCATGAAAGTTGTAGAATAGATCTTTCCCTTTTCAAAAAGTACAAGAACATGACCTAATTCATCTTGGATCAAAAGTTATGGTTCATCAAAGTTGGCAAAAATCACTCAAATTCCAATTATGCACCAAATGAGAAATTTGCAAAATCTTGTACCAAGGCAATTTGTGACTTCTAATTGATATCAAACCTTTACACAAGCATCACACCAGTCCTAAAGTTCAGATTGAACCAAAGAGATCACATGTTTTATGGCTTGTGAGGCAAGATATTTTCATGAAGAACCAAAACAAGCCAAGTTGCAAAATCAATCATAACATCTCATCCACTTGCTGCCTTGGTTGTTGAACCACCCTAGCTCTCTCCTCACCTCATGCTGCGCAAGACAAGCCCTTTGTACCAAGCTAGCAAAGTAGCCCATGCCCTCCTTACACAAAGTTGACAATTTGCAAAAAGCACCATACCAATCAATAAAGCACATGTCATGTCATCTGACCAATGAGATTTGTTTATGTGGATCAAATGCAAGCTAAACACAACAAGAGGCAAGGCTGAAACACAACACAACTCACCATTCACAAAATCTCTCCCTCTTGCAAAAGCTTTCGATTCTCCCAACTCAATCACTCAATCTTAAAACCAACACCACCATTCACTTCTGAATCATCCACTGACCCAAAACCACCCATCAAAACAACCAAGAGCACACCACAAGCCAGATACGATTTCTGACCAGTTGGAGTGCAAACTCCCAAACCAGCCACATTCAAAGTTGTCCAAGCACTGCAAACTCCTCAGGAAGGTCATTAGAAGCTTTTTGCACCAAGGAAACAGCCAGGAAGCTCAAAGAGTGAAAGCTCCATCTCAGGTAGCCATTCGAATTAATTTTCCCAGGACCTCTATTTTATGTTACAAAACGATTAAGCATGCTTCCCTGAGTTCACTGAACTTGTTATTTTTGAAAAAGATTAAGAAATGAGGTTGTATGGTGTTTCTGAAATTTCTGCCATTTTTGATGTTTGGTTCGTATCATGTTCTTGAGTAGAAATAAATGAGGTTTGATGCTGGATTCTTGTTCTAGGGGACTTGGGGATCATTTCTGGAGATTTTGGGGGTTTGATTTGACCTAGGGAATGATTTGGAGATTCTCAGGGAGGGAGGTCACCGGAGAAGACGACCGGAGCTCGTCTCCGGTGACCTGAGAGTGATTAACTGGTAATTAGGGTTAGGGCACCAAGTTTAAATGTGAGCCACTGGATTTTGTTTCCCGCGCGTGTATGGAGGGCCTGGATCACTTCATTAACTCTTAATTATGGATTAATATTTAATTAATTAGAATTAGGCTGGTTTGAACTTGGGCCGTCCAGATGCGCGCCCAGTCAAACGTTTTAAACCCAGTTTCAATCCTGGCCTCTCATTCAGCATACTTCTCTTTATTTCAATTTTATTTTCTTTTTTATTCATTTAATTTGTCCATTTAATTTAAAATAGCAAAAATACTTTAAAAATTCTGAAATTTTTTGTACAAGTTATCATTTAATTTCAGAACACAAAAATATTTTTATTTTCATTTTTTGCATTTAAAAAGTATTTTTAAATATTTAAAAGTTTCTTTTTAATTAATTAATGAGAATTAATTTATTAAAAATACTTTTAGGTATTTAAAAATCACCAAAAAATTCATGAAACCTTTAAAAACATTTAGAAACATTGTCCAACCCTCAAACCAAATTTCTTTTTTGATCTTGATGCATTTTGAGAATTTTTCATGGAATTAAAATCATTTTGATGCATTATTTTGATCCAAACTTCCAAAAATCATTTCTGCCTAACCCTAAAGAGTTGGATTTTGATTCTTTTTGCATTGTGTTTAGCATATCATGTAGTTTGTGAGATTAAATGGCCATGATTTGATCTTTCATTTTTCATTTGTTTGTCATTTTTCTTGTTAAAGAACCCTAAAACCCTAGAAAACTTAGGAAAATCATATCTTGAACTTGGTAAGGAGTTGGAACCTCTCCTTTGGGAAGTGGTTTAGTATAGGATTAGGGGTCCTTTGAGTGCATTTTCAATTTTTTGTATTGATGTTTGCTTCTGATTTTGGTTTGTGTTTGATTGCTTTGATCATAAACCCTAATTTGGGTTTCCATATGCATACATCTTGCATTTGCTTGCACAACATGACTTGCCATAGCATTTTATGCATCCATTTGATTCACTTGACATCTTAAGACATATTGAAAGCATGTTTGATCATTGCATCTTGCATTTGCCATGTTGTATGCCATGTGCATCTCATAACTTTTCATGTATGTTCATGTGTCTTAACTTGCTGCACCTGCATCCATGAGCTTGTATGATCATCCCCATGTGTTGTTTCATGTTTGCATCATATCATAGCATCATTATCATCATGAATGTGCTTCTGGTTTTGATTTTCATCATGCCATTTCATCCCATTTGACATTGCATTGCACTCCTTTATTAACTTTTCAGGTGGTAAGTAACTTTGAGAAGTGGATTTGCCTTCACTTCTCACATTTTCTTTTCATCTCTCTCTTGCATCCATTGCTGCATTTTGATATGTGTTTGAGATTGAGCTTGCTCATTCTTCTCCTTCTTACTTTCTTTCTTCAAGTGACTTGACTTCTTGAATGAAGCAAGTTGCTTTGGTTCTCTTTGCTCAATTCATCTGCTTCCTGGTGGTTCCATTGAAGATTCTTCTTGCAAACCCCACCAACCTTAGGAACAACCAAGCATGACAATGATTAGGGTTTTGATTAGTCCCCCACTTAGTTTTTACCTTTGTGTCTCTTTGAGTCCTCTCTTCTCATCTCATAATCAAGGACTAAACCCTAAAGGCTTTAAGGCTTTGTGATTAAGCTTATGCCTGCATCCTTCTATTAGGATGGAGTGTATAACTTTAATCCTAAGTGTTAAACCCTTAATGTGTTTAACTCCTTTAATCAATTCACATAATAATCATCAAGACATCACACTTGTAACTTGGGCCTTGCATTAGGGTTCTAATTCTTCCTTAAATGGTTAAGAAGGACTAACCCTAGTGTTAATGGACAAGTCCCCCTCAAGTTGTCTTACAAACCCTAAAAATCACTTCATCATCATATCATTAAATAAAATCCACTTAATCAAAGGCTTGTTTTGTCATGAGTTTAATCCCTAATCATGTATTAAGTTGAGGAGCTTTCCTCAGCTTAAACACTCTCATCTGTTATCCTTCTATTAGGATGGTGTAATGAGTCTGTTTAATCCCTGATTATGGCTTAATCTCATTACTTAACACTAAAAAAAACAACAAAAACATCTAAATAATCAAGTAGGTTAATGATCTTGATCCTACACCAAAGGTGATTAAGTGTGAGAATCTGACTTCACACTTAAGGTATTCTCATTACCCCTAATCAGAGGGAAGATGTGATGAGTTTACTAACCCATTGGTTTAGGCTTAAGCTCATTAACTTATGACACACTTTCAAAAGCAATAAAAGACTTAAAACTCAAAAACAAATAATAATTGTCTCCTCCGGGATTCTTTTCTCATCTCATTCACTCATAATCGAGAACTTGCTTCTTCCGTCTAATGCAAGACAGTTTGCACCTGAGCCAGACAGGTCATGCACTTGAGCATAGACAAATAAGAAATTCATAAGTCAATTCACCTTTCAGTCTCTTTGGGTCGAACTACGGTGTTCTGACTTCCTCATTGCACGAGAGGATACGTAGGCATAACTTAACAGTTATCGAACAAAAGTCTCTGTATATTCCCCCTCTTTCTAGCTTTATTTTCCCAGCCTCATTATCATGAGCATTTCACTCTTGTCCTTACACTGACACCGTATATACTACACTTCACATTCTTTTACACTGACACCTGTACACCTTTCCCAGCTCTCTTTATACACAGATTGCACTGACACTACCCCTTTAAAACACAAATCTTTTAAGCGTGGATCCCGTCGAGTACGACGGACAATCTGGGTGCTAATACCTTCCCAGGTTGTAACCAACCCCCTTTCTCAGTCTCTCTGGTTCGCAACCGTCTTATCCGTCTTTTTTCTAGGTTTATGCAGCATTACCTTTCCTCCGGGATAAAAATGCCTAGCTGGCGACTCTATTCATCTCCAGTGAGTTCACTATTGTGTGTTCTCATTGTCCCTTTCGCCGACCGTTCGCGTATGTACCTTTATTTGGGCCATTTCCCATTTATCGGGAGCGACAGCTTGACGACTCTGCTGGGGACCCTTATACTGCAACCAGGGCTTCTGGTTCTTTTTGTGGGTTCCTCCTAGCGCTTGTTTGATTTGTGTTTACTGGGGTGTTATGTGCCATTTGTGTTTGTGTATTTGTTTATTTTTGCTTTATGTACAGTTACTTTATTGCTTTCTTTATAGCTTTGCATATATCATATTGTCATGCTGTCTGGCTGGATCTGGTTTTGCTTTGGTGGGTGGGGTTCTACTGAGTGTTGAGGTCCTATACCTGGGACCTGAGTGACACCTAGGCTAGAGTGGTTCATATTCTTTCCCATTCCATCTCGGTCTGGTGCGGGAATATGAAACACGGTTCAGATATGGGTTTCTTCTTGAGAACTCTGTGTTGCAGATTTCCTGCAATACTAGGGCTATCTGGGAAGCCTGCTAAGTCTGGATGACCTTTAGTATTGACCTTCAGAAGCTGAGGTGAATTAGAGGAGGAACTTTTATGGTTATTGTAAACACTATACCTCCGGGTTAGAAGTGTTTACACTTCTCATAACTGATCCAAGTCTGAGGATCCTTGTTTTAGAACATCACCTGTGAGGGGGTTGGGCTGTTTACAGGTTTGCAGGCACCCTTGACCTCAGCATACCCTGTTACTTTGTTTTGTTTAAGAGTACTCCATGTTGGGACAGTTCTTGTGATTCTAAACCCTGGACATGTGACTCTTTATTTGAGTCCCCCACCTTGGTTACTGGACTTATAGACCTCCATCTGGATTTCTTGAACATATTTGGACCTATATCAGAGCACTTGATCAGATCCAGCTCAGTCACAAACCCTTGCATATCATTTGCATACATCCTCATTGCATCATTCTAACATGTGTTTATTTGTTTTTCAGGGTATCCATCCTATCATTTTGGCTTGGTTTTGACCCCTTCTTCAGCTTAGACCTATCTTCATCAACACTTGCTTCAGCCATCAGCCACCTGCTTCAGTCACTTGCATCCCCAGTCTCAGCCTGTCAGAGGCCTGTCTTCAGTGTTATTCCCAGCACCTGTCTCAGTTCTCTTTCAGCAGCATGACTCCTAAGAAGAGTAACATCTCCTATCATTTCTTTGAGCCTAAGTTGGCTAGCGTCAGGAAGATTCAGACCCTAATTACTCCAGACCATATACCACTCTTTAGAGAACATTATGGAGGAATCCTTGATGTGGTTATGGATTTGGACCCTTCACAGAGGAGCTTGATACATACTTGCCTGCAGTTCTATGATCCCCCTCTGAGGTGCTTCACATTTCAGAATTTTCAGTTGGGACCCTTGTTGGAGGAGTATTCATCATTGGTTGGTGTACCTATCAGGGGTGGAATCCCCTTCAACCCTGAGATGGCTTTCCCAAGTAATGAGGAGATAGCAAAAGCATTACATCTGGAGCCAGTTCTGATTGGGCAGAATTTGACATCTAAAGCTGGAATCTCTGGTTTTCATCTAGATTTCTTGACTTCTCAGGCTAGTCTGAAGGCCTCCCTGGGGGAGTGGAAGGCAGTCTGTGCTCTATTGGCCCTCAGCATATATGGGGTCATTTTGTTTGCAGATGAGCCCAGGTTTGTTAGCAAGAGTGCAATCCATCTTTTCATCCTGAGAAACCCAGTGCCCACCTTACTGGGAGATCTTTACTACTCTGTCCATCAAAGGAATGAAAAGCAAAGGGGAAGATTAGTGAGATGCTGTGCTTCTTTGTTCCATACCTGGCTGCTCAAGCATTTGCCAAAGACTGATGCATTCTTGAACCCTCACCAGCAGAAGAACTGGGCTAGGAGGCTTGTTGCTCTAACCTCAGATGATATCAAATGGTGTACTCAGAGTACTAAGGGCAGATACATCATTACAAGTTGTGGGCAATTTCCCAATGTGCCTCTGATTGGAGTGAAGGGTTGCATCAATTACAACCCTCTGCTATTCAAAAGACAACTGGGCTATGCATTAGTCCATCCTCCTAGGGCACATGATCTAACTGAGACCCTTTATTGTGAAATCAAGCCTAATCTGGCTATTGTCAGGCAAGCATCCTGGGCCTGGGACAATGTGCAGACTAAGGGGGTAACCATTCTTGGGAGATGCAATAATGTGGCCTCAGCCCAGTACTATGAGTGGTCTCATGCCAGAGCTCAAATTACTGGGATGCCTTTCACTGTTGAAGATGTGCCTGGACCTTCCACAACACCACCTCCAGCAACTGTCAGCTTAGAGGAGTTTGAGAAATTGAAAGAGAGAAATGAGAAGTTGACTCAGGCTTTACAGAAGACCCTCTGGGAGAGGAGTGATGGTAGGTTGGATATTGAGAGGCTAGAAAAGCTGAAGGTGGAGCATTTGGCTAGAATTGAGAAGTCAGAGGATTACATTAAGAAGTCTAGGGCTGGAGAACAGATCTTGAAGAATGCCTGCAAGGAAGCTCAGTTCCAGAAGGCCAGGACTGATTTGTATCTAAAGGAGAGTCAAGCTAGGTGGGTCAGGATCACCGAAGCTCGCACTCAGGAGGATAAGAGGACTCAGGATAAGATTGAGCAGATGGAAGCTAGTGCAAAAGAACAACAGGAAGCCCTGGAAGCAGCCCAGAGGGAAATCTCAGAGTTGAAGATCAGAGCTGGTGTAAAGAGGTCAAAGGACCAGAGTCAACACAAGAAGCTAACTGCAGCTATTGCTACAAGGAATCTCCTTATCAGGAATCTTACAGAGCGTCCAGCCGATCCTGTGACTGAAGCACTTCTCAAGGAAGTTCAGGAGGATGATTTTGGACTGGGTGTTTGACTTTTGCTTGTTGTTGCTTTCATTTCATGTACTTTTTCTTTATGTTGTATTTTTGACCCCTCAGAGGGCATATGTTGTAAGAAAAAACAAACTATGTATTATTTATCTTTTGTAATATATGTGTTGGTTTGTTTCATCTGAATTCTTCAAGCAACATCACAAGCATCTTCTTCAAGGGGTCTGGAAAGGTCAAAACCAAGTACCAAGTCGGATACCTTGGAAACAAATAGACACACTGCATTGCATACTAACCTTTTGTTTTGTTTTGTAGGTTTTGTTTTATTGTTACTAACTCTGTTGTGACTTCAGGAACTATTGCTCGACTTCGAGGGTTTCCACTCAACCGTCCACACAGATACCCCACCCGCAACAATCTTCCGGGCATACAGATGGACCAAATGCAGCAGGACCTTACAGAGGTCAGGAATCAAATGACCAACGAGAGGTTGGAAATGAGGAATCAGATGACACAATTTATAGAGGTGATGAACAATATGGCTCAAAGCCAGGAGAGGTTGAGAGCACTGGTAGAGGGGAGGAACCAGGAAGACCATCATCCAGGGACTACTGGGACAAGCAACAATGAGAGGGTCCAACCTCATGTTAATCCCCCAGTCTTTGGACCCCACCAACATCCAGAGATCAACATTCCTGCAAATGTTCAAGGGACTGCCACTGCAGGCAGGGTGCTGCAAGAAGACCCCCAGGAAGATCAGTTCACAGTGATGGGAGCTGGGGAGGAAGCCTATGACAGGAGGCTGGATGAGATAGCTGAGAAATTAAGATCCTTAGAGTCTCAAAATTCTTTGGGTTTTTATGTTATGGACATGGGCTTGGTAGACGGGGTCAGGATTCCCCACAAGTTTAAGCCTCCTTGTTTTGAGAAGTATAACGGGACTTCCTGTCCCCGGACCCATTTACAATCTTTTCTGGGGAGGCTGAAGGCATATACCATGGACGAGAAGCTATGGATGTTTTATTTTGAGGATAGCTTGACGGGAGCTTCAAGAGAATGGTACTCTCATCTGACAAGAGCAACCATCAGGTGTTGGAAGGATTTAGCAGAAGCCTTCATTAGACAATACCAGTATAATTTGGATATGGCACCCAACAGGACCCTCCTAATGGGAATGTCACAGTCGTCTAGAGAAAGCTTCCGAGAGTATGCCCAGAGATGGATGCAATTGGCTGCTGCTGTCCAGCCACCTATGTCAGAGAGGGAGATGGCAGATATGTTTATGAACACCCTCCAGGGGACTTACATTGATAGGCTAGCTGCCTTCTCGTCTACCAGCTTTGCAGATGTAGTCATAGCCAGGGAGAGAATTGAAAGCCTATTAAAGATGGGTAAGATCTCAGACAACGGTGCCAGCTCATCCAGCAATTCAAGAAATCCTTTTGTAGGCCCAAGAAGAACTGGTGAAACCAATGCTATCCACACTAACAGGGGCAGGCCCCAGTATGTCCATAGGTCTGTGGCAGCAGTCACCATTCCCGCTCCAGCTCATCCGCAACCAGCTTATCAACCACCGCAACAAAATTATCAGCAACAACCTCAGTACCAGCAACAAACTCAGTATCCTCCGAGAAATTATAACAACAGCAACACCAACAACAACAATCAGCAGAGACCATTCCAACAGAGGCCCTCTCAGGCCAACAGGGTGATCGATCCGATCCCTATGCCCTATGCAACATTACTGCCACAACTCCTGAAACTCAACCTAGTTGAGCTAAGGACATTGGCCCCTCCAGATCCTAACAGTCTGCCCAGAAATTACGACGCCAGCGCCAGATGTGCCTTTCACTCAAATGCACCTGGTCATAGTACGGAAAAGTGCAGAGCCTTGCACATGAAGGTACAAGACCTGGTGGACTCCAAAGCTCTGAACTTTGCACCACCACCAAATGTCAACAAAAACCCTATGCCACACCATGGTGGTCCCCGAATCAATGCTATTTAAGAAGACAAGTCGTCTTACTTGATAACCAGTGTGGATCAGATTCGGACACCCTTGGTGGAGATTAAAGCTCAACTCCTCGAATGTCAAATGTTCCCGGGATGTGAGCTAGGGTGTGCTTACTGCAACATTTCAGTGAATGGGTGTGATAACTTGAGGGATGGCATAGATGGTCTCATCCAGAGTGGCCTTCTTCAAATTACAACATCAATTCCAACAAATCCAGCAATCTCCTTAACTACGGTTCCAAAACCTCCTACAACTGCAACAGCCATTGTTCCAAACAACGCTTCAGCTTCATCAACAAATGCTTCATCTGTCATTTCAACTGGCCAGGTATCAGCAAACATCCCTTCTACAACTTCAGCACCACTTCATTTTGAATCTCCTACAACAACAACACCCATCCTTCCAACAATGTCTCCTACAACATCAGCAGCAAACCATGAAGATGTCTCAACAGTTACGATTTATTATGATCCTGAAAATGACTCTGCCTACAACTCACAGAGTGCTACTCCTATCAGAGCACCAGTCACAATATATTATGATCCACAGACTATCATAGTCCCTTCTGCAGCTGCCATCAGTCCAGTCACTGTCACAGTGCCTGGGCCAGTACCTTATGAAAGCAGTAACGCCATTCCTTGGCATTACGGCTCTGACTTATACTGCGAAGGACGGAAAATTACTTTTGAATCATCAACTTCTTCACCACAAATAGACAATGTGGGGGGAGGCGGAGGCTTTACTCGAAGCGGACGTCTTTTCGCCCTACAAATTCAAAGACCCACTGCCGAAGCAGAAGCTGCTGCCAGGGCAAAAGGGAAGAGCATGGTGCAAGAAGAACAGGTTGTTAGAGAAGCTTTGAAAACACCTTTTGATCAAGAAGTTGATGAGTTCATGAGAATCATCAAGAAAAGTGATTACAAGATAGTGGACCAGCTTCACTAGACGCCTTCCAAGATCTCCATTCTATCATTGCTTATGTGCTCCGAAGCCCATCGGAACGCACTACTCAAAGTCTTGCACGCAGCTTATGTGCCAGAAGAGATCACCGTCAATCAGTTGGAAGCTGTTGTTGGAAATGTTAATGCTAGTAATGGACTAGGATTCACCAGCACTGATTTGACTTCGGAAGGCCGCAATCATAACAAGGCCTTGCACATTACCATGGAATGTAAAGGTGCAGTCCTTTCCCATGTGCTGGTAGACACAGGATCATCCCTCAATGTCTTACCTAAAAAGGCCCTTGTAAAGCTGAAATATGAAGGATTGGCATTGCGACCCAGTAACTTAGTAGTAAGAGCTTTTGACGGCTCTAAAAGATCAGTTCTGGGGGAAATTGAGTTGCCTGTAACGATTGGCCCACAAACTTTCAAAACGACCTTCTACGTGATGGACATTCAGCCTGCCTACAGCTGTTTGTTGGGTAGACCATGGATTCATGCCGCTGGCGCAGTAACGTCTACCCTTCACCAGAAGTTAAAATATGAGTAGGAAGGCCAAGTCGTTACTATCTGTGGAGAGGAGGATATTTTTGTTAGCCATCTGGCTACTTACAAATATATTGAGATGGATGGGGAGATCCACGAGACAATAAGTCAAGGGTTCGAGGCCCTCAATGTTAATGAAACCTCTGCTGTGCTTGGGACCTCTATGACATCCAACCAACAGGCCCAAAAGGTGGTGGAAGAAGGAAACGCTCAAGGCTGGGGAAAACTGTTGCCTGTGGAGAAGAAAGAAGATAGATTTGGGTTGGGTTACAAACCAACTCAAGAAGATCAAGCAGAGGCTGCTAAGAAGCCCAACTTTGTTAGTGGGGGATGCTTACCCCCGATGCTGTCAACAACTTGGAAGACGAGTTGGAAGAAGAACGCAATCTGGAGAATTGGATACGTCCAAAGATCCCGGGGAGCAGTATCTCAAAATGGTCTTCCCAGGAAATTATAAGAGTTACTCATGCAGAGTAATTATTATTTCCTGTATTTTTATAGCATGCATCAAAGTCTTGCATCTTGCCCAAGATGACAAGACTCATTTTGTAATCGGGCCATCTGTACTTTTGTGCAACAAGATTAATCAATGAAATATCAGACATCTTTTTGCAAATGAGTCTTTTTCTTTTCCGCTCACTGTTTTTCCATTTTTCTTCTTGTACAAAAAAATAAATGGCGATGTTTTCAAAATGACAACTTTATTTCACTTTTCTAAAACAAGATTAAAATCAATCACTAAAATGAACAAACTAAACCCTTGCAGAGAGTGCCTTCCAGACAGCACCGACAACAGCACGGCTATGACTACGTATGACTTTGACAATCCAATCAATCAAGCTGATGAAGGGGTTGAAGAAGAATATGAGCTTCCTGAAGAGCTATCCAGGTTGTTGAGACAAGAGGAGAAAGTTATCACTCCTCATCAGGAGGAGGTCGAAACGGTTAATCTTGGTACAGATGAAGACGTGAAAGAGGTTAAAATCGGGGCCTGCCTACAAGACTCAGTGAAGAGACAATTGATGGATCTGCTTCAAGAATATGTGGACGTGTTTGCTTGGTCTTGTCAAGACATGCCAGGGTTGGACACCGATATTGTTGTGCACAAGCTGCCTTTAAGAGAAGAATGCCCACCAGTTAAACAGAAGCTGCGCCGTACTCGCCCAGGTATGGCAATGAAAATCAAAGAAGAGGTACAAAAGCAGTGGGACGCCGGGTTCCTTGCTGTAACTAGCTATCCGCCGTGGGTTGCTAATATAGTACCTGTGCCTAAGAAAGACGGTAAGGTAAGGATGTGTGTTGACTACCGGGATCTGAATAGAGCCAGCCCAAAAGATGACTTCCCATTACCTCACATTGATGTATTGGTGGATAACACGGCTCAGTTCTCGGTATTCTCCTTCATGGACGGATTTTCAGGATACAATCAGATTAAAATGTCACCTGAAGACATGGAGAAGACAACCTTCATCACACCTTGGGGCACGTTCTGCTACAAGGTGATGCCTTTCGGACTGAAGAATGCGGGTGGAACATATCAGCGGGCTATGGTGACATTATTCCACGATATGATTCATAAAGAAATAGAATGTTATGTGGATGACATGATCGCCAAGTCCCTTACTGAAGAAGATCACCTGGTGAATCTGCTGAAGCTATTCAAGCGTCTGAGGAAGTACCAACTGAAGTTGAACCCCAACAAGTGCACATTCGGGGTGCGATCTGGTAAGCTGCTGGGATTTATTGTAAGCGAGAAGGGGATTGAAGTTGACCCCGATAAAGTCAAAGCCATTCAAGAGATGCCTGCACCGAAGTCTGAAAAAGAAGTTCGAGGGTTCTTAGGACGATTGAACTACATTTCACGGTTCATATCTCACCTTACGGCAACCTGTGAACCCTTGTTCAAACTGTTAAGAAAAGAACAAACGGTCAGGTGGAATGAAGACTGCCAGAAGGCTTTTGACAAGATCAAAGAATACCTGCAAGAACCACCAATCCTTATGCCTCCCGTTGAAGGAAGACCTCTGATAATGTACTTAACAGTATTAGAAGAGTCGATGGGGTGTGTGTTGGGCCAGCATGACGAGTCTGGTCGAAAAGAATATGCCATATACTACCTGAGCAAAAAGTTTACCGACTGTGAACAACGTTATTCACTGCTCGAGAAAACTTGCTGTGCTTTTGCGTGGGCTGCTCGCCGACTGAGACAGTATATGTTGACCCACACTACCTTATTGATCTCAAAGATGGACCCAGTTAAGTACATATTTGAGAAGCCAGCTCTTACCGGACGGGTTGCAAGATGGCAAATGATTCTCACAGAATATGACATCCAGTACACCTCTCAGAAAGCCATCAAAGGCAGTGTATTGTCTGAATATCTTGCTGAGCAACCTATTGATGATTACCAGCCTATGAGATTTGACTTCCCTGATGAAGACATCATGTTCATAAAAGCAAAAGATCATGAAGAGCCTGTTCATACTGAAGGGCCTGACCCGGAAGAAGAATGGACTATGATGTTTGATGGGGCTGTTAACATGAACGGTCGTGGTGTTGGTGCAGTACTTATTACACCTAAAGGAGTTCACATGCCTTTCTCGGCAAAACTCACTTTCAACTGCACTAACAACGAAGCTGAATACGAAGCTTGCATTATGGGTCTTGAGGAAGCCATTGACCTCAGGATCAAGACATTGACTGTATTCGGGGATTCAGCTCTGGTAGTTAATCAAACCAACGGCAAATGGTACACACACCAGGATCATCTGATACCTTACAGGGATTATACAAGAAGGTTACTGACTTTCTTCACAACAGTCAAGCTTGAGTATATCCCTCGGGACGAGAATCAGTTTGCGGATGCCCTGGCTACCATTTCATCCATGATCAAAGTTCAAGCTGCCAACTTTGTACCTCAGATTTCAGTGTCCAGACTTGACAGACCAGCATATGTGTTCGCAGCAGATGTTGTCAAAGATGATAAGCCTTGGTTCCACGACATTAAGTGCTTCTTGGAGGATCAAACATACCCATCTGGGGCATCTTCCAATGATAAGAAGACTTTGAGAAGGCTTGCTGGAAGTTTCTTTCTGAATACTGACGGCTCCCTATACAAGAGAAATTTTGATATGGTACTCCTCAGATGCGTTGACAGAACAAAAGCAGACTTGTTGATGCATGAAGTGCACGAAGGATCCTTTGGTACCCATGCAGGAGGACATGATATGGCTAAAAAGTTGTTAAGATCAGGTTATTACTGGATCACAATGGATGCCGACTGTTGTACCTACGCCAGAAAATGCCATAAATGCCAGATTTATGCAGACAAGGTGCATGTGCCGCCCAATCCTTTGAACATAATGTCTTCACCATGGCCCTTTGCTATGTGGGGAATTGATATGATTGGCAAGATTGAGCCAACCGCTTCGAATGGTCACAGATTCATCCTGGTCGCCATTGATTATTTCACCAAATGGGTTGAAGCAGCCTCATATGCAAATGTTACAAGGCAGGTGGTAGCCCGATTTCTGAAGAGAGATATCATCTGTCGATACGGAGTTCCCGAGCGAATCATTATCGATAATGGTTCCAATCTAAACAACAAAATGATGGCTGAGTTATGCCGGGACTTCAAGATCCAACATCACAATTCTTCTCCTTACAGGCCAAAGATGAACGGCGCTGTTGAGGCAGCTAACAAGAATATCAAGAAGATTGTGCAGAAGATGGTAGTCACTTACAAGGATTGGCATGAAATGTTACCATTTGCCTTGCATGGGTACCGCACGTCAATCAGAACATCCACTGGGGCAACTCCGTATCAACTTGTGTATGGTATGGAAGCGGTCCTACCTGTCGAGGTTGAATTACCTTCTCTACGAGTACTGGTGGATGTTAAGCTGAACGAAGCAGAATGGGTTCGGTCCCGGTTCGAACAACTGAGTCTGATCGAAGAGAAAAGATTGGCTGCAATCTGCCATGGGCAGCTATATCAGAAAAGAATGAAGAGGGCCTTCGATCAGAAAGTCAGGCACCGAGAGTACCAAGTAGGAGATCTTGTGCTGAAAAGAATCCTCCCTCCTCATACAGACCACAGGGGCAAATGGACTCCAAATTATGAAGGACCATTCGTGGTGAAGAAAGTTTTCTCTGGTGGAGCACTGATGCTCAGCACCATGGATGGTGAAGATTTCCCGTCCCCTATGAATTCAGATGCAGTTAAAAAATACTTCGCATAAAAATGACCCGCTGGACACAAAAACAGAATGTAAGTCCAGGCAAAAATAGGGCATCCCGGCGAGTCAAAAACAGAATAAAAGACTCGGGCAAAAATAAGGGAAAAATAAAAAAAATGTACACCCGCTGAGTTGAAAAGCCGCATTGGACGACTCATGCAAAAATGGGTATCCCAATGGATTGAAAACCCGAAAGGGCGATCCATGCAAAATAAGGGAATAAGCGAACAACTGCACTCTGAATTCGTCTGTGTCACCTACAACTTGGTAAGCTTCGAAAGGGTCAAGCCTCAGTCAGAATCGGCCTTCTCCAGAAAGCAAGACGAGAAGAGCGTCAACGGTCATACGGGTCATAGCGAGAGAGGAAGCTCCTTCGAAAGCGCCGTCAACATCGCCAGCACTTTGTTTCTCAATTTGTAACAGTCTCCTCATTTTAGGAGATATGTTTCTTTGACTGTATCTTGCCAATTCAGGGCATTTGAATTAATAAAATCAGATTTTTCAGTCACGTTTCGTCTTGTATATTTTTATTTGCAAAAAATGTCTGATGTCTCTAAAAAACTGATTGTATAAGTACAGATGCTTATCTTCAAAAAAAAAAAAAAAAAAACACGTGCTTGCAGGAAAATATATTTACTCTCAAAAGTGACTAACTCCTATGACGGAATCCAGCAAAGGATACCTCGGGATCACTTGTGCGTTTCTCTATCTTTGCAGGATTGCAGGCATCCGAAACACAACTCGGGGCATGAAAGTTTCATTCCAGCAAGCCGACAAATCAATGCTCAGTCTTGGCACCCGAGGTGCTTTCTCCCCAGCTGGGTTGCCGCCTGGTGCTTCTCCCAACCGAGTTGCCAATCGTTCTTCCTCAGCAGAATACGAAAGCCAGGGAACCATCCCCCCACAGAATTTCAGCCTCTATTCAGAAGAGCAACGCATGAAGGAGTCATAACAGAGTAAAATAAAAGCTTCTACAAACCCCAGCTGGGTCCCTTATTACAAGGATATGTCAATCAGTGACTTATTCCCCAAAACAGATACATTTCATCAGATCTACCAATGATCTCATCCCCAGCTGGGATGTCCATTTTGAGCAGATCGGCCAGAGATCTTCGCCGCAACGGGATCCGAATCCCGGTTTGGTATCTTTGCATAATCATGGCATTCACATCATATTCACCCCACAAAGCGTAGCATTCCGTCTAAAACGGAGCATTACGGCAAAAATCAAACATATAGCATAATCATAAGCCATGTTTTGAATCGAACACTCGTGAATAATAAAAATCCATCAGTATACAGAAAACTTTCCCCCCAGAGTCCCCAGCAAAAGCAGTTGCCTCATATTCACAAACACCAGTATATACTCCCTTCGACACCCGTCCGTGTCACATCCCCAACAAAAAGCCAAAGACATTCTCTTTGCACTCACATGTACTTATATATATACATTTCCTTGACATTCGTCCATGTCATCTTCCCAACACAGTAACCTAAACACTTTGTATATCAGATACTTGTTTATACTACTTTGCTCCTTTTGACACTTGTCCGTGTCACTCTCCCCAGCGAGTTAAACACTCGTCTATACACCACTCATACTAATCATACTTATACAGATACTCGTCCGTATCTTGTATACACTATTCATATCCCCGCAGATTCGACATTGGTCCATGTTCTTTGTTAACTAGTTGGTATTCGTCCGTATCATCATCTCAGAGCATGCGTCAAGCGTTTGTTTCTACATGATACTCGTCCGTATCATAGTCTTAAGGATGTTCGTCCGCATCTTTAATCCATACACTGTTTCAAACACTTACGTCTCCTTGAATATAGACACTCGCATGTGTCTACTATTCCCCAGAAGAGTCCCCTCAGATTCAACACTCGTCCGTGTTCTTTGTTAACCAGTTGATACTCGTCCGTATCATCATCTCTGAACACGAATCAGTATTTGTTTCCACCTGATACTCATCCGTATCATAATCTTAAGGATGCTCGTCCGCATTTTTAATCTATACACAATACCAAACACTTATACCTTCTATTTCTTGGATTGTAAACACTCGTCCGTGTTAACTTTTCCCAGTAGATCACCATCAAAGCAATTTTCTTTTTATCTGACACTCTTCCTATGTCATGATAAACTTTGAGAGCAGCTGTCCCCTGCTAGGTGGTCGTCCTCCACCTCTTGATGATCATCCTTCATCATGCTCATCCAATGGCCGTCCCCATCGTTGATTTTCTATCCGACATTCGTCCTATGTCGTGATATTTAGCAGCCGTCCCCTGCTAGGTGGTCGTCTTCCACCTCTTGATGATTGTCCTTCATCATTTTATCCAATGGCCGTCCCCATTGTTGATTTTGGTTATCTGACATTCGTCCTATGTCATGATATAACTTGAGAGCAGCCGTCCCCTGCTAGGTGGTCTTCCTCCACCTCTTGATGGTCATCCTCCATCATGCTCGTCCGATGGCCGTCCCCATCGTTGACCTTTTATCCGGCATTCGTCCTATGTCGCGATATTTTCAGCAGCCGTACCCTGCCAGGTGGTTGTCCTCCACCTTAGATGACCGTCCCTCATCTTAACCCAACAGAGCAGCCGTCCCATGCTAGGTGATCGTCCTTCACCTTTGATGACCGTACCTCATCATCTGTTTATTTCATTTATTCTTTAACCCGATGGCCGTCCCCGTCGTGGTCCCTTTTCTTTTCAGCCCGATGGCCGTCCCCATCGTTGGTTACTTTGCTTTATGAACTTGATGGCCGTCCCCGTCATGTTTCATTAATCCCCAGAGAATCTTATAAGCGTATCGTGATGGCCGTCCCCGTCATTATTCTTTTATCCCCAGCATGTCGGCCGTCCCCGTCATTGCTCTTTACCCAGCAGTCGTCCTCTGCTCGACGGTCGTCCTCCGTCACCCATACTTTACAATATACTTTATTTTCTTTTACAATCTATATCCCTTTACTTCTTCATTCTGTGAGTGCAAATTTTGGACTGTCTTTGGTATTCAACCACAAGTTATCTTGTTTGCCTGTTAAGCCGATGCTTACATCCTGCACAGCTAACTCATGTTTGAATAGGGGCAGCTGTAAACACCCCAAATTTGCCCTCACCCATTCACACCATGGCTTGTGATCATTTCATATGCATAAACTCAATCATAGCATCTCATACCATATTTTTGATTCACTGCATAGATTCTAAGTCATCTGCATCTAGGGTTTGTGATCTGAGCAATCCAAGAGCTTCCTGAGCCACTCCAAAGGCCACCCATCACTTCAAAGGGGTACATGTGTGTTCTTATATCATATTATATCCTCTCAAAGTCAAAAATGCCAAAGAATCAAAGAAACTGGGATTGGTATGGAAGCAGAGCCAGGCTTGACTGCACAGATGACCTGAAATTAGGGTTTTGGTTTCAGAGGCCATAACTTCAATTTTTTTGGTCATTCTTGTTTCTATTGGTCTCTATATGGTATAAGGAGTATGCATATCAATTTTCATGAAGAAATTCCATGGGGAAGTCATCTGATCAAGAGTTGACTTTCTGGACAAGTCAGTGCAAAATCAGGGCATCTGAGGTCCCCAATTACCCAACCAAGGGGTGATCTTCATCATTTTGTGTGTATATGATCTTTATTTGATCATGGAAGAGGTTGGAAGTTCACAAAATTCAAGAATTATAAGTTTTTGCAAAGTTGACTTTTTGAGGCAAGTTTGACTTTTAAGGAATTTGTCATTTTAGGCAACTTTTCAATCCTCACTTTTTGATCCAAAAATGCTTCAAATGGAAAAACTTTGGTCATGAAAGTTGTAGAATAGATCTTTCCCTTTTCAAAAAGTACAAGAACATGACCTAATTCATCTTGGATCAAAAGTTATGGTTCATCAAAGTTGGCAAAAATCACTAAAATTCCAATTATGCACCAAATGAGAAATTTGCAAAATCTTGTACCAAGGCAATTTGTGACTTCTAATTGATATCAAACCATTACACAAGCATCACACAAGTCCTAAAGTTCAAATTGAACCAAAGAGATCACATGTTTTATGGCTTGTGAGGCAAGATATTTTCATGAAGAACCAAAACAAGCCAAGTTGCAAAATCAATCATAACATCTCATCCACTTGCTGCCTTGGTTGCTGAACCACCCTAGCTCTCTCCTCACCTCATGCTGCGCAAGACAAGCCCTTTGTACCAAGCTAGCAAAGTAGCCCATGCCCTCCTTACACAAAGTTGACAATTTGCAAAAAGCACCATACCAATCAATAAAGCACATGTCATGTCATCTGACCAATGAGATTTGTTTATGTGGATCAAATGCAAGCTAAACACAACAAGAGGCAAGGCTGAAACACAACACAACTCACCATTCACAAAATCTCTCCCTCTTGCAAAAGCTTTCGATTCTCCCAACTCAATCACTCAATCTTAAAACCAACACCACCATTCACTTCTGAATCATCCACTGACCCAAAACCACCCATCAAAACAACCAAGAGCACACCACAAGCCAGATACGATTTCTGACCAGTTGGAGTGCAAACTCCCAAACCAGCCACATTCAAAGTTGTCCAAGCACTGCAAACTCCTCAGGAAGGTCATTAGAAGCTTTTTGCACCAAGGAAACAGCCAGGAAGCTCAAAGAGTGAAAGCTCCATCTCAGGTAGCCATTCGAATTAATTTTCCCAGGACCTCTATTTTATGTTACAAAACGATTAAGCATGCTTCCCTGAGTTCACTGAACTTGTTATTTTTGAAAAAGATTAAGAAATGAGGTTGTATGGTGTTTCTGAAATTTCTGCCATTTTTGATGTTTGGTTCGTATCATGTTCTTGAGTAGAAATAAATGAGGTTTGATGCTGGATTCTTGTTCTAGGGGACTTGGGGATCATTTCTGGAGATTTTGGGGGTTTGATTTGACCTAGGGAATGATTTGGAGATTCTCAGGGAGGGAGGTCACCGGAGAAGACGACCGGAGCTCGTCTCCGGTGACCTGAGAGTGATTAACTGGTAATTAGGGTTAGGGCACCAAGTTTAAATGTGAGCCACTGGATTTTGTTTCCCGCGCGTGTATGGAGGGCCTGGATCACTTCATTAACTCTTAATTATGGATTAATATTTAATTAATTAGAATTAGGCTGGTTTGAACTTGGGCCGTCCAGATGCGCGCCCAGTCAAACGTTTTAAACCCAGTTTCAATCCTGGCCTCTCATTCAGCATACTTCTCTTTATTTCAATTTTATTTTCTTTTTTATTCATTTAATTTGTCCATTTAATTTAAAATAGCAAACATACTTTAAAAATTCTGAAATTTTTTGTACAAGTTATCATTTAATTTCAGAACACAAAAATATTTTTATTTTCATTTTTTGCATTTAAAAAGTATTTTTAAATATTTAAAAGTTTCTTTTTAATTAATTAATGAGAATTAATTTATTAAAAATACTTTTAGGTATTTAAAAATCACCAAAAAATTCATGAAACCTTTAAAAACATTTAGAAACATTGTCCAACCCTCAAACCAAATTTCTTTTTTGATCTTGATGCATTTTGAGAATTTTTCATGGAATTAAAATCATTTTGATGCATTATTTTGATCCAAACTTCCAAAAATCATTTCTGCCTAACCCTAAAGAGTTGGACTTTGATTCTTTTTGCATTGTGTTTAGCATATCGTGTAGTTTGTGAGATTAAATGGCCATGATTTGATCTTTCATTTTTCATTTGTTTGTCATTTTTCTTGTTAAAGAACCCTAAAACCCTAGAAAACTTAGGAAAATCATATCTTGAACTTGGTAAGGAGTTGGAACCTCTCCTTTGGGAAGTGGTTTAGTATAGGATTAGGGGTCCTTTGAGTGCATTTTCAATTTTTTGTATTGATGTTTGCTTCTGATTTTGGTTTGTGTTTGATTGCTTTGATCATAAACCCTAATTTGGGTTTCCATATGCATACATCTTGCATTTGCTTGCACAACATGACTTGCCATAGCATTTTATGCATCCATTTGATTCACTTGACATCTTAAGACATATTGAAAGCATGTTTGATCATTGCATCTTGCATTTGCCATGTTGTATGCCATGTGCATCTCATAACTTTTCATGTATGTTCATGTGTCTTAACTTGCTGCACCTGCATCCATGAGCTTGTATGATCATCCCCATGTGTTGTTTCATGTTTGCATCATATCATAGCATCATTATCATCATGAATGTGCTTCTGGTTTTGATTTTCATCATGCCATTTCATCCCATTTGACATTGCATTGCACTCCTTTATTAACTTTTCAGGTGGTAAGTAACTTTGAGAAGTGGATTTGCCTTCACTTCTCACATTTTCTTTTCATCTCTCTCTTGCATCCATTGCTGCATTTTGATATGTGTTTGAGATTTATCTTGCTCATTCTTCTCCTTCTTACTTTCTTTCTTCAAATGACTTGACTTCTTGAATGAAGCAAGTTGCTTTGGTTCTCTTTGCTCAATTCATCTGCTTCCTGGTGGTTCCATTGAAGATTCTTCTTGCAAACCCCACCAACCTTAGGAACAACCAAGCATGACAATGATTAGGGTTTTTATTAGTCCCCCACTTAGTTTTTACCTTTGTGTCTCTTTGAGTCCTCTCTTCTCATCTCATAATCAAGGACTAAACCCTAAAGGCTTTAAGGCTTTGTGATTAAGCTTATGCCTGCATCCTTCTATTAGGATGGAGTGTATAACTTTAATCCTAAGTGTTAAACCCTTAATGTGTTTAACTCCTTTAATCAATTCACATAATAATCATCAAGACATCACACTTGTAACTTGGGCCTTTCATTAGGGTTCTAATTCTTCCTTAAATGGTTAAGAAGGACTAACCCTAGTGTTAATGGACAAGTCCCCCTCAAGTTGTCTTACAAACCCTAAAAATCACTTCATCATCATATCATTAAATAAAATCCACTTAATCAAAGGCTTGTTTTGTCATGAGTTTAATCCCTAATCATGGATTAAGTTGAGGAGCTTTCCTTAGCTTAAACACTCTCATCTGTTATCCTTCTATTAGGATGGTGTAATGAGTCTGTTTAATCCCTGATTATGGCTTAATCTCATTACTTAACACTAAACAAAAACAACAAAAACATCTAAATAATCAAGTAGGTTAATGATCTTGATCCTACATCAAAGGTGATTAAGTGTGAGAATCTGACTTCACACTTAAGGTATTCTCATTACCCCTAATCAGAGGGAAGATGTGATGAGTTTACTAACCCATTGGTTTAGGCTTAAGCTCATTAACTTATGACACACTTTCAAAAGCAATAAAAGACTGAAAACTCAAAAACAAATAATAATCGTCTCCTCCGGGATTCTTTTCTCATCTCATTCACTCATAATCGAGAACTTGCTTCTTCCGTCTAATGCAAGAAAGTTTGCACCTGAGCCAGACAGGTCATGCACTTGAGCATAGACAAATAAGCAATTCACAAGTCAATTCACCTTTCAGTCTCTTTGGGTCGAACTACGGTGTTCTGACTTCCTCATTTCACGAGAGGATACGTAGGCATAACTTAACAGTTATCGAACAAAAGTCTCTGTATATTCCCCCTCTTTCTAGCTTTATTTTCCCAGCCTCATTATCATGAGAATTTCACTCTTGTCCTTACACTGACACCGTATATACTACACTTCACATTCTTTTACACTGACACCTGTACACCTTTCCCAGCTCTCTTTATACACAGATTGCACTGACACTACCCCTTTAAAACACAAATCTTTTAAGCGTGGATCCCGTCGAGTACGACGGACAATCTGGGTGCTAATACCTTCCCAGGTTGTAACCAACCCCCTTTCTCAATCTCTCTGGTTCGCAACCGTCTTATCCGTCTTTTTTCTAGGTTTATGCAGCATTACCTTTCCTCCGGGATAAAAATGCCTAGCTGGCGACTCTATTCATCTCCAGTGAGTTCACTGCTGTGTGTTCTCATTGTCCCTTTCGCCGACCGTTCGCGTCTGTACCTTTATTTGGGCCATTTCCCATTTATCGGGAGCGACAGCTTGGCGACTCTGCTGGGGACCCTTATACTGCAACCAGGGCTTCTGGTTCTTTTTGTGGGTTCCTCCTAGCGCTTGTTTGATTTGTGTTTACTGGGGTGTTATGTGCCATTTGTGTTTGTGTATTTGTTTATTTTTGCTTTATGTACAGTTACTTTATTGCTTTCTTTATAGCTTTGCATATATCATACTGTCATGCTGTCTGGCTGGATCTGGTTTTGCTTTGGTGGGTGGGGTTCTACTGAGTGTTGAGGTCCTATACCTGGGACCTGAGTGACACCTAGGCTAGAGTGGTTCATATTCTTTCCCATTCCATCTCGGTCTGGTGCGGGAATATGAAACACGGTTCAGATATGGGTTTCTTCTAGAGAACTCTGTGAAAAGAATCCCGGAAGAAACCCATATCTGAACCGTGTTTCATATTCCCCCACCAGACCGAAATGGAATGGGAAAGAACATGAACCACTCTAGCCTAGGTGTCACTTAGGTCCCAGGCATAGGACCTCAACTCTCAATAGAACCCCCACCCACAGAAACAACAGATCCAGCCAGAATAGTATGACAGTATGATGTATATAAAATTGTAAAGAAAGCAATAAATAACTGTACATAAAGCAGTAAATAAAACAAATATATAAACACAATTAGCACATAACACCCCAGTAAACACAAATCAAACAAGCGCTAGGAGGAACCCACAAAAAGAACCAGAAGCCCTGGTTACAATATAAGGTTCCCCAGCAGAGTCGCCAAGTTGTCGCTCCCAATAAATGAGACTGGCTCAAATAAAGGTACAGACGCGAACGGTCGGTGAAAGAAATGTGAGAACACACAGGAGTGAACTCACAAGAAGAGAAAAGAGTCGCCAGCTAGGCATTTTTATCCCGAAGGAAAGGTAATGCTGCATAGACCTAGAAAGATATGGATAAGACGGTTGCGAACCAGAGAGACTGAGAAAGGGGGTTGGTTACAACCTGGGAAGGTATTAGCACCCAGATTGTCCGTCGTACTCGACGGGATCCACGCTTAAAAGATTTGTGTTTTAAAGGGGTAGTGTCAGTGCAATTAGTGTACAAAAGAGCTGGAACAGGATGTACAGGTGTCTGTGTAAGAATGGAATGCTCAAGACTATGAGGCTAAAGAATGATGCTAGAAGGAGGGGAATATACAGAGACTTTTGTTCGATAACTGTTAAGTTATGCCTACGTATCCTCTCGTACAATGAGGAAGTCATAACACCGTAGTTCGACCCAAAGAGACTGAAAGATGAATTGACTTGTGAACTGCTTACTTATCTATGCTCAAGTGTATGACCTGTCTGGCTCAGGTGCAAACTGTCTTGCATTAGACGGAAGAAGCAAGTTCTCGTTTGTGAGTGAAGATGATGAGAAAAGAATCCCGAAGGAGACGATTATTGTTTGTTTTTTTGATGTTTTCAATCTTTTATTGCTTTTGAAAGTTTGTCATAAGTTAATGAGCTTAAGCCTAATCCAATGGGTTAGCAAACTCATCACATCTTCCCTCTGATTAGGGGTAATGATAATACCTTAAATGTGAAGTCAGCTTCTCACACTCAATCACCATGGTGTAGGATTAAGGTCATTAACCTATTTGTGATTATTTAGGTGTTTTTGTTGTTTTTGTTTAGTGTTAAGTAATGAGACTAAGCCATAATCATGGATTAAACAGACTCATTACACCATCCTAATAGAAGGATAATAGATGAGAATGTTTAAGCTGAGGAAAGCTCCTCAACTTAATCCATGATTAGGGATTAACTTCATGACAAAACAAAGCCTTTATTAAGTGGATTTTAGTTAATGATTAGATGATGAAGTGAGTTTTAGGGTTTGTAAGACAACTTGAGGGGACTTGTCCATTAACACTAGGGTTAGTCCTTCTTAACTAATTAAGGAAGAATTAGAACCCTAATGCAAGGCCCAAGTTACAAGCTTGATGTCTTGATGATTATTAAGTGGATTGATTAAAGGAGTTAAACACATTAAGGGTTTAACACTTAGGATTAAAGTTATACACTTCATCCTAATAGAAGGATGCAGGCATAAGCTTAATCACAAAGCCTTAAAGCCTTTAGGGTTTAGTCCCTGATTATGAGGTGAGAAGAGAAGACTCAATGAGACAAAAAGGTAAAATCTAAATGGGGGGACTAATCAAAACCCTAATTATTGTCATGCTTGGTTGTTCCTAAGGTATGTGAGGTTTACAAGAAAGATCTTCAGAGGAACCACTAGGAAGCAGATGAAAGGAGCAAAGGGAAGCAAAGTAACTTTCTTCATTTAAGAAGACAAGTCACTTGAAGAAAGAAAGTAAGAAGAACAGGAATAAGCAAGCTCAATCTCAAACACAAGACAAAATGCAGCAATGTTGCATAAGAGAGATGAAAAGAAATTATGAGAAGTGAAGGCAAATTCACTTCTCAAAGTGACTTACCACCTGAAAAGGTTAGTGAGAAGAATGAAATGCAATGCAAATGAGGTGAAATGGGATGATGTAAACCAAAACCAGAAGCATGTGTGTGATGATAATGGTGCTATGAGGTGATACAAACATGAAGTAAAGCATGGGGATGATCATACAAACATATGGATGCAAATGAAGCATGCTTAGAACCATGAACATACATGAAAAGTTATGAAATACAAATGACATACAACATGACAAATTAAAGATGCAATGACCAAACATGATTCTAATAGGTCTTAAGATGTCTAATGAATCAAATGGATGCATAAAATGTCATGGCAAGTCATGGTATGCAAGAAAATACAAGATGAATGCAAAAGAAAGCCCAAATTAGGGTTTATGATCAATGCACAAAACAAAAACAAAAACCAGAAGCAAACATCAAGATAAAAATTTGAAAATACATTCAAGGGAACCCTAAATCTATACAAACTCACTGCCCAAAGGAGGGGACCCAATTCTTAACCTAGTGAAAGTTATGAATTCCTTAAGATTTCTAGGGTTTTAAGGTACCTTACAATGATAAATGCAAAACAAATTGAAAATCCAAGATCAAATCGTGCCAATTTAATCCTGTAAACTTCATGATATGCAAGATGAAATGCAAAAAGAATCAAAGTCCAACTCTTAAAGGCTAGGCAGAAATGAATTTTCAAAGATTGGATCAAAATAATGCTTTGAAATGGAATTAATTCCATAAAAAATTGTCAAAAGACATCAAGATCAAAAAAGAAATTTGGTTTGAAGGTTGGACAATGTTTCTAAATGATTTTAAATGTTTCATGAATTTTTTTGTGATTTTTAAATACCTAAAAGTATTTTTAATTAATTAATTCTCATTAATTAATTAAAAATAAACTTTTAAATGATTTAAAAATAATTTTTAATGCAAAAAATAAAAATAAAAATGTTTTTGGTTTCTGAAAAATTAATAAAAGGTTGCATTAAAATTTTCAGAATTTTTAAAAATGTTTTGCTATTTTAAATAAAATGAAGAAAACAAATGAATTTAAATGCAAATAAAATGAAATTAAACTGAAAAAAGAAAAGTCAACACAATCAATGGCCAGTATTCAAACTCACACGCGCGGGAGTGGACTTGGCGCGCATCTGGATGGCCAAGATTCAAATTCACGTAATTAAGACTAAACCCTAATTAATTAACCCTAATGACTCTCAGACGACCGGAACACTGTTCCGGTCGTCTTCTCCGGCGAGCTCCTCTTTCAAACTCTCTCAAATCTTCACTAAATCATGTCAAACTCTCCAGATCAACTCAACTAACCTTCCCAAACAACAATCCAGCAACAAATTCCATTTATTTCTACTCAAGAACAAGATACGAATCAAACATCAAAAACTGCAAAAATTTCAGAAACACGATACAAGCTCATTTCTCAATCTTTTTCAAAAGTAAAAGGCTCAGTGAACTCAGGGAAGCATGCTTTATCATTTAGAAACAAGAAATAAAGGTTCTGGAAAAATGAAATGCCATGGCTACCTGAATCGAAGCTTTGATTTTTGGCACTTTCTGGCTGGTTTCTTGCTTCCAATCACCTCCAATGGACCTCCTGAGAAGCTTTCAATGCTTGTTTGAAGTTTATAATGGTTGGTTTGAGAGATTGCTAAGGTTCTGCTCAAAGAGGGGCAGAAATCGTATTTTGGTTTCTGAGGTTTTCAGGCTATGGTGATGGGTGCTTTGTGATCAGTGAAGCATGTTGAGTTGATTTGTGAAGTTGGTTTGTGTGTTTGCAGCTTGTGGAGAGTGTTTCGAAGGCTTTTGCAAATGGGAGAGATTTTGATAACCATGGCTTGTGGGCAAGATCAGAATGAGTTGTGTTATGTGTTAGGCTGGGTTTTGTCCATGTATCAAAAGGGGATAGGTCAGAAAGTTGTTGGTGGCCTATGGTGATTGGTATGGGTCTTTGGCCAAAATGTCAACTTGATGTGTACTTGAGGTATGGGCTATGGTACAACTTGTTTTTTGGCTTGCTTTTGCTCAGCTTGAATCAAGGAATGCTATGAAAAAGGTTTAGAGGCAATGCAGCAAGTGGTTTGTAACTTGTGATAGGTTTTGCAAGTTGGTTCATGTTTGGTTCCTTTGGGATTTCTTAAGTTCCAAGGCATAAAAGTGCAAAGTTCTTTGGTCCATTCTGAATTTTAGATGTCACATGATCATGTTGTGAAGAAATGGTACACATTTGAGGCCTTTAGAACACTTGATCAAACCATTTTGCAAAATGTCTCTTTGGTAGAAAACTTCAAATTTTGTGATTTTAGCCAACTTTGACAAGCCATAACTTTTGATCCAAAATGAATTAGGTCAAGTTCTTGTACTTTTTGAAAAGGGAATGATCCATTCTACAACTTTCATGACCAAAGTTTTTTCATTTGAAGCATTTTTGAATCAAAAAGCAAGGGTTGAAAAAGTTTCCCAAAATGGCAATTTTCATTAAAAGTCAACTTCCCCAAAAAGTCAACTTTGCAAATGACTTGAAATTCTTCAATTTTGTGAACTTCTAACATCTTCCATGATCAAATAAAGATCATACATAATCAAAATGATGAAGAACACCCTTTGGTTGGGTCATTGGGGGCCTCAGATGCCCTGATTTTACACTAGCTTGCTTGAAAAGTCAACTCTTGATCAGATGACTTCCCCATGGAATATCTTCATGAAATTTGATATGCATGCTCCCTATACCATATAGAGACCAATATAAACAAGAATTACCAAAAAAATTGGAGTTATGGCCTCTGAAACCAAAACCCTAATTCTAGGTCATCTGTGCAGTCAAACCTGGCTCTACTTCCATGTCATTCTCAGTTCTTGTGATTTTTTGACATTCTTGACTTTGAGAGGATATAATATGATGCTTGAACATACATGGGCCCCTTTGAATTGTTTGATGACCTTTGGAGTGGCTCAAGTGGCTCTTGGATTGCTCAGATCACAAACCCTAGATGCAGATGACTTTGAACCAATGCAATGTGTCAAAAATGTGATATGAGATGTTATGATTGAGTTTATGAATATGAGATGATCACAAGCCATGGTGTGAATAGGTGAGGGAAAATTTGGGGTGTTTACAACTGCCCCTATTCAAACATGAGTTAGTTGTGCAGGATGTAAGCAACGGCTTAACAGGAAAACAAGATAACTTGTGGTTGAATACCAAAGACAATCCAAAATTTGCACTCATAGAATGAAGAAGAAAAGGGATATAGATTGTAAAAGGAAATAAAGTATATTGTAAAGTATGGGCGATGGAGGACGACCGTCGAGCAGAGGACGACTACTGGGTAATGAGCAATGACGGGGACGGCCGGCATGCTGGGGAGAGTGTGTGAAGTAAAGCAATGACGGGGACGGCCATCATGCTGGGGATATAGGAGATTATGATGGGGACGGCCATCAAGTAAAGCTGTAAGATTCTATGGGGAGTATGTAAAAAGTAAATGATGGGGTACGGTCATCAGGTTCATAAAATAATGCAAACAACGATGGGGACGTCCATCGGGCTAAACTGATGAAGGACGGTCATCAGGAAAAGGAAAAGGGACCACGACGGGGACGGCCATCGGGTTAAAGAATAAATGAAATAATGATGAGGGACGGTCATCAAAGGTGAAGGACGATCACCTAGCAGGGGACGGCTGCTCTGTTGGGGATAAGATGAGGGACGGTCATCTAAGGTGAAGGACGATCACCTGGCAGGGTACGGCTGCCGAAAATATCGCGACATAGGACGAATGCCGGATAAAAGGTCAACGATGGGGACGGCCATCGGACAAGCAAGATGAAGGAAGATCATCAAGAGGTGAAGGACGATCACCTAGTAGGGGACGGCTGCTCTCGAGGTTTATCATGACGTAGGACGAACGTCAGATAACAAGATCAACGATGGGGACGACCATCGGATAAAATGATGAAGGACGATCATCAAAAGGTGAAGGACGATCACCTAGCAGGGGACGGCTGCTAAATATCACGACATAGGACGAATGTCGGATAAAAGGTCAACGATAGGGAAGGCCATCGGATGAGCATAATGAAGGACGATCATCAAGAGGTGAAGGACGATCACCTAGCAGGGTACGGCTGCTCTCAGGATTTATCATGACACAGGACGAATGTCAGATAGAAAAGAAATTTTGCTTTGCTGGCGATCTACTGGGGAATAGTAAACACGGACGAGTGTTTATATCCTAGAAATAAAAGGTATAAGTGTTTTGGTGTTGTGTATAGATTAAAGATGCGAACGAGCATCCCTAAGACTACGATACAGACGAGTATCGGGTAGAAACGAATACTGACACGTGTTCAAAGATGATGATACGGACGAGTATCAACTGGTTAACAAGGAACACGGACGAGTGTTGATTATGAGAGGACTCTTCTGGGGAATAGTAGACACAGACGTGTGTCTAAATTCAAGAAGACATGAGTTTTTGACACGGTGTATGGATTAAAGATGCGGACGAGCATCCTTAAGACTATGATACGGACGAGTATCAGGTAGAAACAAACGCTTGACGCATATTCTGAGATGATGATACGGACGAGTACCAACGGGTTAACAAAGAACACGGACGAGTGTCGAATTTGCAAAGGCAAGAATGGTGTATACAAGATACAGACGAGTATCTGTATAAGTAAAAGTATGAGGAGTGTATATTTGAGTGTTCAACCTGCTGAGGAGAGTGACACAGACGAGTGTCAAGAGGTATATATATATATATATATATATATATATATATATATATATATATATATATGTATCTGCGAGTGCAAAGGGGACGCTTTGCCTTTCTACTGGGGATATGACACAGACGGGTGCCAAAAGGAGTATGTACTGGTGCTTGTGGGTGTAAGGCAACTGCTTTAGCTCTTTGCTGGGGAATCTGGGGAGCATTCTGTATATTGTTGATGGATTGCCAATATTCACAAGTGTTTGATTCAGAACATGGCTTATGATTATGCAATATGTTTGATTTTTGCCGTAATGCTCCGTATTAAACGGAATGCTACGCTCTGTGGGGTAATTATGATGCGAATGCTATGTTTATGCAAAAGATAACGATCCGGGATTCGGATCCCGTTGCCGCGAAGATCTCTGGTCGATCTGTTTGAAATGAGGATCCCAGCTGGGGATGAGATCATTGGTAGATCTGATGAGACGATTCTGCTTGGGGAAATGGGTCAATGATAGACCTTTTCCAGTAATGAGGGACCCAGCTGGGGTTTGTAGAAGTTTTCTTCACTCAGTTGTGATTCCTTCATGTGTCGCGCTTCTGGACAAAGGCTGAAGCTCTGTGGGGATGGTTTCCCAGCCTTACACCTGACTGTGGAGGAATAGTGAATGGTAACTCGGCTGGGGAGAAAGCAATTTGGGTGCTAAGACTTGAGTGAGTGCTGATTTGTCAGCTTGCTTGGATGAAGCTTTCATGCCCCATGCTGTGCTTTGAATGCCTGCAATCCTGAAAAGATAGAGAAACGCACATGTAATCCCGAGGTATCCATTACTGGATTCCGTCGTAAGAGTTTAGATACACCTGGGAGTAAGTATATTTCCTGCAAGCACGTATTCCTTAAAAGAAACATCTGTATTTATGCAAACAGTATCTTAAAGACATCGGACATTTTGCAAATGAAAATAAAATGTACGAGATAAGACATAACTGAAAATCTGATTTTATTAACTTGTAGGCCCTGAATTGGCAAGATATAGTGAAGGAAACATATCCCCTAAAATGAGGAGATTGTTACAAATTGAGAAACAAAATATTGGCAATGTTGACGACGCTTCAAGGAGCTTCCCTTCTACTATGACTCGTATGACATTTGACGTTCTTCTCGTCTCGCTTTCTGAAGAAGGCTGATTCTGACAGAAGTTGGATCCTTTCGAGGTTTACCAAGTTGTAGGTGATACAGACGAATTCAGAATGCAGTTGTTCGCTTATTCCCTTATTTTGCATGGATCGCCCTTTCGGGTTTTCAATCCATCGGGATACCCATTTTTGCCTGAGTTGTCCAATGCGGCTTTTCAACTCAGCGGGTGTACCTTTTTTTGTTTATTTTCCCTTATTTTTGCCCGAGTCTTTTATTCTGTTTTTTTTTACTCGCCGGGATGCCCTATTTTTGCCTGGACTTACATTCTATTTTTATGTCCAGCGGGTCATTTTATGTGAAGTATTTTTTAACTGCATCTGAATTCACAGGGGACGGGAAGTCTTCGCCATCCATGGTGCTGAGCATCACTGCTCCACCAGAGAAAACTTTCTTGACTACAAATGGTCCTTCATAGTTTGGAGTCCACTTGCCCCTGTGGTCTGTATGAGGAGGGAGGAGTCTCTTCAGCACAAGATCTCCTACTTTGTACTCTCGGATCCTGACTTTCTGATCGAAGGCTTTCTTCATTCTTTTCTGATATAACTGCCCATGACAGATTGCACCCAATCTTTTCTCTTCAATCAGACTCAGTTGTTCGTATCGGGATCGGACCCATTCTGCTTCGTTCAGCTTAACATCCATCAGTACCCGCAGGGAGGGTAATTCAACTTCAACAGGTAGGACTGCCTCCATACCATACACAAGCTGATACGGTGTTGCCCCGGTGGATGTTCTGATTGACGTACGGTACCCGTGCAAGGCAAACGGTAGCATTTCATGTCAGTCTTTATAGGTGACTACCATCTTCTGCACAATCTTCTTGATATTCTTATTAGCTGCCTCAACAGCGCCGTTCATCTTTGGCCTGTAAGGAGAAGAATTGTGGTGTTGGATCTTGAAGTCCCGGCATAATTCGGCCATCATTTTGTTATTTAAGTTAGAACCATTATCAGTAATGATTCGCTCGGGTACTCCATACCGACAGCTGCTTCAACCCACTTGGTGAAATAATCAATAGCTACCAGGATGAATCTGTGGCCATTAGAAGCAGTCGGTTCAATCTTGCCAATCATATCAATGCCCCACATGGCAAAAGGCCAGGGTGAAGACATCACATTCAGAGGATTGGGAGGCACATGCACCTTATCCGCATAGATCTGGCATTTATGGCATTTTCTGGCATAGGCACAACAGTCGGCATCCATTGTAATCCAGTAATATCCTGATCTTAGCAACTTTTTAGCCATGGCATGCCCTCCTGCATGGGTACCAAAGGATCCTTCGTGTACCTCGTGCATCAACAAGTCTGCTTTTGTTCTATCAACGCATCTGAGGAGTACCATATCAAAGTTTCTTTTGTACAGGGAACCATCAGTGTTCAGAAAGAAACTACCAGCAAGCCTTCTTAATGTCTTCTTATCATTGGAAGATGCCCCAGGTGGGTATGTTTGATCCTCCAAGAAGCACTTGATGTCATGGAACCAAGGCTTATCATCTTTGACAACGTCTGCTGTAAATACATATGCTGGTCTGTCGAGTCTGGACACTGAAATCCGAGGCACAAAGTTGGCAGCTTGGACTTTGATCATGGATGAAATGGTAGCCAGAGCATCTGCAAACTGATTCTCGTCTCGAGGGATATACTCAAGCTTGACCGTTGTAAAGAAAGTCAGTAACCTCCTTGTATAATCCCTGTAAGGTATCAGATGATCCTGGTGGGTGTACCATTTGTCGTTGGTTTGATTAACTACCAGAGCTGAATCTCCGAATACAGTCAATGTCTTGATCCTGAGGTCAATGGCTTCCTCAAGACCCATAATGCAAGCTTCGTATTCAGCTTCGTTGTTAGTGCAGTTAAAGGTGAGCTTTGTCGAGAAAGGCATGTGAACTCCCTTATGCGTAATGAGTACTGCACCAACACCACGACCATTCATGTTAACAGCCCCATCAAACATCATAGTCCATTCTTCTTCCGGGTCAGGCCCTTCAGTGTGAATTGGCTCTTCATGATCTTTTGCTTTAATGAACATGATGTCTTCATCAGGGAAGTCAAATCTCATAGGCTGGTAATCATCGATGGGTTGCTCAGCAAGGTAATCAGACAACACACTTCCCTTGATGGCTTTCTGAGATGTGTACTGGATGTCATATTCTGTGAGGATCATCTGCCACCTTACAACCCGTCCGGTAAGTGTTGGCTTCTCAAAAATGTACTTAACTGGGTCCATCTTGGAGATCAATAAAGTAGTGTGGGTCAACATATACTGTCTCAGTCGGCGAGCAGCCCACGCTAAAGCACAACAAGTTTTCTCGAGCAGTGAATAATGTTGTTCACAGTCGGTAAACTTTTTGCTTAGGTAGTAAATTGCATATTCTTTTCGACCAGACTCGTCATGCTGGCCCAGCACACACCCCATTGACTCTTCTAATACTGTTAAGTACATTATTAGAGGTCTTCCTTCAACTGGAGGCATGAGGATTGGAGGTTCTTGCAAATATTCCTTGATCTTGTCAAAAGCCCTCTGGCAGTCTTCATTCCACCTGACCGTCTGTTCTTTTCTTAACAGCTTGAACAAGGGTTCACAGGTTGCTGTAAGGTGAGATATGAACCTGGAAATGTAGTTCAATCTACCTAGAAACCCTCAAACTTCTTTTTCTGACTTTGGTGCAGGCATTTCTTGAATGGCTTTGACTTTATCAGGGTCAACCTCAATCCCTTTCTCGCTTACAATAAAACCCAGCAGCTTACCGGATCGCACCCCGAATGTGCACTTGTTGGGGTTCACCTTCAGTTGGTACTTCCTCAGACGCTTGAATAGCTTCAGAAGATTCACCAGGTGGTCTTCTTCCGTGAGGGACTTGGCAATCATGTCATCCACATAACATTCTATTTCTTTATGGATCATGTCGTGGAATAATGTTACCATAGCCCGTTGATATGTTGCACCAGCATTCTTCAGTCCGAATGGCATCACCTTGTAACAGAACGTGCCCCAGGGTGTGATGAATGTTGTCTTCTCCATGTCTTCAGGTGACATCTTAATCTGATTGTATCCTGAAAATCCGTCCATGAAGGAGAACACCGAGAACTGAGCCGTGTTATCTACCAATACATCGATGTGAGGTAATGGGAAGTCATCTTTCGGGCTGGCCCTGTTCAAGTCCTGGTAGTCCACACACATCCTCACTTTGCCGTCTTTCTTAGGTACAGGTACTATATTAGCAACCCACGGCGGATAGCTAGTCACAGCAAGGAACCCGGCGTCCCACTGCTTTTGTACCTCTTCTTTGATCTTCATTGCCATGTCTGGGCGAGTACGGCGTAGCTTCTGTTTAACCGGTGGGCAGTCTTCTCTTAAAGGCAGCTTGTGCATAACAATATCGGTGTCCAACCCTGGCATATCTTGATAAGACCAAGCAAACACATCCACATATTCTTGAAGCAGGTCAATCAGTTGTCTCTTCACTGAGTCTTGTAAGCAGGCCCCGATTTTAACTTCTTTCACATCTTCATCTGTACCAAGATTAATCGTTTCGACCTCCTCCTGATGAGGAGTGATGACCTTCTCCTCTTGCCTTAACAACCTAGCTATCTCCTCAGGAAGCTCATACTCTTCTTCAACCCCTTCATCAGCTTGATTGATTGGATTGTCAAAGTCATACGAAGTCATAGCCGTGCTGCTGTCGGTGCGGTCTGAAAGGCACTCTCTGCAAGGGTTTAGATTGTTCATTTTAGTGATTGATTTTAATCTTGTTTAGAAAAAGTGAAATGAAGTTGTCATTTTGAAAACATTGCCATTTTATTTTTGTACAAAAAGAAAAATGAAAAACAGTGAGCAGAAAAGAAAAAGACTCATTTGCGAAAGACATCCGATATTCATTGATTGATCTGTTTGCACAAAATTACAGATGGCCCGATTACAAAATGAGTCTTGTCATCTTGGGCAAGATGCAAGACTTGATGCATGCTGAAAAATACAGGAAATAATAATTACTCTGCAGGAGTAACCCTTATAATTTCCTGGGAAGACCAGTTTGAGATACGGCTCCCCGGGATCCTTGGACGTATCCAGCTCTCCAGGTTACGCTCATCTTCCGACTCATCTTCCATGTTGTTTACTGCATCAGGGATGAGCATCCCCCCATTGACAAAACTGGGCTTCTTAGCAGCCTCTGTTTGATCTTGTTGTGTTGGTTTGTAACCCAACCCAAATCTGTCCTCCTTCTTCTCTACAAGCAACAACTTGCCCCAGCCTTGGGCAGTCCCTTCTTCAACAACCTTCCGGGCTTGCTGATAAGATGTCATTGAGGTTCTAGGTACAGCGGATGCTTCATTTATGTTCAAGGCCTCAAACCCTTGACTCATAGTTTCGTGGATCTCCCCATCCATCTCAATGTATTTGTATGTAGCCAGATGGCTAACAAAGATATCTTCTTCACCGCAAATGGTGATGACCTGGCCCTCCCACTCGAATTTTAACTTCTGGTGAAGGGTAGACGTAACTGCGCCAGCGGCATGAATCCAAGGTCTACCCAACAAACAGCTGTAGGCCGGCTGTATGTCCATCACGTAGAAAGTAATTTTAAACGTCTGTGGGCCAATCATCATAGGTAAATCAATCTCCCCTAGTACTGATCTCTTAGAGCCGTCAAATGCTCTCACTACCAAATTACTTGGACGCAACGCCAAGCCATCATATTCCAGCTTCACCAAGGCTTTCTTTGGTAAGACATTGAGTGAAGACCCAGTGTCTACCAGTACATGTGATAGAACAGCACCCTTGCATTCCAGGGTGATGTGTAGAGCCTTATTGTGGTTACAACCCTCAGTTGTTAAATCAGCATTGGTAAAACCCAATCCATGGCTGGTATTGACATTTGCTACCACGGTCTCCAGCTGATTAACGGTGATCTCCTCCGGCACATATGCTGCGTGCAACACTTTTAGTAATGCATTCCGTAGAGCTTCGGAACACATTAGCAGGGATAGAATGGAGATTTTTGAGGGAGTTTGGTGAAGCTGATCCACCACTTTGTAATCACTCCTCTTGATAATTCTCATAGACTCGTCTACATCTTGTTCAAAAGATGTCTTCTGTGTTTCTTTGAGAATGGGCTCTTCAGCTACTACACTCTTTCCCTTTGCTTTGGCAGCAGCTTCTGCTTCGGCATTAGGCCTTTGTGATTGCGAGGCAAAAAGGCTTCCGCTTCTGGTGAAGCCTCCGCCTCCCCCGACATTATCAATCTGTGGAGAAGATGTTGAAGAGTCAAGAGTGATTTTCTCCCCATTGCAGTAAAGGTCAGAGCCATAATGCCAAGGGATGGCGTTACTGCTTTCATATGGAGGGTGTTGCAATAGTATGTGGATCATAGTAGATAGTAACCGGTGATCTGGCAGGAGATGCCACTGCTTGTTATTGGAAATTGTTGTTCGGAGGAATGCTTGACGGATCATAAGAAATAGTGACCGCTGAGATATTTGCTGGTGTTGTAGAAGAAGATTCTGAATAGAGGGGTGCTGATGTTGTAGAAGGAACGTTTGTTGATATCTGGTTTGTTGAAGTGATATTTGAAGCATTTGTTGATGAAACTGAAGAATTGTTTGGAATAATTGTTGTTGCAGTTGTAGGAGACTCAGGAACTGTTGTCGGAGGGATTGCCGGATTTGAAGGTATTGATGTTGTGATTTGAAGTAGACCATTCTGGATAAGACTGTCTATGCCGCTTCTCAAATTATCACACCCGTTTACCGAAATGTTGCAATAACCGCACCCGAGCTCACACCCAGGGAATATCTGGCATTCAGGGAGTTGAGCTTTAATCTCTACCAGGGGTGTCCTAATTTGCCCAACACTGGTTATCAAGAAAGACGGCTTATCTTCCTCAATAGCATTGATTCTGGACCCTCCATGGTTGGGCATGGGGTTTTTGTTGACATTTGGCGGGGGTGCAAAGTTTAAAGCTTTGGAATCTACCAGGTCTTGCACCTTCATCTGTAAAGCTCTGCACTTCTCTGTACTGTGGCCAGGTGCATTAGAGTGAAAAGCACATCTGGCATTGGCGTCATAATTTCTTGGCAAACTGGAAGGATCTGGTGGCGCCAACGTCCTTAACTCAACCAAGTTGAGCTTCAGGAGCTGTGGCAGTAAAGCGGCATAAGGCATAAGGATCGGATCAATCACCCTATTGGCCTGAGATGGTCTCTGTTGAAATGGTCTTTGCTGATTGTTGTTGTTGTTGTTGTAGTTTCTCTGAGGAGGATACTGAGTTTGTTGCTGGTAGTGGGGTTGTTGTTGTGGTCGATATGCTAGTTGCTGAGGAATTGGAGTGGGAATGGTGACTGCTGCCACTGACCTATGAACATATTGTGGTCTGCCCCTGCTGGCCTGAATAACATTAGTCTCACCGGTTCTTCTTGACCCCACAAAAGGCTTTCTGGGGTTGCTGGACGAGCTCGCACCATTGTCAGAAATTTTGCCCATCTTTAACAAGCTTTCAATTCTTTCTCCAGCTATGACTACGTCAGCGAAGCTGGTGGAAGAAAAGGCGGCTAGCCTGTCAATATATGTCCCTTGGAGGGTGTTCATAAACATGTCGGCCATTTCCCTTTCCGACATGGGTGGCTGGACAGCAGCAGCAAGTTGTCTCCACCTCTGGGCGTATTCCCGGAAGCTTTCCCTGGATGATTGAGACATTCCCATCAGGAGGGTCCTGTTGGGAGCCATATCCAAGTTGTACTGGTATTGTCTGATAAAGGCCTCAGCTAGGTCCTTCCAGCATCTGATGGTCGCTCTAGTCAAGTGAGAGTACCATTCCCTTGAAGCTCCTGTTAAGCTATCTTTAAAATAAAACATCCATAGCTTTTCATCCATGGTATATGCCTTCAGCCTCCCCAGAAAGGATTGTAAATGGGTTCGGGGACAGGAAGTTCCGTTGTACTTCTCGAAGCACGGAGGTTTAAACTTGTGGGGAATCCTTACCCCGTCCACTAGACCCATGTCCATAACATCAAAGCCCAAGGAATTCTGGGACTCCAGGGATCTCAGTTTCTCAGCAATTTCATCTAGCCTTCTGTCATAGGCTTCGTCCCCAGCTCCCATCACAGTGAATTGATCCTCTTGGGGGTCTTCTTGTAATACTCTGCCTGCAGTGGCATTCCCTTGCACATTAGCAGGGATGTTGATCTCTGGATGAAGATGGGGCCCATACACAGGGGGATTAACATGGGGTTGAACCCTCTCATTATTGCTTGTTCCACCAGTCCCTAAATGGGGTTCCTCCCGGGTCTGCCTTTCTACCAGTGCCCTTAATCTCTCTTGGCTTTGAGCCAAACCATTCATCACCTCCATGAACTGGGTCATCTGATATCTCATTTCTTGCCTCTCATTGGCTATTTGAGCCCTGACCTCTGTAAGGTCCTGCTGTACTTGGTCCATTTGTATACCCGGAAGGTTGTTGCGGGTAGGATATCTGTGTGGACGGTTGAGTGGGAACACCCGACGTCGAGCAATAGTTCCTGAACCACAACAGAGTTAGTAACAAACAAAACAAAAACCTACAAAACAAAACAAAAGTTAGTATGCAATGCAGTATGCTTATTTGTTTCCAAGGTATCCGGCTTGGCATTTGGTTTTGACCTTTCCAGACCCCTGAGGAAGGAGCTTTGATGTTGCTTGAGAGAAAAAGAACTCAGATGAAACAAACTAATGAATATATTACAAATGGAGAATCATACATAGTTTGTTTTTTACAATACATGCCCTCTGAGGGGTCAAAAATACAACATAAAAGAAAAGTACATGAAATGAAAACAACAAGAAGCAAAAGTCAGACACCAAGACCAAACTCATCCTCCTGAACTTCCTTTAGAAGTGCTTCAGTTACCGGGTCAGCTGGATGCTCTGTGAGGTTCCTGATAAGAAGATTCCTGGTGGTGATAGCAGTGGTTAGCTTCTTGTGTCTGCCCTGGTCCTTTGACCTCTTCACACCAGCCCTAATCTTCAACTCTGAGATCTCTCTCTGGGCTGCTAGCAGGGCTTCCTGTTGCTCCTTTGCATTAGCCTCCAACTGCTCAATCTTGTCCTGAGTCCTCTTATCTTCCTGAGTGCGAGCTTCAGTGATTCTGACCCACCTAGCTTGACTTTCTTTCAGATAGAGATCAGTCCTGGCCTTCTGAAACTGAGCCTCCTTACAGGCATTCTTCAAAATCTGCTCTCCAGCCCTTGACTTCTTGATGTAGTCTTCTGACTTCTCAATCCTGGCTAGATGCTCCACCTTTAGCTTTTCTAACCTCTCAATGTCCAGACGACCATCACTCCTCTCCCAGAGGGTCTTCTGCAGAGCTTGAGTCAAACTCTCATTCCTCTCTTTCAGTTTTTCAAACTCTTCCAAGCTGACAGTGGCTGGAGGTGGTGTTGTGGATGGCCCAGGTGCATCCTCAATGGCGAAGGGCATCCCAGAAATTTGAGCCCTGGCATGAGACCACTCATAGTACTGAGCTGAGGCCACATTGTTGCATCTCCCAAGAATGGCCATCCCTTTGGTCTGGATGTTGTCCCAAGCCCAGGATGCTTGCCTGACAATAGCTAGATTAGGCTTAATCTCACAATAAAGGGTTTCAGCCAAGTCCTGTGCTCTAGGAGGGTGGACCAATGCATAGCCCAATTGTCTTCTGAATAGCAGAGGGTTGTAGTTAATGCAACCCTTCACTCCTATCAGAGGTACATTGGGGAACTACCCACAACTAGTAATGATGTCTCTGCCCTTGGTGCTCTGAGTGCACCACCTGATGTCATCTGAGGTTAAAGCAATGAGTCTTCTAGCCCAATTCTTCTGTTGATGAGGATTCAAGAATGCATCAGTCTTGGGCAAGTGTTTGAGCAGCCAGGTATGGAACAGGGGAGCACAGCATCTCACCAACCTCCCTCTTTGCTTCTCATTACTTTGGTGGACAGAGTAGTAGAAATCTCCCAGTAAGGTGGGCACTGGGTTCCTCAGAATGAAAAGATGGATTGCATTCTTGCTAATAAACTTAGGCTCATCTGCAAATAATATAACCCCATATATGCTAAGGGATAATAATGCACAGACAGCCTTCCATTCTCCCAAGGAGGCCTTCAAGATAGCCTGAGAGGTCAAGAAATCCAAGTGTAGACCAGAGATTCCAGCCTTTGCTGTCATGTTCTGCTCAATCAGAGAAGGTTCCAGATACAATGCCCTTGCCACCTCTTCATTACTAGGAAAAGCCATCTCAGGGTTGAAGGGGACTCCACCCCTGATAGGTACACCAATCAGTGATGAATACTCTTCCAACAAGGGTCCCAACTGAAAATTCTGGAAGGTGAAGCACCTCAGAGGGGGATCATAGAACTGCAGGCAAGTATGAATCAAGCTCCTCTGGGAAGGGTCCAAATCCATAACCACATCAAGGATGCCTCCATAATGTTCTCTGAAGAGTGGTATATGGTCTGGAGTAATCAGGGCTTGGACCTTCCTGATGCCAGCCAGCTCAGGCTCAAAGAAATGATAGGAGATGTTGCTCTTCTTGGGTGCCATGTTGCTGAAGAAGAGCTGAGACAGATGCTGATGATGATGACTAACACTAGAGATGGGCCACTGACAGGTTGATACTGGTGATGCAGGTGACTGAAGTAGGTAGCTGATGAAGGTAGCTGAAGCAGATAGATGGTGAACAAAAAGGGCCTATGCAGATGAAGGGGTCAAAACCAAGCCAAATGTAATATGGATACCTTGAAAAACAAATAAACACATGTTAAATGATGCAATGATGATGTATGCAAATGATATGCAAAGGGTTTGTGATCAAGCTGGATCTGATTAACTGCCTTGATATAGGTCCATGTATGTTCAAGAAATCCAGATGGAGGTTCATAAGTCCAGTAACCAAGGTGGGGGACTCAAATAAAGAGTCACATGTCCTGGGTTAAAATCACAAGAATTGTTCCAAAATGGAGTACTCTTAATCAAAGCAAAGTAACAGGGTATGCTGAGGTCAAGGGTACCTGCAAACCTGTAAACAGCCCAACCCCCTCACAGGTGGTGTTCTAAAACAAAGATCCTCAGACTTGGATCAGTTATGAGAAGTGTAAACACTTCCAACCCGGAGGTACAGTGTTTACAATAACCATAAGAGATCCTCCTCTAATTCACCTCAGTTTCTGAAGGTCAATACTAAAGGTCATCCAGACTTAGCAGGCTTCCCAGATAGCCCTAGCACTACAGGAGATCTGTAGCACAGAGTTCTCAAGAAGAAACCCATATCTGAACCGTGTTTCATATTCCCGCACCAGACCGAAATGGAATGGGAAAGAACATGAACCACTCTAGCCTAGGTGTCACTCAGGTCCCAGGCATAGGACCTCAACTCTCAATAGAACCCCCACCCACAGAAACAACAGATCCAGCCAGAATAGTATGACAGTATGATGTATATAAAATTGTAAAGAAAGCAATAAATAACTGTACATAAAGCAGTAAGTAAAACAAATATATTAACACAATTAGCACATAACACCCCAGTAAACACAAATCAAACAAGCGCTAGGAGGAACCCACAAAAAGAACCAGAAGCCCTGGTTACAGTATAAGGTTCCCCAGCAGAGTCGCCAAGCTGTCGCTCCCAATAAATGAGACTGGCTCAAATAAAGGTACAGACGCGAACGGTCGGTGAAAGAAATGTGAGAACACACAGGAGTGAACTCACAAGAAGAGAAAAGAGTCGCCAGCTAGGCATTTTTATCCCGAAGGAAAGGTAATGCTGCATAGACCTAGAAAGATATGGATAAGACGGTTGCGAACCAGAGAGACTGAGAAAGGGGGTTGGTTACAACCTGGGAAGGTATTAGCACCCAGATTGTCCGTCGTACTCGACGGGATCCACGCTTAAAAGATTTGTGTTTTAAAGGGGTAGTGTCAGTGCAATTAGTGTACAAAAGAGCTGGAACAGGATGTACAGGTGTCTGTGTAAGAATGGAATGCTCAAGACTATGAGGCTAAAGAATGATGCTGGAAGGAGGGGAATATACAGAGACTTTTGTTCGATAACTGTTAAGTTATGCCTACGTATCCTCTCGTACAATGAGGAAGTCATAACACCGTAGTTCGACCCAAAGAGACTGAAAGATGAATTGACTTGTGAACTGCTTACTTATCTATGCTCAAGTGTATGACCTGTCTGGCTCAGGTGCAAACTGTCTTGCATTAGACGGAAGAAGCAAGTTCTCGTTTGTGAGTGAAGATGATGAGAAAAGAATCCCGGAGGAGACGATTATTGTTTGTTTTTTTGATGTTTTCAATCTTTTATTGCTTTTGAAAGTTTGTCATAAGTTAATGAGCTTAAGCCTAATCCAATGGGTTAGCAAACTCATCACATCTTCCCTCTGATTAGGGGTAATGATAATACCTTAAATGTGAAGTCAGCTTCTCACACTCAATCACCATGGTGTAGGATTAAGGTCATTAACCTATTTGTGATTATTTAGGTGTTTTTGTTGTTTTTGTTTAGTGTTAAGTAATGAGACTAAGCCATAATCATGGATTAAACAGACTCATTACACCATCCTAATAGAAGGATAATAGATGAGAATGTTTAAGCTGAGGAAAGCTCCTCAACTTAATCCATGATTAGGGATTAACTTCATGACAAAACAAAGCCTTTATTAAGTGGATTTTAGTTAATGATTAGATGATGAAGTGAGTTTTAGGGTTTGTAAGACAACTTGAGGGGACTTGTCCATTAACACTAGGGTTAGTCCTTCTTAACTAATTAAGGAAGAATTAGAACCCTAATGCAAGGCCCAAGTTACAAGCTTGATGTCTTGATGATTATTAAGTGGATTGATTAAAGGAGTTAAACACATTAAGGGTTTAACACTTAGGATTAAAGTTATACACTCCATCCTAATAGAAGGATGCAGGCATAAGCTTAATCACAAAGCCTTAAAGCCTTTAGGGTTTAGTCCCTGATTATGAGGTGAGAAGAGAAGACTCAATGAGACAAAAAGGTAAAATCTAAATGGGGGGACTAATCAAAACCCTAATTATTGTCATGCTTGGTTGTTCCTAAGGTATGTGAGGTTTACAAGAAAGATCTTCAGAGGAACCACCAGGAAGCAGATGAAAGGAGCAAAGGGAAGCAAAGTAACTTGCTTCATTTAAGAAGACAAGTCACTTGAGGAAAGAAAGTAAGAAGAACAGAAATAAGCAAGCTCAATCTCAAACACAAGACAAAATGCAGTAATGATGCATAAGAGAGATGAAAAGAAATTATGAGAAGTGAAGGCAAATTCACTTCTCAAAGTGACTTACCACCTGAAAAGGTTAGTGAGAAGAATGAAATGCAATGCAAATGAGGTAAAATGGGATGATGTAAACCAAAACCAGAAGCATGTGTGTGATGATAATGGTGCTATGAGGTGATACAAACATGAAGTAAAGCATGGGGATGATCATACAAACATATGGATGCAAATGAAGCATGCTTAGAACCACGAACATACATGAAAAGTTATGAAATACAAATGACATACAACATGACAAATGAAAGATGCAATGACCAAACATGATTCTAATAGGTCTTAAGATGTCTAATGAATCAAATGGATGCATAAAATGTCATGGCAAGTCATGGTATGCAAGCAAATACAAGATGAATGCAAAAGAAAGCCCAAATTAGGGTTTATGATCAATGCACAAAACAAAAACCAAAACCAGAAGCAAACATCAAGATAAAAATTTGAAAATGCATTCAAGGGAACCCTAAACCTATATAAACTCACTGCCCAAAAGAGGGGACCCAATTCTTAACCTAGTGAAAGTTATGAATTCCTTAAGATTTATAGGGTTTTAAGGTACCTTACAATGATAAATGCAAAACAAATTGAAAATGCAAGATCAAATCATGCCAATTTAATCCTGTAAACTTCATGATATGCAAGATGCAATGCAAAAAGAATCAAAGTCCAACTCTTAAAGGCTAGGCAGAAATGAATTTTCAAAGATTGGATCAAAATAATGCTTTGAAATGGAATTAATTCCATAAAAAATTGTCAAAAGACATCAAGATCAAAAAAGAAATTTGGTTTGAAGGTTGGACAATGTTTCTAAATGATTTTAAATGTTTCATGAATTTTTTTGTGATTTTTAAATACCTAAAAGTATTTTTAATTAATTAATTCTCATTAATTAATTAAAAATAAACTTTTAAATGATTTAAAAATAATTTTTAATGCAAAAAATAAAAATAAAAATGTTTTTGGTTTCTGAAAATTAATAAAAGGTTGCATAAAAATTTTCAGAATTTTTAAAAATGTTTTGCTATTTTAAATAAAATGAAGAAAACAAATGAATTTAAATGCAAATAAAATGAAATTAAACTGAAAAAAGAAAAGTCAACACAATCAATGGCCAGTATTCAAACTCACACGCGCGGGAGTGGACTTGGCGCGCATCTGGACGACCAAGATTCAAATTCACGTAATTAAGACTAAACCCTAATTAATTAACCCTAATGACTCTCAGACGACCGGAACACTGTTCCGGTCGTCTTCTCCGGCGAGCTCCTCTTTCAAACTCTCTCAAATCTTCACTAAATCATGTCAAACTCTCCAGATCAACTCAACTAACCTTCCCAAACAACAATCCAACAACAAATTCCATTTATTTCTAATCAAGAACAAGATACGAATCAAACATCAAAAACTGCAGAAATTTCAGAAACACGATACAAGCTCATTTCTCAATCTTTTTCAAAAGTAAAAGGCTCAGTGAACTCAGGGAAGCATGCTTTATCATTTAGAAACAAGAAATAAAGGTTCTGGAAAAATGAAATGCCATGGCTACCTGAATCGAAGCTTTGATTTTTGGCACTTTCTGGCTGGTTTCTTGCTTCCAATCACCTCCAATGGACCTCCTGAGAAGCTTTCAATGCTTGTTTGAAGTTTATAATGGTTGGTTTGAGAGATTGCTAAGGTTCTGCTCAAAGAGGGGCAGAAATCTTATTTTGGTTTCTGAGGGTTTCAGGCTATGGTGATGGGTGCTTTGTGATCAGTGAAGCATGTTGAGTTGATTTGTGAAGTTGGTTTGTGTGTTTGCAGCTTGTGGAGAGTGTTTCGAAGGCTTTTGAAAATGGGAGAGATTTTGATAACTATGGCTTGTGGGCAAGATCAGAATGAGTTGTGTTATGTGTTAGGCTGGGTTTTGTCCATGTATCAAAAGGGGATAGGTCAGAAAGTTGTTGGTGGCCTATGGTGATTGGTATGGGTCTTTGGCCAAAATGTCAACTTGATGTGTACTTGAGGTATGGGCTATGGTACAACTTGCTTTTTGGCTTGCTTTTGCTCAGCTCGAATCTTGGAATGCTATGAAAAAGGTTTAGAGGCAATGCAGCAAGTGGTTTGTAACTTGTGATAGGTTTTGCAAGTTGGTTCATGTTTGGTTCCTTTGGGATTTCTTGAGTTCCAAGGCATCAAAGTGCAAAGTTCTTTGGTCCATTATGAATTTTATATGTCACATGATCATGTTGTGAAGAAATGGTACACATTTGAGGCCTTTAGAACACTTGATCAAACCATTTTGCAAAATGTCTCTTTGGTAGAAAACTTCAAATTTTGTGATTTTAGCCAACTTTGACAAGCCATAACTTTTGATCCAAAATGAATTAGGTCAAGTTCTTGTACTTTTTGAAAAGGGAATGATCCATTCTACAACTTTCATGACCAAAGTTTTTTCATTTGAAGCATTTTTGAATCAAAAAGCAAGGGTTGAAATAGTTTCCCAAAATGGCAATTTTCATTAAAAGTCAACTTCCCCAAAAAGTCAACTTTGCAAATGACTTGAAATTCTTCAATTTTGTGAACTTATAACATCTTCCATGATCAAATAAAGATCATACATAATCAAAATGATGAAGAACACCCTTTGGTTGGGTCATTGGGGGCCTCAGATGCCCTGATTTTACATTGGCTTGCTTGAAAAGTCAACTCTTGATCAGATGACTTCCCCATGGAATTTCTTCATGAAATTTGATATGCATGCTCCCTATACCATATAGAGACCAATAGAAACAAGAATGACCAAAAAAATTGGAGTTATGGCCTCTGAAACCAAAACCCTAATTCTAGGTCATCTGTGCAGTCAAACCTGGCTCTGCTTCCATGTCATTCTCAGTTCTTGTGATTTTTTGACATTATTGACTTTGAGAGGATATAATATGATGCTTTAACATACATGGACCCCTTTGAATTGTTTGATGACCTTTGGAGTGGCTCAAGTGTCTCTTGGATTGCTCAGATCACAAACCCTAGATGCAGATGACTTTGAACCAATGCAATGTGTCAAAAATGTGATATGAGATGTTATGATTGAGTTTATGCATATGAGAAGATCACAAGCCATGGTGTGAATAGGTGAGGGCAAATTTGGGGTGTTTACAGATGGGATCCACGCTTGTTTGTTTGTTTCAAAGGGTAAAAGAATACGAATGCTGCTGAAATGAACTGATAACTGGACACTAGAATGAGAAAAGGGAACTGGAAAAAGTGAAATAAAAGAAGGGGGAAAATGTAGGGAAAATAAAGAATGTGCTCGAACGGGCCCTACCCCGCTGCCTACGTACCTCATCGGGAAAATGAGGATCAAAGTCGACGTAGTTTGCCTAACCAGGCGGGAACTTTGTTTGTGTGTTTTATGGCTTGAATTGCGTATGCCAATGCTCAGGTGTTGCAAAATCGTCTGGTACGAGTGCGTTTACCTTCTTGCATGCGAGACAAGTCGGCGCAAGTTCGCGTTTAGAATGAATGAGATGAGAAAAGAAGTTTTTTTCAGGAAAGTCGCTTATTGTTTGTTTTTTCCTTTTAAGAGTTTTGCATGAATTTGGCACAAGGAAGTGAATTCAAACTCTTTTCCATGTAATGTGTACTTGCTACTACATTCCAAGATGGAATAATAGAACAAGCACACAAAGCAAGAAGAATTTATCCAAGACTTGTTTCCTAGGATTAGGGTTTAAGTTCACTAGCCAGTTGAACTTTATTAAGTGTTTTTGTTGTTTTTGTGAAGAAGTATCTTTTATGTTTTCTTTGTGAAACAACCCCTTGATGAGACTTGTACATCATGCTAGACAAGTCTACACCACTCCAAGATGGAATGAATGCAAGTTCCCCATAGAATAAGGCTATACACAAGGGATCCTTTCATGCATTTATTAAGTCTTTTTGGATTTTGTTTGAAGATGGGAAGAGAAGAATCATAAGGGAAAAGGACAAAAACTAAGGGGGACTAAGACACAACCCTAAGTTATTTATTAACATGGTGGTCCTAATGATGAGTGAGGTTTTCCTAATCCTAAATAGAAAAAGGAAAAGAGAGAAGAAAAGGATGCAACTTACTTCCTAAGGAAGATAAGTTGGTCCTAACAAAAGGGGAATCCTACCAATCACAAAATATGGAAGGAAAGAAGTGAATTAAATGCATAAAGAAATGCATAAAAAATAAAAGGATAAGGTGTAAGGAAACATACCTTTCCCTCCCTACAAAACAAAGATTAGTGTGCATTTTTATTTAAAATAATAAAGCAAACATACACTAATTAAATCCTAATGACTCTAGGACTCAATCTAAAATCTATCTTAATTCTAGAAGACTAAAAATATACTAAGATGAAAATACAACACCTATTACAGCCCCTAATACACAAACAACTATGACAACAATGCATAACACAAAGCCACTTTTTACAGCCAGCATGCAGCATGAAAAGGTAGGTGTAAAAAGTCAAATACAGCATGCAAACATAACAAAGAGCATGTATTTTACAACACCTATATGCAAAAACAACTATGAAATGTAAAATCCAGATTTGATTATTTTCATTTTTTAATGCACAAACTTAATGAAACATGTACTAAATTCATCATGAACATGCATTTGAACATAAATCAACCTACACAAATGAAAGAAAATGAACATTTTTGAAGGATTATGCAAGAATGCATCACATGGTTGTTTATGCAACAAGTATGCAAGATATGGCACATGAATATGGCATATGAACATGATGATCATTGATTATGAACATGCAATATGATAGCTCAACAAGAATGCAAAACTCAATGCAAAATTCAGAATTGAATTGATATAAATGATAGGATTAAGCATGAAACCAAATGCACATACATGATTATGTGGAATGCAACATATCTTGATACAATGAAATGCAAAATGACTTAATGCAATGTGAAAGATGTAAAAACAAAATGCAACATGATTATTCACATGCCAAATGATGCATAAACATGGCAAAAAAAAAATGCAAGAAACCAAGCTATACACAAAGGAACACCAAAACGCATAATACGCAACATGAACGGAAATGCGTCAAAACGACTCGAAATGGGGGAATGAGCTACTGGAAATGGACCCAAAAATTCCCTAAAATCAATACCTAAACATGTATGAACATTAAAGGCACTAGGAAGCAAGACTAAGCTATCAAATAAGCAAAAAATCCAAAAATTAACAGCGTTATCCGGTTAACCAACCAAATGGTTCACCAATTAACAGACCTAAAAATGCACTGTTTTGTCGCAAAACACATGCGTTAACCGGTTAACACTGATCCAGAATGTGAAAAAAGTTAAGAAATAAGTGATTTTGGCTACAAACTCACTTCTAATGATCCCTTACCTACCTAGGAACATGCTAACACGAATTTCCACTTAATTGGAGCTTATTTACACATGCTAAAACCTATGACTATCTACACCTTAACTTCTAATCCGTTAAAAATCACAAATCGCAAGCAACATATAACGAAAATGGAATCGACCACTAGCAAAGCGAAAAAAGCAGTTAAAGAACGCCAAAAGTGGCAAGATGAAGAGATTAACTTAAAGGAGAAATGATTTAGATCACCCACCTACGAAGCGGAGAAGTGCTTCGGTGAATGTTGCAAGAATCGGAGCTTGATCGAAGAGAAAACCAAGAAAACTGCGAAACCACAAAATAAATGTGTTCTTGATGCTTGAACCTTTGTGCACTTCCGATATGCCGAAATCCTCACAAAAATCAATAACTTCTTCTTCCACAATCCACAAATCAATGGAGGTTGGAGGCTAAGCTTCAAGATCTTCAAGTTTCATTGTGAAACTGGAAGAGCTTTTTTCAAAAAGCTTTGGTGAAAAGAGAAAATGGAGGAAAAGTGATTGTGAGAGAATGCAAAATTTTGAAACTTGTGTGTCCCCTTTGGTTTGGATGAAAATGGATTAAATATGGTTTAGGTTTGGGGCCCAAAAGTTAGGCCTGTGAACCAAAATTATGGTTTGGTAATGAGGTTAGGATTTAGCAATGGAGTTAGGGTTGGTAGTTAGTTAGGGTTAGGGTTGGAGAAGGAATATTCCTTGGAACACTCTAGAAGATGGTAGAACATGGTAGAAGTTTCCAAGGGAAATGGAGTGGAATTGGAATGGAAAAACAAGAGGGAAAGAATGAAAGGAAGTGTGGAAAGAAAGTGGAAGGAAAAGTGGAGGGAAATTTTGAAATTAACCACTCTTCAAATGATTTTCTCCTTTGATTTTTTTTTTATGATTCCTTCATCCTTTCTTGACCAAACTTGAACCATAGGATCATTGAAACCCTAATTTCATGATTTTGATCTTAAAAGTCAAGAGTCGGCCTTTTTTACCTAGCTCGGTTGCCTTTTCTCCGATTCCCCGATTTTCAGTCATCTGGCCAGTCGAACCTCTTCCAGAATGAATTTGTGGATGAAATTTGAACCCTAGGCATTTGAAAACATATACAAGACAAAGGAATCCACTTTGAATCCAAACTTCATGCAGAAGCCCAGTAGAAGTGAAACCCTAATTCGGCCTTTTTCATCAGGAGATGTTGCACTGCTTGCCTCCTCTGATTAAACCACATCTTTCCATGGCTTGTGGCTTCAAATGAAGACTTGTGGGATATTATGGACCCTTTGCACAAGATTGAGAAGCTTTGCAGCCCTTTGATTGCCTTTGTAATGCCTTCAACTGCTCCAATCATTGATCACATACCCCCGCCTCGGCTATGCTTTACATGATGCAATGTTTTTGGTTATTTTATGAATCAATATATGCAAAATGCTATGCAAAATGTTGAGGAACTGAGAGGGCAAATTTTGAGTTATTACACTATCCGATGTGGCTTTTCAACTCAGCGGGTGTACACATTTTTTTTAATTTTTCCCTTATTTTTACCCGAGTCTTTTATTCTGTTTTTAACTCGCCGGGATCCCCTATATTTTCCTGGACTTACATTCTGTTTTTATGTCCAACGGGTCTTTTATGCGAAGTATTTTTTAACTGCATCTGAATTCACAAGAGATAAGAAATCCTCGCCATCCATAGTAGTGAGCATCAGTGCCCCACCAAAGAAAACATTCTTTACTATGAATGGGCCTTTGTAGTTTGGCGTCCATTTGCCCCTGTGGTCTATATGAGGAGGAAGAAGTATTTTCAGAACAAGCTCTCCCACTTGGTATTCACGAGGTCTGACTTTCTGATCGAAGGCTTTCTTCATTCGCTTTTGATATAACTGCCCATTACAGATGACTGCTAATCTTTTTTCTTCAATCAGACTCAATTGATTATATCGAGATCGGACCTATTCTGCTTCATCCGTAAGGATGGTAGTTCAACTTCAACAGGTAGGACAACTTCCATACCATACACAAGCTGATAAGATGTTTCCCCAGTAGATGTTATGATAGAGGTTTGGTACCCATGCAAGGAAAATTGTAGCATTTCGTGTTAGTCTTTGTAGGTGACTACCATCTTTTGCACAATCTTCTTAAAATTCTTGTTAGCGGCCTCAACGGCGCCATTCATCTTTGGCCTGTAAGGAGAAGAGTTGTGATGTTGAATTTTGAAGTCCCGACAAAGTTCTACCATCATCTTGTTGTTCAAATTGGAACCATTATCTGTAATGATTCGCTCGGGAACTCCATATCGACAAATGATATCCCTTTTCAGAAATCGAGCTACCACTTGCCTGGTGACATTTGCATACGAAGCTGCTTCAACCCATTTGGTGAAGTAATCAATGGCTACCAGGATGAATCTGTGACCATTTGAAGCAGTCGGTTCAATCTTTCCAATCATATCAATGCCCCACATGGCGAAGGGCCAAGGTGAAGTCATTACATTCAAAGGATTCGGAGGCACATGCACTTTATCTGCGTAGATCTGGCATTTGTGGCATTTTCTGGTGTAGGCGCAACAGTTTGCATCCATTGTGATCCATTAGTAACCCGATCTTAATAACTTCTTTGCCATTTCATATCCTCCGGCATGGGTACTGAAAGAACCTTCTTGTCATCACATCTGAGCAAGACCGTGTCGAAGAAACTATCGGCTAGCCTTCTTAATGTCTTCTAATCGTTTGACGATGCCCCGGGTGGGTATGTCTGAGTTTCCAAGAAGCATTTGATGTCATGGTACTAAGGCTTGTTATCAGTGACAGTGTCCACAGAGAATACATATGTCGGTCTGTTCAGTCTGGATACCAAAATCCGAGGTACATAATTGGCGACCTATACTTTGATCATGGATGAAAGGGAAGTCAAAGCGTCTGCAAACTGATTCTCATCTCGAGGGATGTATTCAAGCTAAAATGTTGTGAAGAAGGTCAACAATCTCCTTGTATAGTCACGGTAGGGAATCAGATACTCCTGATGAGTGTACCACTTGCCGTTAGTCTGGTTGATTACCAAAGTTGAATCTCCAAATACATTCAAGGTTTTGATCCTAAGGTCAATGGCTTCCTCAAGGCCCATGATACTAGCTTCGTGTTCTGCTTCATTGTTAGTGCAGGAAAAGGTGAGCCTTGCTGAGAAAAGCATATGAACCCCTTTAGGTGTAATAAGCATTGCACCAACCCTACGACTGTTGCAATTAACTGCCCCGTCAAACATCATAGTCTATGCTTCTTCTGGGTCAGGCCCTTCAGTGTGAATAGGCTCTTCACAATATTTTTCTTTAAAGAACATGATGTCCTCATCAGGGAAGTCAAATCTCATAGGCTGGTAATCATCAATGGGTTGTTCAGCCAGATACTCAGATAATACACTGCCCTTGATGGCTTTCTGAGAGGTGTACTGAATGTCATATTCTGTTAGAATCATTTGCCACTTGGAAATCCTTTCGATAAGTGTTGGCTTCTCAAATATGTACTTGAATGGATCCATCTTTGAGATGAATAAGGTAGTATGAGTCAACATATACTGTCTTAGTCGGCGAGCAGCCCACGCTAAAGCACAATAAGTTTTCTCAAGCAGTGAATAACGTTGTTCACAATCGGTAAAATTTTTTCTTAGGTAGTATATTGCATACTCTTTTCGACTAAACTCGTCATCTTGGCCCAACACACACACCATTGACTCTTCTAATACTACCAGATACATGATTAGAGGTCTTCCTTCGACAGGAGACATGAGAATTGGAGGTTCTTGCAGATATTCTTTGATCTTGTCAAAAGCTCCACCTGACTGTTTGCTCTTTTCTTAACAGCTTGAACAAGGGTTCGCAGGTTGCAATGAGATGAGATATGAACCTTGAGATGTAGTTCAATCTACCTAAGAACCCTCGAACTTCTTTCTCAGTCTTAGGTGCAGGCATTTCCTGAATAGCTTTGACTTTATCGGGATCAACCTTTTTCATTTACAATAAAACCCTGTAGCTTACCAGAACGTACCCCGAATGTGCATTTGTTAGGGTTCAACCTTAACTGATACTTTCTCAGACGCTTGAAAAGTTTCAATAGGTTTACCAAATGCTCTTCCTCTGTTTGGGAATTAGTTTTCATGCCATCCACGTAGCACTCAATTTCTTTATGGATCATGTCGTGGAATAACGTTACCATAACCCGTTGATATGTTGCACCAGCATTCTTCAGACCGAACAACATTACTTTGTAGCAGAACATGCCCCATGGTGTGATGAAAGTGGTCTTCTCCATGTCTTCAGGTGACATCTTGATCTGATTGTATCCAGAAAATCCGTCCATGAAGGAAAATACCGAGAACTGAGTTGTGTTGTCTACCAATACATCAATGTGAGGTAATGGGAAATCATCTTTCGGGCTTGCTCTGTTCAAATCTCGGTAATCGACACACATACACACCTTGCCATCTTTCTTGGTACGGGTATACTGTTAGCAACCCAAGGCGGGAAACTAGTTACAACGAGAAAATCGGCGTCCCACTGCTTTTGTACTTCCTCTTTGATTTTCATGGCCATGTCCGGGCAAGTACGGCGCAATTTCTGTTTAAATGGAGGACAATCCTCCTTCAATGGCAGCTTGTGCATGACAATATCTGTATCCAAACCCGACATATCTTGATAGGACCAAGCGAAGACATCGACATACTCTCGTAGCATACTGATAAGTTGTTCCTTTACCGGAGCTTGCAGACTGGCCCCACTCCTCGCCTCTTTCACATCTTCCTCGGTACCAAGATTGATAGTCTCAACCTCCTCCTAATGAGGAACAATCACCTTTTCCTCTTGTCTCAATAACCTGGCTAACTCTTCAGGTAAATCGTAGTCTTCTTCAACCCCTTCATCTGCTTGATTAATCGGATTGTCGAAGTCATACAAGGTCATAGCAGTTTCGTTGTCGGTGCGATCTGGAGGGCTATCTCTGCAAGGGTTGAGATTTGGTCATTTTAGTGATTGATTTTATCTTATTTAGAAAAAGTGAATAAAGTTTATTAAGAAAACATTGCCATTTATTTTTTTGTGCGAAAACAAAATGAAAAGACGGTGAGCGAAAAGATTGTTTCCAAAAAGATGTCCATTGTTCATTAATATTCAATTTGCACAAATATATATGACCCTATTACAAAATGAGTCCCGACATCTTGGGCAAGATGCAGGACTTTGATGCATGCTTAAAACAAGAAATAATAATTACTCTACAACAGTAACCCTTAAAATTTCCTGGGAAGACTAGTTGAGGACTTGTCGGCCCGAGACTCTTGGACGAATCCAGCTTTCCAGGTTGAAGTCGCTTTCAGCCTCGTCTTCCACATTTTTGATAGCATTCGGGGTCAGCATTCCCCCACTCACAAACTTGGGAGCTTCGGCAGCCTCCTCTTGCACTTGTTGGGATGATTTGTAACCCAACCCGAATTGTCTTCTTTCATCTAAACCTTTAGCAGCTTGCCCCAACCTTGGGAATTCCCTTCTTCAACAACCTTCTGATCCTATTTGTAGGAAGCAATTGAGCTTCCCATCCTTTCCTCTTGGGATGCAGAAAACACCTCAGTTGTTGCTTCGTTGATATTCAAAGCTTCAAAACCCTGACTCATGGTTACATGGATTTCTCCATCCATCTCTATGTACTTGTACATAGCGAGGTGACTGACAAAGATGTCTTATTCTCCACAAATTTTGATAATTTGACCATCCCGCTCATATTTTAACTTCTGGTGAAGGGTAGACGTTACCACGCCGGCGGCGTGAATCTAGGGTCGACCCAACAAACAACTGTAGGCAGGCTGTATGTCCATCACATAGAAGGTAGTTTTGAAAACTTGTGGGCCAATTACCACAGGCAGCTCAACCTCTCCGAGAACCAATCTCTTAGAACCTTCAAAAGCTTTGACAACTAGGTTGCTCGGATGGAGTGCAAGAGCATCATACTCCAGCTTGACTAATTCTTTCTTTGGCAACACATTGAGTGATGATCCGGTATCAACAAGGACATGAGAAAGTATGGCACCTTTGCATTCCAAAGTGATATGCAAAGCATTGTTGTGATTACGCCCTTCCATAGTCAAGTCATTATCGGTGAAACCTAGTCCATGACTAGTATTTACGTTTGCAACCACCATTTCTAACTGATTGATTGTGATCTCTTTAGGCACATAAGCTGCACGCAAGACTTTGAGTAGTGCATTCCAGTGAGCCTCGGAACACATGAGCAGAGATAGAATGGAGATCTTGAAGGGTGTTTGGTGGAGCTGATCCACAACCTTGTAGTCACTTCTCTTGATAATCCTCATAAACTCCTGTACATCCTGATCAAATAGTGTCTTATGAGTTTCTTTTGCAGTTGGTTCTTTTGGCACCACACTTATGCCTTTTGCTTTGGCAGCGGCTTCTGCTTCAGCATTAACTCTGGGAAATTGTAAAGCGAAGAGACGTCCGCTCCGAGTGAAGCCTCCGTCTCCCCCGACATTGTCAATTTGTGGAGCAGATGTTGAGGAGTCCAGAGTGATCTTTCTTCCGTGGAAGTAAAGATCCGAACCATAATTCCAAGGCATGACATTGTTGTTATCATAAGGAATAGGTCCAGGCACTGTGATGGTCACTGGACTAACTGCATCAGAAGAAGGAGTTGTGATCGTTTGTGGATCATAGTAGATGGTGACAGGAGATCTGATCGAAGATGGTGCAGGTGCAGGAAATTATTGATGTTGAGGAGGGTGTTGTTGAAAATTGTTGTTGAGAGAATCTGGAACATGAATTATTGCTAGATCATAATAAATGGTAACTGTTGAGATGTCGTCACTGGTGGTGTTTTCTGTTGTTGTAGAAGACTTTGTTGAGATAATGTTTGCTGGTGGTGTAGGAGGGATTTTTGTTGCAGTTGTAGAAGATGGAATCGTTGATGTGATCTGTAGAATGCCTTCTCTGATAAGATTGCTGATACCTTTTCTCAGATTTGCACAACCATTGGTAGAAACTTTGCAAGCTTCACAACAGGCCTCACAACCTGGAAACACTTGGCACTTCAATAGATGAGCTTTCACTTCGGCCAGTGGTGTTTGAATGTTTGCAATGTCATCAATCAGAATTGCTGGTTGGTCTTCCTTAATAGCATTAATCATCGGTCCACCGTGATTCAGTATATGATTCCTTGTGACATTTGGTTGAGGTGCAAAATTCAAAGCTTTGGAATCAATCAGATCTTGGACTTTCATGTGCAAGGCCCTGCATTTATCTGTTGAATGGCCAGGTGCATTGGAGTGAAAAGTACATCTGGCGTTGACATCATAATTCCTTGGAAGATTCGAGGATCTGGTGGAGCCAAAGTCCTTAGTTCAGTCATATTAAGTTTCAATAGCCGCGGGAGTAAGACTGCATAGGGCATCGGGATGGGATCGATCACCCTATTAACCTGAGAAGGCCTTTGTTGGAAAGGACATTGTTGTTGGTTGTTGTTGTTGTTGTAAGATCTTTGTTGCTGTTGTGGAAACTGTTATTGCTGAGGATACTATTATTGCTGAGGTGCTGGAGCAGGAATGGTAACTGCGGCCACTGATCTTTGCAAGAATTGGGGCGTACCTCTGTTAACATGCATTGCATTAGTCCCTCATGTTCTTCTGGGCCCGGAGAATAGTTTCCTTGCGTTGTTGGATCTAGCACCATTGTCAGAAATCTTACCCATCTTCAATAGGCTTTCAATTCTCTCTCCCTCTATAACCAAATCAGCAAATCTAGTAGAAGAGAAGGCAGTAAGTCTATCAATATATGTTCCTTGCTGGGTGTTCATAAACATATCAGCCATTTCCCTTTCAGACATAGGTGGCTGGACAGTGGAAGCAAGTTGTCTCCGCCTTTGAGTGTATTCACAGAAACTTCCTCTTGAAGATTGAGACATACCCATCAGGAGGGTCCTATTGGGAGCCATATCCAGGCTGTACTGATATTGGCGTATAAAGGCCTCGTCTAAGTCCTTCCAGTTTCTGACATTAGCCCTTGATAGGTGTGAATACCACTCTCTGGATGCCCGAGTTAAACTATCTTCAAAGTAAAACATCCACAATTTCTCATCCATGGTATACACTTTCAATCTTCCCAGGAAAAGATTGTAAATGGGTACGAGGACAGGAGGTACCATTGTACTTTTCAAAGCATGGAGGTTTGAACTTATGGGGAATCCTTACTCCCTCGACTAGGCCCATATCCATCACATCAAATCCCAAGGAGTTCTGGGATTCAAAGGATCTCAGCTTCTCAGATATCTCGTCCAGACGACGATCATAAACCTCATCATCCCCAACACCTAACACTGTAAACTGCTCATCCTGAGGATCTTCCTGTAGAACATGATCTCCAGTATTTCTCTGGGTATTTCCAATAACATTGACTTCAGGGTTGATGTGGGGCCAAACTCTGGTGGATTTGTTTGCGGCTGATTGCGCGCGTTGTTACTAGTACCTCCAGTTCCTGCATGGTTATCTTCTGGAGTTTGCCGCTCAACTAACTCCCTTAATCTTTCCTGGGTCTATGTTAGCCCAGTCATCACAGCCATGAATTGATTCATCTGAGTCCTCACTTTTGTCCTCACATTAGTCATCTTAGTCCTCACATCTGTCAGTTCTTGTTGTAACTGATCCATTTGTAGACTCAGAAGGTTGTGTCTCGTTGGATATCTGTGGATGCGATTGACGGGAAAGACCCTCCTGCGAGCAATATTTCCTGAAACAGTCAACAAGGTGAGAAAACAACAACAAAACTCCTGCAACACAAAGAATATGAAGTTAGCCTACAATGCAATATGTTTATTTGTCTTCAGAGGGTATCCGGTTTGGTTCCTGGTTTTGACCTTCCAGACCTATGGGGAATCAAGATGTTGAAGCAGATAAAGTCCATGAGAAAATCTAATACATAATCATAAAAGTACAACTCTTCCAGATAATGCTCAACTCTTGCCTTTTGAATCTTTGCTTCCTTGCATGCATTCTTCAACACAAGTTCCCCTGCTCGGGCCTTCCTGATGTAATCGTCAGTCTTCTCGATCTTGGTTACATGCTCGATGCGTAGATTCTCTAACCTCTCAATGTTTAGACGTCCATCATTCCTTTCCAAAGGGTCTTCTTCAAAGCTTCAGCTAACTGGGCATTTCTTTCTTTCAACTTTTCAAACTCTTCCAAACTGACTGTGGCCATGGGCTCAACTGCTGATGACCCTGGTACATCTTCCAGGGTGAATGACATACGAGTAACCTGTCCTCTGATGCGAGACCATTCAGTGTACTGAGCAGAAGCTATGGTGTTGAATTTCCCCAAAATAGTAGTCCCTTTAGTCTGTATATTTTCCAAAGCCCAGGTTGCTTGTTGGACAATGGCATGATTGCTCTGAAAGGTACAATAAAGAGATTCTGCTAAGTCCTTCTCCCTTGGTGGATGTATCAATGCATATCCCAACTGTCTTTTGAAAAGTAAAGGATTTTAGTTGATGCAACCCTTCACTCCAATAAGTGGCACATTTAGGTATTGCCCACAGCTTGTTATTATGTCTCGGCCCTTGGTGTTCTGAGTACACCACCTGATATCTTCTGAAGTAAGGGCAATCATCCTCTTATCCCAATTCCTTGATTTATGTGGATTCAGGAAAGCTTTCGTCTTCGGCATATATCTTATCAACCAACTGTAGAAGAGAGGTGTACAACGTCTCACTAGTCTCCCTCTCTGTTTCTCATTCCTCTAATGAACTGAGTAGTAAAAGTCTCCTAACAAGGTGGGAACTGGGTTCTTGAGCATGAAGATGTGGATGGAATTTTCTCTTACAAACTTAGGCTTGTCTGCAAACAAGATGATACCATAAATACTAAGAGCTAGGAGAGCACACACAGTCTCCCAATTCCCTACTGCAGCTTGCTTTGTAGCCTGAGTGATCAAGAAATCCAAATGAAGTCCTGGGATTCCAGCCTTAGAAGTTAGGTGCTCATCAATAGTAGCTACTTCCATATGTAGTGCCTTAGCTATGTCTTCATAATTTGGAGGGGTCATTTCAGGGTTGAAAGGGATTCCTCTTCTGATTGGGACACCCAATAACATAGAATACTCTTCCAACAAAGGTCCAATCTGAATATATGGGAAAGTGAAGCAACGGAGAGGAGGGTCATAGAACTGAAGATAGGTGTGAATCATGCTCCTCTGTGATGTGTCCAAGTCCATGATCATGTCCAGGATCCCACCATAGAGCACTCAGAATAAGGGAACATGATCAGGGGTGATAAGATTCTGTATCTGTCTGATTCCTGCTAGAGGATACTCAAAGAAGTGGTAGGTGATGTTGCTTTTTCTGGTTGATTCCATGCTGAAGGAGACAACTAAAGAGGATAGCTGAAGTGTTGAAGCAGATAAGATGAGCAGAAGAATGGTCAAAACCAAACCAAGAAGAGAAGGAGACAACTGAAGAGGATAGCTGAAGTGTTGAAGTGCAATATGATGTATGTTTATCATATGCAAGGGTTTGTGATCATGTGCTGGATTATCTGGTGCTCTTGGTAGGGTCCATGAGTGTTCAAAGTTTCAGATGAAGGCTGAGAACTAGTAACCAGGTGGGGGACTCAAATAAAGGGTTAATGATCCAGGGTTTCAAAGAATTCGTCCAAAATAGTAAAACCTTAAAACAAATTCCAGTAGCAAGGTATGTTGAGGTCAAGGGTTCCTGCAAACCTGTAAACAACCCAACCCACTTACAGGTATTGTTCTAGAATAAAGATCCTCAGATTCGGATTTATTATGAGAAGTGTAAACACTTCTAACATGGAGGTACAATGTTTACCCTAATCATAAAGGATCCTCCTCTAATTCACCTCATATGCTGAAGGTCATCTAAAAAGGTCATCCAGACTTAGCAGGCTTCCCAGATAGACCTAGCCCTACAGGAGATCTGTAGCACAGAGTTCTCAAGAAGAAACCCATGTCTGAACCGTGTTTTCATATTCCCGCACCAGACCGAAATGGAATGGGAAAGAATATGAAGCCACTCTAATCCTATGTCTGTCACTCAGGCCTTTGTGTTGGACCTTTCTCACTGGAATATCTCACCCACCAAGATAACAACAAATCCAACACAATGATATGACAATAATAAATGAAATGCAGAAAGCAGTAATTGAAAGCGATAAAGTAAATGCAATAAATAAAGCTGTATAGGAAGCAATAAAAATAAAGAAAAAAACATAAACACAAATAACACATAACACCCCAGATAAACACAAACAAACAAGCACTAGGAGAAACCCACAAGAGAACCAGAAGCCCTGGTTGCAAAGATCCCCTGCAGAGTCGCCAAGCTGTCGCTCCCCAGACTTTCGTCCCGGTGCAAACGCGAACGGTCGGCGATGTTGGAGGTTGAGGTTGAATAGAGTCGTCAGCTAGGTATTTTTATCCCTAAGGAAAGGTAATGCTGCATAAACCTAGAAAAAAGGTGGATAAGATGGTTGTGAACCAAATAAACTGAGTAAGGGGGTTGGTTACGACCTGGGAAGGTATTAGCACCCAGATCGTCCGTTGTACTTGACGGGATCCACGCTTACTTGATTGTGTTTAAAATGGGGATAATATATTTGCTAAATTGTGCATAAGGAGCTAGGGAGAAAAGAATGTACAAAGTGTCAGTTCAAAAGGAAAGTGAATACTCAAAACTGAGGCTAAGGAAAGACAAACTGGGAGGAGGAGAGGGGGAAGACAAAGAGACTTTTGTTCGATAACTGTTCAGTTATGCCTACATATCCTCTCGTGCAATGAGGAAGTAGAACACCGTAGTTTGAATCAAAGAGACTTAGATGATTTTTTGTGAACTTCTTACTTGTCTATGCTCAAGTGTGTGACTCGTCTGGCTCGAGTGCTATTTCTCTTGCATTAGACGGAAGAAGCGAGTTCTTGTTTTCAGAGTGAGTGTGATGAGAAAAGAATCCCGGAGGAGACGTTTATTGTTTGTTTTTGTGTTTTCAGTTTTTTATTGCTTTTGGTGTTTTTCATAGGATGATGAGCTTAAGCCTAAATCAAGGGTTTGTAAACTCATTATATCCTTCCTGACTAGGGATAATAAGTCTACTTAAGTATGAGATGGAAATCACAACTTAATTACCATGATGATATAGGATTAAGATCATTAACCTACTTTGGTAATTATTAAGAGTTTTTGGGTTTTTGTTTAGTGTTAAGTAATGAGGTTAATCTCCAATCAAAGATTAGTGAACTCATTACACCATCGTAAGAGATGGATGATAGATGAGAACACTTAAGCTGAGGAAGACTCCTCAACTTAATCCATGGTTAGGGATTAAATTCATTATATAACAAGCCTTTATTAAGTGGATTTTAATTAAAGGGTGAGATTAAGAAGTGGATTTTATGTTTGTAAGACTAACTTGAGGGGGACTTGTCCATTAAACACTAAGGTTAGTCCCTCTAAACCATAAGGAAAAGATGTAACCCTAATATAAGGCCCAAGTTACAAGCTTAAGTCTTAATAGTTATTAGGTGTTTTTGATTAGGAGATGTAAACAAATTAAAGGTTTAACACTAAGGATTAAAGTTATACACTTCATCCTAAGATAAGGATACAAGTATAACCCTAATTCAAAGTTCTAAAGCTTTAAGTGTTTAGCCTCTGATTATGAGATGAGAAGAGAGACTCAAGGAGACTCAAAGGTAAAAGACTATGAGATACTATGTACAACCCTAAAGTTATCATGCTTGGGTGTTCCTATGGTTTGTGAGGCTTAAGAGAAAGATCTTCAGGAGGCCACCAAGGAAGAGAAGCAGATGAAAAAGAGAAGAGAGAGGAGAATAGGTTACTTACTTCCTGAATGATCATACAAAGGATGAGATGCAAAACATGATGCATATGAATGATCATACAAAGGATGAGATGCAAAACAAACATGTTAGGAGCTTAGAAACACATGGATACACATGAAAAGAAATGAATGCAAAGCATACCAAATGAATGAAGAAATGATCAAGCAATGTTCAAACATGTCTCAAGATGTCTAAGATGGCATACAAGTGAATGAAATGCTATGACAAGTTCACATGATGAGGATATGCAAAGATGAATGCAAATGAACATAGAAAATTAGGGTTTTAAGACAACATGAGATGCACATGGTCAAAACAGAAGGAATACACATGATAAAAATTTGAAAATGCACTCAAATGAACCCTAAACACTCTTGAGATCACTCCCCAAAGATGGAGGTCAGAAGCTAAACCTAGGAAAAGATATGCATTTTCTAAGTTAGCTAGGGTTTTTTGGTACTTCTTCATGAAAAATGTCAAACAATTTGAAAATGCAATAAAAAAAATATGAGTTAAATACCCTAGATACTACATGCAAAGTGTGAAAGAATGCAAAAAGAACAAAATGTAAACTCATCTTGGTTGATCATAAATGATTTTTCTAAGTTAGGGTTAGAAAATAGGCAATTTTAGAAACCCTAATTCAAACTAAAGTGTGAAAATGTGATCAAACCTAAAATGAATTAATTAATTAAATAAAACATTAAAATGATTTAAAAATACATTTTTAATTCAAAAATTAAAAATAAAAATGTTTTTGAGTTTTGAAAAATATTTGAAATGAAAATGCAAAGTTTCATGATTTTAGAAATTAATTTACTATTTTAAATAAATGTGTAAAATAAAATGCAAGAAAATAAAAGAAAATTAAAAAGTAAGCCAAAGGGACGATTCAGGTTGAGAGATGAGAGGATCTAAGACTGAGGGCGTGAGTCAACTGGACCTGGCGTGGGGTGATCAAGTGGTCCAGATTCAAAACTATGCTTGGTGCGAGATCCTGTGGCTGGGATTAAACCTATCTAATTAACTTAATTATATTTAATTAAATCATGATTTATTTAATTAATTATATTAGGGTTTAATGATGTGATCTAAGCCGCTCACGTGCGTAATTAAAACAGATCCAAGGGTGGAGATTAAATCTGGAGAATTAATTAAGATTATGGCAAAACAAATTCAGGTGACCGGAGAGGAGCTCCCGTCGTCTTCTCCGGCGACACAAAATCCCTAAGTCTCTCTACAAGCTACCTCAAGCCCCCAAAATCTCCATAATCCATCCTCTAACAACACTAAACAAGAATCAAGCCACAAAATTAATTTATTTTTCATGAATCAACTAAATCGAATCAAACAATTTTTAGGTTAAAAATTTCAGAAGCTTCATACATTCTTGTTTTTCAACCATTTTCAAAAATACAAAGCACAAATGATCAATGGATCATGCTTTTTCACATTGGAACTTAAAATAGGAGTTCTGGAAAAATGATTCAAGAGAGCTACCTGAGCTGAAGCTTTTTAGTTTGGTGCTTTCTGGACCTCTCCCTTATGCAATCCAACCCCTTTGAGTCCCCTGGCGCGATTGAGAAACTTTGCAAGAGCTTAAATGACCTCCTTTGAGAGTTTCATTTCTGCTAAAGCAGAAATCGTGTTTTGGTTTGAGGGTGTTTTAGGCCATGGCAATGGGTGCTTTGTGTTCTATGGGATGATTTTGAGTTGATTGGTGGAAAATGTTTGTAAGTTTGAGGCTTGTGCAGTGAGATTCGAAGAGATGAAATTTTGGCCAATTTTTGTGATTCTCCACTCATGGAAGGTTTCAGGCTTGTGTCTTGTATTCCTTGAGGTCCCAGGGTTCACATAAGTAATACTGATTGGCCAGAGAGTGGGTGGTGGCATAGTGTGATTGGAATGGGTGATTTTGCAAAAAAGTCAAAGTTGGTGAACCATGAGCATGGCTGTAGTCAGAGATGATTTGAAGACATGATCTGCTTCAGCTAAGTTTTAGGAGGGCCCTTAGATGGTTTGAGATGATCTGCAGCACTTGATTCATGAGATAGCAAGACTTTTGCATTTTTGCCTCTTTGAAAATTTCTTGAAAAATTAGCTATGAAACTTGTGAAAGAAGGCATAAATTTGGTCCAAATATGTTGCATAATCATGGTATGGTACTTAGAAATGGATTAGAGGTTGTTAGAAGACTTGGAAATCAAATTTGCAAAATTCCCTCTTTGGCACATATTGAAAATTATGTGATTTTTGCCAAATTTGAATCATCATAACTTGAGTTGTAGGATGAATCAAGAGGAGTTCTTGTACTTTTTGAAAATGGGAAGATCCAATCTTCAACTTTCATGTTTGAAAAAATTTCATTTGAAGCATTTTTGATCAAGAAAAAGGAGGTTGAAAATCTTTCCCAAAATGGAAAGTTTTCATTAATAGTCATATGACAAAAATGGCAAGTTTGCAAATTGCTTGAAATTCTTAAATCTTGTGAATTTCTAACCACTTATAAGATCAAATAAAGATCATGGAACTTCAAAATGATGAAGATGACCCTTTGGTACCATTTGTGGGGGCCTCAGATGCCCTGATTTTGCTTTTCTTGCACAATAAGTTACCAGTTGATCAGATGACTTCCATAATGAATTTCTTCATCAAATTTGATACACATGCTCCTTATAACATATATAGACCAATGAAATCAAGTATGACCAAAAAATTTGAGATTAAGGGCCTCAAACCCAAAACCGAATTTATGGTCATCTGTGTAGAAAACCCTAGCCTGCCTGGACATCTTTGCAATGCTTTGTGACATTTTGACTTTTTAGAACCCCGGGGAGCATATTATGATCATAGAACACACATGGACCTTCTTGAAAAGCTTCAAGGCCTTTGAGATGGCTCATATCATTTCTTTGGATTCTCCTGATCACAAACCCTAATTGTGCAACTTATGCAGTGAAGCAAACTATGCAGTGTGAGATGATATGCTTATGTAATGCAATATGAAAAGATCACAAGCCATGGTGTGAGAAAAAGGAGAGGGAAAATTTGGGGTGTTTACACATACCTTCTTTGATGCATGAGCAGCCCCAACTTTGTCTTTTGGAACTCTATGCCTAAGAAGTATGTCATAGCACCAAGGTCACTCATTTCAAATTCCCTCATAAGATCTTGCTTGAACTTTGTAATGTATAATTCACAACTTATGGTAATCAACAAATCATCCACATATAGACAAAGAATGATCACCCCTTCGCTAGCACCCGTTTTCACATACACCTCATGCTCGGACACACATTTCTTGAAACTAATATCGTTAAGAAAACCATTTATGCGTTTGTTCCAAGCTATTGGAACTTGTTTCAAACCATAGAGTGCCTTCCTCAACTTGTAGACTATTTCCTCTTGGTCTTGAACAACAGAACCCGATGGTTGTCCCACATACACCTCTTCATTCAATGGATCGTTCAAAAATGCCGATTTTACGTCCATTTAATATAACGGACAACTGTCGGTATTTGCAATCGCAACAACTAACTGGATGGTTTCATGCCTTGCAACTGGTGCAAATACCTCATCGAAATCAATGCCTTCCTTTTGCAAAAATCCCATTGCCACTAATCGAGCCTTATGCTTGATTATCTCACCTTTCAGATTTGCTTTCACCTTGAAGACCCATTTCACACCAATTGCCTTTTTACCTTTCGGTAAATCGACCAACATCCAAGTATTGTTTTTCTCAATTGATTCCAGCTAATCCTTCATTGCACTCATCCATTTTGGATCGCTTAATGCCTCCACCGTATTCACTAGTTTGGATTCAGCCATTAAAGCGAAATGGATGAGATCACCATCATGATTGATCTCTCTATCACGGAATATCTCAATCTCGGAGTCTTTGAGGCATACCTCCCTGCCTCGTTGGTCGTCTATTCGTTTCACCATCCTCCGTTGTGAATGGTTGCTATCCAAGATCATTAATAGGCTGGATTTCCTCCCAAGAAATCGATTTCTGGGCCTGAATTTTGACTTCCAGCAGCATAAGGGGCTCTGTCACGGGCTGGAAATCGATTACCTTATTTGGAAAATTGATTTCCTGTACAGAAACAACAGAAATTGTTTTGTCAAACATCCGAATTTCATCCACAATCACGTCCCGACTTACCACAATCCTCTTGCTACTCATATCAAACAATTTTTAGCCTCCGGTAGGATGATATCCAACAAGTAACAACTTTTCACCCTTATCATCAAGCGTCTTTATAAGCTGCCCGGAATGTGTCGAAACGCAACCGAACCGAAAACGCGCAAGTGACTCAAACTCAGTTTGAATCCGGACCATACCTCTTCTGGATTTATCTTTTCCAGCTTCTTTGTCGGACACCTATTCAACAAATAGGCAGCTGTAGATACCGCTTCACCACAAAGCTCTTTCGATAAATTTTTCCCTTTTAACATGGTTCGTACCATGTTCATGATTGTCCGATTCTTTCTCTCTGCAATTCTATTTTGTGTTGGAGTGTAGGGAGGCACCACCTCACGGATTATCCCCACATCATTGCAATAGCTCATAAACTCATCAGATGTGAATTCACCACCACCGTCCATTTTGAGAGTTTTGAGCTTTTTACCGCATTGGCGCTCAACCATTGACTTAAACCGTTTGAACACTTCAAACACCTCACCCTTCCTCTTAATGAGGTAAATCACGAACTTCCTACTAAAATCATTAATAAACGTGACAAAGTATCGATTGCCACCGTAGGAATTGACTTGCATCGGTCCGTATACATCGGAATACACCACGTCAAGGTGATGCTTGGTCATATGACCCGCATCCTTGCTGAAATTATTCTTGTGTTGCTTCCTGTGAACACACGCGTTACATATTTCAGCTGGAATATTATTCCTTGGCAGCTCGGACATCATACCATGTCCTTGTAACGCGTCGAGATCACGAAAGTATAGATGACCGAAACGCTAGTGCCATAACCATTCCTCACGACTTGCAGCAGTAACTAAGCACCTATGCTCCATAACTTTCAACTCAATCTTAAAAGTTCTATTGGCATCCATAGGAGCCTTAAGGATCAAAACTCCATTTTGGTCCAAAACGCGCAATACTTTGTTTTCCATGCGAATTGTGTAATTCCTTTCAAGTAATTGGCCAATGTTTAAGAGGTTGCACTTAATTCTAGGAATATACAAAACGTCCTTGATCAAGGAATGACCACCATCCCTCCTCATGATCAAGACATCACCGACACCGTCGATCGCCAAAGTCGTATTATCCGCGAATCTCACTCTGTTTCGCGTGGCTTTATTGATCTTCACGAACCAATCTTTTCTACCCGTCATATGCGTCGAACAACCAGAATCCAAGTATCACTCATCACTACCTTGGACTCCATCTCGAACCGTTACTAATGCATTTTTCTCCGAACGTATTTTCTGCAGTTTTTCTGCACTGCAGTAGTTGCTGTCCAACAACTTTCTAATGTTGCCCATGCCATTATTCTCCTCTGTAATCACCACAAGAAGTATGCTATCATCATCCACTTCTTTCCTAGAAACCTTAGCTTCATCCGCATCACTCTCCTTGCGCTTGAAATGACAATCTCTTGAGAAATGTCTAAGCTTTTGACAATTGTAACATCTCTTGGTACTTTTGTCGAGCAGCTTGTAGTTTCCTTGACTACCATCCTTGGAGGTCCCTTCTCCTATTTGTCCTCTTGAATTTTGTGGATCTTTTCCACCAAAATTTTGGAAATTCTTCTTATCTCTAGAAGACCATTTCCCTTTCGATCTCTTATTCTTCTCATTGAAACGAGCTTGCAAAGCCACTTCCGCTTTTGCCTTATCGTTTCCTCTTTCATCCATCCTTTGTTCACGAGCTTCCAATGCACTTTGTATTTCATCCTTCGTCATGGTCTTGAGATCCTTTGATTCTTCAATTGCAACAACAATGTTGTCGAATCTTGACGTTAAAGAAAGAAACACCTTCGACACAATGTTTTCCTCCGAAACCGACTCACCGCAAGCCTTTATTTGATTCACCAAACGCGTCACACGCGTTATGTAATCGTTGACCGTTTCCTTCTATTCCATTTGGAGTAATTCAAACTGCCTCTTGTGAGTTTGTAACCTCACCACCTTTGCCTTGTTAATTCCCGCATACGCCATCTCAAGTATATTCCAAGCTTTCTTCGCCGAGTCACAATCACCAACCTTTTCGAAGTTGTCTTCATCGACATAAGAATGTATAAGAAGAGAGCCTTGTAGTCTTTCTTCTTCTCTTATTTGTGAGTGGCTTGTTCGGCAACTGTAGCCTCTTCAACAAGAGGGGTAACACCGGTAGTAATCACATCGAGCACATCTTGGTAGCCAAACAAAACTTTCATTTGTTTGCACCATTTGTTGTAGTTCTTTGAATCAAGAATGGGAAGATTGGTGGGGATCTTGTCGTTTGAAACGGACATTGCATCGGAATAGGATCGAAACCAAGGCTCTTGATGCCAAATGTTGTAACAAGCACAAACGCTTGTATGTGAATCAATGGAGGTGATGGACAATTTTGGTGAAATTGGAGGATTGGGGAAGATGAAGTTTAGAGAGAATAGAGATTAATTGAGAGGGTAAAAAATCCTATGGCATTAATTCATTCAACATGTTACAAAATATATATATATATATATATATATATATATATATATATATATATATATATATATATATATATATATATAGTGCCTACTAACACTACACAAAGTAACAAACAAAAGCTAAACAAAACAACCTAAAAACCGAAGTATTTTTCTGATTTTTCCTACAGCATTCTGGCAGCTTTTCCAAATAGCTTATGATCATAGTTACATCGTATTTGACTTATATAACATCCAACGCCAATTACTAGAACAATTACGGTAATGAACTGATGGAAATCGTTAAAGGGCGATCTAAATCGGAAAAAAAAAACCAGAAAATCGACGATTTTAGTGAACCGACAATTTAATTTAAAAAAAAATATCAAATCCGGGATTACAATTTTATTATTTTAATTTATTACTAAATGTCAATTATTAAACTCTTTAAATATAAATTGTTATAGATCAATTAAATTTGGATTAACCCAACATTGAATTAATTTTTCCTCCTTCGAACTAAATTTATTAGAGGTCGAAGTTATTTTGTTATAATTTGTGCAATTAGATTACGTTGCAATCAGAATTTGCTTACAATTAGACTTTGTTCAAATTTTATTTCGATTTGTATTTTGTGGTATTTTGTTGTGTGTAATAATTATGTTTAAAATTTGAATTTAAACTCTAAACTTATGAAATTATGATATTTTTAATTTTTTTAGGTACTAGTGATATTTTTAAAGACTGGGTCATCCAATTCGACTGGTTAATACCTATATAGTTTTGTTATAGTGACATATTTATTCAATTGAATTTTCCTATTTTATCTGATTTAGTCACGTGGTTCGACCAACGACTCAGTCGTTCGAGCAATGAACCAGTGATCCAATACCCTCATTTGTTCATTGATCAGTCTGATTTTTAAAACATTAGTTTAAAAATAAATCAATCCCTATTATTTTTATATTGTGTATTGGGAAAAACCCAAGTCCCACATTGGCTAAATATATAACTCACAAAGGGTTTAAATAAGGTGACACTCCTCACCTTACCAACCAGTTTTGTAGGGTGAGTTAGGTCAAACTCTAATTCTAACATGGTATCAAGAGCCTATCGATTCGGGCCACCCACCATTTAATATGCGCACCAAGCCCAAGATGTGCTGGGCGCAAGGGGGTGTATTGGGAAAAACCCAAGTCCCACATTGGCTAAATATATAACTCACAAAGGGTTTAAATAAGGTGACATTCCTCACCTTACCAACCGATTTTGTAGGGTGAGTTAGGTCAAAATCTAATTCTAACATTGTGGAATAATGAATTTTATGATAGAAAAAGAAAAAAAATAATTTATTAACATTTAATTAAAAATAATAAAATTTTATCTTTGAACCTTTATGAGAGATCCATAATAGATACACCGATAATCTTATTGTGAATTTTCTTAAAAAGATTTTTCGAATTTATAATAAATTTTAATTTACCTTATTGTAAATGAAGAGTCTAATGCCACTACAAACGTGTCTAAGTTTATTTCATTTTTCATTTGTCAAGTATTGTACTTCTTTGCCAATTAAGAAAATCTTGCCTGTGACAGTTATAGTTTCTTCAAAGGCATATTATAGTATTTGCATGAAACACACAAGCTAATACACAATGAGTAAAAACCTTATTTAACTTTTCATTCTAAGGGAAATCAATTTTTAGCTTTTCACAAATCCTAAAAGAGCACAAGATAAAAATCATATTAATTCTTATTGATCCTCTCAAGGCAATTTGAAAGGAAAATGTCTAGTAGAATCATTGAATGAGTAATTAAAACCAAAGCACTTAATATTTTAATAAATTAACTTTAGGGTTATCTCACCTTTTTTAATAGCATCCATGCTATATTGTAAACTAATATATTATTAAGCTTACCACATTAAAATAAACTAAAAAAATAAAACACCATCTTATGTAGTTTCTCAATCTTACTATAAATTTTCTAACATCTATAACCTTTTGACTCAAGTTATTTATAACTCACTTTTCTCTCCATTGCATTATTTATGTCTTATAGTTATTTCCCCATTACTTTCCAAAGAAAAATGGAGTACTCCCAAAACCCTAATAAATCTGAACAAATAAGATGGAGCTCAGATGATAGTCCACCACAAGCTAGATCCTATTCTTGCACTTTTTGCAAGAGAGGATTTTCAAATGCACAAGCATTAGGAGGCCACATGAATATCCATAGAAGAGATAGAGCCAAGCTCAAACAACAATCATCTGAAGAAAACTTGCTTTCTTTGGACATATCAATCAAGAACACAAATGATCATGTTGATTTGGAAGAGCACCATGAAACTCAAAGAGGGAAGTTAGTTTCCTCAAAAGAACTTCCTCGTAGCTCTTCATTTGTTGATATAAAGGGAAGTGGTGCTGTGACACATAGGATTGAAGAGAATAAATGTGATTTAGACCTTGAACTTAGGTTAGGTTATGAGCCAATAGGTTCTTCAACATTGAGTACTCGATCATTCTTTTGATTGCATGCCAATTCAAATATTGGCTTCCGTAAGTATTATACTACTTCTGGTTTTTTATATAAACAAAAAGTTATTGTTAATATAACTAACCAGAGGAAATAACTAAATGTGAAATTATTTGTATTATTACTATTACTATTATATTGAAAAACTTACTTGTATTATCATTTTTTTACATAAAAGAAAAGGTTACTTGTATTTTTCTACTTTATTTGTAGACTGAGTTTTGTGGTTGTTTTTTGTTTTGTTTTAGTGATTATTATTATTATTACATTATATATAGAAAAATAATTATTTCTTTGTGATGATATATAGCTATTTTTATTTAATATCTGAAGTCGATTTTCTGTGTCTATATTACTAAGAAGATTTTTGTTGTGAGGACTACTTCGGTAATTTGCTGGTTGCTACTCCAAGGATTGTTACTTCTCTGGTGGTGATTTATTTATCTTTGGTGGGACTTTGCAATTTCGATTTGAATGTTATTGTAGCTTCTCCTCTCCTATGGAAGATTTGTAGAAGTTGATAGATTGGTGGGTACGGGGAGTGAGAGATTTTGAGGTTAGGTTTAATGTTGATATCATCTTTTAATGTTTGTGGTTTGGCTAGTAAGATTAGGGAATTTAATTCTGAAATTCTTTTGAGTTTGTCGAGTTTGCTTTTGGCTTTTTTGTAAGTGGTTCTGACATATCTTTTGTTTTCGTTTAAATGAAATTTCTTACTTAAAAATAACGAAGCTTAGTGTGGTGTTTGCTTCTCTGGTATACTATTTTTTGGTTAATAGATTTTGTGAGTGAAGCTTTGTCCCGTCAGTTGGCAACATCAGTGGTCTTATTTATTTTTATTTGGTGTAGTTCGAAGGGGTTTTCCGTTTTCTCCTTTTCATGTTTAGGCTATCTTGGAAGTTGGAGCCTATATCTGTTGGGGTGCATCTCTTCCCACGTGTTTTATTGTAAATGTGCATTTGAGCGGTATCTTATCTTATTAGTAGGTTCATTGAGATGGTTTATGCTTGTGTACAAGGGATTATATGAGGTGTGATGTGTATGTAGAGCTATGTGCTTATAGTTATAATGACTGCATCAATCTATTAATTTATTTGGTTTTAACGATAATAATACTATGAGATAAAGTCTTCATGTCTGATGTGATGATAAGTTGTTGTGTATTCTTGCATTCACTTGTTTCTCTACACACGGGTACTTTGAGTGTTTATAAAGTAACTTATACAATATGATTCACACACAATTCTAATTAGAACTACAATGTTTATACTAGTAGAAAATAACTGTTATTCGCAGTTTATTCCTAGAAATATGCCACTTGGCATCTTGCATGTCTTGAACCTCCAATGCACGTCACTTGTTCTTTTTTAAATTGAAGAAACCATAAGTTTCTCTCCAACATTGAATCTTAACCGCTGCACATCAACCACTTTTTATGAGTGCTCGGTCGAAGTGTATTTCTTATACTTAGAAAATATTCTAAGTCCAAATCCTTGCATTCCATGTGTCTTCGACTCAGGCTCCTTCGACATGATTTGGTCAAAACCTTTTATTTCTCCCAAAAGACATGGTGCTGAAGTCAATGTTCCTTAAAGTCATCTAGGTGTCGAAATTAGGAGCTAAAAAATTGCCCCCCAAAAGTGTACTTTCGACCTAGCTGACAAATATGTCATTTATTTTATCGTAGCTTTCGACACCTATCTGTCGATGGCACAAAACTATGGCCATAACTGACCAACCGACAATAAAGAAACGATTCAGTTTCTAACAACCACACTTATGACTTTATATCATAATGGTTCTTACAAAACGTCTCTTCAGCGGCCACTCTATCACTAGCCATCATTGCCTTTTTCTTGAAAACGTACCTTTGCAGTCAAATTATAACTGCCACCGCTCAAGGTAACGTTTCAGAAGGACACACGTCCCACTAACAAGATTTGTCTTAATGGGGATTTGAAAACCCATTAATCTTCTGAAACTCTATAAATATCCCACTTTCCACACTTAAATTCATTTTACGTCTTCAAAAGTCTTGTAACCTTATTTCTCTCTTCTCAACCAAAACCCAAAACTTTCTTTATCTTCTAAACTTTATTCAATGGCTTCAACTCAAGAAGTTTCCCAAAGCAAGAAGACTAAAAAGAACAAAGACTCCCCAAGCAACGCTCCATTTCCTCCATTTACCCAGATTCCTGGGCCTAAGTTAGTGAAGAACCAACAGTTCGCGCCTGAACCGCTTCAAGAGGAAAAAAGACATATCTATGAGTCACAAGTAATAATTTCTCTTCTCATTTTTGATAAACAAACTGCTATTTATGGACCCTTGTCCAATGTCCATGCTGATGACTCCAAGTTGAGTGAGTTCTTCCCATCCTACCATAGGACTTAGCCTTTACGGAAAAAGAATATAACCAATGTAGACGAACCCTCAACTGAGCAATTTGCCCTAGATATGACGTTTACAAAGGGAAACTTTCGATAGGTGAGAGTAGTCCCCTCATTCCAAGGTTTCGACCTTTGTCTGATCAAGATGGAAAAGGTCAAGGTTGGTGCATGGAAAGAAATATAGATCTATGACCTTCTGATGTTGTCGAAGACATATCTTCCCTATTGCTCGAAGATGTTGATGGCTTCTCTATATTTCTGGGATAACACCCACTACACCTTTCACTTACCTTGTGGGATGGAAACCCCCACACTCTTCGACATAGCCGTTATCATAGGTCTTAAACCCACTAGTCATACCTAGGATCCAGAGGTTCAAAATGAAGAGACCATAGGCTTTGCTTCATGCAAACCCACTTACAACAGCTTCATGAAGTACCACTTCGATACTTCAACTGACATTGTGTCTGACAAAGAGCACATTTCATTTTTAACTATGTGGTTCAGTAGATACATTTTTTTGCTCCAAATCACTATAGGTGGCCAAAAAATATTTTCCTTTGGCTAACCAACTACCCAACAATACAGGAGTATGCCTATTTGAGTTAATCCATGTATCTCTTTATGAATCACTGAGTGAAGGTGTCACTGGCCTAAAAAATGTGAGTTCAACTAGAACTTTCCAACTAGGTGTTCCCATATGGCTACTTCAAATGTGGCTTAATTCTACTTTCGAAGCGAGTTTACCTACAAAAGGAGTCTTTGATGAAAACTCTGATGAAATCAAAGAAAGGAGAGTCGAAGGGACTCTCCTAGTAAAGCTAACCCCCACTAATGAGGGAAACACCTTTCAAGAGTATTTCTCTAGCTATATTATGATGTTTTCCAAGAGATATGATTTCAGTCCAACCAAGGCTCCTTTTGTTAGGAGAAGATGTGGCTTAACTACTCATCCACCCGGATGAAGGTGATGACCTGTCCCCCTTGAAGAGGGCAAGCTTATCAAAAAGAAAAGAAAACCTGTGAAAGTTTCTGATATTGCTGGCCAATCTTCCTCGAAGGTGACCAAAATATTAGAAAAAAGACACCCTCTCCTAGTGGTGTCCAAAAACAAACTCCTAGGGCCACGTCGAAGGCGAACACTGGCCCAACTGAAAGCAATAACTCAAGTCCTAATGTTGATGACACTCAAGTAAGTTTATTATTGAATTATCTTCCACATGAACCCTTTGATTGACTGATTGTTGGCCTAATCAATTGATTTTCTATTTTCAGGCCAATTTTGAGTGAGATTAACAAACCCGATTTTGTTACAGTTCCTTCTCCTCAAGCGGTGAATCGAGGCTTTCCTGCCAAGACTACAACTGAACTGTCCCACATAGCTAGGTCTGATCATAAGGAGGACACTCACCAAAATAAACAAGACCCCATGATTGAAGAGCCTATTCCCATGGAACAGGAACAAACTTTGGCCGAGGAGGAAAACTCCCATCACACTCATCGTTTCAATCAACCTCTGGTAGATTTCATGGATGTTGCAGGTGGTCCTCAACTTCAGTCTGAACGTCTAGGTGATCAAGGGGGAAATTCTAACACCCTTTACCCCACATCAAAATAATAAATGATTATTCACTAAAATCATAGTATCTACAAAAGGGTATCACATTTCTTCTCTAACAAACATCAAAATCATCATCATTTTGTCATGTCCCGTAACACGGATTACAACATGCATTCATATTTAAAAACCAACATTATTACGCAACGAATGATAATTCATCAACTTAATTAACTAAAATATGAAAATTCAAAATTTAATTCAAAGCATCATTAACTCAAGGTAAATCAAGTGAACACAACAGTTCTCAAGCGTTCCCATCCTGATGTTACATGACACAAAGCAGGACACCACCCTAAATTTATAAACGACAAAAGAAATAATACTCCAAGCTACGTCCATGCACCAAGCTTATTCTTGTGTATCTGCAGAATGGCATAATAGACCATCACTAAAGGAAGACAGAGTGAGTAATCACGAATCAATATAATTGACATAAAGTAAAGATAATCATGCAACAGTTCGCCATATAGTAATACATCACAATTCTCACCCATCACATCATAAAACTCATCAAACATCTATTCAACACATATGCATCATGCCATGCCACCAAAAATGAAATGCAACTTCATATATGCATGTGGTACCAATTTTTCAATATGTGATGGACATTGGGTCATCTAGCCTCCATAATGGAGCACAACATTTTCAATATAACCCTGATACACATTGTGAGATCGAAGCTTCCAACAACATAGGTATGCCATGAATGCAACGATACAACAATTCAACATTTTCAATATGATTTAACATTTACATCGGAATTCATGTTAATAAGCATCATAAAATAATCACTAAAACATCAGCAAAATAATGGAAACCAGTATAATACATCATGGCACCAATACATCACGTCTACACATCATTAGGCAATTTTCTGCGATTAAATCACTAGTTTTTCACTTCCAAGGCTCGTTAAGCGACCCAATTGCTCGCTAAGCGGACTCCTCTCAGGTTGGAGAAAATTCCTAGTTTTCGCTGCTCGCTAAGCAGGCTAGGCGAATTTCAGAATCTAAGTTCTGCAATGACAACAAAACTCTGCTACGATTTCTCACTCAAAAACATAGTTTTTCATCGTTTTTAATCACAAATTCAGTAATAGAACCTATAAATATCACACATACATCATTTACAAAATATAATACACAAAAAATCATCACTAATCCCTCAATTATACTCATCAATTCCTAGGTTTTCTCTAAAACTCCAATTATCCCCATTACCTAAACTCTACATAAAAAACATTGAAAGGTGATACTCCTCATACCTTAGAGTGAAGTTTTTTCTATGGTCTTTCCTCAAAATCTCCGAGAAATTCTTCAAGCCTTAGCTTCTCCTCTTTGCTCATTAGAGCTCTTCTCTCCTCTCTCCCAAACGCGGTCGTGAAACTGATCGTATTCTCAAACCTCAACTTCCTTTTTGTCAATCTTATCCCTATGACACCAAATATGTTTTCCCCACTATACCCTTACTAATTCTCCACAAAAGACTACTATATCCCTCATACTTCTAATTTATTTATTTTAATTAAATAATAATATATAAATAACATAGCTTACATTATTCAATATTACAATTAAATAAAATAATTTCATCACCACAATACCACAACAAATACACCAAAAATTTCCAAATTATAATAATAATTATATAAATAATTAATTTACGAAATCAAGGTGTTACAACTCTCCCCCACTTTAAGAATTTTCGTCCTAAAAAATTTACCTGAAGCAAAAAAAGTCGGATACGACTCCTTCATCTAATCTTCATTTTCCCAAGTCCAAGTTTCACCCGATGGTCCACCCCACAATACCTTTACAAAGGGAATCTCTTTTCCTCATAACTACTTCATTTCTCGGCCATCTATCCGCAATGGTATTGCCTCGAAAGTCAAGCTACCTCTTACTTGAACATCATCCATCTGAATCACATGTGACGGATCACACGCATATTTCTCAATTGCAACACATGAAACACATCATGCAAATTCGCAAGCGATGGTGGTAACACAATCTGATATGTCACTACTCTGATCCTTTGTGAAATCTTATACATACCAACAAAACATGGAGTGAGCTTTCTAGACTTTAAAGTTCGCCCGACACCAGTTATAGGAGTAACTCTCAAGAACACACGGTCTCCCTCTTGGAACTCAATAGCCTTTCGCCACTTATCATGATAACTCTTCCGTCAACTCTTAAAAGTCTTCATTATTTCTTGTATAATATTAATCTTCTCACTTGTCTCTTGCACAATCTCAAGTTCAAGCACTTCACTCTTGCTTGATTCATACCAACACAAGGGAGTCTCACATCGTCTACCATACAACGCTTCATACGGTGTCATTCCAATACTAGCATGATAACTATTATTGTAGGTAAACTCAATCAACAACAAATGATTATCCCAAGATCCTCCTTGATATAGCACACAAGCTCTCAACAAATCCTCTAAAGATTGGATAGTCCTCTATGTATGACCATCTGTCTGTGGATGATAAGCAGAGCTCATTTTCAACTTAGTACCCAATACGTCTTACAAACTCTTCCAAAACCTTGATTTAAACCGTAGATCTCTATCTGATACAATACTTGACAATATCCCATTCAAATTCACAATCTCCTTAATATACATCTCGGCTAGCTTCTGCATATAATGATTAATCTTCATCGGCAAGAAATGGGCCGACTTAGTCAATCTATCCACGATCAACCAAATCGAATAATTTCCCTTAGTAATCTTCGGCAAAACCCGTCACAAAATCTATTGAAATTACATCCTACTTCCATTCTGGAATATTCAATTGCTTCATCATACCTAATGATTTCTGATGTTCAATCTTCGACTTTTGGCAAGTCAAACATGCTTACACAAATTCGGCAACGTCTTTCTTCATACCTGGCCACCAGAACAATTTCTGCAAATCATGGTACATCTTCGTAGCAACAGGATGGATACTCAATCTACTTCGATGTCCTTCTTCTAAAATACTCTTCTTAACTTCCGTAACATCTATAATACACACTCCATTACCTTGGTTAATCATTGTAAACTGATCAACTAACTTCAAATCAGATTGTTGTCCTTCTCAGATCCTCTCCACAATTTCACTGGTCAACATCAACATTCCCAACTTCACAATCTCGAAAGAAGTCTCACACAAAAAACTCATGTCTCTAAACTATTCAATCATTTCGAATTATTTCACCATAAGCATTGACATATGCAATGTCTGCCTACTCAGAGCATCTACAATCACATTCTCCTTACCAAGATGGTAATTCAAATCAAAATTAAAATCTTTCAACAATTCCAACCACCTTCTCTGCCTCATATTAAGTTCCTTTTGATCAAATAGATATTTGAAACTCTTATGATCACTGAACACTTCAAATATTTAACCAAAGAGATAATGTCCCCAAATCTTCAACACAAATACCATTGTTGTCAACTTTAAATCATGCATAGAGTAATTCCTTTCATGAACTCTTAGTTTCCTAGAAGCATAAGCAACCACATGACCATTTTGCATCAATTCCAAGTTCCATCTTCGACGCATCACAATACACTACAAACGACTCATTTGAATCAGGAAAAATAAACACTAGAGAAGTTGTCAATTTCTTATTCAACTCTACAAAAATCTTTTCACACACAACATCCCACACATAAGCTTGACCCTTTTGAGTCAACTAATCCAAAGGTAGCGCCAACTTCGAAAAACCCTCAATAAACTTTCGGTAATAACCTGCTAATCCAAGAAAACTTCGAATCTTAGTAGAAGACTTAGGAGTCTCCCACTATAACATTGCATCAATATTCGAAGGATCCACAACAATTCCATTATTGAAAATTACATGTCCAAGGAAACTCACTTCTTGCAATCAGAACTCACACTTTGACAACTTATCACATGACTTCTTCTCTCGCAACACTTGCAACATAATCCTCAAATGTCATGCATGTTCCTCTTCTGTCTTGGAATAAATCAGGATATCATCAATAAAAACTACCACAAATTTATCAAAATACTCATGGAAGATTCGATTCATGAACTCCATGAACACACTGGGTGCATTGGATACACCAAACGACATCACTGTTACTCATAATGACCATATCTCATCCTGAAAGTTGTCTTCAAAATATCATCAGAATTAAAATGAATCTAATGGTAACCAGATCTTAGATCCATCTTGCTTAAAACACAAGCTCCAACCAACTGATCAATCAAGTCGTTGATCATTGGAAGTGGATACTTATTCTTAATAGTAACCTTGTTCAACTTCCGATAATCAACACAAAACATCATATTAACATCTTTCTTCTTGACCAACAACACAAGAGTACCCCACGGAGAAACACTAGGTTGAAAAAACTTCTTTTCCAAAACTTCTTCTAGTTTTTTCTTCAACTTACTTAATTCCAAAGCAGACATCCAATACGGAGCCATAGACACGAGACTTGTACCAGGTAATAAATTCACTGCAAATTACATTTCACGTTCAAGAGACAAATCACTTATGTCCTCAGGAAACACATATGGAAATTCTTGAACAACTGGTAGTTCAACACTCGAATTCTTCCCTTCGACTTGTAACGATGCAAACATTGCAAACATTTGAGCTTTAGCTAATAAAAGTTCATCCACTTGCATAGCCGTCAAGAACATCAATTCACCATGATCACCAAGTTCAGGAAACTCCACAGTCTTCACATAACAATTGATATGCACAAAGTTGAAATTTAGCCAGTTCATTCCAAGAATAACATCAATTTGGTGCAAAGGTAAGCACACCAGATCCATCAATAAGTCCCTTTCAAAAATGGTCAAAAGACACTTCAAACAGACATATGTTGTAGTAACAGAACAATTAGCTGGCGTTTCAATTGCCATACCACCATTCATACTAGACAACGTCAAACCCAACTTAGTAAAATTAATAAAACATGTACCTCGAATCAAGTTATCCTTTTTAGGAACTTCATAACCACTTAAAGAGAACACTATGCCATTGGTCTGAGCAGCAATAACCGTCTTCTTAGGCTTATGACATTGGGTGCTAATATGCCCCTGTTAACCACAGTTAAAGTAAGTTGAGCCTTCATTTGGGCAATCACCAACCTGATGACCTCTCTAACTGCACCTGTAGCATCTCACCACTGGATTGTTGCACACATCAGACTTGTGATCAAATTCTCCACATTTGTAGCACTTGGGAGGAATAGAACCTTCTCCCTCACTTTGCTTTTTCCCATATGAAACCTTCTACTTCCCTTTTTAAGCTGGAGTCACATAAGGTTTTCCTCGAAACTGGCCATTCCTTTTCTTCTCACTTTATCTTCATCATAAATCCTGCTTTTATCCACGAACTCAGCATACCTACGGATCTGCTGACATCCAATCCCCTGTTTAATCTCTGGTCTCAGCCTATTCTCAAACTTGAGACACTTAGAAAGTTCAACATCAACATGAATGTAGTGAGGATAATACTTTACTAGCCTCTCAAACTTAGAATCATACTCTACCACCATCAAGGAACTCCACCTCCATCTTACCATGAGCATCTTCAGGAAAATACTTTCCCAGAAACTCCTTCCTGAACACTACCCAAGTAACCACAGTACCGACATCCTCCAAACACTGAACAGTATTATCACACCAGTCTTCAACCTCCTCAGACAACATGTGCTTACCAAATTGTACATTCTGTGCATCTGTACACGCCAACACTCTGAAAATATTTTGAAACTCCTTGAGCCACTTATGTGCACTCTACGGGTCATGATCTCCTTCAAAAAATGGCGGACTATTACTCTGAAACTTCTCCAAAGCACGAAACTCATCTTGTTTTTTGTTTCGAGTTGTAGCCTCATCAAGTGCTATAACAGCTTCAGCAAGAACACGCGTGTTGCTTCAAGCCATTCTGCACAACACCCACAATATTAGAAAAGAAAAATAATCATTAACAAGTAACGACTGACAACAACGACACATGGCCGGACATACCGCCTTCTCTGATACCACTAATGTAACACCCTTGACCCCAAATCAAAATAATACATGATTATTCACTAAAATAAGAGTATCAACAAAAGTGTATCACATTTCTTCTCTAACAAACATCAAAATCATCATCCTTTTGTCATGTCCCATAACACGGGTTACAACACGGATTCATATTTAAAAATCAACATTATTACGCATCAGATAAGAATTCATCAACCTAATTAACTCAAACATGAAAATTCAAAATTTAATTCAAAACAACATTAACTCAAGGTAAATCAAGTGAACACAATGGTTCTCAAGCGTTCCCATCCCGATGTTACATGACACAATGTAGAACACCGCCTTAAACTCTATAAACAACAAAAGAAATAACACTCCAAGCTACGTCAACACACCAACTTTATTCTTGAGTATCTGCAGGATGGCATAATAGACCATCACCAAAGACGGGAAGGGCAAGTAACCACGAATCAATATAATTGACATAAAGTAAAGATAATCATGCAACAGTTCATCATATAGTAATACATCACAATTCTCGCCCATCACATCATAAAACACATCAAACATCTATTCAACATATATACATCATGCCATGCCACTAAGAATGAAATGAAACTTCATATATGCATGTTGTAACACCCCAAATTTTCCCTCTTCGTTTTTAAGCATCATCATCATATCATAATTATCATAAGCATATCATATCTTTGGCATCTTTGCATGGAAAAGTAAAGCATAACATTCTCACGTTCCAGCATTAGGCATATGATCAACTATTGGTGGATTTGAGGCATTACAAGCTATAGCAAGAGGCCTAGTGGACTTGTCCAAGTCCCATGAAGAGTCTACATGACACTCACAAGTTCAATATTCTTTGTAAAAGCCCAGGATGTTGGGAGATCATCAGGGAATCCAAGCTAGGGCAAGCTCCTACATAATGGTTCCCAAATTAGGGTTTCACTTTCAAGCATGAATCCTTTGTGACTTTGGCCATTTCATGTGGTAAAAGTCTTTCATATGATAAGAGGATCCTAGGGATGAAATTTGGATAGAAAAATCCTTGTGGAAGGCAGTTATTTCATCAGTTGCTTGCATAAGAAGAAATTGGTCAAATGTGCATCTAAAAGTCAACTGTGAGAATTCAAGGGGTCCAACCCCATTTTTCAAGTCAAGGGATGTCCTAGGACCTTAGAAGAGATTTGGCAAAGTCAGGGATCAAGAATCAAGGGGTTTTGAGGAAGTTTCCATTTTTGGCATATTGTTTGTTATGAAACTTTCCATTTTTGGCAACTTTTGCCCTAATTTTCAAAGGCTTCTTTCATGGTGAAAAAGATCTCAAATGAATTTCCAATAAACATGAAAGTTGTAGGGTAGATTCTCCCATTTTCATAAAGTACAAGTACATTTCCATAGCCCTCATGGATCAAAAGATGTGGCCTTAGAAAGTTCACTTGTTTTTTAGGGTTTACCTTAAAATTCAAGTTTCCACCATGAGCAAAACTCATGTAGCTCAATTCCAAGCCGTTTTATGTGCAAAGTAAGGTCACTATACCATTATTCATGACATGAGACACATTTGGCTCAAGAAAGAACTTCAAATTCGTGCATGGGAAGGGATGCATTTCATAAAATGCAAAAATGCATGAAAATTCAAAAAGCATGATGTAAGCATCCAAGGGCCAGGATAAGTTAACTTATGAATCAAGGGCTGGATGAAAGTTTGGCATGTGCAAGGAAGGATGAAGAGCACGAGCAATTCACTCCCTTACACCACTCTTGCATTTTTGCAAAATCAATCCTCCAACTCATTCCTCACGTGCACTCCCTCTCATTTTTGCATCAGTGATCATTGGCATCATATATAAGCAGCTAAGGTTTCAATTTGCTCAGAATTCATCACATTTTCATCACTCTCAAGTTTTTGCATCTCAAGCTTTTTCCTTCGAATCCTCTGATTCTCTCACTCATTCACCAAACAAACTTCATATTCTTCATCCTTGATCTCTAAGGATCATCAATTCACCACCAATTCAAGCTGAATCTAAAGATTTCACAAGATGCAGTTCAAGTGCAGTTGAGGTTGAAACTCAGGATCCAAGCAATTTCAGGCACTCTCTTGCATTTATTTTGCAAGGAGAGGTTAAAGGAGGTAGATCTGCATCATTGGAAGCTTTCTTTTGACCTAATTTGAGCTCTGCAAGTTCAGGTAACTCATTGAATTCATGGATCTGGATGTGTGTTTTTAAGTATGCATTATGATCTGTATGTTGCTCTGATAATGCTGATCTATTTAGTTTTAAGTTTGAGTGAGAATTGAGGTTGTATTGTTGATCTGAAGTTTGATACATAGAACTGTTTTTGTTCGATTTTCTTGATCCATGGATCTTTTGAAAATTCTGAATGCATATTCGTGATCAACATGGTTTAATTATTGGATCTGGAGATTTTGATTCATTTATGTGTGTTTTTGTTCATGAGATTGAATTTTCCGGTGTCGGAGCTAGGGCTCCGGTCACCGGATTCTGGAATTGTGTAAACGAAGAAGATGATGTGTGAACCCTAGGATTTTTGATCTGGACGGATAGCAGCTTGCCAGCGTATTAAATTGTCACCCTCCCTTGGACATGTTTCATTTTGTAATTTGAATCTGAATAATTCCATTTGCTTCGCACCACACCATAACTAGCATGCGCACACACTCATGATCCTTGATTAGTTGACTTTGTGGATTATCTTGTTTCCTGTGACTTGATCTGAAGCGTTCACTGGATCCAATGGCCTGTTGTTTTTCCTGATTTTTCCTGATTTTCCACCATAATATTATGTATATGCGCTTAGATCCACTGGGCCTTGGTTTTTATTCGCACCCCTCCTTCTTATAAGCCCAAATCAATTGAACTGTTATCTTTTCTGTTTGCACCCCTAGTCTTGTTTCTTCATTTTGTAATTTTTATTTCATTTCAATTTGATTTGTAATTAATAAAAATAGTTAGAAGTCATTAAAAATTCCAAAAATATCATGAATGATATTTTGAGTTTTCTTTACTTTTTGATATTTTTATTTGCCATTTATTTTCATTTTCCACGCTGGAATTAATTTCTTCTTTTATTATTTGTTTTTTATTCACTTTTAAAGCATGTTGTCTTGTAGAATTTATATCTTGATTACTAATTTGAATTTTGAATTGATTCTTTTTGCTTTGGATTCACATTGAAATTTAGTTTGTTGATGATTTTTCTTCTGATTTTTAGAAGTTTGCTTGATTATATTTGATCCTTAACTTATGCATGAAGTTTCCTAACCCTAATCCATGTTTAGACTCATATTTGACTTTCTTAGCTTCTAATTTTGATTCTTTTCTTTTGGAATGTTAATATTGTATGTTTGAAGAGTCTTTTTGCAAGTTTGTGGAATTTCTGGATGAGTTCTTGATTTGTTTTGAATTTTGTTCTTTGCTTATCCTCTTTTGCATCCTTTTTGGTCATATTTTTAATCCTTAGGTTGGGAGGGCACTTGTGCCAATTCCCTTAGGTTATTTAGAGCCCATTTAGGATGTGGATGCCTCTCTGGTCTTGATTTGATGTTTGTACTTTGAGAAATTTTGTGGTTGCTTACCTTTGAAGTTCATTCACTTTTCTACATGTTCACTTCACTTCTTATGCTTCTTTGCTTATTATGATGATAATGTTTAAGTTTGTGTGTTTCTACTCTTCATCTCTTGTGTTGCTTAGGCACATTCTTGACATGTTAGGGTTCTGGTCTTTAAGTTTGTGATGTTTGTTTTCTTGGTTTGCTTTGTGTTATCTCATGTTTGTTTTACTTTGTCATGATAATCCATAATGCTTCATGTTGAATTGTATAGCCCCTTTCTCATTCTTGTGTTGTGTGTTTGCATTTGACATTTGTAATTGAGATTCCAATTCTGGTTGTGTTGCTTTGGTTTGATCTTATGCCCATTTGGTGTTTCATTTGTTCTCATTTGCTTTTGTCATGATGCTTCCTTATGTTACTAACCATTTCAGGGGCTTTGGTAAGTGAGAGGTGTGGATGTGATTCCCACATCTCCAATTCTTATCCCTTCTCTTTTCTTTGATATTTCTCTTATTTGTGTTTGAGGGGCTTAGGCCATCCTTTCTTCCTCTTCTCTTTCTCTTTCTTCTCTTTCTCTTCTTATCTCTTCCTTCTTTAGGATAGTAAACCTTACTAACCTAGGATTTTCTATGCATGATAATAATTAGGATTCATTAGTCCCCCATTAGACTTTTACCTTTAAGATCCTTTGGTTCTTTTCTCTTCTCACCTTAAAACAAAAAGCTCTAAAAAGCACTTAATAAGGATTGAAGTGGTCTCCTGTGCAATAGCTTTATTCCATGAAACACTTGTAGTTTTCCCATCTTGGGATAGTACAAGCTTGTTCATCATGATGCACAAGTCTGATCATAAGACCATCTTCATCAAGAAAATCATAAAAAATACTTCTTCATTTAAATTACAAAAACACTTAATAAATTCAATGAGTTAGTGAGCCTAGGCCCTAATCTCTGGAATCAAGTTTTGGGGATCTTCTCCTTACTTGAGTGTGCTTGTTCTATTATTCCATCTTGGAATGTAGTAGCAAGTACTCATTCCATGGAAAAGAGATTGAGTTCACTTCCTTGTGACACACTCATAAAAAGCTTCTAAAAAACACAAACAAACAATAAGCGTCTTTCCTTCGGGAATTCTTTTCTCATCTCCTTCGCTCCGTCCGCGAACTTGCTCCTACTTGTCATTTTGCAAGACAGTTACGCACTCGTCATCTGAGCCTGCAACACTTGAGCATTGACATATGCAGTTCAAGCCTTAAGACACAAGCAATCTTTTCCACCCCTAGTTAGGGGAACTACGGTGACTCTGATCCTCATTGTCCAGATGAGGTACGTAGGCAGCGGGGTAGGGCCCGTTCGAGCACAATCTTTATTTTCCCTACATTTTTTCTTTTTCATTTCTTTTTTTCAGTTCCCTTTTCTTTCTTATCCAGTTTCAGTTTCAGTTTTGCAGCAACTTTCATTTCTTCACCCTTTGAAACAGATTTCTTTGCAAGCGTGGATCCCGTCGGGTACGGCGGACGATCTGGGGTGCTAATACCTTCCCAGGTCGTAACCGACTCCCGAACTCAGTCTCTTTGGTTCGCAGGACCCGTGTCCTTCCTCTTCTTTTCTTCTGGTTTGTGCAGCATTACCATTCCCGTTCCTTCGGGATAAAAATTCCTGGCAGGCGACTCTACCTCTTTCCGCGACACTTTCGCGTTTGTACCAGGATGGAAATCCGGGGAGCGACAGCTGGCGACTCTGCTGGGGATCGAACCTAGAATCTCATGTTCCCTTGAGAGTCTCTAATACCGCTTGCGTGTTTCTGTTTCTTTGGGTGTTGATTGTTTGCTGTTGTGTGTATGATTTATCTGTTATTTTATATACATTTTTATTTACAGCTTTATTTACAATTTTCAGTATTTATTTTCCTGCATCATATATTATACTGGACTGTCTGGACTGGATTTTTTCTGTTTGGTGGGACTTGGGTGATACTGTTACTATGAGATGAGCTTATTACCAAGGCTCGAGTGCACCTTAGGACTTAGAGTGGTTCCACTTTGGCCTCATGAGATCTTGTCATGGGGGTAGTAGTGAGTTCCATGCCCAGATTTGCGACTGTCTTGGAAATATTTTGATTTGGGGATCTTCCTCTCTCATTTCATAACCTTGATAGTTATGTGCAGCTGGGGACTGATCATTGAGAACCTTGTAAAAACATCCCTCTCTAGTGGTGACAGTGGCAGACCACATTGTGTGGCAAACCCATTCGCACCCGAGGGCCCACCTGGAACTCACATAGGATGACCTTGTTTTCCCGGACTCAGCTGAGGCCTCCCTGAGTAGTACATAATGCCAAACCGATTCCCTGATTTGGTCATGAGCCATTTCTCTAAAATGGTGAACGTATTATTGCTATTCGGCTTTGAGAGTCCGTGATGTTTGACCCGGAGCACACCAGTGAGATTGGGAGGGGTTTACAGGTTTGTAGGAACCCTTGACCTCTACATACCCTCATTATCAGTATGGTCTCTGTTTTGATTTGGTCCTTATGGTTCTGGATTTCTTGATCTCTTGGTTCTGAGGGTTTATATCAGATGGTTATGGCTCGGAGAATCTTGGTTTTTAGTTACTTGGGGGTTCTAATATTCAGTATCCAGATGGTCCCAGATTGATCATATGCCTGCATTGCATTTGCATCGCATCATACTCGCATTAACTATTTATGTTTCCATTTTTCAGGTTGTTGTTTACAGTTTAGCACCCAATTTTGGTAATTGTAAGTTCTCCAAATGGAAGAAGTTAAGAAAATTACAAGAAAGAAGAATGTTCATTACACTTTCCTCCATCCAGAAGTCAAGAGTGTTCAGAGACTAGCAGGGCTGATGAATGATCAAGTTTTAGGGAACTTCAGAAAGAGGTATGGTCAGATTTTGAAGTACATGGATAAACCTATTGCAGACCAGAAGGATAGCTTGCACACTTTGCTTCAGTTCTATGATCCCTTGTTGCGGTGTTTTGTATTTCCAGACTATATTTTGGCTCCTACCTTGGAGGAGATTTCTAGCATTTTGGGTGTTCCTGTCAGAGATACTTTGACTTACTATGGATCAGAGATCGTTCTCAAGGAAGAAGACATATCCAGAGTCTGTCGTATACCAGCTGCTAAGGTCAAGAAAGCCTTGAAGGACAATAAGGGCAGAGGACTTCCTTGGGATGTGCTTATACCAGAAGCTGAAGAGTATGCCAAAGAGAGTAAGTGGGGAGATTTTGGTGCTGTGGTGGACCTGATGGTATATGGATCTAGTCTTTTCCCAGGAGAAAAGGAGTTTGTGAGTTTGGAGGTGATCTCCATTTTTGCTAAAGGTAATCCTGTACCAACCTTATTGGGAGATTTCTACTACAATGTTCATTACCGGAATGAGAAAGGCAGAGGTGGACCAGTGGGTTGTTGTGCTCCATTATTTGATGATTGGTTTGCGAAGCAATTACCAAAGTCAGGCCCTTTCAAAGAGATGAGAGATGAATGGAGGTGGTCCAGGAGGCTAATGGGACTAACTTCTGAGGATATAGCTTGGGGTTATAACAGAGATTTGATGGGAAAGGAGTTACTGGTTAGTTGTGGGAGTTTTGCTAATGTGCCTTTGCTAGGAAGAAATGGTGTGATCAGTTACCATCCAGTCTTAGCCAGGAAGCAATTTGGCTACCCTCTGAAGGATCCACCAAGTATGAAAGAATTAGCTGGGTCTTTGTACTTTTTTGTGGAGGGAAACAAAGAGTTGTTCATACAAGCATCTCAGGCTTGGGCTCACAGGGTGAGGAAAGGAAAGAAGGATTTTGGAAGGGTAGATCCCAAGACATATCCTCCTTTTGCTACATGGTTGTAGAAACGTGTAAAGGAAGTGCTCATGCCATTTTCAGTGGAAGCTCCATTGTATCCCAAAGAGGTGCCATGTCAGAATACTGTCTCTCTGGAAGAATATAAGAAGTTGGAAGCTCAGTTGCACGAGGTCCGGATAGAGAATGCTGAAATGATTAACCTATACCACCCTGGCAATCGTGCTAAGAATGAAGCAGAGGAAAAGCTACAGAAGTTGCAGGTCTCCTTAGAAGCTAATGAAAAGGAATTTGCTGGAAGAGAAGCTCATTTTCAGAGATTGGGTCTGATGGAATCAAAAAGAGAAGCGGAGCGTAAGAAGACTTTGAAGACTCTTAAAGAAGCTCTCCATTCCATTGTTTGGTTACAGGGCCAAAGGGAACAAGAGCAGAAGAAGTACAAAGAAAAGGAAGAGTTTTTCGAGGTACAGATGGCCTTCAAGAAGGAAGAAGTAGAACAAGTTCATAAAATACGAAGAGAAAAGACTCAACAGTTGGCACAGAGCCAGATGACCTTGGAGGAGGCATTGAAAGAGGTTGTAGAGCTTAAGCTGAGAGCAGGTGTAAAGAAGAACCGGATAGAGGTGATAGCCGCAGAAGAAGAACCTGGGTCTTTCCTTTAGTCTAGATTTTTAATTCATTGTTGTTCAGACTACCTACAGGCTTGTTGTAGGAGTCTTGCTTTATCTTTTTTATTTCATGTATTGACTTTTAACCCTTCGGGGAATTTGTTTGTGCTCTAACTTTGGATGCCAGTGGGTTATTGTAAACACCCCAAATTTTCCCTCACCCATTCACACCATAGCTTTTGATCTCTTCATTTGCATAAGTTCAATCATAGCATCTCATATTGCATTTTTGCTTTACTGCATTGATTCAAAGCCATCTGCATCTAGGGTTTGTGATCTGAACCATCCCTAAGCCATTTGAGCCACTCCAAAGGTCATCAATCACTTCAAAGGGGTCCATGTATATTCAAGCATCATATCATATCCTCACAAGGCTAAGGAAGTCAAGAAATCACAAGAACTGGGAAAGGCATGGAAGCAGAGCCAGGTTTAACTGCACAGATACCTAAAATTAGGGTTTTGGTTTCATAAGCCATAACTCAAAATTTTTTGGTCATTATTGTTTCTATTGGTCTCTATATGGTATAAGGATCATGCATATCAATTTTCATGAAGAAATTCCATGGGGAAGGCATCTGATCAAGAGTTGACTTCTTGAGCAAGTCAATGTAAAATCAGGGCATCTGAGGCCCCCAATGACCCAACCAAAGGGTGTTATCCATCATTTTGAATGTTTATGATCTTTATTTGATCATAGAAGGTGTTAGAAGTTCACAAAATTGAATAATTTCAAGCCATTTGCAAAATTTCCTTTTTGGGAAAATGACTTGTAATGAAAACTTGCCATTTTGGGAAAGTTTTTCAACCTCCTCAAATTGATTCAAAAATGCTTCAAATGAGAAAACTTTGGTCATGAAAGTTGTAGAATGGATCCTCCCATTTTCAAAAAGTACAAGAACTCATTCTAATTCATTTTGGATCAAAAGTTATGGCTTGTCAAAGTTGGTCAAAATCACATAATTTCAAGTTTCACACGAAAGAGGCAAAGTTGCAAAACCTCATGCCAAGGCAAAATGTGACCTCAATGTGACTTTTAACCATTGCACACACATGAACCATGACCTAAAAATCAGAATGCACCAAAGAATTGTTCATTTTCACACCTTGGTCATTAAGAAACTTCAAAAGGGCCAAACTTTGTGAAATTTGCAAAACCTCACATAAACTCAAATCCACTTGCTGCATTGCCTCAAATTCATTTCCATGGACAACCTTGATTCAAGCTGCAGCAGACATGCCCTTGTACCTTGAATGAAATAGCCCATACCTTCTCTTACACAAAAAGTTGACTTTATGCAAAATGGCCCATACCAATCAAGCTAGGCCAGCAACAACTCTCTAACCTATCCAAACTTGATACATGTACCAAAAGGAACTCAACACATAACACAACACAGCCTAATCTCTCCCACAAGTCAGCATCCTCAAAACTCACCTCTTATGCATTTTCATTAGAATCTCTCCATACAAGCCACAAACATCAAAACAAACTTCATAAAACCACTCAATATGATCCTCTGATCATTTCCCAACCATCAATTTGCCCTGAAAAGCCCACAAACAGAAACACGATTTTTCATTTCTCTTCAACAGAACTTCATCAAACTCTTAAACCAGCCACATTAAACTCCAACCAAGCATTGCAAGCTTCTCAGGGGGTTCACTAAAGGCATCTTGGACCAAAGAAGCAGCCAGAAAGTTCCAAAGATCAAAGCTCCAGTTCTGGTGAGCTCAAGAACAATTTTTCCAGAAACTTGTTTTTAAGTTACTAAATGATTATTTATGCTTCACTGATCATGTTGATGTGTTTTGTTTTGAAAATGGTTGAGAAATGAGTATGTATTCATGTTCTGAAATTTTTTGACCTAAAACTGTTTTGATTTGATTCTCACTTTTGATGTGTTTTAAATGTTGTTTGTTTGTTGATTCTTAATGTATGATGTATGGGGATCATTTCTGGGCAGAGAGATTGGATTTTAGAGGCCTAGGGAAGAAGATAGCAATTTTTAGGGAGAGGTGTGGCCGGAGAAAATGACCGGAGGTCATTTCCGGCCACCTGAGAGTCATTAGCGCATTAATGATGTTTAAGGCTCAATTTGAATTTAGACCATGGATCTGTTTGACTTGTGTTGACTCCCGCGCGTTTGAATGGACCAGATCTTTCATTAAAGCCCTAATCCACGTCATTAACTTAATTAATTAGGTTTTAGTTTTAATTTGGTCAGTTTGAATCTCAGCCATCAGATCACGCGCCAGTCAACTCCCTCCAAAACCATTTGAGTCTCAGCCTCTGGATCTGCATACTTTCTCTTTAATTCAATTTTTATTTCATTTTATTTGATTTATATTTTACGAATTATTAAAAATAGCAAATCATGTTTAAAAATTCTGAATTTTTTTGTCAAACCTTTTATTAATTTTCAGGACCCAAAAATATTTTTATTTTTATTTTTTGCATTAAAAATCATTTTTAAATCATTTAAATGTTTATTTTTAATTATTTAATGAAAATTAATTAATTAAAAATGGTTTTAGGTATTTAAAAATCACCAAAAAATTCACATTGCATTTAAAAACATTTAGAAACATTATCAAACTCTCAAAACAAATTTCTTTTTGGTTCTTGATGCATTTTGACAATTTTCATTGGAATTAAATTCTTTTAAAGGCAATATTTTTGTTCAAACTTGAAAAAATCCATTCTGCCTAACCATTGAGAGTTTGATAATGGTTCTTCTTGCATTGCATCCTTCATAGCATGTAGTTTATAGGATAAAATTGGCTTGATTTCATATTTCATTTTCAATTTGTTTTGCATTTTTCTTTGTGAGGTATCCCAAAACCCTAATTGACTTGAGAAATTCATAACTTGCACTAGGTTAAGAGTTAGGTCCCCTCCCTTGGGCAGTGAACTTATGTAGGGTTAGGGTTCCTTTAATCCCATTTTCAATTTTTTATCATGTCATCATGGCATTTCATCTCATTTCCATTGCATTTCATTTCCTTTGCTAACTTTTCAGGTGGTAAGTTGTTTTGAGAAGTGAATTTGCCTTCACTTCTCACAATCTCTTCTCATCCCTCTCTTGCATCATTGCTTCATTTTATCTTGTGTATTAGGGTGAGCTTGCTCATTCATTCCCTCTCCTCTTTCTTCCTTTAGGCAACTTGTCTTCTTAAGTGAAGCAAGTTGTTTTTCCTCTCTTTGTTTCTTTCTCCTTTCATTTGCTTCTTTCCTGGTGGCTTTTCTCCTGAAGATCTTTTGCAAGCCTCATTAACCCTAGGAACAACCAAGCATGATAACAATTAGGGTTTGATTAGTTCCCCATTTAGCTTTTACCTTTATGTCATCTTTGGGTCTTCTCTTCTCATCTCATAATCATGGACTAAACCCTAAAGGTTTTAAGGCTTTGTGATTAAGGTTATGCCTGTATCCTTCTATTAGGATGGAGTGTATAACTTTAATCCTAAGTGTTAAACCCTTAATGTGTTTAATTCCTTTAATCAATCCACTTAATAATCACTAAGACATCAAGCTTGTAACTTGGGCCTTGCATTAGGGTTCTAATTCTTCCTTAATTGGTTAAGAAGGACTAACCCTAGTGTTAATGGACAAGTCCTCCTCAAGTTGTCTTACAAACCATAAAATCCACTTCTTAATCTTACCATAAACTAAAATCCATTTAATAAAGGTCTTGTTTTGTCATGAGGTTAATCCCTAATCATGGATTAAGTTGAGGAGCCTTTCTCAGCTTAAATGTTCTCATATATTATCCTTCTATTAGGATGGTGTAATGAGTCCATTAAATCTCTGATTATGGCTTAATCTCATTACTTAACACTAAACAAAAACAACAAAAACATCTAAATAATCACAAGTAGGTTAATGATCTTAATCCTATATCATGGTGATTAAGTGTGAGGTGCTTACTTCATACTTAAGGTATTCTCATTACCCCTAATCAGAGGGAAGATGTGATGAGTTTACTAACCCTCGGTTTAGGCTTAAGCTCATTTACTTATGACAAACTTCAAAAAAGCAATAAAAGACTGAAAACACAAAAACAAACAATAATCGTCTCCTCCGGGATTCTTTTCTCACCTCATTCACTCACAAGCGAGAACTTGCTTCTTCCGTCTAATGCAAGACAGTTAGCACCTGAGCCAGACGGTCATACACTTGAGCATAGACAAGTAAGCAGTTCACAAGTCAATATACCTTTCAGTCTCTTTGAGTCGAACTACGGTGTTCTGACTTCCTCATTGCACGAGAGGATACGTAGGCATAACTCAACAGTTATCGAACAAAATTCTCTGTATATTCCCCCCTCTTCCAGCTTTATTCTTTAAGCCTCATAGTCTTGAGCTTCATACTCTTGTTCTTACACTGACACTTCTCTTATACACTTCACACTTCTTTTACACTGACACTTGCTTTCTTTTCCAGCTTTGATACACAGATTGCACTGACACTACCCCTTTAAAACACAAATCTTTTAAGCGTGGATCCCGTCGAGTACGGAGGACAATCTGGGTGCTAATACCTTCCCAGGTTGTAACCAACCCCCTTTCTTAGTCTCTCTGGTTCGCAACCGTCTTATCCATATCTTTCAAGGTTTATGCAACATTACCTTTCCTCCGGGATAAAAATGCCTAGCTGGCGACTCTATTCTTTTCCTTTCTCCTTTCGCCGACCGTTCACGTCTGTACCCCTCTTGACTTAGCCTCATTTGGTGGGAGCGAAAGTTATCCATGTTATGCAATGTTAAATTTCCAATTACCATTTCTAAGTACGTAAAGCTTGTTTGTTTGAGACTGTTAAGATCTGAACACTCTTCAAACGGAGAATTTGAAAATTAATGCTCAAAGAGGCTATTTGGAGCAAATACCATAACTAGGGCATATGAATGCCAAAACTTGGAAACATGAATAGTTACATTGCATGCATATAACGTGTTTGTTGTTTTGCAGGTAGTTCATCAGTTTTCTAACGTTTATGTCCTTTCAGGCACTATAGCTCCCAGGAAGGTTCGAGAACAGTCAACCGTGCACAAATATCCCACAAGAGTAAACAGAGAGAGAGTAATGGATCAGATGCAGGCAAATCTGGCTGACTTGAGAACAAGAATGGACAACTTCATGACCCTCATGGTTGGGATTGGTCAGACTCAGGAGCGCTTGCGCGAGATGGTGGAAAACAATCAGGCCAGGAACAATGGGACCGCAGATGGAGGTAATCGCAATGGGGCTGGTGCCCGTCACGTTGAAATCCCTGTGGCGCAACCAGGGATTACTATTATCAATGATGGACTGAACAATGTGCAGATGGATGGACAAGATGAACAATTTTCTTTGCTGGACGAGGCAGAAGGCCAAGGGGCTGACATGAACAGAAAGTTTCAGGAGATGGCTGAGCAAATTCGTGCCATTCAATCTCAGAGCTCTCTGGGGTTTGATATCACTGACTTGGGCTTGGTGCCAGGGGTTAGAATTCCCTACAAGTTTAAGGTCCCTACTTTCGATAAGTACAATGGCACGGCTTGCCCGAAAACTCACCTCCAGTCTTTTGTAGGAAGAATTGCTGCACACACTGATGATGAGAAGTTGTGGATGTATTACTTCCAACATAGCCTCGTGGGGGCTTCCTTGGAGTGGTACATGAAGCTGAGCAGGGTTAATATCTGAAGCTGGAAGGATCTAGCAGAGGAATTTGTGAAACAGTATCAGTACAATTTGGATATGGCTCCAAATCGTACTCAGTTGCAGACCATGTCTCCGAATGCTAAAGAAGGGTTCAAGGAGTACGCTTAGAGGTGGCGTCAGCTTGCTGCTAGAGTACAACCTCCCTTGCTGGAAAATGAAATGGCGGATATGTTCATGGGAACACTACAGGGGGTGTTTATTGAGAGGTTGGCGTCTTGTTCAGCAACAAAGTTCAATGAAATTGTGATAGCAGGAGAGAGGGTTGAAACTCTTTTGAAGATGGGGAATATTCAGGACCCCAGTGCAGGTAGCTCAAGCGGTGTAAGAAAAGCTTTTAATGGACCTCCGAGAAGAAGAGAGGGGGAAACTAATGCTGTGTACGGCCGAGGACGGGGCCAAGGATACAGAAGATCCTATGAGCAAGTGGCAGCTGTCACTATTCCATCAAGTCCTGTACAACAGACTCAACCACAACAACAACAACAGCCGCCGCACAACAATTATCAGCAAAGACCCTATCAACCGAGACAAGCCCGTCCAGCTAATAGGGTACTTGAAGCCATTCCAATGACGTACACGACACTGCTGCAAAGGTTGTTAGACTTGAACTTGGTCCAATTCAGGACATTAGCACCACTTCCACCTGGAGAGCTTCCAGTGGGGTATGATGCTAACGCAATATGTGCGTTTCACTCAGGAGCTCCCGGGCACTCAACCGAGAAGTGCAAGGCACTACAACATAAAGTTCAAGACTTGATTGATTCAAAGGCGATAAACTTTGCACCGCCTCCTAATGTTACATCAAATCCCATTCCAAACCATGGAGGGGCGAGGATAAATGATGTGGACGGTGGTGAGAGGTTAAGCTTGATTATGAATGTGGAGGAAGTGAAGACTTCATTGCTGGTGGTGAAAGACAGACTGTTGAAAGGACAAGTATTCCCGGGGTGTGGTTATGACTGTGAAGGTTGTTTGAGCTTAGTTAATGGCCGTGAGAACTTGAAGGTTGGACTGCAGTATCTGATTGATGAGGGGTCACTACAGTTTGATAGGGTTGATGATAGAAGTGATTGTGTGTCTATAATAACAATTTACTTCGATCCTACTGAATTTCCTGCCCTGAGAGAGTCGGTGACTCTATATGTTCCAGAGGTTAGTCCTGTTACCATTACTGTTCCAAGACCAGTTCCTTATGCTGATGACAAAGCCATCCCATGGCACTATGACTCGGATGTGTATGTGGAAGGTCAGAAGGTGGAGAGTAAAGCGGTGACAATTGAACCGACTGTGGTAAATGTCGTAGGAGTCGGTGGATTTACGAGAAGCGGGCGTCTCTTTGCTCCTCAAGCTCTCAGAGGAGATCCTGAAGCTGAAGCTGTTGCAAAGGCTAAGGGCAAAAAAATAGCGACCGAAGAAATGACAACTCCTGCCGCCGGGCAAGGTACTTTTGAAAAAGAAGTTGAGGAGTTTATGAGGATAATAAAGAAGAGTGATTATAAAGTAGTGGAACAGTTGAATCAGACTCCGTCCAAAATATCAATTATGTCCTTGTTGATGTGTTCTCCAGCTCACCGGGAGGCTTTGCTGAAAGTCTTACAGATGGCATATGTACCACAGGAGATAACGGTTAACCAGTTGGAGGCTGTGGTAGGCAGCGTGAATGCTAGCCATGGGTTTGGCTTCACGGATAGAGATCTTACTTCTGAAGGCCGCAATCACAACAAGGCCCTGCACATCACCATGGAGTGTAAGGGTGTTGTCCTGTCACATGTCTTAGTTGATACAAGCTCTTCTCTCAATTTACTCCCTAAGAAGGCCTTAATGAAGTTGAATGTTGATGGCATTGTCTTGAGACCCAGTGATTTAATTGTGAAAGCCTTTGATGGGTCGTGAATATTTGTGTTCGGAGAAGTTGAGCTACTTGTGAAGATAGGGTCCCAAGTGTTCAAGAGCACGTTCTATGTCATGGATATTCAACCTGCTTACAGTTGCTTGCTAGGACGTCCCTGGATCCATGCTGCAGGCGCAGTGACATCCACGTTGCATCAGAAGGTGAAGTATGTCATAGATGGTCAGGTGATCACTGTGTGTGAAGAAGAAGATATCTTTGTGAGTCATCTGTCAACTTTCAAGTACGTAGAGATGGACGGGGAAATTCATGGAACGTTGTGTCAGGCTTTTGAAGCGGTCAATGTCATAATTTTGGCTCCGGCAGAGAGGAACAACGAGAAGGAAGGGACCTCTATCTACTCCTACAAGCAAGCCAAAGAAGTGGTCCAATCTGGAAGCGCCCAGGGCTGGGGCAAGTTGCTGGAGTTAGAAAAGAAGGATGACAAGTTCGGTCTTGGTTATCAGCCTGGTGGGTCCAACTGGCCTCAGGGTGGTAAAGCCATAACTTTCACAAGCACCGAAATGCTCGATCACAACAACATCTATGCAACAAGTGAAGAAGGGGACAGTGACTGCGACTGGGATAGCTGGATTCACCTATGTGCACCCGGGGAGGAGCTTCGTAACTGGTCTGTCGAGGATTTCGTTCAAGTTACTTGGCAATCAAAGTAATTTACTTGTTTCCTTTTTATCATGCTGCATGTCAATCCTGCATTCTGCCCAAGGTGCACAGATCCATTTGTAGGGCCACAATGCTTTTAATGCATTTATTTTACCGTGAAATAAAGGACATTTTTCAAACAAACTGTGTTCTCTTTATTTCGTTTTAAATTTTTCACACAAAATAAAATGGCAATGTTTTTTCCTTTTCTTGTGTTCGTGTGTTTGTGTCTCTTTTGAAAAAAAAAAACAGATTCTGAAATAAGCACATCATTTGTGCAGTGTTGATCATCCGGATTCTAGTGATAACATTCCTGCTATGACCATGCATGACTTCGACAATTCTATCTACCAAGCTGATGAAGGGGTTGAGGAAGACTGTGAACTCCCCGAAGAATTGGTCAGGTTGTTGAAACAAGAGGAAATGGTCATTTAGCCTCATCAGGAAGAAATAGAGACCATCAACATTGGGACTGAAGAGGTAAAGAAGGAGATAAAGATTGGGGCCAGTCTGCAGGCCGAGGTAAAGAAGGAGTTGATTGGTATGCTACGTGAATATGTGGATATCTTTGCCTAGTCGTATCAAGATATGCAAGGGCTAGATACTGACATTGTTGTGCATAAGCTACCACTAAGAGAATACTATCCTCCGGTGAAACAAAAGATGAGAAGAACTCGTCCTGATATGGAGATGAAGATCAAGGAGGAAGTTCAGAAGCAGTGGGATGCCAGATTCTTTGCCGTAACTAGTTACCCACCTTGGGTAGCTAACATTATGCCTGTACCAAAGAAAGACGACAAAGTTCGGATGTGCGTTGATTATAGGGATCTAAATAGAGCAAGTCCAAAGGATGACTTTCCATTGTCGCTCCCACCAAATGACACACAAGGTCAAGAGGGGTACAGACGCGAACGGTCGGCGAAAAGGAGGAGAGAACACACAAGGGTGAACTCAGAAGACAAAGAGTCGCCAGCTAGGCATTTTTATCCAGGAGGAAAGGTAATGCTGGATAAACCTGGGAAAGACATGGATAAGACGGTCGCGAACCAGAGAGACTGAGAAAGGGGGTTGGTTACAACCTGGGAAGGTATTAGCACCCAGATTGTCCGCCGTACTCGACGGGATCCATGCTTGAAAGATTTGTGTTTTAAAGGGGTAGTGTCAGTGCTATTTGTGTATCAAAGCTGGAAAGAATGCAAGTGTCAGTGCAAAAGAAATGTGAAATGAAATATGTGAAGTGTCAGTGCAGGGACAGGAGTAAGCTCAAGATTTTGAGGCTAAAGGAATAATGCTGGAAGGAAGGGGAATATACTGAGACTTTTGTTCGATAACTGTTAAGTTATGCCTACGTATCCTCTCGTGCAATGAGGAAGTCAGAACACCGTAGTTCGACCTAAAGAGACTGAAAGGTAAATTGACTATTGAACTGCTTGCTTGTCTATGCTCAAGTATATGACCTGTCTAGCTCAGGTGCTAACTGTCTTGCATTAGACGGAAGAAGCAAGTTCTCGTTTATGAGTGAATGAGATGAGAAAAGAATTCCGGAGGAGACGATTATTGTTTGTTTTTGTGTTTTCAAACTTTTATTGCTTTTGGAATTTTGTCATAAGAAAATGAGCTTAAGCCTAAACCAAGGGTTAGTAAACTCATCACATCCTCCCTCTGATTAGGGGTAATGAGAATACCTTAAGTATGAGGTAAGCACCTCACACTTAATCACCATGATGTAGGATTAAGATCATTAACCTACTTGTAATTATTTAGATGTTTTTGTTGTTTTTGTTTAGTGTTATGTAATGAGATTAAGCCATAATCAAGGATTTAATGGACCCATTACACCATCCTAATAGAAGGATAATAGATGAGAACATTTAAGATGAGGAAAGCTCCTCAACTTAATCCATGATTAGGGATTAACCTCATGACAAAACAAAGCCTTTATTAGGTGGATTTTAGTTAATGATAGGATGAAGAGGTGGTTTTTATGATTTGTAAGACAACTTGAGGGGGACTTGTCCATTAACGCTAGGGTTAGTCCTTCTTAACCAATTAAGGAAGAATTAGAACCCTAATGCAAGGCCCAAGTTACAAGCTTGATGTCTTGATGATTATTAAATGGATTGATTAAAGGATTTAAACACATTAAGGGTTTAACACTTAGGATTAAAGTTATACACTCCATCCTAATAGAAGGATGCAGGTATAAGCTTAATCACAAAGCCTTAGAACCTTTAGGGTTTAGTCCCTGATTATGAGGTGAGAAGAGAAGACTCAAAGATGAAACAAAGGTAAAACTAAATGGGGGACTAATAAAACCCTAATTATTGTCATGCTTGTCTATTCCTAGGGTTAATGAGGTTTGCAAGAAGATCTTCAGAGAAGCCACCAGGAAGGAAGCAGATGAAAGGAGCAGGAAGCAAATAGAAGCAAAACAACTTGCTTCACTTAAGAAGACAAGTTGCTTGAAGAAAGAAAGTAAGATGAACAAGAATGAGCAACTCAATCCAATACACATACAAAATGCAGAAAAGGAAGTATGAAAGATATGAAAAGAGAATGTGAGAAGTGAAGGCAAATTCACTTCTCAAACAACTTACCATCTGAAATGTTAGCATAAGAAAATGAAATGTAATGCAAATGAGATGAAATGTGATGATGCAAACCAAAACCAGGATCAAGGACATGAAGTTAATGATGCTAAGAGATGATACAAACATGAGGCAAGGCATGGGAATGATCAAACAAGCATAAGGATGCAAATGAGGCATGCATTGAACCATGAATGTACATGAAAAGTTTATGAAATGATATGAATGCATAACATGGCAAATGAAAGATGTAATTATCAAACATGATTCTAACATGTCCTAAGATGTATTATGGATCATGTGGATGCACAAAATGGTATCGCAAGTCAATGGATGCAAGCAAATGAAAGAAGGATGCAAAGGAAAGCACAAATTAGGGTTTCATGCATCATGCAAAGCAAAAAATCCAAAACCAGAAGCAAATGACATGATAAAAATTTGAAAATGCAATCAAAGATACCCTAAACCTATACAAACTCACTGCCCAAAGGAGGGGATCCAACTCTTAACCTAGTGAAAGTTATGGATTTCCTAAGATTGCTAGGGTTTTGGGACACCTTACCAAGAAAAATGCTAAATAAATTAAAAATTCAAGATCAATTCAAATCAAATTTATCTTATAAACTACAAGCTATGCAAGATGTAATGCAAAAAGAATCATCATCCAATTCTCAATGGTTAGGCAGAAAGGAATTTTTGAAGTTTGAAGCAAAATATTGCCTTAAAATGAAATTAAATCCAATGAAAATGATCAAAAGGCATCAAGAACAAAAAAGAAATTTGGTTTGAGAGTTGGACAATGTTTCTAAATGTTTCTAAATGCAATGTGAATTTTTTGTTGATTTTTAAATACCTAAATGTATTTTTTATTAATTAATTTTCATTAACTAATTAAAAATAAACATTTAAATGATTTAAAAATAATTTTCAGTGCAAAAAATAAAAAATAAAAATATTTTTGGGTTTTAAAAATTAGTGAAATCCTTGACAAAAAATTTCATAATTTTTAAATGGTTTTTGCTATTTTAAATAAAATGTAAAAGATAAATCAATTTAAATGAAATAAAATATAAAATAAATGAAAGTATGCAAAAGGGAGGGCCAGGATTTGATCTGGGTTTGGACTGGTTGACTGCGCGCCAGATCCAAAGGCCCAGATTCAAATCTGGCTAATTCTGTTTTATGATTTAATTAAACTGATTTTAATTAATTAATCAAAGGTTAGGGTTTTAATGACAAATCCTGGCCACACACACGCGCGGGAGTCAACCTCAGTCAAACGCATCTACGGTCCACATTCAAACTCCCATTAATGACACAATTAGGGCTAAACACATTCAGGCGACCGGAACAATGTTCCGGTCGTCTTCTCCGGCGAAACCAAATACGTAGCTTCCACTACAGGCCACCCCAACCCAAATTAATTGCCGAGAAACAATCTCCTATCAAAGCTAAACTCAAATCCATCATCAAACATCATTTATCAAGCATGAGCAAGGAGAATCGAAGCAAAACATTTTCACGGGTCAAGTTTCAGAACATCATAACATGCTTGTTTCTGGCTCATTTTCAAAAATAAATAGATCCCCATGATCAAGGCAACATATAGAACAACATTCTAACAAGAAATCAAGGTTCTGGAAAATTTGTTCATCATGTTACCTGAGATTGAGCTTTTGGTCCAGGAGCTTTCTGCTTGTCTCTTTGCTTCAAAAAGGCCCCAATGATCCTCTTGATGAAGTTATGAAGCTTGGTTGGAGTTTAGAGTGGCTGATTTGTGAGTTTGAAGAGGTTCTGTTCAGAGAGGGGAAGGAATCGTGTTTCAGTTTCAGGAGGTTTCAGGGCAAGGTGAAGGGTCAGGGATGATCAGTGGAACATGCTGATATGTTCTATGAAGTTTGTTTTGGTGTTTTTGTCTTGTAGAGTGTGTTTCGAATGAAAATGCATAAGGGGTGAAAACTTGGAGCTATGGCTTGGAGGATGCTTCAGGATTGTGTGTCTATTGTGTTCAGTCTCTTTTGGTCCACTTATCACTCTTGGATATGTCAGAGGAGTTGGTGTGGCCTAGCTTGATTGGTATGGGTCTTTTTTGCAAAAAGTCCAAGTTAGGTGTACTTGAGGTATGGGCAAGTGTGAGGCTGTGATAGGGGCATGGCTTGGCTCAGCTGAGTTTAGGGAGAACCATGGAAATGGATTAGAAGTAATGCAGGAAGTGGATTAGGGTTTATCATAGGTTTTGCAACTTTGTGACCTTTGGGCCCTTTTGTGATTTCTTGATCCATAAGTCATGAAAATGGGCAAACCTTTGGTGCATTCTGACTTTTAGGCATTGGTTTATGTTTGTGGAAAGATTATAAGTCACTTTGAGGTCTCATTTTTCCTTGGCAAGTGGTTTTGCAACTTTGCCTCTTTGGTGCATATCTTGAAATTATGTGATTTTTCCCAACTTTGACATGTCATAACTTTTGATCCAAAATGAATTAGAATGAGTTCTTGTACTTTTTGAAAAGGGAATGATCCATTCTACAACTTTCATGACCAAAGTTTTCCCATTTGAAGCATTTTTGAATCAAAAAGAAAGGGTTGAAAAACTTTCCCAAAATGGCAAGTTTCCTTTACAAGTCATTTTCCCAAAAAGGCAACTTTGCAAATGGCTTGAAATGCTTCAATTTTGTGAACTTTTACCATCTTCTATGATCAAGTAAAGATCATACACACTCAAAATGATGAAGAACACCCTTTGGTTGGGTCATTGGGGGCCTCAGATGCCCTGATTTTACACTGACTTGCTCAAGAAGTCAACTCTTGATTAGATGCCTTCCCCATGGAATTTCTTCTTGAAAATTGATATGCATTATATTTATGACATATAGAGACCAATAGAAACAAGAATGACCAAAAAATTTGGAGTTATGGCCTTTGAAACCAAAACCCTAATTCTAGGTCATCTGTGTAGTTAAACCTGGCTCTGCTTCCATGCCATTCTCAGTTCTTGTGATCCTTTGACTTTCTTGACTTATGGGGATACAATATGATGTTTGAACATACATGGACCCCTTTGAAGTGATTGATGACCTTTGGAGTGGCTCAAATGGCCCTTGGATAGCTCAAATCACAAACCCTAGATGCAGATGACTTAGAAGCAATGCAGTGAATCAAAAATGTGGTATGAGATGCTATGAGTGAATTATGCATATGAAAAGATCACAAGCCATGGTGTGAAAGGGTGAGGGAAAATTTGGGGTGTTTACAGCTGCCCCTATTCAAGCATGAGTTAGATGTGTAGAATGTAAGCAGCGGCTTAACAGGCAAACAAGATAACTCGTGGTTGAATACCAAAGACAGTCCAAAATTTGCACTCACAGAATGAAGAAGAAAAGGGATATAGATTGTAAAAGAAAATAAAGTATAATTATAAAGTGCGGGCGACGGAGGACGACCATCGAGCAGAGGACGACTGCTGGGGATAAAGCGATGACGGGGACGACCGACATGCTGGGGAAGATGCGGGAAATAAAGCAGCGACGGGGATGGCCGACAAGCTGGGGATATGAGAGATTGTGATGGGGACGGCCATCAGGTAAAGATATAAGACTCTCTGGGGATTATAGGTAAACGAAATAAAATGATGAGGTACGGTCATCAAAGGTGAAGGACGATCACCTAGCAGGGGACGGCTGCTCTGTTGGGGATAAGATGAGGGACGGTCATCTAAGGTGAAGGACGATCACCTGGCGGGGTACGGCTGCCGAAAGTACCACGTCATAGGACAAATGTCGGGTAACAAGGTCGACGATGGGGACGGCTATCAGATAAGCATGATGAAGGACGATCATCAAGAGGTGAGGGACGATCACCTAGCAGGGTACGACTGCTCTCGGGGTTTATCATGACATAGGACGAATGTCAGACAACAAGATCAACGATGGGGACGGCCATCGGATAATATGATGAAGGACGATCATCAGGAGGTGAAGGACGATCACCTAGCAGGGTACAGCTGCTGAAAATATCACGACATAGGACGAATGTCGGATAAGAAGGGGTTCTAATGAATAGAGACTCCACTGGGGGTTGATGAAGGACGATCATCAAAAAGGTGAAGGACGATCACCCGGCAGGGTACGACTGCCAAAAAGGTATCATGACATAGGACGAATGTCAGATAGAAAGGAAGTAATTTAACAAGTTTTGCTGGGGACTTCGCTGGGGAAAAGTAAACATGGACGAGTGTCTACATCCAAGAAAGGAAAGGTATAAGTGTTTGGGTACTGTGTATAGACTAAAGATGCGGACGAGCATCCTTAAGACTCTGATACGGACGGGTATCAGGAAGAAGCAAATGCTGACACATGTTCAGAGATGATGATACGGACGAGTACCAACTGGCTAACAAAGAACACGGACGAGTATTGATTCTGCGGGGACTCTTCTGGGGAATAGTAGACACAGACGAGTGTCTAAATTCAAGAAGACATAAGTGTTTGACACGTGTATGGATTAAAGATGCGAACGAGCATCCTTAAGACCATGATATGGACGAGTATTAGGTAGAAACAAACGCTTGACGCATGTTCTGAGATGATGATACGGACGAGTATCAACTGGTTAACAAAGAACACAGACGAGTGTCGGATCTGAGGGGATTTAAGTGATATATACAAGGTACGGACGAGTATCTGTATGAGTGAAACAGGAGTAATAAGTATGAGTGGTGCACATATGAGTGTTTAACTTGCTGGGGAGAGTGACACGGACGAGTGTCAAAAGAGGAAAGTGTAATATAAACAAGTGTATCGTTTACAAAATGTTTTAGGTATCTATGCTGGGGAAGGTGATACGGACGGGTGTCAGGGAATTTGTATAGATATGTATCTGTGAGTGCAAAGATGACGTTTTGGATTTCTACTGGGGACATGACGCGGACGGGTGTCAGGAAGTATCTGTATCTTTAAGGAAAGTGCCTTGGCTCTCTGCCAGGGAATCCGGGGAGTTTTCTGTATATCTTTGATGGATTGTCAGTATTTACAAGTGTTTGATTCAGAACATGGCTTATGATTATGCAATATGTTTGATTTTTGCTGTAATGCTCCGTATTAAACGGAATGCTATGCTCTGCGGGGAGAATATGATGCGAATGCTATGATTATGCAAAGATACCGATCCGGGATTCAGATCCCGTTGTTGTGGAGATCTCTGGCTGATCTGCTCGAAGTGGATATCCCAGCTGGGAATAGGATCATTGGTAGATCTGTCATGTATGACTCTGCGTGGGAAGATAGGTCACTGATAGACCTAACCTGGTAATGAGGGACCCAGCTGGGGTTTGTAGAAGCTTTCTTCACTCTGTTGTGAGATCTTCAGGCGTTGCTCTTCTGGATAGAGGCTGAAATTCTATGGGGAAGGTTCCCTGCCTAGCACTTGGCTGGGGAAGAAGAAAGATCACTGGAAGATCTTCCTAGAGATCTCTAGGTGGATCCTGCTGAGGATGATATTTGACAACTCAGCTGGGGAGAAAACACCTCTGGTGCTGATTGGGAGATGGACTGAGTAGATAATGATTTGCTAGCTTGCTGGGGTGGAGCTTTTATGCCCCATGTTGTGCTTTGAATACCTGCAATCCTGAAAAGACAGAGAAACGTACAAGTAATCCCGAGGTATCCCTTACCGGATTCCATCATAGGAGTTTAGACACCCCCGGGAGTAAGTATATTTCCTGCAAGCACGTATTTTTTAGAAGAGAAACATCTGTATTTATGCAATCAATATCTAAAAAACATCGGACATTTTTTTTTGCAAATGAAAATAAAATGTACGAAATGAAACATGACTGAAAATCTGATTTTATTAATTCGTGTGCCCTGAATCGGCAAGATACAGTCAAAGAAACAAATCCCCAAAAATGAGGAGATTGCTACAAATTGAAAGACAAAAAGGTGCTGGCAATGTTGATGACGCTTCAAGGAGCTTTCCCTTTCGCTATGACTCGTATGACATTTGACGTTCTTTTCGTCTTGCTTTCTGAAGAAGGCTGATTCTTAAAGAAGCTTGATCCTTTCGAAGCTTACCGAGTTATAAGTGATACAAATGAATTCAGAATACAGTTGTTCGCTTATTCCCTTATTTTGCATGGAACGCCCTTTCGGGTTTTCAATCCATCGGGATACCCTTTTTTGCCTGAGTTGTCCAATGCGGCTTTTCAACTCAGGGGGTGTGCATTTTTTTGTTTATTTTCCCTTATTTTTGCCCGAGTCTTTTATTCTGTTTTTGACTCGCCGAGATGCCCTATTTTTGCCTGGACTTACATTCTGTTTTTATGTCCAGCGGGTCATTTTCATGCGAAGTATTTTTTAACTGCATCTGAATTCACAGGGGACAGGAAGTCTTCACCATCCATAGTACTAAGCATTAGTGCTCCACCAGAGAAAACTTTCTTTACTACGAATGGCCTTTCATAGTTCGGAGTCCACTTGCCCCTGTGGTTTGTATGAGGAGAAAGGAGTCTTTTCAGCACAAGATCTCCTACTTGGTATTCTCGGAGCCTGACTTTCTGATCGAAGGCTTTCTTCATTATTTTCTGATACAGCTGCCCATGACAAATTGCAGCTAATCTCTTCTCTTCAATCAGACTCAGTTGTTCGTATCGGGATCAGACCCATTCTGCTTCATTCAGTTTGACATCCATCAATACCCGCAGAGAGGGTAGTTCAACTTCAACGGGTAGGACTGCTTCCATACCATACACAAGCTGATACGGTGTTGCCCCGGTGGATGTTCGGATTGACGTACGGTACCCATGCAAGGAAAACGGTAGCATTTCATGCCAGTCTTTGTACATAACTACCATCTTCTGCACAATCTTCTTGATATTCTTGTTAGCTGCTTCAACAGCGCCATTCATCTTTGGCCTGTAAGGAGAAGAATTGTGGTGTTGGATCTTGAAGTCCCGACACAGTTCTGCCATCATTTTGTTGTTTAAATTGGAACCATTATCAGTAATGATTCGCTCAGGCACTCCATACCGACAGATGATGTCTTTCTTCAGAAATCGGGCTACCACTTGCCTTGTAACATTTGCATAGGAAGCTGCTTCGACCCACTTGGTGAAATAGTCCATGGCAACCAGGATGAATCTGTGGCCATTTGAAGCAGTCGGTTCAATCTTGCCAATCATATCAATGCCCCACATGGCAAAGGGCCAGGGTGAAGACATCACATTCAGAGGATTGGGAGGCACATGCACCTTATCCGCATAAATCTGGCATTTATGGCACTTCCTGGCATAAGCACAACAGTCGGCATCCATTGTGATCCTTCGTGTACTTCATGCATCTACAAGCCTGCTTCTGTTTTATCAACGCATCTGAGAAGTACCATATCAAAGTTTCTCTTGTACAGGGAACCTTTAGTATTCAGGAAGAAACGACCAGCTAGCCTTCTTAATGTCTTCTTGTCATTGGAAGAGGCCCCAGGTGGGTATGTTTGATCCTCCAAGAAGCACTTAATGTCATGGAACCAAGGCTTATCATCTTTGGCAGCATCTGCTGCAAATACATACGTTGGCCTGTCGAGTCTGGATACTGAGATCCGAGGTACAAAGTTAACAGCTTGAACTTTGATCATGGATGAAATGGTAGCCAGAGCATCTGCAAACTGATTTTCGTCTCGAGGGATGTACTCAAGCTTGACCGTTGTGAATAAAGTCAATAACCTCCTTGTATAATCCCTATAAGGTATCAGATGATCTTGGTGGGTGTACCATTTACCGTTGGTTTGATTGATTACCAGAGCTGAATCTCCGAATACAGTCAAAGTCTTGATCCTGAGGTCAATGGCTTCCTCAAGACCCATAATACAAGCTTCGTATTCAGCTTCGTTGTTAGTGCAGTTTAAAGTGAGCTTTCCCGAGAAAGGCATGTGAACTCCCTTAGGTGTAATGAGTACTGCACCAACACCACGACCATTCATATTAACAGCCCCGTCAAACATCATAGTCCATTCTTCTTCTGGGTCAGGCCCTTCGGTGTGAACAGGCTCTTCATGATCTTTTGCTTTTATGAACATGATGTCTTCATCAGGGAAGTCAAATCTCATAGGCTGGTAATCATCAATGGGTTGCTCAGCAAGATAATCAGACAGTACACTGCCCTTGATGGCTTTCTGAGATGTGTACTGGATGTCATATTCCGTGAGGATCATTTGCCATCTTGCAACCCGTCCGGTAAGTGCTGGCTTCTCAAAAATGTACTTAATTGGATCCATTTTTGAAATCAATAAAGTGGTGTGGGTCAACATATACTGCCTTAGTCGGCGAGCAGCCCACGCTAAAGCACAACAAGTTTTCTCGAGCAGTGAATAATGTTGTTCACAGTCGGTAAACTTTTTGTTTAGGTAGTATATTGCATACTCTTTTCGACCAGACTCGTCATATTGGCCCAACACACACCCCATTGACTCTTCTAATACTGTCAAGTACATTATTAGAGGTCTTCCTTCAACTGGAGGCATAAGGATTGGAGGCTCTTGTAAGTATTCCTTGATTCTGTCAAAAGCCCTCTGGCAGTCTTCATTCCACCTGACCGTTTGTTCTTTTCTTAACAGCTTGAACAAAGGCTCACATGTTGCCGTAAGGTGAGATATGAACCGTGAAATGTAGTTCAATCTACCTAAGAAACCCCGAACTTCTTTCTCAGTCTTCGGTGCAGGCATTTCTTGAATTGCTTTGACTTTATCAGGATCAACTTCAATCCCTTTTCCACTTACAATAAAACCCAGTAATTTACCAGAACATACCCCGAATGTGCATTTGTTGGGGTTCAACTTCAGTTGGTACTTCCTCAGACGCTTGAATAACTTCAGCAGATTTACCAGGTGGTCTTCTTCTGTGAGAGACTTGGCAATCATGTCATCCACATAACATTCAATTTCTTTATGGATCATGTCATGGAATAATGTCACCATAGCCCGTTGATAAGTTGCACCAGCATTCTTCAGTCCAAATGGCATCACCTTGTAACAGAACATGCCCCAGGGTGTGATGAAAGTTGTCTTCTCCATGTCTTCAGGTAACATCTTAATCTGATTGTATCCTGAAAATCCATCCATGAAGGAGAACACCGAGAACTGAGCCGTATTATCAACCAATATATCAATGTGAGGTAAAGGGAAGTCACCTTTCGGGCTGGCTCTGTTCAGATCCCGGTAGTCCACACACATCCTCACCTTGCCATCCTTCTTAGGCACAGGTACAATATTAGCAACCCACGGTGGATAGCTAGTGACAGCAAGGAAACCGGCGTCCCACTGTTTTTGTACCTCTTCTTTGATCTTCATTGCCATATCTGAGCGAGTACGGCGCAGTTTCTGTTTTACTGGCGGGCAGTCTTCTTTCAAAGGAAGCTTGTGCATAACAATATCGGTATCCAATCCTGGCATATCCTGATAAGACCAAGCAAAGACATCCGCATACTCCCGAAGCATATCAATCAATTGTTCCTTCACTGAATCTTGTAGGCAGGCCCCGATCTTAACCTCTTTCACGTCTTCTTCCGTACCAAGATTAACTGTTTCAACCTCCTCCTGATGAGGAGTGATAACCTTCTCCTCTTGTCTTAACAACCTGGCTAGATCTTCAGGAAGCTCATAATCTTCTTCAACCCCTTCATCAGCTTGATTGATTGGATTGTCAAAGTCATACGAAGCCATAGCTGTGTTGTTGTCGGTGCAGTCTGAAAGGCACTCTCTGCAAGGGTTTAGATTGTTCATTTTAGTGATTGATTTTAATCTTGTTTAGAAAAAAAGTGAAATGAAGTTATCATTTTGGAAAACATTGCCATTTTATTTTTGTACAAAAAGAAAAATGAAAAACAGTGAGCGGAAAAGAAAAAGACTCATTTGCAAAAGACGTCTGATATTCATTGATTGATCTGTTTGCACAAAATTACAAGATGGCCCGATTACAAAATGAGTCTTGTCATCTTGGGCAAGATGCAAGACTTGATGCATGCTTAAAAATACAAGAAATAATAATTACTCTGCAGGAGTAACCCTTATAATTTCCTGGGAAGACCAGTTATGGACTTGGCTCCCTGGGATCCTTGGACGTATCCAGCTCTCCAGGTTACGGTCGCTTTCATCCTCGTCTTCCAAGTTGTTCACTGCATCCGGGGTGAGCATTCCCCCGCTGACAAAACAGGGCTTCCTGGCAGCCTCTGATTGATCGTGTTGAGTTGGTTTGTAACCCAACCCAAATCTGTCTTCCTTCTTTTCCACGGGCAGCAACTTGCCCCAGCCTTGGGCAGTACCCTCTTCAACAACCTTCCTGGCTTGCTGATAAGATGTCATGGAGGTTCCCGGTACAGCGGATGCTTCATTAATGTTCAGGGCCTCAAACCCCTGGCTCATGGTTTCATGGATTTCTCCATCCATCTCAATATACTTATATGTAGCCAGATGGCTAACAAAGATGTCCTCTTCCCCACAGATGGTGATGATCTGGCCTTCCCATTCGAATTTCAGCTTCTGGTGAAGGGTAGACGTACCAGCGCCAGCGGCATGGATCCAAGGTCTACCCAACAAACAGCTGTAGGCCGGCTGAATGTCCATCACATAGAAGGTAATTTTAAAAGTCTGCGGGCCAATCATCATAGGCAGATCAATCTCCCCTAGCACTGATCTTTTAGAGCCATCAAATGCTCTTACCATCAAATTACTCGGACGCAATGCTAAGCCATCATACTCTAGCTTTACTAAGGCTTTCTTTGGTAGGACATTGAGTGACGACCCAGTGTCCACCAGTACATGAGATAGAACAACACCCTTGCATTCCAAGGTGATATGTAAAGCCTTGTTGTGGTTACGTCCCTCAGTTGTTAAATCAGCATTGGTAAAGCCCAGTCCATGACTGGTGTTTACATTTGCCACCACAGTTTCTAGCTGATTAACAGTGATCTCCTCTGGCACGTATGCTGCGTGCAAGACTTTCAATAATGCATTCCTGTGAGCTTCAGAACACATCAACAGGGATAATATGGAGATCTTTGAGGGAGTTTGGTGAAGCTGATCCACCACCTTGTAATCACTTCTCTTTATAATTCTCATAAACTCGTCTACATCTTGCTCAAAAGATGTCTTCTGAGTTTCTTTGATGATTGGTTCTTCAGGTACCACACTTTTCCCCTTTGCTTTTGCAGCAGCTTCTGCTTCGGCATTAGGTCTTTGCAATTGTGAGGCAAAAAGGCGTCCGCTTCTGGTGAAGCCTCCGCCTCCCCCAACATTATCAATCTGTGGAGAGGAAGTTGAAGAGTCCAAGGTGATTTTCTCCCCGTTGCAGTAGAGGTCAGAGCCATAATGCCAAGGTATGGCATTACTGCTTTCATATGGAACTGGTCCCGGCACCGTGATGGTGACTGGACTGACTGCTGCAGAGGAAGGTACTGAATTGGTGTGCGGATCGTAGTAAATAGTGATCGGTGATCTGGCAGGAGGTGCCACTATTTGTTGTTGAAAGTTGTTGTTTGGAGGAACATTTGATGGATCATAGTAGATGGTGACTGCTGAGATATCTTCATTAATTTTTGTTGGCGTTGTAGAAGATTCTGCTGAATAAATGGATGTTGATGTTGTAGAAGAAATGGTTGTTGACATCTGATTTGTTGAAGTGATGGACGGAGCCATTGTTGATAATATTGATGAATTGGTAGGAATGATTGTTGCTGCAGTTGTAGGAGAATCAGGAATTGTTGTCAAAGGGATTGCTGGGTTTGTAGGCGCCGTTGTCGTGATCTGAAGTATACCACTTTTGATAAGACCATCTATGCCGCTCCTCAAATTATCACACCCGTTGACCGAAATGTTGCAATAACCACAACCGAGCTCACACCCAGGGAACATCTGGCATTCTAGAAGCTGAGCTTTAATTTCGACCAGAGGTGTTCGAATCTGTCCAACACTGGTGATTAAAAAAGATGGCTTGTCTTCCTCAATGGCATTAATTCTTGGCCCTCCATGATTGGGCATGGGATTCTTGGTGACACTTGGAGGGGGTGCAAAATTGAGGGCTTTAGAATCTACCAGATCTTGTACCTTCATTTGTAAAGCCCTGCACTTCTCCGTATTGTGACCAGGTGCATTGGAGTGGAAAGCACATCTGGCCTTGACATCATAATTTCTTGGCAGATTGGAGGGATCTGGTGGTGCCAATGTCCTTAATTCAACCAAGGTAAGTTTCAGGAGTTGTGGCAATAAGGCAACATATGGCATAGGGATAGGATCAATCACCCTATTTGCCCGTGATGGTCTTTGCTGAAAGGGTCTTTGTTGTTGATTGCTGTTATTGTTGTTGTAGGTCCTCGGTGGCGGATACTGAACTTGCTGCTGATAATGTGGTTGTTGTGGTTGTTGATATGCTGATTGCTGAGGAATCGGAGATGGAATAGTGACAGCTGCTACTGCTCTGTGGGCATTCTGAGGTCTTCCCCTATTGACATGAATAACATTGGTCTCACCGGTTCTTCTAGGTCCCACAAAAGGCTTCCTGGGATTACTGGACGAACTTGCACCATTATTAGAAATTTTGCCCATCTTTAGAAGGCTTTCAATTCTTTCTCCAGCTATAACTACGTCAGCGAAGCTGGTGGAAGAAAAAGCAGCTAGCCTATCAATATATGTTCCTTGCAGAGTGTTCATGAACATGTCGGCCATCTCTCTTTCCGACATGGGTGGCTGGACAGCAGCAGCAAGCTGTCTCCACCTTTGGGCATATTCCCTGAAGCTTTCCCTGGAGGCTTGAGACATTCCCATCAAGAGGGTCCTGTTAGGAGCCATGTCCAGATTGTATTGGTACTGCCTGATGAAAGCTTCAGCTAGGTCCTTCCAGCATCTGATAGTGGCTCTGGTCAAGTGTGAATACCACTCTCTTGAAGCCCCAGTCAAGCTATCTTCAAAATAAAACATCCACAGCTTCTCATCCATTGTATATGCTTTAAGTCTTCCCAGAAAGGACTGCAAGTGAGTTTGTGGATAGGAAGTCCCATTGTACTTCTCGAATCACGGGGGTTTAAACTTGTGGGGAATCCTTACCCCATCCACTAACCCCATATCCATGACATCAAAACCTAGGGAATTTTGAGACTCCAGAGATCTCAACTTCTCAGCAATTTCATCAAACCTCCTATCATAAACTTCATCCCCAGCCCCCATTACAGTAAACTGCTCTTCTTGGGGGTCTTCTTGTAAGATCCTTCCCCCAGTAGTATTTCCTTGCACATTACCCAGGATGTTGACTTCCGGATGTAGATGAGGCCCATATACTGGTGGATTTACATGAGGCTGACCCCTCTCATTGTTACTTGTTCCTCCAGTTCCCGGATGGGGTTCTTCCGGGGTTTGTCTTTCTACCAATGCCCTCAACCTTTCTTGAGTTTGGGCCAAGCCATTCATTACTTCCATGAATTGGGTCATTTGGTTTCTCATCTCCAGCCTTTCATTAGCCATCTGAGTTCTGACCTCTGTCAGATCTTGCTGTACTTGATCCATTTGGATACCAGGAAGATTGTTGCGAGTAGGATACCGGTGCGGACGGTTGAGAGGGAACACCCGGCGGCGAGCAATAATTCCTGAACCACAACAGAGTTAGAAGAATAAAGTAATGACAAAACCTACAAAACAAAACAAAAGTCAGTATGCAATGCAGTATGCTTATTTGCTTTCCAAGGTATCCGGCTTGGTTCTTGGTTTTGACCTTTCCAGACCCCGAGGAAGATGTTCTGAAAAGATGTTCTCATGTTGCTTGAGAAAAGACACTCAATAAAACAAACTAACAAATACATTACAAATGGTGGATCACACATAGTTTGTTTTTACAACATATGCCCCCGAAGGGTCAAAATACAACATAAAGGAAAAGTACATCAAATGTAAATAACAACAAGCAAAGTAGTCAAACACCTAAACCAAACTCATCCTCCTTAACCTCCTTCAAAAGTGCTTCAGTTACAGGACCAACCGGATGCTCTGTGATGTTCCTGATAAGAAGGTTTCTAGTGGCAATAGCAGTGGTCAGCTTCTTATGCCTGTCTTGGTCCTTTGACCTCTTTACACCAGCCCTAAGCTTCAATTCTGAAATCTCCTTCTGGGCTTCCAGCAAAGCTTCCTGTTGCTTCTTTTCATTGGCCTCCAACTGCTCAATCCTGGCTTGAGTTCTCTTATCTTCTTGAGTGCGAGCTTCAGTGATCCTGACCCACCTAGCTTGACTTTCCTCTAGATAGAGATCAGTCCTAGCCTTCTGAAACTGGGCCTCTTTACAGGCATTCTTCAATATTTGCTCTCCAGCTCTTGATTTCTTGATGTAGTCCTCTGCTTTCTCAATCTTGGCCAGTTGCTCCACTTTAAGCTTCTCCAACCTCTCGATGTCTAGACGACCATCACTCCTCTCCCGGAGGGTCTTCTTCAGAGCTTGAGACAGATTCTCATTCCTCTCCTTCAGCTTCTCAAATTCTTCCAGGCTGACAGTGACTGGAGGTGGTACTGTGGATGGCCCAGGTGCATCCTCAATGGTGAAAGGCATCCCAGAAATTTGTGCTCTAGAATGAGACCATTCATAATACTGGGCTGAAGCCACATTATTGCATCTCCCAAGAATGGCCATCCCTTTGGTCTGGATGTTGTCCCAAGCCCAAGATGCTTGCCTGACAACAGCTAAATCAGGTTTTATCTCACAATACAGGGTTTCAGCCAAGTCTTGCACTCTAGGAGGGTGAACCAAAGCATAGCCCAATTGTCTCTTAAACAACAAAGGATTGTAGTTGATGCAACCCTTCACTCCTACTAGAGGTACATTGGGGTACTGCCCACAGCTAGTTATTATGTCCCTTCCTTTGGTGCTCTGGGTGCACCATCCGATGTCATCTGAAGTCAAAGCAATAAGTCTCTTAGCCCAATTCTTCTGTTGGTGAGGGTTCAGGAAGGCATCAGTCTTGGGTAAGTGTTTAAGCAGCCAAGTGTGAAATAGAGGAGCATAGCATCTTACCAACTTTCCTCTTTGCTTCTCATTCCTCTAATGAATGGAATAATAGAAATCTCCCAGCAAGGTGGGTACTGGGTTCCTTAGAAGGAAAAGATGAATGGCATTCTTGCTGATAAACTTGGGCTCATCTGCAAATAGTATAACCCCATATATACTGAGGGCTAACAATGCACAAACTGCCTTCCATTCTCCCAAGGAGGCCTTCAGGATAGCCTGAGAAGTCAGAAAGTCTAGATGCAAACCAGGGATTCCAGCCTTCGTTGTCATGTTCTGCTCAATCAATATAGGCTCTAGGTATAGTGCTTTTGCCACTTCTCCATTGCTGGGAGAAGTCATCTATGGGTTGAAGGGAATCCCACCCCTAATAGGCACTCCAATCAGTGATGAAAACTCCTCTAGCAGAGGTCCTAGATGAAAGTTCTGGAAAGTGAAGCATCTCAAAGGAGGGTCATAAAACTGTAGGCAAGTGTGGATCAAACTCCTCTAAGAAGGATCCAGGTCCATAACCATATCAAGGATGCTTCCATAATGCTCTCTGAATAATGGGATGTGGTCTGGAGTGATAAGTTCCTGGACCTGCCTGATGCCAGTCAACACATGCTCAAAGAAATGGTATGAAATGTTGCTCTTCTTGGGTGCCATGACTGTTGATGAAGAGCAGAAGACAAGGGCTGATGATGAAGACTGATACTGGAGATGAGCCACTGATATGCTGAGGCTGATGATGGAAGTAGCTGAAGCAGGCAACTGATGAAGATAGCTGAAGCAGATAACTGATGAACAGGGGTCTATGCAGATGAAGGGGTCAAAACCAAGCCAGATGTAATGTGGATACCCTGAAAAACAAATAAACAAATGTTAAATGATGCAAATGATGAGTATGCAAATGATATGCAAGGGTTTGTGATCAAGCTGGATCTGATTATCTGTCTTGATATAAAAGGCCCATGTATGTTCAAGAAGTCCGGATGGAGGTTCAGGAATCTGGTAACCAAGGTGGGGGACTCAAATAAAGAGTCACGTGTCCAGGGTTAAATCACAAGAACTGTCCAAAGTGGAGTACTCTTAATCAAACAAGTATCAAGGTATGTTGTGGCCAAGGGTACCTGCAAACCTGTAAACAGCCCAACCCCCTCACAGGTGGTGTTCTAAAACAAGGATCCTCAGACTTGGATCTGTTATGAGAAGTGTAAACACTTCTAACCCGGAGGTACAATGTTTACAATAACCATAAAAGACCTCCTCTAATTCACCTCAGTTTCTGAAGGTCACAATAAAGGTCATCCAGACTTAGCAGGCTTCCCAGATAGCCCTAGCACTACAGGAAATCTGTAGCACAGAGTTCTCAAGAAGAAACTCACATCTGAACCGTGTTTCATATTCCCGCACCAGACCGAAATGGAATGGGAAAGAACATGAACCACTCTAGCCTAGGTGTCACTCAGGTCCCAAGTATAGGACCTTAAACTCTCAGTAGAACCCCACCCACTAAAACAAAAACCAGATCCAGCCAGATGACAGTATGACAGTATGATATATAAAGCTGTAAAGAAAGCAATAAATAACTGTACATAAAGCAATAAATAAAGCAACTATATAAACATAATTAGCACATAACACCCCGGTAAACACAAATCAAACAAGAGCTAGGAGGAACCCACAAAAAGAACCAGAAGCCCTGGTTACAGTATAAGGGTCCCCAGCAGAGTCGCCAAGTTGTCGCTCCCACCAAATGACACACAAGGTCAAGAGGGGTACAGACGCGAACGGTCGGCGAAAAGGAGGAGAGAACACACAGGGGTGAACTCAGAAGACAAAGAGTCGCCAGCTAGGCATTTTTATCCCGGAGGAAAGGTAATGATGCATAAACCTGGGAAAGATATGGATAAGACGGTCGCGAACCAGAGAGACTGAGAAAGGGGGTTGGTTACAACCTGGGAAGGTATTAGCACCCAGATTGTCCGCCGTACTCGACGGGATCCACGCTTGAAAGATTTGTGTTTTAAAGGGGTAGTGTCAGTGCTATTTGTGTATCAAAGCTGGAAAGAATGCAAGTGTCAGTGCAAAAGAAATGTGAAATGAAATATGTGAAGTGTCAGTGCAGGGACAGGAGTAAGCTCAAGATTTTGAGGCTAAAGGAATAATGCTGGAAGGAAGGGGAATATACAGAGACTTTTGTTCGATAACTGTTAAGTTATGCCTACGTATCCTCTCGTGCAATGAGGAAGTCAGAACACCGTAGTTCGATCTAAAGAGACTGAAAGGTAAATTGACTATTGAACCACTTGCTTGTCTATGCTCAAGTATATGACCTGTCTGGCTCAGGTGCTAACTGTCTTGCATTAGACGGAAGAAGCAAGTTCTCGTTTATGAGTAATGAGATGAGAAAAGAATCCCGGAGGAGACGATTATTGTTTGTTTTTGTGTTTTCAAACTTTTATTGCTTTTGGAATTTTGTCATAAGAAAATGAGCTTAAGCCTAAATCAAGGGTTAGTAAACTCATCACATCCTCCCTCTGATTAGGGGTAATGAGAATACCTTAAGTATGAGGTAAGCACCTCACACTTAATCACCATGATGTAGGATTAAGATCATTAACCTACTTGTAATTATTTAGATGTTTTTTTTGTTTTTGTTTAGTGTTGAGTAATGAGATTAAGCCATAATCAAGGATTTAATGGACCCATTACACCATCCTAATAGAAGGATAATAGATGAGAACATTTAAGATGAGGAAAGCTCCTCAACTTAATCCATGATTAGGGATTAACCTCATGACAAAACAAAGCCTTTATTAGGTGGATTTTAGTTAATGATAGGATGAAGAGGTGGTTTTTATGATTTGTAAGACAACTTGAGGGGGACTTGTCCATTAACGCTAGGGTTAGTCCTTCTTAACCAATTAAGGAAGAATTAGAACCCTAATGCAAGGCCCAAGTTACAAGCTTGATGTCTTGATGATTATTAAATGGATTGATTAAAGGATTTAAACACATTAAGGGTTTAACACTTAGGATTAAAGTTATACACTCCATCCTAATAGAAGGATGCAGGTATAAGCTTAATCACAAAGCCTTAGAACCTTTAGGGTTTAGTCCCTGATTATGAGGTGAGAAGAGAAGACTCAAAGATGAAACAAAGGTAAAACTAAATGGGGGACTAATCAAACCCTAATTATTGTCATGCTTGGATGTTCCTAGGGTTAATGAGGTTTGCAAGAAGATCTTCAGAGAAGCCACCAGGAAGGAAGCAGATGAAAGGAGCAGGAAGCAAAGAGAAGCAAAACAACTTGCTTCACTTAAGAAGACAAGTTGCTTGAAGAAAGAATGTAAGATGAACAAGAATGAGCAAGCTCAATCCAATACACATACAAAATGCAGCAAAGGAAGTATGAAAGAGATGAAAAGAGAATGTGAGAAGTGAAGGCAAATTCACTTCTCAAACAATTTACCACCTGAAATGTTAGCATAAGAAAATGAAATGTAATGCAAATGAGATGAAATGTGATGATGCAAACCAAAACCAGGATCAAGGACATGAAGTTAATGATGCTAAGAGATGATACAAACATGAGGCAAGGCATGTGAATGATCAAACAAGCATAAGGATGCAAATGAGGCATGCATTGAACCATGAATGTACATGAAAAGTTTATGAAATGATATGAATGCATAACATGGCAAATGAAAGATGCAATGATCAAACATGATTCTAACATGTCCTAAGATGTATTATGGATCATGTGGATGCACAAAATGGTATCGCAAGTCAATGGATGCAAGCAAATGAAAGAAGGATGCAAAGGAAAGCACAAATTAGGGTTACATGCATCATGCAAAGCAAACAATCCAAAACCCGAAGCAAATGACATGATAAAAATTTGAAAATGCAATCAAAGATACCCTAAACCTATACAAACTCACTGCCGAAAGAAGGGGATCCAACTCTTAACCTAGTGAAAGTTATGGATTTCCTAAGATTGCTAGGGTTTTGGGACACCTTACCAAGAAAAATGCTAAACAAATTGAAAATCCAAGATCAATTCAAATCAAATTTATCTTATAAACTACATTCTATGCAAGATGTAATGCAAAAAGAATCATCATCCAATTTTCAATGGTTAGGCAGAAAGGAATTTTTGAAGTTTGAAGCAAAATATTGCCTTAAAATGAAATTAAATCCAATGAAAATGATCAAAAGGCATCAAGAACAAAAAAGAAATTTGGTTTGAGAGTTGGACAATGTTTCTAAATGAAATGTGAATTTTTTGGTGATTTTTAAATACCTAAATGTATTTTTTATTAATTAATTGTCATTAACTAATTAATAATAAACATTTAAATGATTTAAAAATAATTTTCAGTGCAAAAAATAAAAATAAAAATATTTTTGGGTTTTAAAAATTAGTGAAATATTTGACAAAAAATTTCATAATTTTTAAATGGTTTTTGCTATTTTAAATAAAATTTAAAAGATAAATCAATTTAAATGAAATAAAATATAAAATAAATGAAAGTATGCAAAGGGGAGGGCCAGGATTTGATCTGGGTTTGGACTGGTTGACTGTGCGCCAGATCCAAAGGCCCAGATTCAAATCTGGCTAATTCTGTTTTATGATTTAATTAAACTGATTTTAATTAATTAATCAAAGGTTAGGGTTTTAATGACAAATCCTGGCCACACACACGCGCGGGAGTCAACCTCAGTCAAACGCATCTATGGTCCACATTCAAACTCCCATTAATGACACAATTAGGGCTAAACACATTCAGGCGACCGGAACAATGTTCCGGTCGTCTTCTCCGGCGAAACCAAATACGTAGCTTCCACTACAGGCCACCCCAACCCAAATTAATTGCCCAGAAACAATCTCCTATCAAAGCTAAACTCAAATCCATCATCAAACATCATTTATCAAGCATGAGCAAGGAGAATCGAAGCAAAACATTTTCACGGGTCAAGTTTCAGAACATCATAACATGCTTGTTTCTGGCTCATTTTCAAAAATAAATAGATCCCCATGATCAGGGCAACATATAGAACAACATTCTAACAAGAAATCAAGGTTCTGGAAAATTTGTTCATCATGTTACCTGAGATTGAGCTTTCGGTCCAGGAGCTTTCTGCTTGTCTCTTTGCTTCAAAAAGGCCCCAATGATCCTCTTGATGAAGTTATGAAGCTTGGTTGGAGTTTAGAGTGGCTGATTTGTGAGTTTGAAGAGGTTCTGTTCAGAGAGGGGAAGGAATCGTGTTTCAGTTTCAGGAGGTTTCAGGGCAAGGTGAAGGGTCAGGGATGATCAGTGGAACATGCTGAGATGTTCTATGAAGTTTGTTTTGGTGTTTTTGTCTTGTAGAGTGTGTTTCGAATGAAAATGCATAAGGGGTGAAAACTTGGAGCTATGGCTTGGAGGATGCTTCAGGCTTGTGTGTCTGTTGTGTTCAGTCTTTTTTGGTCCACTTATCACTCTTGGATAGGTCAGAGGAGTTGGTGTGGCCTAGCTTGATTGGTATGGGTCTTTTTTGCAAAAAGTCCAAGTTAGGTGTACTTGAGGTATGGGCAAGTGTGAGGTTGTGATAAGGGCATGGCTTGGCTCAGCTGAGTTTAGGGAGAACCATGGAAATGGATTAGAAGCAATGTAGCAAGTGGATTAGGGTTTATCATAGGTTTTGCAACTTTGTGACCTTTGGGCCATTTTGTGATTTCTTGATCCATAAGTCATGAAAATGGGCAAACCTTTGGTGCATTCTGACTTTTAGGCATTGGTTTATGTTTGTTCAAAGATTAGAAGTCACTTTGAGGTCTCATTTTGCCTTGGCAAGTGGTTTTGCAACTTTGCCTCTTTGGTGCATATCTTGAAATTATGTGATTTTTCCCAACTTTGACAAGTCATAACTTTTGATCCAAAATGAATTGGAATGATTTCTTGTAATTTTTGAAAAGGGAATGATCCATTCTACAACTTTCATGACCAAAGTTTTCCCATTTGAAGCATTTTTGAATCAAAAAGAAAGGGTTGAAAAACTTTCCCAAAATGGCAAGTTTCCTTTACAAGTCATTTTCCCAAAAAGGCAACTTTGCAAATGGCTTGAAATGCTTCAATTTTGTGAACTTTTACCATCTTCTATGATCAAGTAAAGATCATACACACTCAAAATGATGAAGAACACCCTTTGGTTGGGTCATTGGGGGCCTCAGATGCCCTGATTTTACACTGACTTGTTCAAGAAGTCAACTCTTGATTAGATGCCTTCCCCATGGAATTTCTTCATGAAAATTGATATGAATTATCCTTATGACATATAGAGACCAATAGAAACAAGAATGACCAAAAAATTTGGAGTTATGTCCTTTGAAACCAAAACCCTAATTCTAGGTCATCTGTGCAGTTAAACTTGGCTCTGCTTCCATTCCATTCTCAGTTCTTGTGATCCTTTGACTTTCTTGACTTATGGGGATACAATATGATGTTTTAACATACATGGACCCCTTTGAAGTGATTGATAACCTTTGGAGTGGCTCAAATGGCCCTTGGATAGCTCAAATCACAAACCCTAGATGCAGATGACTTAGAAGCAATGCAGTGAATCAAAAATGTGGTATGAGATGCTATGAGTGAATTATGCATATGAAAAGATCACAAGCCATGGTGTGAAAGGGTGAGGGAAAATTTGGGGTGTTTACATCCATTATCTCACATTGATGTGCTGGTAGATAACACCACTCAGTTCTCGGTATTTTCTTTCATGGATGGATTCTCCGGGTATAATCAGATTAAAATGGCACCAGAAGACATGGAGAAAACAACGTTCATTACCCCGTGGGGTACATTCTGTTACAAGGTTATGCCCTTTTGGTTGAAGAACGTTGGGGCAACGTATCAGCGGGCTATGGTCACATTGTTCCACGACATGATACACAAGGAAATTGAATGCTATGTGGATGACATGATTGCCAAGTCCCGAGACGAAGAAGAGCATCTGGTCAATCTCAAAAAGCTGTTTGAGAGACTCATAAAGTATAAGTTGAGGTTGAATCCAAACAAGTGTACTTTCGGATTGCGTTCCGAAAAATTGCTGGGTTTTATTGTTAGCCAAAAAGGAATCGAGGTGGATCCTACAAAAGTAAAAGTTATACAAGATATGCCTGCACCGAAAACAGAAAAAGAAGTGTGCGGGTTTTTAGGGAGGTTGAACTACATTTCACGGTTCATATCTCATCTAACTGCCACGTGTGAACCAATATTCAAGTTGTTGAGAAAAGAACAAACGGTCAGGTGGAATGAGGACTGTCAAAGAGCCTTTGAAAAGATAAAAGAATATTTGCAGACACCTCCGATTCTAGTGCCTCCAGTTCCAGGACGGCCACTTATCATGTACTTAATTGTGCTAGAAGGGTCAATGGGGTGTGTTCTAGGCCAACATGACGAGTATGGTCGAAAAGAATATGCTATTTACTACCTTAGCAAAAAGTTTACCGACTGTGAATCCGGTTACTCATTGCTCGAGAAAACTTGTTGCGCTTTGGTATGGGCTGCTCGCCGACTGAGACAGTATATGTTGACCCATACCACACTGCTAATCTCAAAAATGGACCCTGTCAAGTATATTTTCAAGAAACCAGCATTAACCGGAAGGAATGCAAGGTGGCAAATGATCTTAACAGAGTATGACATACAATATACTTCCCAGAAAGCCATCAAAGGAAGTGTATTGTCAGATTATCTTGTACAACAGCCACTAGAAGACGACTATCAGCCAATGAAATTTAATTTCCTTGATGAGGACATCATGTACCTCAAAGCAAAATATATCAAGGAACCACTTCCGGAGGAGGGGCTAGACCCTGAATCCAAATGGAAGTTGATGTTATATGGGGCAATCAATATCAACAGACGTGGAGTTGGTGCCGTTCTCATCACTCCTGAAGGTGTTCACTTTCCCTTCGCTGCCAGAATTACTTTTGGTTGCACCAACAATGAAGCGGAATACGAGGCATGCATAATGGGAATAGAGGAGGCTATTAATCTTCAAATTAAGACCCTCGATATATTCGGAGATTCAGCCCTTGTTATCAATCAGATTACCGGCAAGTGGTATACACATCAAGAACACTTAGTTCCATATAGGGATTATGCCAGAAGACTGTTGACGTTCATCATAACGGTTAAGCTTCAGTATATACCACAAGATGAGAAACAATTTGCCGATGCATTGGCTACTCTTCCTTCGTCCATCAAAGTCTTGTGTTGGAACTACGTGCCCAGGATTGACTTTTCCCGGCTTGACGCACCAGCTTATGCTTTCTCTGTAGACGCAGTGTCTGATGAGAAATCTTGGTACTTTGATATCAAGCTCTTCCTGGAAAAACAAGAATACCCAGCTGGGGCATCATCCAACAACAAGAAGACCTTAAGATGACTTGCTGCTAGCTTCTTCTTGAATACAGATGGTCTTGCTCAGATGCGTGGATAGACACGAATCAAACCTGTTAATGCAAGAAGTCCACGAGGGGTCTTTCGGTACACATGCAGGAGGACGTGCAATGGCTAAGAAGTTGTTGAGATCGGGGTATTATTGGATAACAATGGATGCAGACTGTTGTTCGTACGCCCGTAAGTGCCACAAGTGCCAGATGTATGCAGACAAGGTGCATGTTCCTCCAAGCCCGCTCAACGTCATGTCATCTCCTTGGCCCTTTTCTATGTGGGGCATTGACATGATCGGGAAAATAGAGCCTACTGCTTCAAATGGTCATCGTTTCATTTTGGTCGCGATTGATTACTTCACTAAGTGGGTTGAAGAAGCATCTTATGCCAATGTCACTCGTCAAGTGGTAGCTAGATTTCTGAAAAGAGACATTATTTGCAGATACGAAGTGCCCGAGCGAATCATTACTGACAATGGGTCTAATTTAAACAACAAGATGATGGCAGAATTGTGTCGGGACTTCCAGATTCAACATCACAATTCTTCTCCTTACCGACCAAAGATGAATGGTGCGGTAGAGGCGGCTAATAAGAACATTAAGAAGATTGTGCAAAAGATGGTTGTCACTTACAAATATTGGCATGAGATGCTACCATTTGCGCTGCATGGGTACCGAACGTCACTCAGGACGTCAACCGGGGCAAATCCTTTCTCATTAGTATATGGCATGGAGACAATCTTGCCTGTCGAGGTAGAAATTACTTCATTGCGTGTGATGATGGATGTGAAGCTTGATGAGGCTGAATGGGTACGTGCTCGATACAATCAGTTATGTCTAATTGAGGAAAAGAGATCAGCGGTTATCTGTTATGGTCAGCTTTATCAGAGGAGAATGAAGCGAGCATTCGACCAACGAGTACGTACTCGGGAGTATCAAGTAGGAGAGCTTATGGTCAAGAGGATCGTTCCTCCAGGTTCAGATCACAGGGGCAAGTGGACCCCAAACTACGAAGGCCCGTTCATAGTGAAGAAAGTCTTCTCAGGTGGAACACTAATGCTCACCACTATGGAATGAGAAGATTTCCAATCCCTTGTTAACTCAGACACAGTTAAAAAATACTTCGCATAAAAAGACCCGCTGGACAAAAAATTAGAATTAAATTCCAGGCAAAAAAAAGGGCATCCCGGCGAGCTAAAAACAGAATAAAAAGCTCGGGAAAAAGTTAGGGAAAACAAATAAAAAAATGTACACTCGCTGAGTTGAAAAGCCACATCGGACAGCTCAGGAAAAAAAGGGTATCCCGGTGGATTGAAAACCTGAAAGGGCGATCCACGCAAAACAAAGGAATAAGCGAACAACTGCGACCCGGTGTCGCTCCCCGGATTTCCATCCTGGTACAAATGCGAAAGTGGCGCGGAAAAAGAATAGAGTCGCCAGCTAGGCATTTTTATCCCGAAGAAAGGGAATGGTAATGCTGCACAAACCAGAAGAAAGAAAGAGGAAGGACACAGATCCTATGAACCAAAGAGACTGAGTTCGGGAGTCGGTTACGACCTGGGAAGGTATTAGCACCCAGATCGTCCGCCGTACCCGACGGGATCCACGCTTGCAAAAGAAACTGTTTCAAAGGGTGGGGGTATGAAAGCTGCAGCAAAGAAAGGAAAATGAAAAGAAAACTGGAACTGGAAAAGAAACTGGATAAGAAAACAAAGAGAAAAATGTAGGGAAAATAAAGATTATGCTCGAACGGGCCCTACCCCGCTGCCAACGTACCTCATCAGGATAATGAGGATCAGAGACGCCGTAGTTCCCCTAACTAGGGGTACCAAAAGGAAAATTGCTTGTGAATTAAAGGCTTGAACTGCCTATGTCAATGATCAGGTGTTGCAGGCTCGGACGATGAGTGCGTTACCGTCTTGCAAAGTGACATGTAGGATCAAGTTCGCGTACGGAGCGAATGAGGTGAGAAAAGAATTCCCGAAGGAGAGACGTTTATTGTTTGTTTGTGCTTTTTATGAAGCTTTTATGAGTGTGTCACAAGGAAGTGAACTCAAGCTCTAATCAATGGATTGTGCACTTGTCACTACATTCCAAGATGGAATAATAGAACAAGCACACTCAAGTAAGGAGAAGATCCCCAAAACATGGACCCAAAGATTAGGGCTTAGACTCACTAACTTGTTTACTTATTAAGTGTTTTTGGTTATTTACAGATGAAGAAGTGTTTTTTAGACTTTTCTTTTATGAAGAAGATACCTTGATCATACTTGTGCATCACAAGGTAAACTTGTACTATCCCAATATGGGAACACTACAACAAACAAGACCTTAGACAGCGCTTTTTTTAGCCTTAGACAGCGCTTTAAAGCGCTGTCTAAACCTCCGCTGCTAAAGGTTTAGACAACGCTTTTTAAAATGTTAAAAGCGCTGTCGAAGCCCCCACCCTTAGACAGCGCTTTGGCCAAAAGCGCTTTATAAGACCCTCTTATTTTAAATTTTTTAGGTACACCTTAGACAGCGCTTTTGAAAAGCGCTGTCTAAGCCCCCCCCCCCCCTTAGACAGCGCTTTGGCCAAAAGCGCTGTCTAAGCCCCTCCTATTTTAATTTTTTTAGGTATACCTTAGACAACGCTTTTCAGAAAGTGTTGTCTAAGCCCCCCTCTTAGACAGCGCTTTTGCCTAAAGCGCTTTCTAATCCCCCCCTTAGACAGCGCTTTTTACAAAAGCGCTGTCTAAGGTATACGAAATTTTTTGAAGGATTTGTTTGAAACCCACATTTTTTCCAGGTTTATAAACCAGAATTTCTACCTGTTTTCAACCAGATTTTGGCAGACAATTATCACATTTTATATATGCCATTTTGGCCTTTTTTTACCAATTTTTGCCTAAAAAATTCAAACCAAATTTGCCATAAATGTGTCAAAATATATACAAATTTATGTTTACATTTATAAGTCATTACATATACTACTACAAATGTACACATTAATTACACACTTTGAGCTCTATCATGAATTGACACCACTCCTCTTTGATTTCGTCCACTTGATCCTTTGTATAAGATGCACACTTGAATTCATCAAAGTACTACATAATAATATAACATATTTTGAATTAATTCCAACTATTTAATTATATGAGATATGTGTAAATATAAAAATAACTCATAAGTTAGAAATACATACATCGGTGGGAATCTCTAATCGGCCCAAAACGAGAGTATCTCGCATAAACCTCAATATGAAATACCCGCAATCTATTTGATTACGTTGACGAGGAAACTACATATGAAAAAAAATATGGATTATAAATCCTAAGTTTTATCAAGTGTAGTCATCACTAATATAATAAAAAACGCGGTAATTAAAAATATACCGCCACTTTAATCCATGTAATGGAGTTGGCGCCCCTCCTTGAGGTTTGGATAACTCGTTGGGCCCGAAAAGCTTGTAGGACGCTAAAAAAATAAAAATGAAGCAATTAGAACAATTCACATAAACTAAGAAAAATTTTGAACATTCTCACTTACGTGTCAATTAGGACCTTCATATCCGGGTATGTTGTCCAATCATTTCCTAACGAGTCAAGATAATACACAATTTCTCGGATAGGATTGATTGCGAGCAACAACCAATGTCCACTGTAATGATTAGGCAAATGTTAGATGGTAACTTGGAAAATAATTATAATAGTTGAATTTAGAATGAAATGCTAACCCGGTATTAAACGGTATAAAAAACAACTTCTCCGCATCTTTATTGTCCATGAGGATCCGAAGAACGTACTCCGTCACGGTATCCGGTCTACTTAACATTAAACTATAGTTGACGGTCGCGGGTGCTAAGAATCCGAATGACACGTCCAAACCATTGGGGCGCATCAATTTGTCATACAAAAACCTAATATAAAAACATCATTAACATAAAGTAAACATCATTAACATAAGTTGTTTAATTAATAAAACAAAGTAGTCCGGATTTACCTAACATATGTATTGACAACGTTGACGCCGATTTCTTCACGACCAAAAACTTGCATGAAGTCCTCATTACCAATCATTTGTTCGTAATCAAAGCCGAAAATCCCTACCTCCATATGTACAGTCCGAACACCTCCGGTCGGTATATCGGTCATCTCTAGAAATGTCCTGAGGCACGACCTATACTTGGTGGTAGGTTTTTTCCTAGCTACGGACTTCTTAGCACCAGAACTTTGTACCCGTGTGGAGGCGTTGCTAACCTCCTTTTTTTGTTGTGCAGAGGCATTGCTAACCTCCTTTTCTTGAAGCTACATGTCATATAAATAGTTAGATCAAATTAAGAATGTAACAACTTCCATGAATATATGTCATATAATTGTATATTACCTCTTTTCTTGAAACCGTGGACTCGGTATGCCGTGGAATCGCACTATCTTTTGATTTGGATTTTGTGGGAGTCTATTTAACATAGGAAAATATGTAAGTAAAATTTTAAGCATAAATTTTAAACTTTGAATATACCAAGGAAGTTAACATAAGTTTTAATCATACCTCATATCCTACGCATATGAGGTTTGTCGGCCATGCAACAAACGAACCTACTGCTTCGTGCACCGTTGTTGCATCCGAATCATCGCTAGAATATGGTAATGCTGCATTCGGCTCAACTGCAATATCAATTGATACCTTCAAACATCCAGCAGGGAGCTCTCTAGTGTGGAGTAATACTCCGCTAAAGTTATGCACTTTTCCCTTGCCAACCATCCGATAGTATGGTGACGACAAATACAGCTGACAATGGGAAATGCCCTAAAACCAATAATAACAAGAAATCGTTAATGTGTATATATGTCAAATACATAATTTAAGAAAATAGTTCAATTTAAGACAATTATATGTAATTACCTCTGGAATGTTCGGCTGAAAGGTACAGTTGATGCTGTCTTTGTCCGAAGCATCTCTGTATACTGTTGAGGCGCTAGCCTCTCTTTCTCTCCTCAATGCATCAAGCTCAGCTTGCATGGCTTCCATTCTTGCATGAAGCTCCCGATTACTAGGAGCCTTTCCTTTTTTAATACTCATGGAGGTCGGAGTGACTCCAAATCCCTTACCCCTCACCCGACCAGAGTACTCAGGGACATCTAATGCCTGACCAAGTATGCTCCTAGTATCATCGGGAGATAAAGACTGAGATAGCTCCTCCTGAAAAATCAGATGAATATCGTACACTTGTCAAATATTTGTGTATAAAAATGTTATTCAATTAATGAAAAAATTTTATACTTACACATTTCTGGTATACGTGTAAAACTTCTTCTTGAGGAACTCCAGATTTGCCCACACGGGCTTCCTTCCACAAAACATGTGCAGGAAGAGATGTTTCTGAACTTTCCTCCTTCTGCAGCTACACATTAAGTCATACAATTTTATCAGATAAAACTAATATATGATGAACAAATTTGTTATCGCAATTTATAAATACTTACCATGGATTGTTCTAAACGTCCATATCCGACACGTCCTTTTCGGTACGGATATGCGGGACTTGATGCTCTTTCCCGATTTGTAGCACTTATTCTTTGAAAAACCGGGTCTTGTCTTTTGGATTTGAAAGCTTCCCATTCTTCAGCCGATATCAAACTTTCATATTTTTTAGGAAGCTCCGCATCCACAAAATTACCATCTGCATCCTTAAGGAACTTGGATGATAAAAATGTCCGAAACCCTCTTAGAAGCTTTCCGGCCAATTTCATACAAAAGCCTCTTCTTTCTTCTTCGATGTTAAAACATCGCTAAGAAAAACATACAGATTGATAGTTAGTATCGGTAATTGAAAAAACATAATTGATACCGTATAATTAAGGGCCAAATGATTGTACCTTTATCTCACTCCAAATTTTTTCTTTGGACTCATTCAGCTCTTTGTTTCTCCAATCATCACATGTAATGGGAATTTCATTCCTTACTAGTGCACCGATAAAACTAGTTAAGGTATGCCCATTAGGTTCTATAAGCTGTCCCTGGGTTCTCCAATAGACATCTAGTATGATGCCTCGAGATCTTCCTTGGACCACCCTTCTCATTACTGTGATGCCTCTTCGAATTTCTTCTTCCGCGGATACTTTTTTAGGAACTTCCTCATGTTGGTCATCAGCCATGTCTAACCTGTAATAAACCAAGGAAACCATCAAATATCAAATATAACTTATAATCAAAGCAATTGAAAACAAAAAAATAAAGAAATCATGCATTATCATATATAACTTATAATCAAAGCAATTGAAAACAAAAAAATAAAGAAATCATGCATTATCAGATATAACTTATAATCAAAGCAATTGAAAACAAAAATATAATGAAATCATGCATTATCACATATAACTTATAATCAAAACAATTGAAAAAATAAAATAAAGAAACCATGGATAATTTACCTAAGTCACTAACATCTCTTTCTTTTCTTTGTTGGAATATTAATCACTTGTTTCTTAGAAATGCGTACGGATGAATTGATCCAAATTCCCTCATTATGATCGTTTCTTATATATGACTCATCCGGTATAAGATCCTCAACTTCATCATTTCTATTCAACTCATTCCGTCTAATGCATGACTCATTCTCAACATCAATATCACATTGATCGACACCGCTATCATCAGTCACTTTGTTAGAGAAAAGCACTATAGACCATTTTGTACTCTTCGGGTCATTCACATAGAACACTTGTTTAGCTTGAGATGCTAGAATAAAAGGTTCATCTTTGTACCCCACCCTAGTAAGATCAACATGCAAAAATCCAGACTTATCCATTCGTATGCCACTACTATTCACCCACTTGCAACCAAAGATGGGAATCTGAAACTTCTCGTAATCAAACACCCAAATGTGCTCAATAACTCCAAAATATGACAAATTTGCATATTTGGGGTTTAAGTCCTTCATACTTGATATATGCATTGCTTCAGCTAGCACGGTGACACCACTATTTTGCATAGTACTCTTATCATCTTGTTCTTTGGTATGAAATGTGTATCCATTAATTGAATATGCGCTATGAGAAAACACATCCAAACTTGGACCATATGCCAAACATCTCAACCTTTCTGTTACCGAAGAAGGATCTGAAGAGTGCTTCAAATAAATATGATCCTTCAACCATTGTATGAAACTTTGATTGTGCTCTATAACTATCCAATTTTCATTTCTGTTCGGATTTAACCTTCGGAGTACATCCTTGTGCATTTCAACATATGGCTCAACCTCATTATTATTGTGCAGAACATACAAATGAACTTGATCCCGTTCATCCCTTGATATTGTCACAATTTTATTCCCAATTAATTTTTTACCTTCCATTTTGTCGAAAATCTGAGCTCTGGGGAGTCCAATCGATTGAACGTTAGACAAATATTCAGTACAAAACTCAACAGCTTCTTCAACAATGTATCGTTCAACAATACAACCCTCTGGTCGACTTCGGGATTTCACGTACCCTTTTAATATTTTCATATACCGTTCAGCAGGGTACATCCATCTCATATAAGCTGGTCCACACAACTGTGTCTCTTTCACAAGATGAACAACTAAATGAACCATTATGTCAAAAAAAGACGGAGGAAAATACATTTCAAGCTCACACAAGGTAATTACAATCTCTTTTTGTAGTGTTGGTAAGATCTCGGGATCGATCACCTTACTACAAATTGACCTAAAGAAAAAACACAATTTAGTTATGGAACTTCTTACTTTTTCTGGCAAAATAGAACGTATACCGATCGGTAGAAAATGTTCCATTATAACATGACAATCACGTGTCTTCAAATTCTTCAACTTGAGGTCTTTCATAGAAACAAGTCTTCTGATATCAGATGAGTATCCTTCTGGAACCTTAACTTCACTCAGAGACTTACACAAAATTTTGTTCTCCTTTCTAGATAAAGTAAAAGCAGCAGGTGGTAGATATGTTCGTCTTCCTTTCTTCACGGGTGCTAATTCAGTTCTCATTCCCATTTTTAACATGTCCTCCCTTGCTTTAAGGCCATCCTTAGACTTGCCTTTTATATTGAGTAATGTACCGATAACACTTTCAAATACGTTTTTTCAATATGCATAACATCAAGAAAATGTCTCACGTACAAAGACTTCCAATATGGCAATTCAAAAAATATCGACCTTTTCTTCCACCCACCTTTCACAATCTTATGTGCAAAAGGCTTGCCAAACTCAGTACGCACATCTTTCACCTTTTCAAAAACTTGTTCACCTGACAATGCGGGTGGAGCTCTACGATGTTCGGTGTCTCCATTGAATGCTTTTCTCCACCCACGGTAGTGATGTTTAGAATGTAAGAATCTACGATGACCGAGAAACACATTCTTCTGGCAAAGTTCCAATCGAATCGTATCGGTTCCGTCTTCACAAACAGGACACGCACGTTGACCTTTAATGCTACACCCAGATAGATTCCCGTATGCTGGAAAATCATTAATTGTGCCAAACAACATCGCCCTCAAATTGAAACTTTCTTTCCTATATCCATCATAAACCTCCACACCGTTCTCCCACAAAATCTTTAAATCTTCGATCAGAGGTGTCAAGTATACGTCTATGTCATTACCTGGTTGTTTAGGCCCAAAGATTAACATAGATAACATCATGTACTTACGCTTCATACATAGCCACGGAGGTAGGTTATAAATCAAAAGAATCACAGGCCATGTGGTATGTGAAATACTTTGAAGACCATGTGGGTTCATTCCATCAGTAGATAATGCCAATCGAAGGTTTCTTGCTTCTGATCCAAACTCAGGATAATCATTATCAATCTTCAACCACTGTGGTGAATCAGTCGGATGCCGATACTTTCCATCAGTAATTCTTTCATCTGCATGCCAAGTAAGATGTCTTGCATCGGTTTCACTACGAAACATGCGCCTAAATCTCGGAATTATCAGAAAATACCATAAGACTTTTGCGGGAGATAATCTTTTCTTATATCGATACAAACCGCAGTTAGGGAACTCAGTTAACGTTGCATATTCGTTACGAAACAAAATGCAATCGTTAGGACAAACATGTATCTTATCATAGCTCATGCCAATAGAGCACAACATTTTTTTTGCCTCATAGGTTCGATTAGGAAGAACATTATCATCCGATAGCATTTCTCTCATAAGGGCCAACAACTCTGTGAAACTTTTATCCGACCATCCATTGCCCGCCTTTAAGTTGTACAACTTTAATACCGCAGAAAGTCTTGAGAATTTAGTGCAACCTTTGTACAACGGTTTATCTGCATCGCTTACCATCCTCTCAAACATTTCAGGAAAATCATGAAGATCTTCTTCCAGTGCTTCTACAATCTCTTCAACTCGATCACAATCATATGTTTCCGTGTCTTTGTCGTATGAAGCATAGGTCGTATTACTTTTTCCACTCGATTCAACATTCCCGTTAATTTTCTCACCATGAAATATCCAACACTGATAACTTTGATCAATTCCATGCCTCAGCAAATGCGATTTCAATCCATGTGCGTCAACCTTACCAATATAACAACAACGCAAGCAAGGACAATGCATTCGTCTGGGGTTTTCAGCGTGTTGAACAGCATACTTAACGAATTCCGCAACCCCACTCTCGTACTCTTTGGTCATTCGATCGGCACAGATCCATGTTTTATCCATGGTTTTCCTACTTAAAAAACGTATACATAACCAATGTTAATATAAACTTCAATAACGTATCTGATACGCCAATATACCAACTTTAATTACCTCATCACTTTCATTTTTTATATTACAAGAATCAAACTTTTTCTATTACAATATACCTATAACTATACCTATAACTATATAAGAGTTCGTTCAATCATTTTATGGGAGAAATCTTTTGGCTAGATTTGCAGCCAGAAAGCAAACTGTTGTTGCTTTAGAATGAAATGTTAGTGGACCTGTCATGTCCTCCATGGATTCTATGAGGAACCACATTAGATTGCTAATGGTTGTTATCAAGGTGTATTAGCAGTTGGATCTATTTGTGGAATTCAAGATTTGAAGTTCCTTTGAAGAAAAAGAGAGAGTTATTCTCTATTGAAGTGGAGTTTCTTACACCTATCAACCATTAGACGAAAAGATTCAAGTCTTCAAAGAAGGATTGAGTGAAGATCGATCCACTATAATGATTGATTAAATTGTCAAATTGTGATTCTAGATTGTTTAATGATTGATTAATCCAAAAATAAATCAAATTGCTTGTTTGATCTATTAAAGGTTAATTAGCATATTACTTCTCATTATGTCCACATCATTGGTGTGTGTGTGTGTCAATTTGATCAAATCTTTGAATTGTTGTAGAATTGTTTTCAAAACAATTTTCACCATGAAAGCTTTCGCAAGTTACTCTGATTTTTTAAAATATTATAAGGGATATTTTTTCTATTCAACATCCTTTGATACAATCAACACCATATTCAAACAAATAAAACTAAGTTGTTAGAAGTGTAGTTATATCAAAATGGAAGTTCTAAACTAATAAATGGAAGAGACAAAGTCCTTTAACGTGAAACAAAGTTTATTCAAAGTCCTTTAACGTGAAACATCTAATTACAAGTATCAAAGTTCAGAACATCTAAATACTGATATCACCATTAAGAAACACATTAACATAGCATGAAAAATCAGAACTTTTAAGAAACAAAAATCAGAACTGTTAACAAACAAAAATCATAACTGATTACATAGTATGAAAAATCATAAATCAGAACAGTAGAAACAGAAGAAATGAAAAAATGAAAAAATGAACATACCTCAATGAAGAACAGTAGAAACGAATGATTCTTTAAACACTTTCAATGACTGAAACGAATGAAGGAAAACAATCTATTGAAGTTCGCTGTAATGGGGTTCGTTCGCTGGTAGGGTTTGATCGCAGGAGGGAAAACAAAAAGAACAGAGAACGAAAATAGAAGTCTGAAATTTAATTTTAATAAGACCTTAGACAGCTCTTTTGAGGAAAGCGCTTTCTAAGATATGCCTTAGACAGCGCTTTCCAAAAGCGCTTTCTAAACCCCCCCTTAGACAGCGCTTTTGGTTTTAAATTTTTTTTTAATTTAAAGACTTTAAACAGCGCTTTATCAAAAGCGCTGACTAAGGTATATATTTAAAAGCGCTTTCTAAAAGCGCTGTCTAAGGGGGGGTCTTAGACAGCACTTTTAGAAAGCACTGTCTAAGACCCCCCCTTAGACAGCGCTTTCATTATTTTTTTGGACCATTTTCCGTGTTTTATTTTAATTTTAACCTTTGACAGCGCTTTCTTTTAAAAGCGCTGTCTAAGATGCGCTGTTAAAAAACGTTTTTGGCGTAGTGGAAGACTACAAGCATACCTCATGGAATAAGGCTATGGATCAATGCATCACTTCAAAATTATTAAAGTGTTTTTTATGATTATGAGATGAGAAGAGAAAGAGAACCAAAGGAGCAAAAAGGAAAAACTAGGGGGAAGTTTCTATCCTAAGTTAGCATGCATGGAGTTCCTAGGGTTTGTGAGGTCTTTCTAACCTAAAAAAGATCTCAAGAGAAGAAGAAGAATATAAGAGGAGAGATGAGAAAGGCCTAATCCCAACAAGAAGATGTTAGTCCATATAATACAAATGAGAAGAGATGAGAAATGGAGATGTGGAACTCAATTCCCACATCTCAAACTTACCATAGCCCCTGCAAGGATAGTGTAACAACATAAAATCAAGGCATGAACCAACAAGTCAGAAGCTACACAAGCATATAGGCATGGAAAATAATTCACAAGATGATAAGCAAAGCAACACAAGATCATATTGAGATGATTGGAAGTGAAACAAATGCAATGAAGGCATGCTTAACAACTAAAGAAATAAAGCACATGAAAGAAACCCAACACCAAGACTCAAAGAGATTCAAACCCTATCCTAAGACCAGGAGCAACCATAAACCTCTAAAGGACCCCAAAAGATGAAGAGAAGTTGGCACAAGTGCCCTTCTAAACTTAAAAGAGACTAGAAGACTCAAAGGATGCAAAACAATGCAAGGTGAGGAAGAAAATACCAAGAAAAAGATCCAAGCACTTAAAAATTCTACCCAACCAGAAAAACACTATCCAAACACAAGGAAATGAGAATCCAAAAGGGTTTGCAAAAATACAGCACCAAACTAGGTCAATGAAGCTCAAGGATGCAAGGTATCACCATTTAGGGTTTTGAAAATTAAGGCACAAGTAACTCAAGCAATGTCCAGCAAGGAAATTTGTGAAAAATCCAAGATAAATCATGAAGATGGTAGAGTGCCTTAGGATTTGAATGCAAAAAGAATGGGGTTCATAGCTGAAATGATGAGAAAAATAGAAATTGGACAAGGCAGATTGGTCTATGTGAGTCCACAAGAAAGCAATGCTCAATGTTGAATTTATTTGGCCACGTGGGATGAAAATAAAAATCTGGAAAAATTATGATAAAAAACTAGATGAATCAAGGAGTGCATATGAATTTTTTTGGATTTTTTAGAGTTAAAGAAATATTAAAAATGAATCAAAAGCAAATAGAATAAATTGGTAAGAAAAAGAATAAAAATAAAGCAAATGGGCCAAGGGGGTGCAAGAAGTAACACGCTAGTTCAAAGAAACAGCATGGGCCTTGCGTGGGGGGTGCAGATAGCGTTGAGGGCTGCACCTTATTCTTCATGAAGAAACCCTAAACTCTCACCACCATTAATGAACCAAACCCTAACCCTAACTTCATGAAATCTCAAACCAAGCCACGGTCGGCCATGAAACTCTCCAGAATACATAATCTAACATCACTAAACACGAATCCATGCTTGGATTGAATTAAAACTCAAAGAAACTCAAGATATGAATGAAAATAAAATTGTCCATAAAACTTTAAATCACCATAACTTTGTAAATACTCAACCATTTCACAAACTACAAAGAGCATTGTAACCAGCACAACATGAGGATTCTTAAACACACAACCAAACACATTTCTATGAGATTCGAAATTTGAGCATACCTGAGGTGTTGTTCAAAATTTGAAGTCAAGAATGGTATAAAATGATGGCAAATGATCTCCTTATCCCCTTAGATGCAAAATAAATGCATCTAAGGCTTTGCAAGCTTGTAAATCCAGCAATGTGCTTCCTTGTGCTTCAAAGCTTCTCAAATGGCCACTTGAACAAACTTCACTATAAATCTAGATCCATGGGTGCTTAATGATCCTTGAGATGAGAGGAGTGTGAATGTGGTCTTGGATTGAAGAAAGCTTGCCTAGATCAAAAGTTATGGCACAAAATGCAAATGTGCACAAGGAATGGGAAATGGATGATTCTTGAAGAATAATCCAAACAAATGGTATGGAAATGATCTATGAGTGATGAGGATTAAGAATCCAGCAAGAGTTTTTTGAATGGATTCTTGTAGCAAGAGTTTGTGGAGGATGAGAAATTTTGCATAAGAGATGAGAATGGGAGAATGGGCGTGTGTTCTGGCTGCCTCTAACCCTAATTCTGATTGTTATGGAATATATATGGCAATGCATTAGGGTTAGAACAAATGCACGTGAGAGAGGGCTGATTTTTGTGAAAATGCAAATTTGGCCAAAGTGTGCCATAAGCATGCCAAGCTCATGATTTGCTGGCCTATCTTGCATGTGCATTCAGCATCTCACCAATGATTCCCAGCAAACAACTTCAGCCCTTGGATGTAAGCTATCACACAATTGTCATGCCTTATGCAAATTCAAGTGTAAAATGCAAGTTTTATGGAACTTTTTGATGTGCACGAATTTTTCCACTTTTCTTTGAGCCAAATGACCTAAATGGGATGAATTTTGATTGTGTAAACTTACTTTGGACATAGCATAGCAAACTATCCACTTTTGAGCCTTTGTGCAAATGGCTTGGCCTTGAAAATTTGAAATTTGCCCTAGAATGCTCAAATTTTCGAGGGACCTATAGGAAAATCTAGGAATCTCCATAAAATGCTCTTGTACTTTTTAAAAATGGCAGCCCTTACTCTCAAACTTTCAAGTTTACCTTTGGTCCATTTGAAGATTTTTTGATTAAGTTAAGGCCTTGTGAAGTTTTAGGTCAAAATAGCCAAAAATAGTAACTTTTCCATAACCAAATTTGTGCACTTTTGCCAAAACCCCTCAAACCACCAAAATTCTTGTACTTTAAGCTCACCAAACATCTTATAACATTGAATAGACCTCATTTGGCCAAAAAAAGTTGGGTTGGACCCTTTGGAATGGGACAGTTGACTTTTTCTGGGCTCAGTTGACTTTCTGCTTCATCTGCAAGTAACTGAGGCAAAGACTGACTTCCACTTGGAATTTTTCCATGAAAATTGACATGTAGGAACCTATTATCATATAGAATACATTTCCCAAAAGATTTGGCCAAAATTATGAGGTTAAGGCCCTTTAAACCAAAACCCTAATTTGGTTGCACTGCCTAGGAGCCTTGCATTGTCTTGAAACTTGTGATGACTAAGCAATCTTCTGAGCTTTTGCAAGTGAACTTGGCCTTGCAAAAGGAGTCTAGACTCATCATAGGCCTCTCACAAATCCATTGGAACCCTTGTCCTGGCTTAAATGGCCTTCAACACCTCCCCAGATGGCCATATGCCTCATGCTAGGGCTTGATGCTTGTCATGCTTTATTTTTCTATGCTATAATGCTATATATATGATATGCTTATGATGAAAATGGTGTATTATGATGCTTAAAATGAAGAGGGCAAATTTGGGGTTCTACAGCTACCTCTATTCAAGCAACTGTTGATCTGAAAAGGACGATTGCTTCCGCTTTCGACCGTTCAAGATAAACTGTGGTTGAATACCCAAGAAAAAAGGAAATTTGCGCTCTGATGCAGAAAACAAAAAAATGGGAAATAAACCCAATCCAATGACGTTGCAACTAAGCTGAGAGATGAGCAGACGAGCTCCTTCCAACTAAACCAAAGGTTCTGATGAAACATGAAACGGACGAGTCTTCTTGTGACCTGTGACGCCAGGTGCAGAGAGCGGACGAGTCTTTAAGAATCTTCAAAGTAACCTGAGATAGACGAATCTCCTTCACTAATCCTTACGCAGATAAGTGGAATAAGACGGACGAGTCTTCTTCGGATAACCCTTACGCAGGTTCCGGGAATGCATATAAGTCTGTGGGATAGACATAGAAACTAGGATGGACGAATCCTCTTCACGAATCCTTACGCAGATAAGTAGAATAAGACAGACGAGTCTTCTTCGGATAACCCTTATGTAGGTTCCGGTAATGCATATAAGTCTGTGGGATAGACATGCAACTAGGATGGACGAATCCTCTTCACGAATCCTTATGCAGATAAGTGGAATAAGACGGACGAGTCTTCTTCGGATAACCCTTACGCAGGTTCCGGAAATGGTTTTGACGTTTTAATCCCACCGTCAGGATTTTCAACCTCTTCACGAATCCTTACGCAGATAAGTGGAATAAGACGGACGAGTCTTCTTCGGATAACCCTTACGCAGGTTCCGGGAATTGTTTTGATGCTTTAATCCCACCGTCAGGATTTTCAACCTCTTCAATGCGGACGAGCGTTGGAATGATCATCAAAGAAACACAGACGAGTGTCATAAGTCGACGATACGGACGAGTACCGGACGATGATCCAAGAAACACGGACGAGTGCTTCTGATAATGATACGGACGAGTATCAACTTATTTCAGACGATCTTCAAAAGATAATACCAAACACGGACGATTGTCGAAGGATGCAGACGAGCAATCTTCAAAGGAGTAACAAGCACGTACGAGTGCTAAGAGATGCGGTCGAGCATCAAATAAAGATGAGAGTATGGACGAGTACTGGCGACTTTCTTGGGGATATGCCTCAAATAAAGATGAATCTGCTGAGGAAAAGGCACAGACGAGTGCTGCAGGGAGGATGAGCATCAAATAAAGATGCGAGCACAGACGAGTGCTAGTAGACATAGACTCTACTAGGGAAAGTGCACAGACGAGTGCCACAAGGTGCTAATTCTTCTGGAGATTACGGATGAGCAAACTGAATCATCAGATAAGTGTCTAAGAGTGCGAACGAACACTGAATAAGTATCAACACAGACAAAGGCTGATTATGTCGGGGAAGTATACAATTCCATTCTGGCTGGAGAATGAAGTCCTGGCGACCTGTGGGAGAAGATTCCGGCAACCTGATGCTTGCTGGAGAGGCTTTCACTGGAAGAAAGACGACTCTGCGTGAGGTATACTTCGTTTGACTGCTTTGAACATCTGCTGAGGATCTGACCATCCTGCCCTGACTCCACTGAGGAGAATTTCTTCTTGCTCTGCTGGGGAAATCCCTTGGAAATGAGAATCCCGATGACTCTGTGGGGAAATGAAGTTACCTGCAATTCTGCTGGGCAAGGAGAACCTCTAGCGATTCCATTATGGATAATAAACTTCTGACAACTCCACTGAGGATGGGAGACTTCTACTAACTCCTGCTGGGGATTGACCCGACCTCTGGGGAGTGCAGGTGCTCAGATACCTGCTGAGAATAAATCGCTTGTAAACAGGCGCTCTATCGGGGAAATACCTCTACTTGGAGAATAACCCTATGCTGCTTGGGGATACGGTGATAACCAGCAAATCCTGCAATAACAGAATACACACATATGCACCAAGATTGGTACGGCCTGATCTATTCATCTGCCGTCACCTGACACTCAAAGCGATGTTAAGTGTCTCTGCAATGTCATTTTTATCAGTTTGAAAAGCAACATGTTTCGCATGCAATGTTATTTTTCAAAAATTCAGGACATTTTTGTAAAATAAACATAACACGGTGTTTGACTGAATATTATTTTTATTGATTGGCCTCTGAATAGGCAGAAATTTTACATCAGGAAGTAACCACCTGGAAGGAGGTAGCTACTGTAAAATTGAGAAAAGAAACTATCCTAATGGCAATGGCACGGCATTCCAAAGAGTTTCCTTCCTGCTATGACTGGCATATCCTCAAGACTTTCCGTTCCATTTTCGGCCTTCTAAAGAGAATGAGGGGAGCTGATCTCCACCCTTATGATATGGTCAAGCTGTTTGAAGCGGTGATGTGGTTCAGATAAACCGGAGCGCAGTTGTTCGCTTATTCCCTGATTTTGCGTGGATCGCCCTTTCGGGTTTTCAATCCACCGGGCTACCCTTTTTTGCCTGAGTTGTGCGATGTGGCTTTTCGACTCAGCGGGTGTACACATTTTTTTTTATTTTTTACCTAATTTTTGCCCGAGCTTTTATTCTGTTTTTAGCTCGCCGGGATGCCCTTTTCTTTGCCTGGACCATAATTCTGTTTTTGTGTCCAGCGGGTCTTTTATGCGAAGTATTTTTTAACTGCGTCTGAACTGGGAGGAATGATCCTCTTGAGTACAAGCTCGCCTACTTGGTACTCCCGGGTATGTACTCGTTGATCGAAGGCTCGCTTCATTCTCCTTTGATAATGCTGGCTATGACAGATTGCTGCTAATCTCTTTTCCTCAATTAGGCATAGTTGATCGTATCGAGCACGCGCCCACTCAACTTCATCAAGCTTGACATCCATCAACACCCGCAGTGAAGGGATTTCAACTTCAACAGGCAAGACTGCCTCCATGCCGTAGACTAAAGAAAAGGGGGTTGCCCCAGCTGACGTCTTGACGGACGTTCGGTACCCATGCAACGCAAACGGTAGCATCTCATGCCAATCTTTGTAGGTGATAACCATTTTCTGTACAATCCTCTTGATATTCTTGTTAGCTGCCTCTACCGCACCATTCATCTTTGGTCGGTAAGGAGAGGAATTGTGATGCTGGATTTTGAAGTCCCGACACAGTTCTGCCATCATCTTGTTGTTCAGATTAGAACCATTATCAGTAATGATTCGCTCGGGCACTCCATATCTGCATATGATATCTCTTTTCAGGAATTTTGCTACCACCTGGCGAGTAACATTGGCATAAGATGCCGCCTCAACCCACTTGGTAAAATAGTCAATAGCGACCAGGATGAATCTGTGGCCGTTTGAAGCAGTTGGTTCAATCTTGCCAATCATATCAATTCCCCACATGGCAAAGGGACAGGGTGAAGACATCACATTCAGGGGATTTGGAGGCACATGCACTTTATCCGCATAAATCTGGCATTTATGACATTTCCTGGCATAGGCACAACAGTCTGCGTCCATTGTGATCCAGTAATAGCCTGATCCTAGCATCTTTTTAGCCATCGCATGCCCTCCAGCATGGGTACCAAAGGATTCTTCATGCACCTCGTGCATCAGCAAGTCTGCTTCTACCCTACCAACGCATCTGAGAAGTATCATATCAAAGTTTCTCTTATACAGGGAACCATCAGTGTTCAGGAAGAAACTACCAGCTAGCCTTCTTAATGTCTTCTTATCAATGGGAGATGCCCCAGGTGGGTATGTTTGATCCTCCAAGAAGCATTTGATATCATGGTACCAGGGCTTATCATCTTTGACAATGTCTGCTGAGCACACATATGCTGGTCTGTCAAGTCTGGATACTGCAATTTGAGGCACAAAGTTGGCAGCTTGAACTTTGATCATGGATGAAATGGTAGCCAGAGCATCTGCAAACTGATTTTCGTCCCGAGGGATATACTCAAGCTTGACTGTTGTGAAGAAAGTCAACAACCTCTTTGTGTAGTCTCGATAAGGTATCAGATGCTCTTGGTGCGTGTACCATTTGCCGTTGGTTTGATTAATTACCAGAGCTGAATCTCCGAACACAGTCAAAGTATTGATCCTGAGGTCAATGGCTTCCTCAAGACCCATAATACAAGCTTCGTATTCAGGTTTGTTGTTAGTGCAGTTAAAGGTGAGTTTTGCCGAGAAAGGCATGTGAACTCCCTTAGGTGTAATGAGCACTGCACCAACACCACAACCATTCATATTAACAGCTCCATCAAACATCATAGTCCATTCTTCTTCTGGGTCAGGCCCTTCAGTGTGAATAGGCTCTTCACGATCTTTTGCTTTTATGAACATGATGTCTTCATTAGGGAAGTCAAATCTCATAGGCTGGTAATCATCAATGGGTAGCTCAACGAGATAATTAGACAATACACTGCCTTTGATGGCCTTCTGAGAGGTGTATTGAATATCATACTCTGTGAGAATCATTTTCCATCTTGCAACCCGCCCGGTAAGTGCTGGCTTCTCAAATATATACTTGACTGGATCCATCTTGGAGATCAACAAGGTAGTGTGGGTCAACATATACTGCCTTAGTCGGCGAGCAGCCCACGCTAAAGCACAACATGTTTTCTCGAGCAGTGAATAACGTTGTTCACAGTCGGTAAACTTTTTGCTTAGGTAGTATATTGCGTACTCTTTTCGACCAGACTCGTCATGTTGGCCCAACACACACCCAATTGACTTTTCTAATACCGTCAAGTACATGATCAAAGGCCTTCCTTCAACTGGAGGCATAAGGATCGGAGGCTCCTGTAAGTATTCCTTGATTTTCTCAAAAGCCCTCTGGCAGTCTTCGTTCCACCTGACCATTTGTTCTTTTCTTAATAGCTTTAACAAGGGCTCACAGGTTGCTGTAAGATGAGATATGAACCTTGAAATGTAGTTCAATCTACCTAGGAACCCTCGAACTTCTTTTTCAGTTTTTGGTGCAGGCATTTCTTGAATGGCTTTAACTTTGACAGGGTCAACTTCAATCCCTTTCTCACTTACAATAAATCCCAGCAGCTTACCAGATCGTACCCCGAATGTGCATTTGTTGGGGTTTAGCCTCAATTGGTACTTCCTCAGACGCTTGAATAACTTCAACAGATTTACCAGGTGGGCTTCTTCTGTGAGGGACTTGGCAATCATGTCATCCACATAACATTCAATTTCTTTATGGATCATGTCGTGGAATAATGTTACCATAGCCCGTTGATAAGTTGCACCAGCATTCTTCAGGCCGAATGGCATCACCTTATAACAGAAGGTGCCCCAGGGTGTGATGAAAGTTGTCTTCTCCATGTCTTCAGGTGACATTTTGATCTGATTGTATCCTGAAAATCCATCCATGAAGGAGAACACCGAGAACTGAGCCGTATTGTCGACCAATACATCAATGTGAGGTATAGGGAAATCATCTTTCTGGATGGCTCTATTCAGATCCCGGTAATCTACACATATCCTCACCTTGCCATCTTTCTTTGGCACTGGAACAATATTAGCTACCCAAGGTGGGTAACTAGTCATGGCAAGGAACCCGGCGTCCCACTGTTTCTGTACCTCCTCTTTGATCTTCATCGCCATGTCAGGGCGAGTTCTTCTCAGTTTTTGCTTAACAGGAGGACACTCTTCTTTTAACGGTAGTCGATGCACAACTATGTCTGTATCCAACCCTGGCATGTCCTGATATGACCAGGCAAAGATGTCCACATATTCACACAACATTTCAATCAACCCCTTCTTAACTTCAGTCTGCAAGCTGGCACCTATCTTGATTTCCTTCTTAACCTCTTCTGTGCCGATGTTGATAACCTTGATTTCCTCCTGACGAGGCTGAATAGCTCTTTCCTCTTGCTTCAACAACCTGACCAGCTCTTCAGGGAGTTCATAATCTTCCTCAACCTCTTCATCAGCTTGGTAGATTGGATTGTCGAAGTTATGCTCAGTCATAGCAGGAGAGTTGTCAATGGATTCCGATTGATCGACACTGCACAAGTGATGTGCTCATTCAGAATCTGTTTAGAGAAAACGCACACCAAAAGCAAGAAAGAAAAACACATTGCCATTTTCTTTATTTGTGCAAAAAATTAAAATTGAAAGAAAATGAACGATCTGATAGAAAAATGTCCTTTATTTATGACAAATAAATGCTTTCAAAACATGGAGGCCCATACAATGGATCCTTGTACCTTGGGCAGAGTACAGGATTTTACATGCAGTATGTAAAAAAAGACAAATAAACAATTACTTTGTGATCCAGGTGACTTCGACGATGTCTTCCGTAGACCAATTAGGCAGCTCCTCTCCCGGTGCACATGGGCGGATCCCATTATCCAGATCGCACTCGCTATCTCCGTCTTCACTGGTAGCACAGATATGGTTGCGGTCCAACACCCCAGCACTAGTAAAGGTAATGGTCTTGTTGTCTGATGAACGGACGAGCCCATCAGGCTGATACCCAAGCCCAAACTTGTCTTCCTTCTTTTCCAGCTCCAATAATCTACCCCAGCCTTGGGCACTGCCTGATTGCACAACCTCCTTGGCCTGCTTATAGGAGGTAATAGACGTACCTTCTTTATCTTCAGCCCTACTCAGAGGAGACAAGGAACTAACATTCACTGCTTCGAATTCCTGACACAGGGTTTCATGAATTTCACCATCCATCTCCACATATTTGAATGTAGATAGATGGCTCACAAATATGTCTTCTTCACCGCACACAGTCACAACTTGACCATCCGCTACGTACTTGAGCTTCTGGTGCAAGGTTGACGTCACAGCCCCTGCGGCATGAATCCAGGGTCGACCAACCAGACAGCTATAAGCAGGTTGGATGTCCATCACATAGAACGTGCTCTTAAACACTTGCGACCCAACCTTGATTGGAAATTCAACCTCTCCAAAGACAGACCTCCGAGAACCGTCGAAAGCCTTTACCACCAAATCACTTGGCCTCAAAACAACCCCTTCCACATTGAGTTTCATTAACGCCTTCTTCGGCAAGACATTAAGAGATGACCCAGTATCAACCAGGACATGAGATAGCACAACCCCTTTGCATTCAATTGTGATGTGGAGAGCCTTGTTATGATTCCTCCCTTCAGTAGTAAGGTCTCTATCAGTAAAGCCCAGTCCATGGCTCGCATTTACACTTCCCACCACAGCTTCTAACTGATTCACGGTAATCTCCTGAGGGATATACGCCATCTGCAACACCTTCAGAAGGGCTTCTCTATGAGCTGGTGAGCACATCAGCAGCGACAAGATAGAGATTTTGGAGGGAGTTTGATTTAGATGCTCGACTACCTTGTAATCGCTCCTCTTAATAATCCTCATGAACTCCTCCATTTCCTTCTCGAAAGTACTTTGACCAGTAGCGGGAGTGGCATTTTCGTCAGTTGTTATTTGCTTCCCTTTGGCTTTAGCAGAAGCCTCAACATCAGTGTCTCCTCTCAAAGTCTTGGGAGCGAATAAGCGACCACTCCTCGTGAAACCTCCACTTCCCCCAACATTCACCACAGCTGGGTCCATGGTTACTGTCATATCTTCCACTTTCTGTCCTCCGACATACACTTCTGATCAGTAATGCCACAGAATAGCCTTTTCATCTGAATACGGAATAGGCCCAGGCACCGTGATGGTGACGGGACTTACTTCCGGGACATAAATAGTAACCGGCTCTCTCCGCGCTGGAGTTTCAGTAGGATCATAGTATATGGTCACCGTTGACACTTCATCATTCCTCTTATCAACCCTGTCGAACTGTAACAACCCATCATCCATCAGTCTCTGTAAACCAGTCTTCAATCTGTCACAACCATTCTTCGACTCAACACAGTCTTCGCAATCAAGCCCACAACCCGGGAAAACCTGACCCTTCAACAATCTCTCCTTGACCGTTAACAAGGAGGTCTTCACTTCTTTAACCCTCTCCACCAAGTTCAACCTCTCCTCCATCTCAATAGCATTAACCCTGGCTCCCCATGATTAGGGATAGGGTTATTCGTGACATTCGGAGGCGGCGCAAAATTGATTGCTTTGGAGTCGATCAATTCCTGAACTTTATAGTGCAAAGCCCTGCACTTCTCTGTTGAGTGCCCGGGTGCCCCAGAATGGAAAGCACATCGAACATTGGCGTCGTAACCTGGAGGAAGAGTTCCAGTAGGTGGAGCCAAGGTCCTCAGTTGAATTAATTTCAGTTCCAACAATCTCTGGAGTAAATCTGTGTAAGTCATTGGGATCACATCAAAAACCCTATCAGCTTGGCGTGACTGCCTCTGTTGATACGGTCTCTGTTGATAGTTGCGTTGCTGTTGTTGTTGAGGCTGTTGTAGAGCCTGTTCATCTGGTTGAATTGGTGTAGTGGGAATTTTGACTGCAGCTATCTGATTGTATTCTCGTCTATATCCTCTGCCTCTGCCTCGGCCATATACTGCGTTAGCTTCCCCTTCTCTTCTTCTAGGAGGTCCGCCAAAGGCTTTCCTCGCTCCCCCAGAGCTACCAGAAGTATTAGGGTCTTGAATCTTCCCCGTCTTTAACAGAGTCTCAACTCTCTCTCCAGCAATCACTATATCATTGAACTTGGTGGCCGAGCTAGATGCCAACCTCTCTAGAAAAACACCTTGGAGAGTGCCCATAAACATGTCGGCCATTTCATCCTCTAAGAGAGGTGGTTGCACCCGGGAAGCTAGCTGGCGCCACCTCTGGGCATATTCTTTGAAACTTTCTTTTGCCGCCTGAGCCATGTGCTGCAACTGCGTGCATTTCGGAGCCATGTCCATGTTATATTGATACTGCCTCACAAAGGCTTCAGCTAAATCCTTCCAACTCTTGATATTGACCCTATTGAGCTTCATGTACCATTCAAGAGAAGCTCCCACCAAGCTATCCTGAAAATAATACATCCAAAGTTTCTCATCATCTGTATGAGCGACAATTCTCCCGACAAATGATTGCAGATGGGTCTTTGGGCAAGTAGTGCCATCATACTTCTCAAAGGTTGGAACTATGAACTTATACGGGATCCTGACCCCAGGAACCAAGCCCAAGTCGGTTATGTCAAATCCCAAAGAGCTTTGGGACTGAATAGCTTTGATTTTCTCAGCCATCTCTTCGAACCTCTTGTTCATCTCTGCTCCTTGACCTTCAGCTTCATCAAGCAGAGTGAACTGGTCGTCATGATTGTCCATCTGAAGGTTGTGCAACCCATCGTTGATTATTGTCACTCCTGGCTGTGTAACAGGAGGTTCAACCTGACGTGCGCCCGCACCGGTATGATTGTCAGCAGTAGCAGCAGCCACAGTGTTCCTGTTCTGATTCTCAACCATCTCCCGCAGACGCTCTTGGGTCTGCCCCATGCCGACCATTAGTGTCATAAAATTATTCATCCTTTGTCTCAGATCTGTCAAGTCCGCTTGCAACTGGTCCATGACTCGTTCTCTGTTAATCTTGGTTGGATATCTGTGTGCTGCTGGTTGTCCCCGAACTTTACGAGGAGCTATAGTGCCTGAGATCACAAAACACGTTAGTAACTGAGACAACACCATCAAAACAAACAAACTGGTTATATGCAATGCAATGTAACTGTTCATGTTCCCAGTTTTAAGCATTTGGCATGCCCCTGTTCTGGCATCTATCTTAGACAATCACTTTCAGTGCTTAGCTTTCAAACTTTCTCTTTGATAAGTGTTCAGACATTCGTAGTATCCAGACAAACGAGTCTTGCGCATTCAAAATGGTAATTTGCACATTAATACTGAACATGAACAAGCCACTGTAGGCTAAAAGTCAGAATACAACCAGAAATATTCCCCGAAGGGTTACATGTCCGTTCATAAAGACAAAAGAAATAAAAGCAAGACTCCTACAACAAGCCTGTAGGTAGCCTGAACAATAAACAACTAAGCCAAGGACTCAGGATCTGCCACCTCTGCCCTGCTTTTCTTGACACCTGCTCTCAGCTTGAACTCTTCGATCTCTTTCCTTGCTTCCTCCAGAGCCAATTGGCTTTGGGCTAGCTGCTGGGTCTTCTCCTTCCGGATGGTGTGGACTTGCTCCACTTCCTCCTTCTTGAAAGCCATCTGAACTTCAAAGAACTCTTCCTTCTCTTTGAATTTCTTTTGCTCTTCATCTCTTTGGCCTTGCATCCAAACAATGGACTGAAGAGCATCCCTGAGAGTCTTTAGAGTCTTCTTGCGCTTAGCCTCTCTTTGAGCTTCCATCATACCCAATCTGTGTAAATGGGCTTCTCTACCGGCAAAATCCTTCTCTTTGTTTTCTAAAGAGGCTTGGAGCTTCTGCAGCTTGTCTTCATCTTCCTTCTTGGCTCTATTGGCCAGGTGGTATAGGCTTACCATCTCAATATTCTCTACTCTGACATCATGCAGCTGAGCTTCTAGCTTCTTGTACTCCTCCAAGGAAACCGTACTTCTCGGACTTGGTACCTCTCGGGGATAAAGTGGAGCCTCGACTAAAAAAGGCATGAGAACTGACTCGATATGTCTTTGCAACCATTCAGCATATGGTGGATATGTCTTGGGATCAACTCGACCGAAGTCTATCTTCCCCTTATTTATCCTGTGAGCCCAGGATTGGACTGCTTGTTGAACTAACTCTCTGTTTCCGTCAGCAGGTAAATACAAAGATTCAGCAAACATTTCCATCTGAGGAGGATCTTTCAAAGGGTAGCCAAACTGCTTTCTGGATAATGTTGGGTAGTAACTAATGACACCTTTCCTTCCCAGCAAAGGTACTCCAGCAAACCTTCCGCAACTAACCATCAACTCCTTTCCTAGCAAATCCATGTCATAACCCCAAGCAATGTCTTCTTCAATCAATCCCATCAGTCTTCTGGACCATCTCCATTCGTATCGTATATCCTTAAAGGCACATGACTTAGGCAACTGTCTAGCAAACCATTCGGCAAACAAAGGAGCACAGCAGACCACTGGACCACCTCTACCTTTCTCGTTTCTGTAATGGACACTAAAATAAAAGTCACCCAATAAAGTAGGCACTGTATTGCCTTTTGCAAAGATTGAGATCACCTCTAAGCTGACAAACTCTTTCTCTCCAGGGAACAGGCTAGACCCATATACCATCAATGCAAGCAAAGCTTCAAAGTCATTCCACTTAGCCTCCGTAGCATACTTCTCAGCCTCTGGGATAAGCACACTCCAGGGTAGACCTCTGCCTTCATTCTCCTGCAGAGCCTTTCTGACTGAAACAACTGGCAACCTACAAACCTTGGTTATGTCTTCATCTCTTAGCACAACCTCTGACCCGTAGAACGGCAATGTCTCTCTGATCGGAACACTCAGCATGCTGGAGATCTCTTCCAATGTCGGAGCTAAGATGTAACCTGGAAAAATAAAGCAACTCAGCAGGGGATCATAAAATTGCAACAAAGTATGCAAGCTGTCCTTTTGGTCTGCAGTAGGCTTGTCCACAAACATCAGTATCTGGCCATATCTTTTCTTGAAATTACCTAAGACTTGATCGTTCATCAAACCTGCTAACCTCTGAACACTTTTAACTTCCGGCTGAAGAAAGGTATAATGCACATTCTTTTTTCTCGGATCTCTTCTGATCTCTGCCATGGAGATAAGGGTACCAGAACTGGGAACAGATGTGAGCAATGACCTGAAAAATGGGAAACATAAACAGTTAATGCAAAGAATGATGCAAATGTAATGTAATGCAAGCATATGACCAACTGGGACCATCTGAACTGGAACACTGACAAGGGCCCCTCTGAATAACTGGCAAACCCAAAAGTTTACTGAGTCACACCCTCTGATAATCACAACTCTCTGATAGAAGATCACAGTATCAAGAAATCCAGAATTCCAGAACCATAACTCCGGAACCATAGAATCATAGAACCATGGATCATAATCACAAGACCAAAGATCATAACAAGAACCACTGAACAGATGAGTGTATGTTGAGGTCATGGGTTCCTGCACACCTGTAAACAACCCCCTAATCTCATGGGTAAAAGGCTCCGGGTCAAACATCACGGACTCTCAAAGCCACATAGCAATAATACTGTCACCATCTCCGAGAAATGGATCATGACCAAATCAGGGAATCGGTTTGGCATTATATACTACGCAGGGAGGCCTCAGTTGAGTCCGGGAAACAAGGTCATCCTATGCGATCCCCAAGTGGGCCCTCGGATGCGAATGGGTTTGCCACAAAATGTGGGCTGCCACTGTCATCACTAAAGAGGGATGTTTCCACAAGGTTCTCAATGATCGGTCCCCAGCTGCACATAACTGTCAAGGTTTTGTAATGAGAGAGGAAGATCCCCAAATCAAGACATTTCCAAGACAATCGCAACCTGGGTGTGGAACTCACTACTACCCCCATGACCAGATCTCATGAGGCCAAAGTGGAACCACTCTAAGTCCTATGGTACACTCGAGCCGGGTACTTGGCTCATATCTCTCAAGAACAAGTAACACCCATCCCACCAAAGAAAATCAGTCCAGACAGTCCAGTATAATATATATGATGCGGAAAATAAATACTGAAAACTGTAAATAAAGCTGTAAACAAACAACAACACAACAAGCCACAACAAACAAACATCACCCAATGAAACAGAAACAAACAAGCGCTAGGAGAGACTCACACGGGAACTAGAGATTCTGGGTTCGTATCCCCAACAGAGTCGCCAGCTGTCGCTCCCCGGATTTCCATCCTGGTACAAACGCGAAAGTGGCGCGGAAAAAGAATAGAGTCGCCAGCCAGGCATTTTTATCCCGAAGAAAGGGAATGGTAATGCTGCACAAACCAGAAGAAAGAAAGAGGAAGGACACAGATCCTACGAACCAAAGAGACTGAGTTCGAGAGTCGGTTACGACCTGGGAAGGTATTATCACCCAGATCGTCCGCCGTACCCGACGGGATCCACGCTTGCAAAAGAAACTGTTTCAAAGGGTGAGGGTATGAAAGCTGCACCAAAGAAAGGAAAATGAAAAGAAAACTGGAACTGGAAAAGAAACTGGATAAGAAAACAAAGAGAAAAATGTAGGGAAAATAAAGATTATGCTCGAACAGGCCCTACCCCGCTGCCTACGTACCTCATCAGGATAATGAGGATCAGAGACGCCGTAGTTCCCCTAACTAGGGGTACCAAAAGGAAAATTGCTTGTGAATTAAAGGCTTGAACTGCCTATGTAAATGCTCAGGTGTTGCAGGCTCGGACGACGAGTGCGTTACCGTCTTGCAAAGTGACATGTAGGAGCAAGTTCGCGTACGGAGCGAATGAGGTGAGAAAAGAATTCCCGAAGGAGAGACTTTTATTGTTTGTTTGTGCTTTTTATGAAGCTTTTATGAGTGTGTCACAAGGAAGTGAACTCAAGCTCTCATCAATGGATTGTGCACTTGTCACTACATTCCAAGATGGAATAATAGAACAAGCACACTCAAGTAAGGAGAAGATCCCCAAAACTTGGACCCAAAGATTAGGGCTTAGGCTCACTAACTTGTTTACTTATTAAGTGTTTTTGGTTATTTACAGATGAAGAAGTGTTTTTTAGACTTTTCTTTTATGATGAAGATACCTTGATCAGACTTGTGCATCACAAGGTAAACTTGTACTATCCCACGATGGGAAGACTACAAGCATACCTCATGGAATAAGGCTATGGATCAATGCATCACTTCAAAATTATTAAAGTGTTTTTTTATGATTATGAGATGATAAGAGAAAGAGAACCAAAGGAGCAAAAAGGAAAAACTAGGGGGAAGTTTCTATCCTAAGTTAGCATGCATGGAGTTCCTAGGGTTTGTGAGGTCTTTCTAACCTAAACAAGATCTCAAGAGAAGAAGAAGAATATAAGAGGAGAGATGAGAAAGGCCTAAGCCCAACAAGAAGATGTTAGTCCATATAAACAAAATGAGAAGAGATGAGAAATGGAGATGTGGAACTCAATTCCCACATCTCAAACTTACCATAGCCCCTGCAAGGTTAGTGTAACAACATAAAGTCAAGGCATGAACCAACAAGTCAGAAGCTACACAAGCATATAGGAATGGCAAAGAATTCACAAGATGATAAGCAAAGCAACACAAGATCATATTTAGATGATTGGAAGTGAAACAAATGCAATGAAGGCATGCTTAACAATTAAAGAAATAAAGCACATGAAAGAGACCCAACACCAAGACTCAAAGAGATTCAAACCCTATCCTAAGACCAGGAGTAACCATAAACCTCTAAAGGACCCCAAAAGATGAAGATAAGTTGGCACAAGTGCCCTTCTAAACTTAAAAGAGACTAGAAGACTCAAAGGATGCAAAACAATGCAAGGTGAGGAAGAAAATACCCAAGAAAACGATCCAAGCACTTAAAAATTCTACCCAACCAGAAAAACACTCTCCAAACACAAGGAAATTAGAATCCAAAAGGGTTTGCAAAAATACAGCACCAAACTAGGTCAATGAAGCTCAAGGATGCAAGGTATCACCATTTAGGGTTTTGAAAATTAAGGCACAAGTAACTCAAGCAAAGTCCAGCAAGGAAATTTGTGAAAAATCCAAGATAAATCATGAAGATAGTAGAGTGTCTTAGTATTTGAATGCAAAAAGAATGGGGTTCATAGCTGAAAGGATGAGAAAAACAGAAATTGGACAAGGCAGATTGGTCTATGTGAGTCCACAAGAAAGCAATGCTCAATGTTGAATTTATTTGGCCACGTGGGATGAAAATAAAAATCTGGAAAAATTATGATAAAAAACTAGATGAATCAAGGAGTGCATATGAATTTTTTTGGATTTTTTAGAGTTAAAGAAATATTAAAAATGAATCAAAAGCAAATGGAATAAATTGGTAAGAAAAAGAATAAAAATAAAGCAAATGGGCCAAGGGGGTGCAAGAAGTAACACGCTAGTTCAAAGAAACAGCATGGGCCTTGCGTGGGGGGTGCAGATAGCGCTGAGGGCTGCACCTTCTTCTTCATGAAGAAACCCTAAACTCTCACCACCATTAATGAACCAAACCCTAACCCTAACTTCATGAAATCTCAAACCAAGCCACGGTCGGCCATGAAACTCTCCAGAATACATAATCTAACATCACTAAACACGAATCCATGCTCGGATTGAATTAAAACTCAAAGAAACTCAAGATATGAATGAAAATAAAATTGTCCATGAAACTTTAAATCACCATAACTTTGTAAATACTCAACAATTTCACAAACTACAAAGAGCATTGTAACCAGCACAACATGAGGATTCTAAAACACACAACCAAACACATTTCTATGAGATTCGAAATTTGAGCATACCTGAGGTGTTGTTCAAAATTTGAAGTCAAGAATGGTATAAAATGATGGAAAATAATCTCCTTATCCCCTTAGATGCAAAATAAATGCATCTAAGGCTTTGCAAGCTTGTAAATCCAGCAATGTGCTTCCTTGTGCTTCAAAGCTTCTCAAATGGCCGCTTGAACAAACTTCACTATAAATATAGATCCATGGGTGCTTAGTGATCCTTGAGATGAGAGGAGTGTGAATGTGGTCTTGGATTGAAGAAAGCTTGCCTAGATCAAAAGTTATGGCACAAAATGCAAATGTGCACAAGGAATGGGAAATGGATGATTCTTGAAGAATAATCCAAACAAATGGTATGGAAATGATCTATGAGTGATGAGGATTAAGAATCCAGAAAGAGTTTTGTGAATGGATTCTTGTAGCAAGAGTTTGTGGAGAATGAGAAATTTTGCATAAGAGATGAGAATGGGAGAATGGGTGTGTGTTATGGCTGCCTCTAACCCTAATTCTTATTGTTATGGAATATATATGGCAATGCAAAAGGGTTAGAACAAATGCACGTGAGAGAGGGCTGATTTTTGTGAAAATGCAAATTGGGCCCAAGTGTGCCATAAGCATGCCAAGCTCATGATTTTCTGGCCTCTCTTTCATGTGCATTCACCATCTCACCAATGATTCCCAGCAAACAACTTCAGCCCTTGGATGTAAGCTATCACACATTTGTCATGCCTTATGCAAATTCAAGTGTAAAATGCAAGTTTTATGGAACTTTTTCATGTGCACGAATTTTTCCACTTTTCTTTGAGCCAAATGACCTAAATGGGATGCATTTTGATTGTGTAAACTTACTTTGTAAATAGCATAGCAAACTATCCACTTTTGAGCCTTTGTGCAAATGGCTTGGCCTTGAAAATTTGAAATTTGCCCTAGAATGCTCAAATTTTCGAGGGACCTATAGGAAAATCTAGGAATCTCCATAAAATGATCTTGTACTTTTTAAAAATGGCAGCCCTTACTCTCAAACTTTCATGTTTACCTTTGGTCCATTTGAAGATTTTTTGATTAAGTTAAGGCCTTGTGAAGTTTTAGGTCAAAATAGCCAAAAATAGTAACTTTTCCATAACCAAATTTGTGCACTTTTGCCAAAACCCCTCAAACCACCAAAATTCTTGTACTTTAAGCTCACCAAACATCTTATAACATTGAATAGACCTAATTTGGCCAAAAAAAGTTGGGTTGGACCCTTTGGAATGGGACAGTTGACTTTTTCTGGGCTCAGTTGACTTTCTGCTTCATCTGCAAGTAATTGAGGCAAAGACTGACTTCCACTTGGAATTTTTCCATGAAAATTAACAAGTAGGAACCTCTTATAATATAGAAGACATTGCCCAAAATATTTGGCCAAAATTATGAGGTTAAGGCCCTTGAAACCAAAACCCTAATTTGGTTGCACTGCCTAGGAGCCTTGCATTGTCTTGAAACTTGTGATGACTAAGCAATCTTCTGAGCTTTTTGCAAGTGAACTTGGCCTTGCAAAAGGAGTCTAGACTCATCATAGGCCTCTCACAAATCCATTGGAACCCTTGTCCTGGCTTAAATGGCCTTCAACACTTCCCCAGATGGCCATATGCCTCATGCTAGGGCTTGATGCTTGTCATGCTTTATTTTTCTATGCTATAATGCTATATATATGATATGCTTATGATGCAAATGGTGTATTATGATTCTTAAAATGAAGAGGGCAAATTTGGGGTTCTACACCCGGGTAATTTGAACCAAAGCATCGTTTCGTACAGTCCGGCAATATCAAAAGGATAGGAATCAGTCCCCCATCTTTTCAAAAAGCAAAGGCAAGAATGGAAAGTTCTGAAGACATGCTGGTCATAGCAAGAAGGAAACTCATTGGGATGTCGTGCCCATTGCCATTAGGATAGTTTATTTTCTCAATTTTATGGTAGCTACCTCTTTCCAGGTGGTTGCTTCCTGATGTAAAAGTTTTGCCTATTCAGAGGCCTTTCAATAAAAGAATATTCAATCAAAAGTTGTGTTTATTTTGTTTGCAAAAATGTCCTGAATTTTTGGCAAAATGAACATTGCATTTAAAACATGATGTTTGTTTTTAAATGAAAAAATGACATTGCAGGGAAACATTTAAAACCATCTTTGAGTGTCGCGTGACGGTGGATGAATAGATCATACGAGGCAAGTCCTTGGGGCACATATGTGTATTTTGTTGTTGCAGGTTTTGCAGGACGGTGTCATATTCTGCCAAACATCTTCCCCAGCTGAGTTAGGGCAGGTGGAATCCCCAAGCAGATTATCTTTCCACAAGAGAAGTATATGCCCAGCAGGCAATGGGAGGCTCAATTCCCCACAGAGTTATAACTGTCAGAACTCTTTTCCTAGCAAAGGTTATTTGACCAGGCATCTCCCCAGCCGTGTTGGAAGATTGTCATTTCCCCGCAAAGTGTCATGATTGGTATACAACCATAATTGAAATATCCCCAGCGAAGTTGCCAATTTATTTTTGGTCAGTATGGTGATACAAACAGTTATTCATCCCTAGTCAGAATTAGGCATTGTCAAAGCCTCTTGATCTGGTTCTCTCCTGCAAAGTTGTGATTCTTGTTGCCAATCAGGCATTTGTTTGATGCTCGTATGTGTTTGATAGTTGCTTTTGCTCGTATGTATTCCCCAACGCTCGTCTGTGTTTGATGTTTGGTAAGTTGCTCGTATGCACGCCCCAACACTCGTTTGTGTTTGATAATTGCTTTTGCTCGTATGCACGCCCCATCACTCGTATGTGTTTGTTATATGTTTGTTGCTCGTCTGCATTCCCCAACGCTCGTCTGTGTTTGATGTTTGTCTGTTGCTCGTCTGCATTCCCCAACGCTCGTCTATGTTTGATGTTTGGTAGTTGCTCGTCAGCATTGCCCCAACACTCGTCTGTGTTCACACTTTGTTATTGCTCGTTTTCTTTCCCCAGCAGTCGCCCATGGTTGGTAGATGTTGTTGCTCATCTGCACTTCCCAACACTCGTCTGTGTGTAACTTCTTTTTGGTGCTCGACACTCGTCTGTGTTTGAACTTAGGTGATGCTCGTATGCATTCTCCAACGCTCGTCTGTGTTTATTATCCATTTGAAGCTCGTTTGCATTGTTTGGATACTTGTCTGTATCATCCCTCACACTCGTCTGTGTTAGCCTATATCCTTATGTGTTGATTTGATAATCACTATGGTACTCGTCTGTATTGCTACTCCAAATGCTCGCCTGTGTTGAGTTTCTGGTATTCGTACCAGTGGCTGATATTCGTCTATATCATCGCCCGAGGTGCTCATTTGTGTTTCTTAGATCATCGTCTGATATTCGTTTGTATCATGGACTTATGGCACTCGTTTGTGTTCTCTTGATGATCATCCAATACTCGTCTGTGTTGAAGAGGTTTGAAGTCCTGACGATGGGATTGAAACGTCAAAATGGTTACCAGTCCTGGCGTAACAGGTTATCCGAAGGAGGTTCGTCTGTCTCAAGCACCGCTTATCTACGCAAGATTTGTGAAGAGGGTTCGTCAAATCCTAATGTTGCACCTGGCGTAACAGGATTTCTTGAAGAAGGCTCGTTTGTCTCAGGCCATATATCTACGGAGAATATATGAAGAGGGTTCGTCTATCCTGATTATGCATGTCTATCCCACAGGCTTAAGTGCATCACCGGTACTAGCGTAACAGGTTTATTTGAAGGAGGTTCGTCTGTCTCAGATTATATGTTGCTAAACGTATGATGGCTCGTCTGTCCAGTTCCTGGCGTAATAGGTTTACTTGAAGAGGGCTCGTATGTCCAGCACCTGGTGTAACAGGTTTGTTCGAAGAAGACTCGTTGTAATACCCTAAATTTGCCCTCTGGTTTTTCTGTCTTTGTCAGCTTTTTCATTTTGCATTCATATGCATTTTGCATACCATTTGCATAAGCTCCTAAGACATGGGATCATGGTCATCTGAGGATTAGGGTTTCACATCTTTATTTGCGGATTATAAGAGAATTCAAGGTCTTGGCTATGCCACCTCATTGGAATCATTCTCTTATTGTTCCTGTCACTAAATCAGGGTTTATTTTCCTGATTTAGTGGTATTCAAGGATTTCACGTCTGAAAGGACTATTTGCTATGCATCTGGGCCGTCATCAATTCAGTGGTTGATTTCTCAAACAGTGCATGTTCAGGGGCAAGTTGTGTGGTGGAATTCATCAGAGTATCAAATTGTGATTCATAAGAAGTTTTGGTCCAAATTGTCTGTTTATTTGCTCATTATGTTCAGTTGTGAATTTATTTTCCCAAGAAAATGATTCAGACAAATTTGAAGTGATTCAGGGTTCATTTAATCGCAGACCCAGAGGAAGATTGATTTTAGATGGTTTGTTTCAGTCACAAATTGTGGTGGCCGTGTTTATTCTTCTCAACCAGTGATTTTTGTGGAAGCAGTGCAAGTTTGTTTTCGAGTTGGAAAATCGATATTTCATGGTTGTGTTCGTTTTGTTGGTAATCGTTCCAATTTCATTTATCCAGACTAAACCATTTGTCAATATCCATTTTATGGTTCATTCCCTTTTCTATTTTTCAATTCATATCCAGATCATACTCATTTATTCATCCATTGTCCAAATATCATTATTAAATCCCTATATATTTTTTCATAATCCAATTTTATTATCCCAATCCATGAATATTTTTCATAAAACCATTTATCCATTGTCCAATTATAATTTTAATCCATGTCCAAATTCTAGTATCACTCCTGCCCTTTATTTTATTTCAAAAGTTCCCTTCATCCTCATTTACAAATTCAAGCCCAGGCCATTAGCAAATATTATCTATATTCTACTTATGAAGCCATTTATATTTTTATTATAATAAAGAACCATAGCCATTCCATGCCACTTCTTCAGCTTATCCTTGCACAACTTTCTTTTATTTTTTTCTTTTTTTTGTTGTCACATGCACCCATTTAATTTCACTCACATACTATGGACCCACACATAGATTATTACATCAATTCGTTTGTTATCCTGTACATACTACACACCACAATATTAACAACCAACTATCATGTTTTCTTTCGGATAATTCACGCGATACGCACATGTACAACATATAACAGAACAATTTCATACACCACTCCAGGCAACCATACGCCATACCACCAAACGCGTTAACTCAGTAGCACACAAAACATTCACATAACACTCTCCCCTCACACAATTTCAACATTCATTGTTTTCCTCACTACACACTCTCACTATAACAAATACACGCAAAAGGCATCACTCACACGCACACTCATTCTGATTCTCAACGGAAAAATTTTCTAACATTTCCTCACTTTCAACACCACAAAACCAGGACCTGTATTTTCTTCTTCTAAAAACCCGCATCACCCTTCTCCATTGCCTCACCACCATCGCACCTCTTCAATATAACCCCTCATCAATATTCTCAGGTAAAACCCAAACCAACAATAACCACCTCACAACTTCTCAAGACCCTTCAACATCACTACCCCACCCACCATATTCTTCACTCTAATCAGCAACAACAAACCAACGGCCTTCACTAAAATTAAACAACAATTGAACATTACAACCACAAAACAGACAGAACAAAGCAGAAAAGAAGAATAAGAGTGAGAGCAAGATTAAGAGGATTTCGAAGAAACAGGACGAATCTGGTCACTCACCATCATCTGTTTTTATCGCGATTTCGAGTGAGAAGAAGACGGAATCTGAGGCAAGGAACGAGACCGGTGATTTGTACGGCGGATGAAGATACGAATCTGTGATACTCAATGGCCAGCAACGTCGTGACTGTGGTGTTGCTTCCGGCGGCAATTTTGTTCCATAGTGATGCAACGCGATGAAGAGGGAGTTTGTTTTCGTTTTGACGCCAAGACTTTGAGAATCAGCCAAGGCAGGGGTTGGCGGTGTGCGTCGCTTTTTGGGAGGAAGGGTCGAAGTGTTACGTTTTGATAAGGGGGTCGTTGCTTTGAGTTGATGTTGTTGACAACTTGTTTTAGTTTTATAACATTTTCTGATTCTTATTCATGCTGTTTCTTTTTATTATTTCTTTCTTTTTTTTTGGATTTACTTTGGGTGGTTTGTTTTGTTGGACTCACAGCATGAGGTGCTGATCAAACCCACTGAATGTTCCTTCTCAGCCCCGTATGTAGCGCTTTCAATCCTCTCCTTGTTGATCTTGCTTCAAGTTGTTGGGTTGTTGTTGGGCTAAGCCCAACGTCTTGCTTTCTTCACCCTTGAGTATAACGGCCTACCCCTATATTTTATTATCATTTTATTTTCATTTCTATTCCTTTATCTTGTTAATTAATTATTTATTATCAGTTAATAGTTGTTTATTCTTAGTTGCTAATTAGAATTTTATGTCAATTGGAACTTTATTTGACTTTCGTTGTTTTTTTTAGTTGATATGTTATTTGGAGTATTATTTTCTATTTTTATTTTTACTTTTTTAGAGGTCTTAGAACTTTAGCTTTATGTCATTAGAACTTTTGATATAGTTATTTAGCTTTGTTATATAATTTCAATACGGTTTAGATTTTAATTTCTCCCGATTTATCTTGGTTCAATTAAATAGAATTTTATTTGATTTTTGTTCTAGTTTTACTTAATATTTTGTAGGTTCAATGTTCAATGTCGATGATTGAGGATGTAGCATGGTGATGGCCTTGTGATTATTTTATTTTTCATAATCTGGTTGCAAGTTGCATTAGGGCTTTGATTTTGCGTGGACTATGTCTTATGGATGCTGGAAGCTTACTTAACATTTGACTGATACCCTGATAATTGAAAATCTTGTTTAGCTGTTGGATTCGCTTTGGATTCGATGCTTCTTCTCGATTTCTCTTGCGCTTATTAAAGAGGCAACGGGCCTTCTCTATTAGGTACCACTGAGGCCCGATTTTACCTTATTGCATGTTGTTGCATCTGGAAGTCCTACTGGTGTAGGCTCTGCTTGTGCATTGTTCAATTTCTTCATTTCACATTCTCATCTCTCCTTATCCTATTTCTAATTCTTCTTCTTCTTATCCCTCATTTTCTCTATCTCTTTCTTAACTTGAGGTGTGCTTAGGACACCATGGTTCTTCTCCTTTCTCTTCTTCTTCTTCTTCTTTAGGATAGTAAGCCTCACTAACCTTAGGATATCCGAGCATGTGAATATTAGGATTAGACTTTTCCCAATAGATTTTACCTTTGTGATCCTTTGGCTTCTTTTCTCTTCTCATCTCAAAATCTTAAAGAAAACATCTTAATAAGGTTTAAAGTGATGCCTTGAGCAATAGCCTTATCCCATTAGGTATGCTTATAGTCTTCCCATCTTGGGATAGTACAAGTTTACTTTGTGATGTACAAGTCTGATCAAGGTAACTTCTTCACAAAGAAAAGCATAAAAAATACTTCTTCACTGTAAATACCAAAAACACTTAATAATTCAACAAGTTAGTGAGCTTAGGCCCTAATCTTTGGGTTCAAGTTTTGGGGATCTTCTCCTTACTTGAGTGTGCTTGTTCTATTATTCCATCTTGGAATATAGTGACAAGTGCACATTCCATGGAAAAGAGCTTGAGTTCACTTCCTTGTGACACACTCATAAAAGCTTCATAAAAAACACAAACAAGCAATAAGCGTCTTTCCTTCGGGAATTCTTTTCTCATCTCCTTCGCTCTGTACGCGAACTTGCTACTACTTGTCACTTTGCAAGACGGTTACGCACTTGTCGTCCGAGTCTACAACACCTGAGCATTGGCATAGGTAGTTCAAGCCTTAATTCACAAGCAATTTCCTTGTTACCCCTAGTTAGGGGAACTATGGCGTCTTTGATCCTCATTATCCCGATGAGGTACGTAGGCAGTGGGGTAGGGCCCGTTCGAGCACAATCTTTATTTTCCCTACATTTTTCTCTTTGATTTCTTATCCAGTTCCTTTCTCAGTTTCTTTTCCAGTTCATTTTATTTTAGCAGCAACTTTCATACCCTCACCCTTTGAAACAGTTTTCTTTTGCAAGCGTGGATCCCGTCGGGTACGGCAGACGATCTGGGGGCTAATACCTTCCCAGGTCGTAACCGACTCCCGAACTCAGTCTCTTTAGTTTGTAGGACCTGTATCCTTCCTCTTCTTTCTTCTGGTTTGTGCAGCATTACCATTCCCTTTCTTTTGGGATAAAAATGTCTGGCTAGCGACTCTATTCTTTTTCTGCGCCATTTTCGCGTTTGTACCAGGATGGAAATCCGGGGAGCGACAGCTGGCGACTCTGCTGGCGATCGAACCCAGAATCTCTAGTTCCCCTGTGAGTCTCTCCTAGCGCTTGCTTGTTTCTGTTTCTTTGGGTGATGTTTGTTTGCTGTGGCTTGTTATATTTCACTGTTGTTTATTTACAGCTTTATTTGCAACTTTATTTACAGTTTTCAGTATTTGTTTTCTGCATCATATTATACTGGACTGTCTGGACTGGATTTTCTGGTTGGTGGGATGGGTGTTACTTGTTTCTGAGAGATGAGCTCATTACCACGGCTCGAGTGCACCTTAGGACTTAGAGTGGTTCCCCTTTGGCCTCATGAGATCTTGTCATGGGGGTAGTAGTGAGTTCCACGCCCAGATTTGCGACCGTCTTGGAAATGTCTTGATTTGGGGATCTTCCTCTCTCATTTTATAACCTTGACAGTTTTGTGTAGCTGGGGACCGATCATTGAGAACCTTGTGGAAACGTGAAGGAAAATTGCGATCTAAACGCAGCGGAAAACAAAAATTTCCTTTAGTGATCCTTACGAATGAGCATGGTCAGTGATAGAATCGTTACCTCTTTGTGGCGATTCAGATCTTTGATGCAGCGATCACAAGTGTTGATGAAGTGCAACGCCTCTACTCAGTCCACACGAACAACTTCCGGTCACAGTGCTAGCTGCTTACGAACGGAATTATTTGAGTGAGAAAAGAGAATCAAAAACGAAATTGCATCAAGTGAAAGCTTCATCACAAGGGTTCCTTTTATAGACTCTCTTGTGGGCTGCGGGCTAAAAGCCCAATTCACATGATCCATAATAATATTATATATTATTATAATAACTATTATTATAATAAGTATATTTATTTTATTATTATTTTATAACCATTATAAAATAACAATAATTATTATTATATTATCCGAATTTCTATTTTCACTTAAGTGCACCGTACCTTACGGTGTTCCTTTGATTTCTCTATCTCTCATCAAACTGTCCTTATGTGTGTGACCCTGTAGGATTTCGTAACGTTGGTAATTATATTAAATTATATATTTAACATAATAAACAGTGAGCGGTATCTAGCAACACATCACTGCTACCCAAGTCACGAAAATGTCATGTGATCTGACAAAACCTTTTTCGTGGTAATATATGTTTGTACAATTACCCTTTTGCCCCTATGTCTATATTGAACACAAGGCATACACTGTGTCATCCTTGTCCAGTTCAATATTGGGCCCTTAGACATTTCTCCTGTTATGCAGGATTGGCAAATTCCATCTAGGACACTCATGTCCCTCAGCATGCTTCGTGGAGTGCCCATCAACTGTCTTTATGATCATCCAGTTACGGATAATGTTTGATCAGCAATAAAGCACCCGACTCTACATCTAGGGTCCATAGTGGTTTCAGGTCGAAGGGTGGTAATACACCATTATCACCATGAGAATAACTTATGACACTTTGCATAACATACTATGTAGTATTCTCATAGCGGGTCAATCCGGTATAAATATTACTCCTAATATTTATACCTATGTCAAGACTTGATAACTCTTTATCCATGATCCATGTGATGTGATCATCAGTCTATCTTCATAATAGTCTCAATGCTTTAATGTTATCCCACTTTGCAATAAAGCTTGACTACGGATATTTTAAGAATAATGTCTTTATGTTTAATGGGATCTCATGATTAAGTCACACTTAACATTTCATTAAACAGACTAACTATTCTAGGGACTTTATTATTCTGAAAGACAAACATAATAAAGAAATGCCTTTTTATTATTAAACGAATAATCCGATACAAGTACCAAAAAAGTATTGGCCTCTAGGGCTTACACCAACAAAACCTCCCTCTTTAGTGATGACAGTGGCATACCACATTGTGTGGCAAACCCATTCGCATCCGAGGGCCCACCTGGGACTCACATAGGATGACCTTGTTTCCCGGACTCAGCTGAGGCCTCCCTGCGTAGTATATAATGCCAAACCGATTCCCTGATTTGGTCATGGGTCATTTCTCGGATGTGGTGAAAGTATTATTGCTATTCGGCTTTGAGAGTCCGTGATGTCTGACCCGGAGCCTACCAGTGAGATTGGGAGGGATTTACAGGTTTGCAGGAACCCATGACCTCAACATACCCTCATTGCCGGTAGAGTCTTATGTTTTGATCCGGTCACTATGGTCCTGGAGTTCTTGACCTTTGGTTCTCGGTTACTATTTTGGGTTATTATACAGAGATCTTGTGGTTACAGACACTCGATTCTTTGTTCAATATTCCAGATTCCAGGCAGTTTCCAGCTGTTGATCCCATGTCTTTGCATCTTTTGCATCATCATGTTACATTTTTCATTTGCATATGCATTGCATTTTCCTTCTTCCAGAGAGCTCATCCTTCCCCTTTTCTCCATGACCAGTCAGCTGATTTCCCGGTACTCAGTTTGAACAAGCGGTAACCGTTGGAAGACGAAAGTTGTTTGAAGCCAGACTGAGCAGTGCTAAGTGTAAACACCCCAAATTTTCCCTCACCTATTCACACCATGGCTTGTGATCTTTTCATGTGCATAAGTTCAATCATAGCATCTCATATTGCATTTTTTGCTTCACTGCATTAATTCAAAGTCATCTGCATCTAGGGTTTGTGATCTGAGCCATCCCTGAGCCATTTGAGCCACTCCAAAGGTTATCAATCACTTAAAAGGGGTCCATGTATGTTCAAGCATCATATTATATCCCCACAAAGTCAAGAAAGTCAAAGAATCACAAGAACTGAGAAGGGCATGGAAGCAGAGCCAGGTTTAACTGCACAGATGACCTAGAATTAGGGTTTTGGTTTCAGAGGCCATAACTCCAATTTTTTTGGTCATTCTTGTTTCTATTTTTCTCTATATATTATAAGGATCATGCATATCAAGTTTCATGAAGAAATTCCATGGGGAAGGCATCTAATCAAGAGTTGACTTCTTGAGCAAGTCAGTGTAAAATCAGGGCATCTGAGGCCCCCAATGACCCAAACAAAGGGTGTTCTTCATCATTTTGAATATGTATGATCTTTATTTGATCATGGAAGATGTTAGGAGTTCACAAAATGGAAGAATTTCAAGCCATTTGCAAAATTGCCTTTTTGGGAAAATGACTTTTAATGTAAACTTGCCATTTTGGGAAAGTTTTTCAACCTCCTCAAATTGTTTCAAAAATGCTTCAAATGAGAAAACTTTGGTCATGAAAGTTGTAGAATGGATCATTCCCTTTTAAAAAAGTACAAGAACTCACTCTAATTCATTTTGGATCAAAAGTTATGGCTTGTCAAAGTTGAGAAAAATCACATAATTTCAAGTTTTGCACCAAAGAGGCAAAGTTGCAAAACCTCTTGCCAAGGCAAAATGTGACTTCAAATGGACTTCTAACCTTTGCACAAACATGAATCATGTCCTAAAAATCAGATTGCACAAAAGAACCTCCCATTTTCATGACTTATGCTTCAAGTAATCACAAAAGGGCCAAAAGATCACAAAGTTGCAAAACCTCTCACAAACCCTAATCCACTTGCTAATTAGCCTCAAGACTGATTATATGGCTCTCCTCAATCCTTGCTGCGCAGGACACCCCTTTGTCCTTGGCCTGCCATTGACCCATACCTCTCTTACACAAAAAGTTGACTTTATGCAAAATGGCCCATACCAATCAAGCTAGGCCAGCAACAACTCTCTGACCTATCCAAGTGTGATACATGGACAAAATGAGACTCAACACATAGCACAACACAGCCTGATCTCTCTCATAAGCCATAGTTCACAAAACTCTCCTCTTATGCACTTTCCTTCGAATCTCATCACACAATCATCAAACCTCAAAACCAACTTCGCCATTCATTCAAAAAAGCTTCATAGAGCATAAACCACCCTTCACCTTGCCTTAAAAGTCCCTGAAACAGAAACACGATTTCTCACTTCCCTTGAATAGAACTTCATCAAACTCTTAAACCAACCACTTTAAACTCCAACCAAGCTTCAAAGCTTCATCAAGAGGATCATTGGAGCCATTTTGGAGCAAAGAAGCAGGCAGAAAGCTCCTGGATTGAAAGCTCCATCTCAGGTGAGCTCAAGAACTTTTTTTCCAGAAATTTGTTTTTAAGTTCCTAAATGAATCTATGTGATGTGCTGATCAAGCTGATATGTTTAGTTTTGCAAATGGTTAAGTATTGAGTATGTATGGAGCTTCTGAAATTTTTTGACCTAAAAACATTTTGATTCGATTCAGCTTTGATACGAAAAATAAATGTGTTTTGATTGATGATTCTTGTTGTATGATGTATGGGGTTGGATTCTGGGCAGAGAGATTAAGTTTTAGTGGCTTAGGGAAGAAGATGGCAATTTTCAGGGAGAGGTGTGGCCGGAGAAGATGACCGGAGGTCATTTCCGGCCACCTGAATGTCATTAGGGCATTAATCACGTTTAGGGCAAAGTTTGAATTTGGACCATAGATCTGGCTGACTTTTGTTGACTCCCGCGCATATGAATGGCCTGGATCATTTCATTAAACCCTAATTCCATTTAATTAGATTAATTAATCAGATTTAATTTAATCCAGCCAGTTCAAACGTGGGCCGTCCAGATGCGCGCGGGTCAATTCCCTCCTTTTCCATTTGAATCTCAGCCAGTGGATGTGCATACTTTCCATTATTTTTATTTTATTTCATTTTCTTTACATTTAATTTGCACGAATTATTTAAAATAGCAAATCATGTTTAAAAATTCTGAAATTTTTTGTCAAATATTTCATTAATTTTCAGAACCCAAAAATATTTTTATTTTTATTTTTTGCATTAAAAATCATTTTCAAATCATTTAAATGTTTATTTTTAATTAGTTAATGGAAATTAATTAATTAAAAATGCATTTAGGTATTTAAAAATCACCAAAAAATTCACATTGCATTTAAAAACATTTAGAAACATTATCCAACTCTCAAAGCAAATTTCTTTTTGGTTCTTGATGCATTTTGACAATTTACCATGGAATTAAATTCATTTTAAGGCAATATTTTTGTGCAAACTTGGAAAAATCCATTCTGCCTAACCATTGAGAGTTTGATGATGGTTCTTCTTGCATTGCATCCTTCATGGCATTTAGTTTATAGGATAAAATTGGTTTGAATTAATCTTGCATTTTCAATTTGTTTTGCATTTTTTATGATGAGGTACCCCAAAACCCTAGCCAACTTAGGAAATTCATAACTTTCACTAGGTTAAGAGATAGATCCCTTCCTTTGGGAAGTGAACTTGTATAGGTTTAGGGTATCTTTGATTGCATTTTCAATTTTTTTCCATGTCATTTGCTTCTGATTTTGAGTTTTTTCTTTGCATGTTGTATGTAACCCTAATTTGTGCCTTCCCTTGCATCCATTTCTCATTTGCTTGCATTCAATGACTTGCCATGACATTTTATGCATCCACATGATTCATAAGACATCTTAGGACATATTAGAATCATGTTTGACCATTGCATCTTTCATTTTCCATGTTATGCATTCATATCATTTCATAAACATTCATGAACTTCCATGGATCAAAGCATGCCTCCTTTGCATCTTTATGCTTGTTTGATTATTCTCATCTCTTGTCATGTGTTTGCATCATCTCTTAGCATCATTAACAACATGTCTATGCTTCTGGTTTTGGTTTGTACCATGGCATTTCATCTCATTTGCATTGCATCTTATTCCTTTGGCTAACTTTTCAGGTGGTAAGTTGTTTTGAGAAGTGAATTTGCCTTCACTTCTCACAATCTCTTCTCATCTCTCTTGCATCATTGCTGCATTTTATCTTTGTATTAGAGTGAGCTTGCTCATTCATGTTCATCTCTTACTTTCTTTCTTCAGGCAACTTGTCTTCTTAAGTGAAGCAAGTTGTCTTGCTTCTCTTGGTTTCTTCCTCCTTTCATCTGCTCCTCTCCTTGGTGGCTTCTCTGAAGATTCTTTCTCTCTTAAGCCTCATAAACCCTAGGATCTATAAGCATGATAACAATTAGGGTTTGGTTAGTCCCCCATTTAGTTTTACCTTTGTGTCATCTTTGAGTCTTCTCTTCTCACCTCATAATCAGGGACTAAACCCTAAAGGCTTTAAGGCTTTGTGATTAAGCTTATGCCTGCATCCTTCTATTAGAATGGAGTGTATAACTTTAATCCTAAGTGTTAAACCCTTAATGTGTTTAAATCCTTTAATCAATTCACTTAATAATCATCAAGACATCAAGCTTGTAACTTGGGCCTTGCATTAGGGTTCTAATTCTTCCTTAATTGGTTAAGAAGGACTAACCCTAGTGTTAATGGACAAGTCCCCCTCAAGTTGTCTTACAAATCCTAAAAATCATTTCTTCATCTTATCATTAACTAAAATCCATTTAATAAAGGCCTTGTTTTGTCATGAGGTTAATCCCTAATCATGGATTAAGTTGAGGAGTCTTTCTCAGCTTAAATGTTCTCATCTATTATCCTTCTATTAGGATGGTGTAATGAGTCCATTAAATCCTTGATTATGGCTTAAACTCATTACTTAACACTAAATAAAAACAACAAAAACATCTAAGTAATCACAAGTAGGTTAATGATCTAAATCCTACATCATGGTGATTAAGTGTGAGGTGTTTACTTCATACTTAAGGTATTCTCATTACCCCTAATCAGAGGGAGGTTGTGATGAGTTTACTAACCCTTGGTTTAGGCTTAAGCTCATTTTCTTATGACAAATTCAAAAGCAATAAAAGATTGAAAATACAAAAAACAAGCAATAATCGTCTCCTCCGGGATTCTTTTCTCACCTCATTCACTCACAAACGAGAACTTGCTTCTTCCGTCTAATGCAAGACAGTTAGCACCTGAGCCAGACAGGTCATACACTTGAGCATAGACAAGTAAGTAGTTCACAAGTCAATTTACCTTTCAGTCTCTTTGGGCCGAACTACGACGTTCTGACTTCCTCATTGCACGAGAGGATACGTAGGAATAACTTAACAGTTATCGAACAAAAGTCTCTGTATATCCCCCCCTCTTCCAGCATCATTCTTTAAGCCTCATAGTCTTGATCTTCTTACTCTTGTTCTTACACTGACACTTCTCTTATACACTTCACATTCTTTTTTTACACTGACACTCGCATTCTTTTCCAACTTTGATACACAGATTGCACTGACACTACCCCTTTAAAACACAAATCTTTCGAGCGTGGATCCCGTCGAGTACGATGGACAATCTGGGTGCTAATACCTTCCTAGGTTGTAACCAACCCCCTTTCTCAGTCTCTCTGGTTCGCAACCGTCTTATCCATTCTTTTCTTAGGTTTATGCAGCATTACCTTTCCTTCGGGATAAAAATGCCTAGCTAGAGACTCTCTTCTTCTGAGTTCACCCCTGTGTGTTCTCATCCCTCTCGCCGACCGTTCGCGTCTGTACCCCTCGTGGCCCCTGTGTCATCAAGTGGGAGCGACAGCTTGGCGACTCTGCTGGGGACCCTTATATTGCAACCAGGGCTTCTGGTTCTTTTTGTGGGTTCCTCCTAGCACTTGTTTGATTTGTCTTTACTGGGGTGTTATGTGCTAATTGTGTTTATATAGTTGCTTTATTTACTGCTTTATGTACAGTTATTTATTGCTTTCTTTACAGTTTTATATATCATACTGTCATACTGCCATCTTGCTGGATCTGGTTTGTTGGGTGGGGTTTCATTGAGAGTTAAGGTCCTATACCTGGGACCTGAGTGACACCTAGGCTAGAGTGGTTCATGTTCTTTCCCATTCCATTTCGGTCTGGTTCGGGAATATGAAACACGGTTCAGATGTGGGTTTCTTTTTGAGAACTCTGTGCTACAGATTTCCTGTAGTGCTAGGGCTATCTGGGAAGCCTGCTAAGTCTGGATGACCTTTATTATGACCTTCAGAAGCTGAGGTGAATTAGAGGAGGATCTTTTATGGTTATTGTAAACACTGTACCTCCGGGTTATAAGTGGTTACACTTCTCATAATTGATCCAAGTCTGAGGATCTTGTTTTAGAACATCACCTGTGAGGGGGTTTGGCTGTTTGCAGGTTTGCAGGTACCCTGGGCCACATCATACCCTGTTACTTGTTTTGGTTAAGAGTACCTCATTTTGGATAGTTCTTGTGATTTAACCCTGGACATGTAACTCTTTATTTGAGTCCCCCACCTTGGTTACTGGATTTCTGAACTTCCATCTGGACTTCTTGAACATACATGAACTCTATATCAAGTCAGATAATCAGATCTAGCTTGATCACAAACCCTTGCATATCATTTGCATACATCATCATTGCATCATTTGACATTTGTTTATTTGTTTTTCAGGGTATCCACATTATATTTTTGGCTTGGTTTTGACCCCTTCATCTGCATAGACCTCTTTTTCATCAGCTATCTGCTTCAGCTATCTTCATCAGTTGTCTGCTTTAGTCATCTTCATCATCACCAGCATCAGCCTATCAGTGGCCCATCTCCAGTACCAGTTTTAATCTTCATCAGCACTTGTCTGCAGCTCTTCATCAGCAATCATGGCTCCCAGGAAAAGCAACATTTCATACCACTTCTTTGAGCCTGTGTTGACTGGCATCAAGCAGGTCCAGTCCCTTATCACCCCTGACCATATCCCATTATTCAGAGAGCATTATGGAGGCATCCTTGATATGGTCATGGACCTAGACCCTTCTCAGAGGAGTATGATCCACACCTGCCTACAGTTTTATGACCCTCCTTTGAGATGCTTCACATTTTCAGACTTTCAGCTAGGACCTCTGCTGGAAGAATTTTCTTCATTGATTGGAGTACCTGTCAGGGGTGGTGTCCCCTTCAACCCAGAGATGACTTCTCCCAGCAATGGAGAAGTGGCAAAAGCACTGTACCTGGAGCCTACTTTGATTGAGCAGAATATGACAACAAAAGCTGGGATCCCTGGGTTACACTTAGACTTCTTGATTTCACAGGCCATCCTGAAGGCCTCTTTGGGAGAATGGAGGGCAGTTTGTGTATTGTTAGCTCTCAGCATATATGGGGTTGTACTGTTTGCAGATGAGCCCAAATTTATCAGCAAGAATGCCATTCATCTTTTCCTTCTGAGGAACCCAGTACCCACATTGCTGGGAGACTTCTATTACTCCATTCATCAGAGGAATGAGAAACAAAGGGGGAAGCTAGTGAGATGTTGTGCTCCTTTGTTTCACACTTGGTTGCTCAAACACCTACCTAAGACAGATGCCTTCCTGAATCCTCACCAACAGAAGAATTGGGCTAAGAGACTTATTGCTTTAACTTCAGATGACATCAGATGGTGCACCCAGAGCACCAAAGGCAAAGACATCATCACTAGCTGTGGGAAATACCCAAATGTACCTCTGATAGGAGTAAAGGGTTGCATCAACTACAATCCTCTACTGTTTAAGAGACAACTGGGCTATGCTTTGGTTCACCCTCCTAGAGTGCAAGATTTAGCTGAAACCCTGTATTGTGAGATAAAGCCTAATCTAGCTGTTGTCAGACAAGCATCCTGGGCTTGAGACAACATCCAAACAAAAGGGATGGCTATTCTTGGAAGGTGCAATAATGTCGCTTCAGCTCAGTACTATGACTGGTCCCATGCTAGAGCTCAGATTACTGGGATGCCTTTCACCATTGAGGAGATACCTGGACCATCCACATCATAGCCAATAGCAACTGTCAGCCTGGAAGAGTTTGAGAAGCTGAAGGAAAGGAATGAGAATCTGTCTCAAGCTCTGAAGAAGACCCTTTGGGAAAGGAGTGATGGTCGTCTGGACATTGAGAGGTTGGAGAAGCTTAAGGTGGAGCATCTGGCCAAGATTGAGAAAACAGAGGACTACATCAAGAAAGCAAGAGCAGGGGAGCAAATATTGAAGAATGCCTGCAAAGAGGCCAAGCTTCAGAAGGCTAGGACTGATCTCTATCTGCAAGAAAGTCAGGCTAGGTGGGTCAGGATTACTGAAGCCCGGACACAAGAAGATCAGAAAACTAAGGCCAGTATTGAACAGTTAGAGGCCAATAAAAAGAAGCAACAAGAAGCTTTGCTGGCAGCCCAGAAGGAGATCTCAGAGTTGAAGCTCAGGGCTGTTTTGAAGAGGTCAAAGGACCAGGACAGGCACAAGAAGCTGACCACTGCCATTGCCACCAGAAACCTCCTCATCAGAAACATCACAGAGCATCCAGCTGGCCCAGTGACTGAGGCCCTTCTGAAGGAGGTTAAGGAGGATGAGTTTGGACTTGATGTCTGACTTTTTGATTGTTGTTGTTTTCATTTGATGTACTTTTCTTTTGTTGTATTTTGACCCTTCAGGGGCATATGTTGTAAAACAAACTATGTATGATTCACCATTTGTAATATATTTTAGTTTGTTTCCATTGTGGGGTTTTCTTTTTCTCAACAACATCAAAGCATCTTCCTCGGGGTCTTGAAAGGTCAAAACCAAGAACCAAGCCAGATACCTTGGAAATCAAATAAGCATACTGCATTGCATACTAACTGTTGTTTTGTTTTGTAGGTTTTTGTTATTAGTTTGTTTGTTTCTAACTCTGTTGTGGTTCAGGAAATATTGCTCGCCGTCGGGTGTTCCCTCTCAACCGTACGCACCGGTATCCTACTCGCAACAACCTTCCTGGTATCCAAATGGATCAAGTACAGCAGGACCTGATAGAGGTCAGGACACAGATGGTTAATGAAAGAGTGGAGATGAAGAACCAAATGGCTCAATTCATGACTGTAATGACTAACTTGGCCCAAAGTCAAGAGAGGTTAAGGGCATTGGTAGAAAGACAAAACCCCGAGGAACCTCATCCTGGGACTGGAGGGACTAGTAATAATGAGGGAGGTCAGCCTCATGTTAACCCACCAGTATTTGGACCTCATCTAGATCCGGAGGTCAACATCCCAAGAAATGTACAGGGCAACACTGCTGCAGGCAGGATCTTGCAAGAAGATCCTCAAGAGGAGCAGTTTACTGTAATGGGAGCTGGGGATGAAGTTTATGATAGGAGGTTTGATGAAATTGCTGAGAAGTTGAGATCTCTAGAGTCTCAAAATTCCTTAGGCTTCGATGTAATGGATATGGGGTTAGTGGATGGGGTGAGAATTCCCCACAAGTTCAAACCCCCGTGCTTCGAGAAATACAATGGAACCTCTTGTCCACGAACTCACTTACAGTCCTTCCTGGGAAGACTTAAAGCATATACCATGGATGAGAAACTGTGGATGTTCTACTTTGAAGATAGCTTGACTGGAGCTTCAAGAGAGTGGTATTCACACTTGACCAGAGCTACTATCAGATGCTGGAAGGACTTAGCTGAAGCCTTCATCAGGAAGTACCAATACAATCTGGACATGGCTCCTAACAGAACCCTTCTGATGGGAATGTCTCAGTCCTCCAGAGAAAGCTTCAGGGAATATGCCCAAAGGTGGAGACAACTTGTTGCTACTGTCCAACCACCCATGTCGGAAAGAGAAATGGCCGACATGTTCATGAATACTCTGCAAGGAACATATATTGATAGGCTAGCTGCCTTTTCTTCCACCAGTTTTACTGACGTAGTTATAGCTGGGGAAAGAATTGAAAGCCTTTTGAAAATGGGTAAGATTTCTGATAACGGTGCAAGTTCGTCCAGTAATCCCAGGAAGCCTTTTATGGGACCTAGAAGAACCGGTGAGACAAATGTCATTCATGCCAGCAGGGGCAGACCTCAGTATGTCCACAGGACAATAGCAGCTGTCACTATTCCAGCTCCGATTCCTCAGCAACCAGCATATCAACAACCACAACAACAACCACATTATCAACAGCAAGTTCAGTACCCGCCACAAAGAACCTACAACAACAGCAACATCAATCAACAACAAATACCTTTTCAGCAAAGACCATCACAGGCAAATAAGGTGATTGACCCTATCCCTATGCCTTATGCTGCCTTATTGCCACAACTCCTGAAACTCAAATTGGTTGAATTAAGGACATTGGCACTGCCAAATCCCTCCAATCTCCCAAGGAATTATGATGTCAACGCCAGATGTGCTTTCCACTCCAATGCACCTGGCCACAATACTGAAAAATGCAGGGCCTTGCAAATGAAAGTCCAAGATCTGGTGGATTCTAAAGCCCTCAACTTTGCACCCCCTCCAAATGTCAACAAGAATCCTATGCCTCATCATGGAGGGCCTAGGATTAATGCCATTGAGGAAGACAGACCATCTACCCTGATCACCAGTGTTGCACAAATTCGGACACCTCTGGTCGAGATTAAAGCTCAGCTTCTGGAGTGCCAAGTGTTCCCCGGGTGTGAGCTCGGTTGTGGGTATTGCAACATTGCAGTCAACGGGTGTGATAATTTAAGAAGCGGCATTGATGGTCTTATAAAAGATGGTATCCTTCAGATCTCAACAACGGCGCCTACAAATCCATCAATTCCTTTGACAACAATTCCTGATTCTCCTACAACTGCAGCAACAATCATTCCTACCGATTCATCAATATCATCAGCAATGGCCCCATCCATCACTTCAACAAACCAAATGTCAACAACCATTCCTTCGACAACATCAGCATCCATTTATTCATCTGAATCTTCTACAACGTCAGCAGAAATTAATGAAGATATCTCAGCAGTCACCATCTACTATGATCCATCAAATGTTCCTCCAGACAACAACTTTCAACGACAAACAGTGGCACCTCCTGCCAGGTCACCAGTCACAATTTACTACGATCCACACACCATCACAGTACCATCCTCTGCAGCAGTCAGTCCAGTTACTATTACTGTACCTGGACCAGTTCCATATGAAAGTAGTAATGCCATACCTTGGCATTATGGCTCTGATCTTTACTGCAACGGGGAGAAAATCACTTTGGATTCTTCAACCTCTTCTCCACAAATTGATAATGTTGGGGGGGCGGAGGCTTCACCAGAAGCGGACGCCTTTTTGCCTCACAAACTCAGAGGCCTAATGTGGAAGCAGAAGCTGCTGCCAAAGCAAAAGGAAAGAGTGTGGTATCTGAAGAGCCAGTTATCAAAGAAACTCAGAAGACATCTTTTGATCAAGATGTAGACGAGTTTATGAGAATCATAAAGCGGAGTGATTACAAGGTGGTGGATCGGATTCACCAAACTCCCTCAAAGATCTCCATATTATCATTATTGATGTGTTCTGAAGCTCACAGGAATGCATTACTGAAAGTCCTGCACGCAGCATACGTGCCAGAGGAGATTACCGTTAATCAGCTAGAAACTGTGGTGGCAAATGTCAACACCAGTCATGGACTGGGTTTTACCAATGCTGACATAACAACTGAGGGACGTAACCACAACAAGGCTTTACACATCACCCTAGAGTGCAAGGGTGTTGTTCTGTCTCATGTACTGATGGACACTGGGTCATCACTCAATGTCCTACCAAAGAAAGCCTTGGTGAAGCTGGAGTATGATGGCTTGGTGTAAACACCCCAAATTTGCCCTCACTCTTTTCACCATGGCTTGTGATCTTTTCATATGCATAATTTCAATCATAACATCTCATTTTACATTTTTAGTTCACTGCATTGATTCTAAGTCATCTGCATCTAGGGTTTGTGATCTGAGCAATCCAAGAGCCATTTGAGCCACTCCAAAGGTCATCAATCACTTCAAATGGGTCCATGTATGTTCAAGCATCATATTATATCCTCACAAAGTCAAGGAAACCAATGAATCACAAGAACTGAGAAAGGTATGGAAGCAGAGCCAGGCTTAACTGCACAGATGACCCAGAATTAGGGTTTTGGTTTCAGAGGCCATAACTCCAATTTTTTTGGTCATTATTGTTTCTATTGGTCTCTATATGTTATAAGGATCATTCATATCAATTTTCATGAAGAAATTCCATGGGGAAGGCATCTGATCAATAGATGACTTCTTGAGCAAGTCAGTGCAAAATTAGGGCATCTGAGGCCCCCAATGACCCAACCAAAGGGTGTTCTCCATCATTTTGAATATGTATGATCTTTATTTGATCATAGAAGATGTTAGAAGTTCACAAAATTGAAGAATTTCAAGCCATTTGCAAAGTTGCCTTTTTGGGAAAGTGACTTGTAATGTAAACTTGCCATTTTGGGAAAGTTTTTCAACCTCCTCAAATTGATTCAAAAATGCTTCAAATGAGAAAACTTTGGTCATGAAAGTTGTAGAATGGATCATTCCCTTTTCAAAAAGTACAAGAACTCATTCTAATTCATTTTGGATCAAAAGTTATGGCTTGTCAAAGTTGGGAAAAATCACATAATTTCAAGTCTTGCACCAAAGAGGCAAAGTTGCAAAACCCCTTGCCAAGGAAAAATGTGACTTCAAATGGACTTCTAACCTTTGCACAAACATAAACCAATACCTAAAAATCAGAATGCACCAAGGGTTTGTCCATTTTCATGACTTATGCTTCAAGTAATCACAAAAGGGCCAAACGATCACAAAGTTGCAAAACATCTCACAAACCCTAATCCACTTGCTAATTGGGATCAAGACTGATTCTATGGCTCTCCTCAATCCTTGCTGCACAGGACACCCCTTTGTCCTTGGCCTGCCATTGACCCATACCTCTCTTACATAAAACATTGACTTTATGCAAAATGGCCCATACCAATCAAGCTAGGCCACACCAACTCCTTTGACCTATCTGTAAACACCCCAAATTTGCCCTCACCCATTCACACCATGGCTTGTGATCTTTTCATATGCATAAACTCAATCATACCATCTCATATCACATTTTTCATTCACTGCATTGGTTCAAATTCATCTGCATCTAGGGTTTGTGATCTGAGCAATCCAAGAGCTTCTTGAGCCACTCCAAAGGTCATCAATCACTTCAAATGGGTCCATGTATGTTCAAGCATCATATTATATCCTCTCAAAGTCAAGAATGTCAAAAAATCACAAGAACTGAGAATGGCATGGAAGCAGAGCCAGGTTTAATTGCACAGATGACCTAGAATTAGGGTTTTGGTTTCGAAGGCCATAACTCCAATATTTTTGGTCATTCTTGTTTCCATTGGTCTCTATATTGTATATGGAGTATGCATATCAATTTTCATGAAGAAATTACATGGGGAAGTCATCTGATCAAGAGTTGACTTTTCAAGCAAGTCAGTGCAAAATCAGGGCACCTGAGGCCCCCAATGACCCAACCAAAGGGTGTTCTTCATCATTTTGATTGTGTATGATCTTTATTTGATCATAGAAGAGGTTGGAAGTTCACAAAATTGAAGAATTTCAAGTCTTTTGCAAAGTTGACTTTTTGGGCAAGTTTGACTTTTAATGAATTTGCCATTTTAAGCAACTTTTTCAACCCTTACTTTTTGATTCAAAAAAGCTTCAAATGGAAAAACTTTGGTCATGAAAGTTGTAGAATGGATCATTCCATTTTCAAAAAGTACAAGAACATGACCTAATTCATTTTGGATCAAAAGTTATGGCTTGTCAAAGTTGGCAAAAATCACTAAATTTCAAGTTATACACCAAAGAGGCAAAGTTGCAAATTCACTTCTCAAGGCCAATTAAGTCATCAAATGGATTTCTAAACTTCATCACATGATCACACAAGTCCTAAAAGTCAGATTGCACCCAAAGAATCACATGTTTTATGACTTATGGATCAAGATATTTCATAAAGAACCAAAGGCAAGGCAAGTTGCAAAACTCATCATAGCTTCTCATCCACTTGCTGGCTAGCTTGCTGATCAATCCTAGGCCTTTCCTCACATCATGCTGCGCAGGACACACTCCTTGTACTTGGCTAGAAAGTAGCCCATGCCTTCTTACACCAACTTTGACATATTGGCAAATGCACTCATACCAATCAATAAAGCACATGTCACTTCATCTGACCAATGGCAATTGTTTATACTAATCAAATGCAAGCCAAACATAAGAAGAGAAAGCCTGAAACACTTCATAGCACATCATTCTCATTTTCCACCCCTTGTGCAAGAGCTTTCGAAACTCATCACACAAGTCACAAACACACAAACTAACTTCACGGATCAACTCAACACATCTTCCTGGTCACAAAGCACCCATCGCCATTGCCTTAAACTTCCAGAATCACAAATACGATTCTCACCTCACCTTGAGCAGAACCACTGCCATCTTCCAAACCAGCCATTGAAAACTTCAAACAAACATTGCAAGCTTCTTAGGAGGATCATTGGAGTGCATTTGAGCCAAAGAAACAGCCAGAAAGCTCCTGAATCGAAAGCTTCAGTTCAGGTAGTCAACTCAAAACTTTTTTCCAGAAGCATGTTTTTAAGTTCTTAATAGCTTCTATACACTCCCCTGATCATGAATATGTGATTATTTTTGAAAATGGTTGAGAAACCAGGATGTATGCAATGTCTGAAACTTTTGCCCTAAAAATTGTTTGGCTTCGATTCGTTTGATTGATGAATGATAAATAAGATTTGAGTGGGGGTTTTGATTCAGTGGGATATGGGGTTGATTTCTGGGCTTTTAGTTTTCGTTTTAGTGAAGTTTTGAGGATTTTGGAGATTTTCAGGTGGGGTTCCCACCGGAGAAGACGACCGGAAGTCTTCTCCGGCCACCTGAAAACAATTAGGGTTAATCCCTGTAATTAATGCAAGTTTGAATGCTGAGCATAGGATTAGCTGACCAGGGTTGACTGGCGCGTGTTTTGGATGGCCAGGATGTGTTCTTAGAAGCCCTAATCCTCATTAACTTAATTAATCTTGATTAATTAATTCATAAATAGGATTTAACTCAGTTTGAATATGGACCTTAGGATTGCGCGCGCAGTCAACAGGCCTTTCCCCAGAATCAATCCTGGCTCTCCATTGTGTTTACTTTTCATTTTCTTCAATTTTAATTCATTTATTTTGTATTTCTTTTCTCCATTTATTTTAAAATAGCAAAATCATTTTAAAAATTCTGAAAATTTTTATACACACTTTTATTAATTTTCAGAAACCAAAAACATTTTTATTTTTATTTTTTGCGTTAAAAAATATTTTTAAATCATTTAAAAGTTTATTTTTAATTAATTAATGAAAATTAATTAATTAAAAATACTTTTAGGTATTTAAAAATCACCAAAAAATTCATGAAACCTTCATAATCATTTAGAAACATTGTCCAACCCTCAAACCAAATTTCTTTTTTGATCTTGATGTCTTTTGAGAATTTTTCATGGAATTAAAATCATTTCAAGGCATTATTTTGATCCAAACTTCAAAAAATCATTTCTGCCTAACCATTGAGAGTTGGACTTTGATTCTTTTGGCATTGCATTTTGTTTAGCATGTAGTTTGTGAGATTAAATTGGCATGATTTGATCTTTCATTTTCAATTTGTTTGGCATTTTTCTTGTTAAGGTACCCTAAAACCCTAGAAATCTTAGGAAATTCATAACTTCCATTAGGTTAAGAGTTAGAACCCCTCCTTTGGGCAGTGACTTTGTGTAGGGTTAAGGTTCCTTTGAATGCATTTTCAATTTTTTTATCTTGATGTTTGCTTCTGATTTTGGTTTTTGTTTGATGCATGGATCATAAACCCTAATTAGGGCTTCCTTTTGCATCCATCTTGCATTTGCCTGCATAACATGACTTGCCATGACATTTTATGCATTCATTTGATTAATTAGACATCTTAAGATATGTTGAAAGCATGTTTGATCATTGCATCATGTATTTTCCATGTTGTATGTCATTTGCATCTCATAACTTTCCATGTGTGTTCCTGGTTCTAAACCTGCTCCTTTTGCATTCTTTTGTTCATGTGATCATTCTCATGCCCTGTTTCATGTTTGTATCATCTCATAGCATCATTATCATCTCATATGTGCTTCTGGTTTTGATTTGCATCATGCCATTTCATTCCATTTTGCATTGCATTGCATCTTTCTCACTAACTTTTCAGGTGGTAAGCAACTTTGAGAAGTGAATTTGCCTTCACTTCTCATAATTCCTTTTCATCTCTTTCATGCATCCTTGCTGCATTTCATTATGTGTTTGAGATTGAGCTTGCTCATTCTTTTTCTTCTTACTTTCTTTCTTCAAGTGACTTGACTTCTTAAATGAAGCAAGTTACTTTGCTTCTCCTGATCCTTTCATCTGCTTCCTGGTGATTCCATTGAAGATTTCTCTTGTCAAAACTCACAAACCTTAGGAACAACCAAGCATGACAATGATTAGGGTTTTGTTTAGTCCCCCACTTAGTTTTACCTTTGTGTCTCTTTGAGTCTTCTCTTCTCACCTCATAATCAGGGACTAAACCCTAAAGGCTTTAAGGCTTTGTGATTAAGCTTATGCCTGCATCCTTCTATTAGGATGGAGTGTATAACTTTAATCCTAAGTGTTAAACCCTTAATGTGTTTAAATCCTTTAATCAATTCACTTAATGATCATCAAGACATCAAGCTTGTAACTTGGGCCTTGCATTAGGGTTCTAATTCTTCCTTAATTGGTTAAGAAGGACTAACCCTAGTGTTAATGGACAAGTCCCCCTCATGTTGTCTTACAAACTATAAAATTCACTTCTTCATTTTATCATTAACTAAAATCCACTTAATAAAGGCTTTGTTTTGTCATGATTTTAATCCCTAATCATGGATTAAGTTGAGGAGTTTTCCTCAACTTAAACATTCTCATCTATTATCCTTCTATTAGGATGGTGTAATAAGTCTGTTTAATCCCTGATTATGGCTTAACCTCATTACTCAACACTAAACAAAAACAACAAAAACATCTAAATAATCACAAGTAGGTTAATGATCTTAATCCTACATCAAAGGTGATTAAGTGTGAGAAGCTGACTTCACACTTAAGGTATTCTCATTACCCCTAATCAGAGGGAAGATGTTAGTTTACTAATCCATTGGTTTAGGATTAAGCTCATTAACTTATGACAAACTTTCAAAAGTAATAAAAGACTGAAAACTCAAAAACAAACAATAATCGTCTCCTTCGGGATTCTTTTCTCATCTCATTCACTCATAAACGAGAACTTGCTTCTTCCGTCTAATGCAAGACAGTTTGCATCTGTGCCAGACAGATCATACACTTGAGCATAGGCAAGTAAGCAGTTCACAAGTCAATTCATCTTTCAGTCTCTTTGGGTCGAACTACGGTGTTCTGACTTCCTCATTGCACGAGAGGATACGTAGGCATAACTTAACAGTTATCGAACAAAAGTCTCTGTATATTCCCCCTCTTTCCAACAATTATTCTTTAAGCCTCATGATCATGAGCATACTCTTTTCTTGCACTGACACTTTCATATTACACTTTGCACTTCTTTTACACTGACACCTGTACACCATTTTCTTCCAGCTTCCTTATACACAAATTGCACTGACACTACCCCTTTAAAACACAAATCTTTTAAGCATGGATCCTGTCGAGTACGGCGGACAATCTGGGTGCTAATACCTTCCCAGGTTGTAACCAACCCCCTTTCTCAGTCTCTCTGGTTCGCAACCGTCTTATCCATATCTTTCTAGGTCTATGTCGCTCCCGATAAATGGGACTTGGCCCAGATAAAGGTACAGACGCGAACGGTCGGCGAAAGGGACAATGAGGACACATAGCAGTGAACTCACTGGAGATGAATAGAGTCGCCAGCTAGGCATTTTTATCCCGGAGGAATGGCAATGCTGCATGGACCTAGAAAGACATGGATAAGACGGTTGCGAACCAGAGATACTGAGAAAGGGGGTTAGTTACAACCTGGGAAGGTATTAGCACCCAGATTGTCCGTCGTACTCGACGGGATCCGCGCTTAAAAGATTTGTGTTTTAAAGGGGTAGTATCAGTGCAATCTGTGTGTAAAAGAGCTGGAAAAGGATGTACAGGTGTCAGTGTAAAAGAGGTGAAGTGTACAAGTGAGGTGTCAGTGTAAGAACAGGAGTGAAATTCTCAAGATCATGAGGCTACAGAATAAGGCTGGAAAGAGGGGGAATATACAGAGACTTTTGTTCGATAACTGTTAAGTTATGCCTACGTATCCTCTCGTGCAATGAGGAAGTCAGAACACCGTAGTTCGACCCAAAGAGACTGAAAGGTGAATTAACTTGTGAACTGCTTGCTTGCCTATGCTCAAGTGTATGATCTGTCTGGCGCAGATGCAAACTGTCTTGCATTAGACGAAAGAAGCTAGTTCTCGTTTGTGAGTGAATGAGATGAGAAAAGAATCCCGGAGGAGACGATTATTGTTTGTTTTTGAGTTTTCAGTCTTTTATTGCTTTTGAAAGTTTGTCATAAGTTAATGAGCTTAAGCCTAAATCAATGGGTTAGTAAACTCATCACATCTTCCCTCTGATTAGGGGTAATGAGAATGCCTTAAGTGTGAAGTCAGCTTCTCACACTTAACCACCTTTGATGTAGGATTAAGATCATTAACCTACTTGTGATTATTTAGATGTTTTTTATGATTTTTGTTTAGTGTTAAGTAATAAGATTAAGCCATAATCAGGGATTAAACAAACTCATTACACCATCCTAATAGAAGGATAATAGATGAGAATGTTTAAGCTGAGGAAAGCTCCTCAACTTAATCCATGATTAGGGATTAAACTCATGACAAAACAAAGCCTTTTTTAAGTGGATTTTATTTAATTATATTATGGAGAAGTGAGTTTTATGATTTGTAAGACAACTTGAGGGGGACTTGTCCATTAACACTAGGGTTAGTCCTTCTTAACCAGTTAAGGAAGAATTAGAACCCTAATGCAAGGCCCAAGTTACAAGTGTGGAGTCTTGATGATTATTATGTGAATTGATTAAGAGATTTAAACACATTAAGGGTTTAACACTTAGGATTAAAGTTATACACTCCATCCTAATAGAAGGATGCAGGCATAAGCTTAATCACAAAGCCTTAAAGCCTTTAGGGTTTAGTCCCTGATTATGAGGTGAGAAGAGAAAACTCAAAGAGACACAAAGGTAAAACTAAGTGGGGAGACTAATCAAAACCCTAATCATTTTCATGCTTGGTTGTTCCTAAGGTTTGTGAGGTTTATAGGAGCAATCTTCAAAGGAACCACCAGTAAGCAAATGAAAGGAGCCAAGAGAAGCAGAGTAACTTGCTTCATTCAAGAAGTCAAGTCACTTGAAGAAAGAAAGTAAGGAGAAAAATAATGAGCAAGCTCAAACTCAAACACACATAAAAAATGCAGCATGGATGCAAGGGAGAGATGAGAAGAAATTATGAGAAGTGAAGGCAAATCCACTTCTCAAAGTTACTTACCACCTGAAAAGTTAGAAAAGGAATGCAATGCAATGCCAAATGGAATGAGATGGCATGATGAGAAACAAAACCAGAAACACATACATGATGCTAATGAGGCTATGAGATGCTACAAACATGAAACAACACATGGGGATGATCATACAAGCTTATGAATGCAAATGAAGCAAGTTAAGACACATGAACATACATGGAAAGTTATGACATGCAAGTGGCATACAACATGGCAAATGCAAGATGCAATGATCAAACATGCTTCTAAAATGTCCTAAGATGTGTCATGGATCAAATGGATGCATAAAATGTCATGGCAAGTCATAGTATGAATGCAAATGCAAGATGGATGCATATGGAAGCCCAAATTAGGGTTTATGATCAAAGCAACAAACACAAACCAAAATCAGAAGCAAACATCAAGATAAAAAATTGAAAATGCACTCAAAGGATCCCTAAACCTATACTAACTCACTGCCCAAAGGAGAAGTCCCAACTCTAAACCTAGTTCAAGTTATGATTTTTCTAAGTTTTCTAGGGTTTTAGGGTTCCTTAACAAGAAAATTACCAAACAAATTGAAAATGAAAGATCAAATCATGGCCATTTAATCTCACAAACTACATGCTAAACATAATGCAATGCAAAAAGAATCAAGGTCCAACTCTTTAGGGTTAGGCAGAAATGATTTTTGGAAGTTTGGATCAAAATAATGCATCAAAATGATTTTTATTCCAAGAAAAATTCTCAAAATGCATCAAGATCAAAAACGAAATTTGGTTTGAGGGTTGAACAATGTTCCTAAATGTTTTTAAAGGTTTCATGAATTTTTTGGTGATTTTTAAATACCTAAAAGTATTTTTAATTAATTAATTCTCATTAATTAATTAAAAAGAAACTTTTAAATATTTAAAAATAGTTTTTTAATGCTAAAAATAAAAATAAAAATATTTTTGTGTTCTGAAAAATAATGCAAACTTTGACAAAAATTTCCATAATTTTTAAATGATTTTTGCTATTTTTAATAAATTGTACAAAATAAATATGAAACAAATGAATTAAAAATAAAGAAAAAGAAAAGTAAACAGAATGGAGGGCCAGGATGAATTCTGGGAGAAAAGGGGTTGACTACGCGCGCAATCCAGTGGTCCACATTCAAACTGAAACTAATTAGGTTTATGAATTAATTAATTGAGATTAGGGCTTAATGAGTGCATCTGGGCCACACACACACGCGCCAAGTCAACCAAGTCAACAGATCTAACGCACCAGATTCAAACTACACTTAATGACGTGATTAAACCCTAATTATTTTCAGGTGGCCGGAGAAGACCTCCGGTCGTCTTCTCCGGTGGGAAACCCACCTGAAAATTCCTAAAACCCTCAAAACGCCACTAAAATGAAATCTAAACAAACAGAAATCCTTCCCAAACTTCACTGAATCAAAACCCCAAGCTAAAACTCATTTATCTTTCCTCAATCACATGAATCGAAACAAAACATTTCTTAGGTCAGGAAGTTTCAGAACATGATTAAACTCTTATTTCTTCACCATTTTCAAAACTAAAGACATCAGAGCAATCAGTAAATCATGAAGAACAATTTAAGAACTTTAAAAATCATTTCTGGAAAAAAAGTTCTTGAGCTACCTGAGTTTCGAAGCTTTCAATTTTGCAACTTTCTGGCCTCTTCCCTTGATGCAAACCACTCCCTTTGGTCCCTTGATGATGTCTGAATGCTTAGAAAGAGTTTATGTTGGCTGGTTTGAGAGTTTGAACAAGTTCTGTTCAAGCTCAGGTGGGAATCGTGTTTATGATTCAGGCAGTTTCAGGCAAGGGTGATGGGTTCTTTGTGATCAGGATGATGAGTTGAGTTGATCTATGAAGTTTGTTTAAGTGTTTGTGGCTTGTATGGAGAGTTTCGAATGCTTTTTCTTCAAGGGTGAGAAATGAGAGAGTTCAGTTCTTGCTGGTTTCAGGCTTGCTTGTTGTGATGTTCAGCTTGCATTTTGTTTGTATAAACTAATCCTATTGGTCAGATGACATGACATGTCCTTTTGTGATAGGTATGGTTGCTTTTGCCAAAATGTCAACTTTGTGTAAGAAGGGCATGGGCTACTTTGCTAGCTTGGTACAAGGGCTTGTCTTGCGCAGCATGGTGAGGGGAAAGGGCTAGGGTGGTTCAGCATCCAAGGCAGCAAGTGGATGAAGTGTTATGATGGTTTTTGCAACTTGGTTCCCTTTGGTCCTCATGAAAAGATCTTGTTCCAAACACCATAAAACATGTGATCTCTTTGGTTCAATCTGAACTTTAAGACTTGTGTGATGTTTGTGTAATGGTTTGATATCAACTAGAAGTCACAAATTGCCTTGGTACAAGATTTTGCAAATTTCTCATTTGGTGCATAACTTAAAATTTAGTGATTTTAGCCAACTTTGATGCACCATAACTTTTGATCCAAAATGAATTAGGTCATGTTCTTGTACTTTTTGAAAAGAGAAAGATCTAATCTACAACTTTCATGACCAAAGTTTTTCCATTTGGAGCATTTTTGGATCAAAAAGTAAGGGTTGAAAAGTTGCCTAAAATGACAAATTCTTTAAAAGTCAACCTTGTCCCAAAAAAGTCAACTTTGCAAAAACTTGTAATTCTTGAATTTTGTGAACTTCTAACTTCTTCCATGATCAAATAAAGATCATATACACTCAAAATGATGAAGATCAACCCTTGGTTGGGTCATTGGGGGCCTCAGATGCCCTAATTTTGCACTGACTTGTCTGAAAAGTCAACTCTTGATCAGATGACTTCCCCATCGAATTTATTCATGAAAATCGATATGCACACTCCCTATACCATATAGAGACCAATAGAAACAAGAATGACCAAAAAATTTGAAGTTATGGCCTCTGAAACCAAAACCCTAATTTTTAGGCCAACTGTGCAGTCAAGCCTGGCTCTGCTTCCATACCAAACCCAGTTCTTGTGATTCTTTGGCATTCTTGACTTTGAGAGGATATAATATGATGCTTGAACACATATGGATCCCTTTGAAGTGATTGATGACCTTTAGAGTGGCTCAAGAAGCTTTTGGATTGCTCAGGTCACAAACCCTAGATGCAGATGACTTAGAATCTATGCAGAGACTCAAAATTGTAATGTGAGGTGGTATGATTGTGTTTATGCATATGAAATGATCACAAGCCATGGTGTGAATGGGTGAGGGCAAATTTGGGGTGTTTACAGTCTATGCAGCATTGCCTTTCCTCCGGGATAAAAATGCCTAGCTGGCGACTCTTTTCTTTTCCCGTGAGTTCACTCCTGTGTGTTCTCGCATCATCTCCTTTCGCCGACCGTTCGCGTCTGTACCCCATTTGTCCCGGCTTCATCTAGCGGGAGCGACAGCTTGGCGACTCTGCTGGGGAACCTTATACTGCAACCAGGGCTTCTGGTTCTTTTTGTGGGTTCCTCCTAGCGCTTGTTTGATTTATGTTTACTGGGGTGTTATGTGCTATTTGTGTTTGTATATTTCATTTATTGCTTTACGTACAGTTTGTTTTACTGCTTTATTTATAGCTTTACATATATCATACTGTCATACTGTGCTGGCTGGATCTGTTTTATTGCTTTGGTGGGTGGGTGTTCTATTGAGAGTTGAGGTCCTATACCTGGGACCTGAGTGACACCTAGGCTAGAGTGGTTCATGTTCTTTCCCATTCCATTTCGGTCTGGTGCGGGAATATGAAACACGGTTCAGATATTGGTTTCTTCTTGAGAACTATGTGCTACAGATTTCCTGTGGTGCTAGGGCTATCTGGGAAGCCTGCTAAGTCTGGATGACCTTCAGTATTGACCTTCAGAAACTGAGGTGAATTAGAGGAGGATCTTTTATGGTTATTGTAAACACTGTTTTAGAACACTACCTGTGAGGGGGTTGGGCTGTTTACAGGTTTGCAGGAACCCTTGACCTCAGCATACCCTGTTACTTTGTTTTGATTAAGAGTACTCCATTTTGGAACAGTTCTTGTGATTCTTAACCCTGGACATGTGACTCTTTATTTGAGTCCCCCACCTTGGTTACTGGACTTATGAACCTCCATCTGGATTTCTTGAACATACCTGGACTTATATCAGAGCACTTGATCAGATCCAGCTCAGTCACAAACCCTTGCATATCATTTGCATACATCATCATTGCATCATTTTAACATTTGCTTATTTGTTTTTCAGGGTATCCATACTTTATTTTGGCTTGGTTTTGACCCCATCATCAGCATAGACCTATCCTCATCAGCATCTACTTCAGCTATCAGCTACCTGCTTCAGTCACCAGCACCAGCCTGTCAGTGGCCCTTTTTCAGTGTTATTCTCAGCATCTGTCTCAGCTCTTCTTCAGCAACATGGCACCCAAGAAGAGTAATATCTCCTATCATTTCTTTCAGCCTGAGCTAGCTGACATCAGGAAGATTCAGACCCTGATTACTCCAGATCATATACCACTATTCAGAGAACACTACGGAGGCATACTTGATGTGGTTATGGATTTGGACCCTTCAGAAAGGAGCCTGATTCATACTTGCCTGCAGTTCTATGACCCCCCTCTGAGGTGCTTTACCTTTCAGGATTTTCAGTTGGGGCCTTTATTAGAGGAGTATTCATCATTGGTTTGTGTACCTATCAGAGGTGGAGTCCCCTTCAACCCTGAGATGGCTTTTCCCAGTAATGAAGAGATAGCAAAGGCATTACATCTGGAACCAGTTCTGATTGGGCAGAATATGACTACCAAGGCTGGGATTTCTGGTCTACACTTGGATTTCTTGACCTCTCGGGCTATTCTGAAAGCCTCCTTGGGGGAGTGGAAGGCAGTCTGTGCATTATTAGCCCTTAGCATATATGGGGTTATATTATTTGCAGATGAGCCTAAGTTTATTAGCAAGAATGCAATCCATCTTTTCATCCTGAGGAACCCAGTGCCCACCTTACTGGGAGACTTCTACTACTCTGTCCACCAAAGGAATGAAAAGCAAAGAGGAAGATTGGTGAGGTGCTGTGCTCCCCTGTTCCATACCTGGTTGCTCAGACACTTGCCCAAGACTGATGCATTTTTGAACCCTCACTAGCAGAGGAACTGGGCCAGAAGACTCACTACTTTAACTGCAGCTGATATCAGGTGGTGCACTCAAAGCACAAAGAGCAGGGACATCATTACCAGTTGTGGGCAGTTTCCCAATGTACCCCTGATAGGAGTGAAGGGTTGCATCAACTACAACCCTCAGCTATTCAAAAGAAAACTGGGCTATGCATTGGTCCACACTCCTAAGGCACAAGACTTGGCTGAGACTCTTTACTGTGAGAATAAGCCTAATCTGGCCATTGTCAGGCAAGCATCCTGGGCTTGGGACAATGTCCAGACTAAAGGAGTAACCATTCTTGGGAAATGCAATAATGTGGCCTCAGCACAGTACTATGAGTGGTCCCATGCCAGGGCTCAAATTTCTGGAATGCCTTTCACCGTTGAGGATGCACCGGGACCCTCCACAACACCACCTTCTGCCACCGTCAGCTTAGAGGAGTTTGAGAATTTGAAAGAAAGAAATGAGAAGTTGACTCAGGCTCTGCAGAAGACCCTCTGGGAGAGGAGTGATGGTCGGCTGGACATTGAAAGGTTGGAAAAGCTTAAGGTGGAGCATCTGGCCAGGATTGAAAAGTCAGAGGATTACATCAAGAAGTCGAGGGCTGGAGAGCAGATCTTGAAGAATGCCTGCAAGGAGGCTCAGTTCCAGAAGGCCAGGACTGATTTGTATCTGAAAGAGAGTCAAGCCAGGTGGGTCAGGATCACCGAAGCTCGTACTCTGGAAGATAAGAGGACTCAGGACAAGATTGAGCAGTTGGAGGCTAGTGCAAAGGAGCAGCAGGAATCCCTGCTAGCAGCCCAGAGAGAGATCTCCGAGTTAAAGATTAGAGCTGGTGTGAAGAGGTCAAAGGACCAGAGTCAACACAAGAAGCTAACTGCAGCTGTTACTACCAGGAATCTCCTTATCAGGAATCTCACAGAGCGTCCAGCTGATCCTGTGACTGAAGCACTTCTCAAGGAAGTTCAGGAGGATGAGTTTGGTCTTGGAGTCTGACTTTTGCTTGTTGTTGCTTTCATTTCATGTACTTTTACCTTTTATGTTGTATTTTTTTGACCCCTCAGAGGGCATGATTTGTAAGAAACAAACTATGTATCATTTACTTTTTGTAATATATGTATCAGATTATTCGATCAGAGTTTCTTTCAAGCAACATCACAGGCATCTTCCTCAAAGGTCTGGAAAGGTCAAAGCCAAGTGCCAAGCCAGATACCTTGGAAACAAATAAGCATACTGTATTGCATGCTAACCTTTGTTTGTTTTGTAGGTTTGTTTTGTTTTTTGTTACTAACTCTGTTGTGATCTCAGGAACTATTGCTCGACGTCGGGTGTTCCCACTCAACCGTCCACACAGATATCCAACCCGCAACAACCTTCCGGGTATACAGATGGACCAGGTACAACAGGACCTTACAGAGGTCAGGAACCAAATGGCCAACGAGAGGTTGGAAATGAGGAATCAGATGACACAATTTATGGAGGTGATGAATGGTTTAGCACAGAGCCAAGAGAGATTGAGGGCTTTAGTAGAGAGGCAGACTCAGGAAGATCCCCATCTAGGGACTGGTGGGACAAGCAACGATGAGAGGGTTCAGCCTCATATCAACCCACCTGTATTTGGACCCCACCTTCATCCGGAAATCAACATCCCTGCTAATGTACAAGGGAATGCTACCACAGGCAGAGTGCTGCAAGAAGACCCCCAGGAAGATCAGTTCACAGTGATGGGAGCCGGGGATGAAGCCTATGACAGAAGGCTGGATGAAATTGCTGAAAAATTAAGGTCCTTGGAGTCTCAAAATTCCTTGGGTTTTGATGTTATGGACATGGGCTTAGTGGATGGGGTCAGGATTCCCCACAAATTTAAACCACCGTGCTTTGAGAAGTACAACGGGACTTCCTGCCCACGGACCCACTTGCAATCCTTTCTGGGGAGGCTGAAGGCATACACCATGGACGAAAAGCTGTGGATGTTTTATTTCGAAGACAGTTTAATTGGAGCATCAAGGGAATGGTACTCCCATTTGACTAGAGCAACCATCAGATGCTGGAAGGACTTGGCTGAGGCCTTCATTAGACAATACCAGTATAATTTGGATATGGCACCCAACAGGACCCTCCTGATGGGGATGTCACAGTCATCCAGGGAAAGCTTTCGGGAGTACGCCCAGAGGTGGAGACAGCTAGCTGCTGCTGTCCAACCACCCATGTCAGAGAGGGAGATGGCTGATATGTTTATGAACACCCTCCAAGGGACATACATTGATAGGCTAGCTGCCTTTTCTTCTACCAGCTTTGCGGATGTCGTTATAGCTGGAGAAAGAATTGAGAGCCTATTAAAGATAGGCAAAATTTCTGACAACGGTACCAGCTCATCCAGCAACACAAGGAAACCTTTTATGGGCCGAAGAAGAACTGGTGAGACCAATGCTATCCATACCAGCAGGGGCAGACCCCAATATGTTCATAGGTCTGTGGCAGCAGTCACCATTCCCGCTCCAGTTCATCCACAACCAGCTTATCAACCACAATAACAAAATTATCAGCAACACACTCAGTATCCTCTTCAGAGAAACTACAACAACACCAACAACAATCAGCAGAGACCATTTCAACAGAGACCGTCTCAGGCCAATAGGGTGATCGATCCGATCCCTATGCCTTATGCCACATTATTACCACAACTCCTAAAACTCAACCTGGTTGAGCTAAGGACGTTGGCACCTCCAGATCATGCCAGTTTACCCAGAAATTATGACGCCAGCGCCAGATGTGCTTTTCATTCGAATGCACCTGGCCATAGTACAGAGAAGTGCAGAGCTTTGCACATGAAGGTACAGGACTTGGTAGATTCTAAGGCTCTAAACTTTGCACCACCACCGAATGTTAACAAGAACCCTATGCCAAACCATGGTGGCCCTAGAATCAATGCTATTGAAGAAGACAAGTTGTCTTACTTGATAACCAGTGTGGGTCAGATTCGGACACCCTTGGTAGAGATCAAAGCTCAACTCCTTGAATGTCAAATGTTTCCTGGATGCGAGCTAGGGTGTGCTTATTGCAACATTTCAGTGAATGGATGTGATAACTTGAGTGATGGCATAGATGGTCTCATCCAGAGTGGCCTGCTTCAAATCACAACATCAATACCTACCAATCCAGCAATCTCCTTAACAACAGTTCCCGAGTCTTCTACAACTGCAACAACCATTGTTCCAAATAACTCTTCAATCTCATCAACGAATGTTTCATCTGTTGCTTCAACGGACCAAATATCAACAAACATCCCTTCTACAACTTCAGCACCCCTTCATTCAGAATCTCCTACAACAACAACACCCATCCAGTCAACAATGTCTCCTACAACATCAACAGCAAACAATGAAGATGTCTCAACTGTTACAATTTATTATGATCCTGAAAATGATTCTGCCTACAACTCACAAAACGCCACTCCTATCAGAGCACCAGTCACAATATACTATGATCCACATACTATCATGGTCCCTTCTGCAGCTGCTATCAGTCCAGTCACTATCACAGTGCTTGGGCCAGTACCTTATGAAAGCAGTAATGCCATCCCTTGGCATTACGGCTCTGATCTATACTGCGAAGGACAGAAAATCACTCTCGAATCATCAACTTCTTCACCCCAAATAGACAATGTGGGAGGAGGCGGAGGCTTCACTCGAAGCGGACATCTCTTTGCCCCACAAATTCAAAGACCCCCTCCTGAAGCAGAAGCTGCCGCCAAGGCAAAAGGGAAGAGTATGGCGCAAGAAGAGCAAATTGTTAAGGAAGCTTTGAAAACACCTTTTGATCAAGAAGTTGATGAATTCATGAGAATCATCAAGAAAAGTGATTACAAGATAGTGGACCAGCTTCACCAGACGCCTTCTAAGATCTCCATTCTATCATTGTTAATGTGCTCCGAGGCTCACCGGAACGCACTACTAAAAGTCTTGCACGCAGCTTATGTGCCGGAAGAGATCACAGTCAATCAGTTGGAAGCTGTGGTTGGAAATGTTAATGCTAGTAATGGACTAGGATTTACCAACACTGATTTGACTACGGAAGTCCGCAATCACAACAAGGCTCTACACATTACCATGGAGTGTAAGGGTGCAGTTCTTTCCCATGTACTGGTAGACACAGGGTCATCCCTCAATGTCTTACCTAAAAAATCCCTTGTGAAGCTGGAGTATGAAGGATTGGCATTGCGACCCAGCAACTTGGTAGTAAGAGCCTTTGACGGTTCTAAGAGATCAGTTCTGGGGGAAATTGAGTTGCCGATAACGATTGGCCCACAAACTTTCAAAACGACCTACTACGTGATGGACATTCAGCCTGCCTACAGCTGTTTCTTGGGTAGACCTTGGATTCACGCCGCTGGCGCAGTTACGTCTACCCTTCACCAGAAGTTAAAATTCGAGTGGGAGGGCCAAGTCGTTACTATCTGTGGAGAAGAAGATATTTTTGTTAGCCATCTGGCTACATACAAATACATTGAGATGGATGGAGAGATCCACGAAACTATGAGTCAAGGGTTTGAGGCCTTGAACATAAATGAAGCATCTGCTGTACCTGGAACCTCAATGACATCTTATCAACAAGCCCGCAAGGTTGTTGAAGAAGGGACTGCTCAAGGCTGGGGCAAGTTGCTGCCCGTGAAGAAGAAAGGTTGGGTTACAAACCAACTCAACAAGATCAAGCAGAGGCTGCTAAAGAGCCCAATTTTGTCAGTGGGGGGATGCTCACCCCCGATGCTGTGAACAATTTGGAAGACGAAGATGAAAGCGACCGCAACCTGGAGAGTTGGATCCGTCCAAAGGTCTCGGGGAGCAGTATCTCAAACTGGTCTTCCCAGGAAATTATAAGAGTTACTCCTGGAGAGTAATTATTATTTCCTGTATATTTTAAGCATGCATCAAGTCTTGCATCTTGCCCAAGATGACAAGACTCATTTTGTAATCGGGCCATCTTTAATTTTTGTGCAACAAGATTAATCAATGAAATATCAGACATCTTTTGCAAATGAGTCTTTTCCTTTTCCGCTCACTGTTTTTCCATTTTTCTTTTTGTACAAAAAATAAATGGCAATGTTTTCAAAATGACGACTTTATTTCACTTTTTTAAACAAGATTAAAATCAATCACTAAAATGAACAAACTGAACCCTTGCAGAGAGTGCCTTCCAGACTGCACCGACAACAACACGGCTATGACTTCGTATGACTTTGACAATCCAATCAATCAAGCTGATGAAGGGGTTGAAGAAGATTATGAGCTTCCTGAAGAGCTAGCCAGATTGTTGAGACAAGAGGAAAGGGTTATTACTCCTCATCAGGAAGAGGTAGAGACGATTAATCTTGGTACAGATGAAAACGTTAAAGAAGTTAAAATCGGGGCCTGCTTACAAGACTCAGTGAAGAGACAACTGATTGACCTGCTTCGCGAATATGTGGATGTGTTTGCTTGGTCTTATCAAGATATGCCAGGGTTGGACACCGACATTGTTATGCACAAGCTGCCTTTAAGAGAAGATTGCCCGCCGGTTAAACAGAAATTGCGCCGCACTCGCCCAGACATGGCAATGAAAATCAAGGAAGAGGTACAAAAGCAGTGGGACGCCGGGTTCCTTGCTATAACTAGCTATCCACCGTGGGTTGCTAATATTGTGCCTGTGCCTAAGAAGGACGGCAAGGTGAGAATGTGTGTTGACTACCGGGATCTGAACAGAGCCAGCCCGAAAGATGACTTCCCTTTACCTCACATTGATGTATTGGTTGATAATACGGCTCAGTTCTCGGTATTCTCCTTCATGGATGGATTTTCAGGATACAACCAGATTAAAATGTCACCTGAAGACATGGAGAAGACAACCTTCATCACACCCCGGGGCACGTTCTGTTACAAGGTGATGCCATTCGGACTGAAGAATGCCGGTGCAACATATCAACGGGCTATGGTGACATTATTCCACGATATGATCCATAAAGAAATCGAGTGTTATGTGGATGATATGATTGCCAAGTCCCTCACTGAAGAAGACCACCTGGTAAATCTGCTAAAGCTATTCAAGCGTCTGAGGAAGTACCAACTGAAGTTGAACCCCAACAAGTGCACATTCGGGGTGCGATCTGGTAAGCTGTTGGGTTTTATTGTGAGCGAGAAAGGGATTGAAGTTGACCCTGATAAAGTCAAAGCCATCCAAGAAATGCCTGCACCAAAGTCAGAAAAAGAAGTTCGAGGGTTCTTAGGTCGATTGAACTACATTTCACGGTTCATATCTCACCTTACAGCAACCTGTGAACCCTTGTTCAAACTGCTAAGAAAAGAACAGACGGTCAGGTGGAACGAAGACTTCCAGAAGGCTTTTGACAAGATCAAAGAGTACTTACAAGAACCACCAATCCTTATGCCTCCAGTTGAAGGAAGACCTCTGATCATGTACTTGACAGTATTGGAAGAGTCGATGGGGTGTGTGTTGGGCCAGTATGACGAGTCTGGTCAAAAAGAGTATGCAATATACTACCTAAGCAAAAAGTTTACCGACTGTGAACAACGTTATTCACTGCTCGAGAAAACTTGTTGTGCTTTAGCGTGGGCTGTTCGCCGACTGAGATAGTATATGTTGACCCACACTACCTTGTTGATCTCAAAAATGGACCCGGTCAAGTATATTTTTGAGAAGCCAGCACTTACCGGACGGGTTGCAAGATGGCAAATGATTCTCACAGAATATGACATCCAGTACACATCTCAGAAAGCCATCAAGGGCAGTGTATTGTCTGAATATCTTGCTGAGCAACCCATTGATGATTACCAGCCTATGAGATTTGACTTCCCTGATGAAGACATCATGTTCATAAAAGCAAAAGATCATGAAGAGCCTGTTCACACTGAAGGGCCTGACCCGGAAGAAGAATGGACTATGATGTTTGATGGGGCTGTTAACATGAATGGTCGTGGTGTTGGTGCAGTACTCATTACACCTGAGGGAGTTCACATGCCTTTATCGGCAAAACTCACTTTCAACTGCACTAACAACGAAGCTGAATATGAAGCTTGCATTATGGGTCTTGAGGAGGCCATTGACCTCAGGATCAAGACATTGACTGTATTCGGAGATTCAGCTCTGGTAGTTAATCAAACCAACGGCAAATGGTACACACACCAGGATCATCTAATACCTTACAGGGATTATACAAGGAGATTATTGACTTTCATCACAACAGTCAAGCTTGAGTATATCCCTCGGGACGAGAATCAGTTTGCAGATGCTCTGGCTACCATTTCGTCCATGATAAAAGTTCAAACTGCCAACTTTGTACCTCAAATTTCAGTATCCAGACTTGACAGACCAACACATGTCTTCGCAGCAGATGTTGTCAAAGATGATAAGCCTTGGTTCCACGACATTAAATGCTTCTTGGAGGATCAAACATACCCACCTGGGGAATCTTCCAATGATAAGAAGACACTAAGAAGGCTTGCTGGTAGTTTCTTCCTGAATGCTGATGGTTCCCTGTATAAGAGAAACTTTGATATGGTACTCCTCAGATGCGTTGATAGAACAGAAGCAGACTTGTTGATGCACGAGGTGCACGAAGGATCCTTTGGTACCCATGCTGGAGGGCATGCCATGGCCAAGAAATTGCTAAGATCAGGTTATTACTGGATCACAATGGATGCCGACTGTTGTGCCTACGCCAGAAAATGCCATAAATGTCAGATTTATGCGGATAAGGTGCATGTGCCTCCCAATCCTTTGAATGTGATGTCTTTACCCTGGCCCTTTGCCATGTGGGGCATTGATATGATTGGCAAGATTGAACCGACTGCTTCAAACGACCACAGATTCATCCTGGTTGCTATTGATTACTTCACCAAGTGGATTGAAGCAGCTTCGTATGCAAACGTTACAAGACAAGTGGTAGCCCGATTTCTGAAGAGAGATATCATCTGTCGATACGGAGTTCCCGAGCGAATCATTACTGATAATGGTTCCAATTTAAACAACAAAATGATGGCAGAGCTGTGTCGGGACTTCAAGATCCAACACCACAATTCTTCTCCTTACAGGCCAAAGATGAATGGCGCTGTTGAGGCAGCAAATAAGAATATCAAGAAGATTGTGCAGAAAATGGTAGTCACCTATAAGGACTGGCATGAAATGCTACCATTTGCCTTGCATGGATACCGCACGTCAATCAGAACATCCACTGGGGCAACACCGTATCAGCTTGTGTATGGTATGGAGGCAGTCCTACCAGTTGAAGTTGAGCTACCCTCCCTACGGGTACTGATGGATATTAAGCTGAACGAAGCAGAATGGGTCCGGTCCCGATACGAACAACTGAGCCTGATTGAAGAGAAAAGATTGGCTGCAATCTGTCATGGGCAGTTGTATCAGAAAAGAATGAAGAAAGCCTTCGATCAGAAAGTCAGGCACCGAGAGTACCAAGTAGGAGATCTTGTGCTGAAAAGAATCCTCCCTCCTCATACAGACCATAGGGGCAAGTGGACTCCAAATTATGAAGGACCATTTGTAGTAAAGAAAGTTTTCTCGGGTGGAGCACTCATGCTCAGCACTATGGATGGTGAAGACTTCCCGTCCCCCGTGAATTCAGATGCAGTTAAAAAATACTTCGCATAAAATGACCCGCTGGACACAAAAACAGAATGTAAGACCAGGCAAAAACAGGGCATCCCGGCAAGTCAAAAACAGAATAAAAGACTCGGGCAAAAATAAGGGAAAATAAACAAAAATGTACACCCGCTGAGTTGAAAAGCCGCATTGGACAACTCAGGCAAAAATGGGTATCCCGATGGATTGAAAACCCGAAAGGGCGATCCATGCAAAATAAGGGAATAAGCGAACAACTGCACTCTGAATTCGTCTGTGTCACTTACAACTTGGTAAGCCTCGAAAGGATCAAGCCTCTTTCAGAATCAGCCTTCTTCAAAAAGCAAGACGAGAAGAACGTCAAAAGTCATACGAGTCATAGCAAAAGGGGAAGCTCCTTCAAGCATCGTCAACATTGCCAGCATTTTGTTTCTCAATTTGTAACAATCTCCTCATTTCAGGGGATATGTTTCTTTGACTGTATCTTGCCAATTCAGGGCACACGAATTAATGAAATCAGATTTTCAGTCATGTTTCGTCTTGTACATTTTTATTTGCAAAAAATGTCTGATGTCTTTAAAAACACTGATTGCATAAATACAGATGCTTATCTTCAAAAAATATATAAAAGTCACATGCTTGCAGGAAATATACTTACTCTCAGAAGTGTCTAAACTCCTGTGACGGAATCCAGTAAAGGATACCTCGGGATTACTTGTGCGTTTCCCTATCTTTGCAGGATTGCAGGTATCCAAAAACGCAACTTGGGGCATGTAAGCTTCATCTCAGCAAGCTGGCAAATCAACACTCACTCAAAGTGTTTTCTCCCCAGCTGAGTTGCCACTTGTTACTTCTCCCAGTCGAGGTGCCAATCATTCTTCCTCCTCAACCAAGTACAAATGCCAGGGAACCACTTCCCCACAGAGCTTCAGCCTCTATCCAGAAGAGCAGCGCATGAAGGGATCACAACAGAGTGAAGAAAGCTTCTCCAAACCCCAGCTGGGTCTTTCATTTGCTGGAATAGGTCTATCATTGACCCGTTTCCCCAAACAGATATCATCTCATCGGATCTACCAGTGATCTCATCCCCAGCTGGGATGTCCATTTCAAACAGATCGACCAGAGATCTTCGCAGCAACGGGATCTGAATCCCGGATTGATATCTTTGCATAATCATAGCATTCACATCATATTCACCCCACAAAGCGTAGCATTCCGTCTAATACGGAGCATTACGGCAAAAATCCAACATATTGCATAATCATAAGCCATGTTCTGAATCAAACACTTGAGAATATTGGCAATCCATCAACAATATACAGAATGCTTCCCCCAGAATCCCCAGCAGGGAGCTAAAGCTAAAGAAGTTGCCTTACATTCGCAAACACCAGTATATACTCCTTGTGGCACTCATCCGTGTCATATCCTCAGCAGAAAGCCAAAGACATCCTCTTTGCACTCGCACATACTTATATAATTTCCTTGACATCCTTCCGTGTACAGCAACATAAACACTTTGTATATCAGATACTTGTTTATACCATACTCTTCACCTTTTGACACTCGTCCGTGTCACTCTCCCCAGCAGATAAACACTCATCTATACACTTATACAGATGCTCGTCCGTATCTTGTACACACCATTTAAATCCCCACATATTCAACACTCGTCCGTTTCTTTGTTAACCAGTTGGTACTCGTCCGTGCCATCATCTCAGAGCACGCGTCAAGCGTTTGTTTCTACCTGATACTCGTCCGTATCATAGTCTTAAGGATGCTCCACTGCATCTTTAACCATACACTGTGTCAAGCACTTTCGTCTTCTTGAATATAGACACTCGTCTGTGTCTATTATTCCCCAGAAGAGTCCCTTCAGATTCAACACTCGTCTGTGTTCTCTGTTAACTAGTCGATACTCGTCCGTATCATCATCTCTGAACACGTTGTCAGTATTTGTTTCTACCCGATACTCGTCCGTATCGTAGTCTTAGGGATGCTCGTCCACATCCTTAATCTATACACAACGTCAAAACACTTATACTTTTATTTCTTGGATGTAAACACTCGTCCGTGTTTACCATTCCCCAGTAGATCGCCAACAAAGTAAATTTTCTTTTCTATCTGACACTCGTCCTGTGTCATGATAAACTCTGAGGGCAGCCGTACCCTGCTAGGTGGTCGTCCTCCACCTCTTGATGGTCGTCCTCCATCATGCTCATCTGATGGCCGTCCCCATCGTTGATCTTCTATCCGACATTCATCCTATGTCGTGATTTTTAGCAGCTGTCCCCTGCTAGGTGGTCGTCCTCCACCTTTTGATGATCGTCCTTCATCATTTTATCCAATGGCCGTCCCCATTGTTGATTCGGGTTATCTGGCATTCGTCTTATGTCATGATAAACCTTGAGAGCAGCCGTCCCCTGCTAGGTGGTCATCCTCCACCTCTTGATGGTCGTCCTCCATCATGCTCATCCGATGGCCGTCCCCATCGTTGACCTTTTATCTCGCATTCGTCCTATGTCGCGATATTTTCGGCAGCCGTACCCTTCCAGGTGATCGTCCTTCACCTTAGATGACTGTCCCTCATCTTATCCCCAACAGAGCAGCCGTCCCCTGCTAGGTGATCGTCCTTCACCTTTGATGACCGTACCTCATCACCTGTGTATTTCATTTATTCTTTAACCCGATGGCCGTCCCCGTCGTGGTCCCTTTTCCTTTTCCTGATGATCGTCCTTCGTCAGTTTAGCCTGATGGCCGTCCCCATCGTTGGTTACTTTGCTTTATGAACTTGATGGCCGTCCCCGTCATGTTTCATTAATCCCCAGAGAACTTTACAGCTTTATCTTGATGGCCGTCCCCATCATAATTCTTTTTATCCCCGGCATGTCGGCCGTCCCCGTCATTGCTTTATTTTCCGCTTTTCCCAGCATGTCGGCCGTCCCCGTCACTGCTCCTTCCTCAGCAGTCGTCCTCTGCTCGACGGTCGTCCTCCGTTGCCCACACTTTACAGTATACTTTATTTTCCTTTTACAATCTATATCCCTTTTCTTCTTCATTATGTGAGTGCAAATTTTGGACTGTCTTTGGTATTCAACCACAAGTTATCTTGTTGGCCTGTTAAGCCGTTGCTTACATCCTGCACAGCTAACTCATGTTTGAATAGGGGCAGCTGTAAACACCCCAAATTTTCCCTCACCCATTCACACCATGGCTTGTGATCTTTTCATATGCATAAACTTAATCATACCGTCTCATATCACATTTTTGATTCACTGCATTGGTTCAAAGTCATCTGCATCTAGGGTTTGTGATCTGAGCAATCCAAGAGCTTCTTGAGCCACTCCAAAGGTCATCAATCACTTCAAATGGGTCCATGTATGTTCAAGCATCATATTATATCCTCTCAAAGTCAATAATGTCAAAAAATCACAAGAACTGAGAATGGCATGGAAGCAGAGCCAGATTTAACTGCACAGATGACCTAGAATTAGGGTTTTGGTTTCAAAGGCCATAACTCCAATTTTTTGTTCATTCTTGTTTCCATTGGTCTCTATATGGTATAGGGAGTATGCATATCAATTTTCATGAAGAAATTCCATGGGGAAGTCATCTGATCAAGAGTTGACTTTTCAAGCAAGTCAGTGCAAAATCAGGGCACCTAAGGCCCCCAATGACCCAACCAAAGGGTGTTCTTCATCATTTTGATTGTGTATGATCTTTATTTGATCATAGAAGATGTTGGAAGTTCACAAAATTGAAGAATTTCAAGTCTTTTGCAAAGTTGACTTTTTGGGCAAGTTTGACTTTTAATGAATTTGCCATTTTAAGCAACTTTTTCAACCCTTACTTTTTGATTCAAAAAAGCTTCAAATGGAAAAACTTTGGTCATGAAAGTTGTAGAATGGATCATTCCCTTTTCAAAAAGTACAAGAACATGACCTAATTCATTTTGGATCAAAAGTTATGGCTTGTCAAAGTTGGCAAAAATCACTAAATTTCAAGTTATACACCAAAGAGGCAAAGTTGCAAATTCACTTCTCAAGGCCAATGAATTCATCAAATGGATTTCTAAACTTCATCACATGATCACACAAGTCCTAAAAGTCAGATTGCACCCAAAGAATCATATGTTTTATGACTTATGCATCAAGATATTTCATAAAGAACCAAAGGCAAGGCAAGTTGCCAAACTCATCATAGCTTCTCATCCACTTGCTGGCTAGCTTGCTGATCAATCCTAGGCCTTTCCTCACATCATGCTGCGCAGGACACACTCCTTGTACTTGGCTAGAAAGTAGCCCATGCCTTCTTACACAAACTTTGACATATTGGCAAAAGCACCCATACCAATCAATAAAGCACATGTCACTTCATCTGACCAATGGCAAATGTTTATACTAATCAAATGCAAGCCAAACATAAGAAGAGCAAGCCTGAAACACTTCATAGCACAACATTCTCATTTTCCACCCCTTGTGCAAGAGCTTTCGAAACTCATCACACAAGTCACAAACACACAAACTAACTTCACAGATCAACTCAACACATCTTCCTGGTCACAAAGCACCCATCACCATTGCCTTAAACTTCCAGAATCACAAATACGATTCTCACCTCACCTTGAGCAGAACCACTGCCATCTTCCAAACCAGCCATTGCAAACTTCAAACAAACATTGCAAGCTTCTTAGGAGGATCATTGGAGTGCATTTGAGCCAAAGAAACAACCAGAAAGCTCCTGAATCGAAAGCTTCAGTTCAGGTAGTCAACTCAAAACTTTTTTCCAGAAGCATGTTTTTAAGTTCTTAATAGCTTCTATACACTCCCCTGATCATGAATATGTGATTATTTTTTAAAATGGTTGAGAAACCAGGATGTATGCAATGTCTGAAACTTTTGCCCTAAAAACTGTTTGGCTTCGATTCGTTTGATTGATGAATGATAAATGAGATTTGAGTGGGGGTTTTGATTCAGTGGGATGTGGGGTTGATTTCTGGGCTTTTAGTTTTCGTTTTAGTGAAGTTTTGAGGATTTTGGAGATTTTCAGGTGGGGTTCCCACCGGAGAAGACGACCGGAAGTCTTCTCCGGCCACCTGAAAACAATTAGGGTTAATCCCTGTAATTAATGCAAGTTTGAATGCTGAGCGTAGGATTAGCTGACCAGGGTTGACTGGCGCGTGTTTTGGATGGCCAGGATGTGTTCTTAGAAGCCCTAATCCTCATTAACTTAATTAATCTTGATTAATTAATTCATAAATAGGATTTAACTCAGTTTGAATATGGACCTTAGGATTGCGCGCGCAGTCAACAGGCCTTTCCCCAGAATCAATCCTGGCTCTCCATTGCGTTTACTTTTCATTTTCTTCAATTTTAATTCATTTATTTTGTATTTCTTTTCTCCATTTATTTTAAAATAACAAAATCATTTTAAAAATTCTGAAAATTTTTATACACACTTTAATTAATTTTCAGAAACCAAAAACATTTTTATTTTTATTTTTTGCATTAAAAAATATTTTTAAATCATTTAAAAGTTTATTTTTAATTAATTAATGAGAATTAATTAATTAAAAATACTTTTAGGAATTTAAAAATCACCAAAAAATTCATGAAACCTTCATAATCACTTAGAAACATTGTCCAACCCTCAAACCAAATTTCTTTTTTGATCTTGATGTCTTTTGAGAATTTTTCATGGAATTAAAATCATTTTAAGGCATTATTTTGATCCAAACTTCAAAAAATCATTTCTGCCTAACCATTGAGAGTTGGACTTTGATTCTTTTGGCATTGCATTTTGTTTAGCATGTAGTTTGTGAGATTAAATTGGCATGATTTGATCTTTCATTTTCAATTTTTTTGGAATTTTTCTTGTTAAGGTACCCTAAAACCCTAGAAATCTTAGGAAATTCATAACTTCCATTAGGTTAAGAGTTAGAACCCCTCCTTTGGGCAGTGACTTTGTGTAGGGTTAAGGTTCCTTTGAATGCATTTTCAATTTTTTTATCTTGATGTTTGCTTCTGATTTTGGTTTTTGTTTGATGCATGGATCATAAACCCTAATTAGGGCTTCCTTTTGCATCCATCTTGCATTTGCCTGCATAACATGACTTGCCATGACATTTTATGCATTCATTTGATTCATTAGACTTCTTAAGATATGTTGAAAGCATGTTTGATCATTGCATCATGTATTTGCCATGTTGTATGTCATTTGCATCTCATAACTTTCCATGTGTGTTCATGGTTCTAAACCTGCTCCTTTTGCATTCTTTTGTTCATGTGATCATTCTCATGCCTTGTTTCATGTTTGTATCATCTCATAGCATCATTATCATCTCATATGTGCTTCTGGTTTTGATTTGCATCATGCCATTTCATTCCATTTTGCATTGCATTGCATCTTTCTCACTAACTTTTCAGGTGGTAAGCAACTTTGAGAAGTGAATTTGCCTTCACTTCTCATAATTCCTTTTCATCTCTTTCATGCATCCTTGCTGCATTTATTATGTGTTTGAGATTGAGATTGCTCTTTCTTTTTCTTCTTACTTTTTTTCTTCAAGTGACTTGACTTCTTAAATGAAGCAAGTTACTTTGCTTCTCCTGATCCTTTCATCTGCTTCCTGGTGATTCCATTGAAGATTTCTCTTGTCAAAACTCACAAACCTTAGGAACAACCAAGCATGACAATGATTAGGGTTTTGTTTAGTCCCCCACTTAGTTTTACATTTGTGTCTCTTTGAGTCTTCTCTTCTCACCTCATAATCAGGGACTAAACCCTAAAGGCTTTAAGGCTTTGTGATTAAGCTTATGCCTACATCCTTCTATTAGGATGGAGTGTATAAATTTAATCCTAAGTGTTAAACCCTTAATGTGTTTAAATCCTTTAATCAATTCACTTAATGATCATCAAGACATCAAGCTTGTAACTTGGGCCTTGCATTAGGATTCTAATTCTTCCTTAATTGGTTAAGAAGGACTAACCCTAGTGTTAATGGACAAGTCTCCCTCAAGTTGTCTTACAAACTATAAAATTCACTTCTTCATTTTATCATTAACTAAAATCCACTTAATAAAGGCTTTGTTTTGTCATGAGTTTAATCCCTAATCATGGATTAAGTTTAGGAGTTTTCCTCAGCTTAAACATTCTCATCTATTATCCTTCTATTAGGATGGTGTAATGAGTCTGTTTAATCCCTGATTATGGCTTAACCTCATTACTCAACACTAAACAAAAACAACAAAAACATATAAATAATCACAAGTAGGTTAATTATCTTAATCCTACATCAAAGGTGATTAAGTGTGAGAAGCTGACTTCACACTTAAGGTATTCTCATTACCCCTAATCAGAGGGAAGATGTGATGAGTTTACTAATCCATTGGTTTAGGCTTAAGCTCATTAACTTATGACAAACTTTCAAAAGCAATAAAAGACTGAAAACTCAAAAACAAACAATAATCGTCTCCTTCGGGATTCTTTTCTCATCTCATTCACTCATAAACGAGAACTTGCTTCTTCCGTCTAATGCAAGACAGTTTGCATTTGTGCCAGACAGATCATACACTTGAGCATAGGCAAGTAAGCAGTTCACAAGTCAATTCATCTTTCAGTCTCTTTGGGTCGAACTACGGTGTTCTGACTTCCTCATTGCACGAGAGGATACGTAGGCATAACTTAACAGTTATCGAACAAAAGTCTTTGTATATTCCCCCTCTTTCCAGCAATTATTCTTTAAGCCTCATGATCATGAGCATACTCTTTTCTTGCACTGACACTTTCATATTACACTTTGCACTTCTTTTACACTGACACCTGTACACCATTTTCTTCCAGCTTCCTTATACACAAATTGCACTGACACTACCCCTTTAAAACACAAATCTTTTAAGCGTGGATCCCGTCGAGTACGGAGGACAATCTGGGTGCTAATACCTTTCCAGGTTGTAACCAACCCCCTTTCTCAGTCTCTCTAGTTCGCAACCGTCTTATCCATATCTTTCTAGGTCTATGCAGCATTGCCTTTCCTCTGGGATAAAAATGCCTAGCTGGCGACTCTTTTCTTTTCCCGTGAGTTCACTCCTGTGTGTTCTCGCATCATCTCCTTTCGCCGACCGTTCGCGTCTGTACCCCATTTGGCCCGGCTTCATCTGGCGGGAGCGACACTATCTAAGTGTGATACATGTACCAAATGAGACTCAACACATAACACACACAAGCCTGATCTCTCTCATAAGCCATAGTTTCAAGATTTCACCTCTTATGCACTTTCCTTCGAAACTCATCACACAAGCATCAAACACCAAAACAAACTTCATAGAATCACTCAACATGTTCCTCTGATCATCTCCCAAGCCTCATTTGTCCCTGAAACCTCCTCAATCAGAAACACGATTCTCACCCCTCACTGAACAGAACTTCATCAAACTCACAAACCAGCCACTCTAAACTCCAACCAAGCTTCAAAGCTTCATCAAGAGGATCATTAGAGCCATTTTGAAGCAAAGAAGCTGGCAGAAAGCTCCTGGATTGAAAGCTCAACCTCAGGTAACATGATGAACAAATTTCCCAGAACCCTGATTTCTTGTTAGAATATTGTTCTATGTGTTGCCCTGATCATGGGGACCTATTTTTTTTTGAAAATGAGCCAGAAATGAGCATTTGGTGTTGCTCTGAAACTTTTTCCCTAGAATTTGTTTTCTTCGATTCTCACTGTGTGGTTAATATAAATTGTTTTTGGCCCTGGATTCTTGTAACCCATTGTTGGGGGATTGATTCTGGAGATTTGGAAGTCTTGGGGATGCGTTTTGAGTGATTCAGGTGAGGATGTTGGCCGGAGAAGACGACCGGAGCTTATCTCCGGTCGCCTGAGGTTAATTAGGGCTAAGTGTGATTAATTAGGAACTTTGAATATGGACCCTTAGATCTGCCTTCCCGCGCGTGAATGAGTGGACTGGATCTTGCCATTAAGCCCTAATCCTTAATTAATTAATTAAATCCAGTTTAATTAATTATAAAACAAAAATTAGCCAGGTTTGAACTTGGGCCATTGGATGTGGCGCCAAGTCAACCCCTCCTAGCCCAGACTCAATCTGATCCCTTCATTTTGCATACTTTTCAATAATTCAATTTTTATTCATTTATTTTATAATTAACTTGCACGAATTATTTAAAATAGCAAAAATCATTTAAAAATTATGAAAATTTTTGTCAAAGATTTCATTAATTTTTAGAACCCAAAAATATTTTTATTTTTATTTTTTGCATTAAAAATTATTTTTAAATCATTTAAATGTTTATTTTTAATTAGTTAATGAAAATTAATTAATTAAAAATACATTTAGGTATTTAAAAATCCCAAAAAAATTCACATTGCATTTAGAAACATTTAGAAACATTATCAAACCCTCAAACCAAATTTCTTTTTTGTTCTTGATGCCTTTGATCATTTTCATTGGAATTAAATTCATTTTTAGGCAATATTTTGGCTCAAACTTTGAAAAATCCATTCTGCCTAACCCTTGAGAGTTTGATGATGATTCTTCTTGCATTGCATCCTTCATAACATGTAGTTTATATGATAAAATTGGTTTGATTTGATCTTGCATTTCCGATTTGTTTGGTGTTTTTCTTGATGAGGTACCTTAAAACCCTAGTAATCTTAGGAAATTCATAACTTGCACTAGGTTCAGAGTTGGATCCCCTCCTTTGGGCAGTGAACTTGTATAGGCTTAGGGTATCTTTGATTGCATTTTCAATTTTTTATCATGTCATTTGCTTCTGGTTTTGGATTTTTGCATTGCATGATGCATGTAACCCTAATTTGTGCCTTCCTTTACATCCATTTCTCATTTGCTTGCATCCAATGACTTTCCATGACATTTTGTGCATCCAAATGTTCCATAATATATCTTAGGACATATTAGAATCATGTTTGATCATTGCATCATTCATTTGCCAAGTTATATGTCCATTGCATTTCATAACTTTTCATGTACATTCATGGTTCAAAGCATGCTTCATCTGCATCCATGTCCTTGTATGATCATTCTCATGTCTTGCCTCATGTTTGTATAATCTCTTAGCATCATTAACATTATGTAAATGCTTCTGACTTTGGTTTGCATCATGACATTTCATCTCATTTGCATTGCATCTCATTTCTTTTGCTAACTTTTCAGGTGGTAAGTTGTTTTGAGAAGTGAATTTGCCTTCACTTCTCACAATCTCTTCTCATCTCTCTTGCATCTTTGCTGCATTTTATCTTGTGAATTTGAGTGAGCTTTCTCATTCATTCTCTTTCTTACTTTCTTCCTTCAAGCAACTTGTCTTCTTAAGTGAAGCAAGTTGTTTTTCTTCTCTTTGCTTCTTGCTCCTTTCATCTGCTTCCTTCCTGGTGGTTTCTCTGAAGATCTTCTTGCAAACCTCATTAACCCTAGGAATAACCAAGCATGATCACAATTAGGGTTTTATTAGTCCCCCATTTAGTTTTAACTTTGTGTCATCTTTGAGTCTTCTCTTCTCATCTCATAATCAGGGACTAAACCCTAAAGGCTTTAAGGCTTTGTGATTAAGCTTATGCCTGCATCCTTCTATTAGGATGGAGTGTATAACTTTAATCCTAAGTGTTAAACCCTTAATGTGTTTAAATCCTTTAACCAGTTCACCTAATAAACACTAAGACACCAAACTTGTAACTTGGGCCTTGCATTAGGGTTCTAATTCTTCCTTAATTGGGTAAGAAGGACTAACCCTAGTGTTAATGGACAAGTCCCCCTCAAGTTGTCTTACAAACCATAAAAATCACTTCTTGATCTCACCATTAACTAAAATCTATTTAATAAAGGTTTTGTTTTGTCATAAGGTTAATCCATAATCATAGATTAAGTTGAGGAGTCTTTCTCAGCTTAAATGTTCTCATCTATTATCCTTCTATTAGGATAGTGTAATGAGTCCATTAAATCCTTGATTATGGCTTAAACTCATTACTTAACACTAAACAAAAACAACAAAAATATATAAATAATCACAAGTAGGTTAATGATCTTAATCCTACATCATGGTAATTAAGTGTGAGGTGCTTACTTCATACTTAAGGTATTCTCATTACCCCCTAATCAGAGGGAAGATATGATGAGTTTACTAACCCTTGGTTTAGGCTTAAGCTCATTAACTTATGACAAACACCCAAAAACAATAAAAGACTGAAAACACAAAAACAAACAATAATCGTCTTCTCCAGGATTCTTTTCTCACCTCATTCACTCATAAACGAGAGCTTTCTTCTTCCGTCTAATGCAAGATAGTTTGCACCTGAGCCAGACAAGTCATACACATGAGCATCGACAAGTAAGCAATTCACAAGTCAATTTACCTTTTAGTCTCTTTGGGTCGAACTACGGTGTTCTGAATTCCTCATTGCACGAGAGGATACGTAGGCATAACTTAACAGTTATCGAACAAAAGTCTCTGTACATTCCCCATCTTCCAGCATCATTCTTTAAGCCTCATAGTCTTGAGCTTCTTACTCTTGTTCTTACACTGACACTTCTCTTATACACTTCACATTCTTTTTTTACACTGACACTCGCATTCTTTTCCAACTTTGATACACAAATTGCACTGACACTACCCCTTTAAAACACAAATCTTTCGAGCATGGATCCTGTCGAGTACGACGGACAATCTGGGTGCTAATACCTTCCCAGGTTGTAACCAACCCCCTTTCTCAGTCTCTCTGGTTCGCAACCGTCTTATCCTTCTTTTCTTAGGTTTATGCAGCATTACCTTTCCTTCGGGATAAAAATTCCTAGCTGGCGACTCTATTCATCTCTCCTCTTTCGCCGACCGTTCGCGTTTGTACCCCTTCTGACCAGGCGTCATTTGGTGGGAGCGACAACTTGGCGACTCTGCTGAGGAATACTTATATTGTAGCCAGGGCTTCTGGTTCTTTTTGTGGGTTCCTCCTAGCGCTTGTTTGATTTGTGTTTACTGGGGTGTTATGTGCTAATTGTGTTTATTTATTTGCTTTATTTATTGCTTTGTGTACAGCTTTATTTATTGCTTTCCTTTACAGTTTTACATACTTCATACTGTCATCATTTTGCTGGATCTGGTTTGTTGTTTTGATGGGTGGGGGTTCCATTGAGAGTTTGAGGTCCTATACCTGGGACCTGAGTGACACCTAGGCTAGAGTGGTTCATGTTCTTTCCCATTCCATTTCGGTCTGGTGCGGGAATATGAAACACGGTTCAGATGTGGGTTTCTTCTTGAGAACTCTGTGCTACAGATTTCCTGTAGTGCTAGGGCCATCTGGGAAGCCTGCTAAGTCTAGATGACCTTTATTATGGCCTTTAGAAACTGAGGTGAATTAGAGGAGGATCTTTTATTTGTTATTGTAAACACCGTACCTCCGGGTTAGAAGTGTTTACACTTCTCATAACTGATCCAAGTCTGAGGATCCTTGTTTTAGAACACTACCTGTGAGGGGGTTGGGCTGTTTGCAGGTTTGCAGGTACCATTGGCCACATCATACCCTGATACTTGTTTTGTTTGAGAATGCTTCACTTTGGACAGTTCTTGGGATTTAACCCTGGACATGTGACTCTTTATTTGAGTCCCCCATCTTGGTTACTGGATTTCTGAACCTCCATCTGGACTTCTTGAACATACATGGGCCTATATCAAGATAGATGAATCAGATCCAGCTTGATCACAAACCCTTGCATATCATCTGCATACATCATCATTGCATCATTTAACATTTGCTTATTTGTTTTTCAGGGTATCCACATTATATCTGGCTTGGTTTTGACCCCTTCATCTGCATAGACCTCTGTTTCATCAGATGTCTGCTTCAGCTATCTTCATCAGTTGTCTGCTTCAATCATCTTCATCATCACCAGCATCAACCCATCAGTGGCCCATCTCCAGTACCAGTCTTGATCTTCATCAGCACTTGTCTTCAGTTCTTCATCAGCAGTCATGGCACCCAGGAAGAGCAACATTTCATACCATTTCTTTGAGCCTGTGCTGAATGGCATCAGGCAAGTCCAGTCACTTATCACCCCTGACCACATCCCATTATTTAGAGAGCATTATGGAGGTATCCTGGATATGGTTATGGATCTGGATCCTTCTCAGAGGAGTATGATCCACACATGCTTACAGTTTTATGACCCTCATTTGAGATGCTTCACCTTCCCAGACTTTCAGCTAGGACCTCTTTTGGAGGAGTTTTCATCATTGATTGGAGTACCTGTCAAGGGTGGGATCCCCTTCAACCCAGAGATGACTTCTCCCAGCAATGGAGAAGTGGCAAAAGCACTGTACCTAGAGTCTACTTTGATTGAGCAGAATATGACAACAAAGGCTGGGATCCCTGGTTTACACTTAGACTTCTTGATTTCTCAGGCCATCCTGAAGGCTTCTTTGGGAGAATGGAGGGCAGTTTGTGCATTGCTAGCTCTCAGCATATATGGGGTTGTACTGTTTGCAGATGAGCCCAAATTTATCAGCAAGAATGCCATTCATCTTTTCCTTCTGAGGAACCCAGTGCCCACATTGCTGGGAGACTTCTACTACTCCATTCGTCAGAGGAATGAGAAACAAAGGGGGAAGTTAGTGAGATGTTGCGCTCCTTTGTTTCACACCTGGCTGCTTAAACACTTGCCTAAGACAGATGCCTTCCTGAACCCCCACCAACAGAAGAATTGGGCTAATTGACTTCAGATGATATCAGATGGTGCACCCAGAGCACCAAAGGCAAAGACATCATCACCAGCTGTGGGCAATACCCAAATGTACCTCTGATAGGAGTAAAGGGTTGCATCAACTACAATCCTTTGCTGTTTAAGAGACAACTGGGCTATGCATTGGTTCACCCTCCTAGGATGCAAGATTTAGCTGAGACCCTGTATTGTGAGATAAAGCCTAATCTAGCTGCTGTCAGACAAGCATCTTGGGCTTGGGACAACATCCAGACAAAAGGGATGGCTATTCTTGGAAGGTGCAATAATGTTGCATCAGCTCAGTACTATGATTGGTCCCATGCTAGAGCTCAGATTACTGGAATTCCCTTCACCATTGAAGATATACCTGGACCCTCCACAGCACAACCTGCAGCCACTGTTAGCCTGGAAGAATTTGAGAAGCTGAAGGAAAGGAATGAGAATCTGTCTCAAGCTCTAAAGAAGACCCTTTGGGAAAGGAGTGATGGTCGTCTGGACATTGAAAGGTTGGAGAAGCTTAAGGTGGAGCATCTGGCCAAGATTGAGAAAACAGAGGACTACATCAAGAAAGCAAGGGCTGGGGAGCAAATATTGAAGAATGCCTGCAAAGAGGCCAAGTTTCAGAAGGCTAGGACTGATCTCTATCCGCAAGAAAGTCAAGCTAGGTGGGTCAGGATCACTGAAGCCCGTACGCAAGAAGATCAGAAAACTCAGGCCAGGATTGAACAGTTAGAGGCCAATGAAAAGAAGCAACAGGAAGCTTTGCTGGCAGCCTAGAAGGAGATTTCAGAGTTGAAGCTCAGAGCTGGTTAGAAGAGGTCAAAGGACCAGGACAGGCATAAGAAGTTGACCACTACTATTGCCAGGAACATCACAGAGCACCCAGCTGGTCCAGTGACGGAAGCACTTCTGAAGGAAGTTAAGGAGGATGAGTTTGGACTAGATGTCTGACCTTTTGATTGTTGTTGCTTTCATTTGATGTACTTTTCATTTTGTGTTGTATTTTGACCCTTTAAGGGCATATGTTGTAAAATCAAACTATGTATCGTTCAGTATTTGTAATATATTTTAGTTCGTTTCCATTGTGGGGTTTCTTTTTCTCAAACAACATCAAAGCATCTTCCTCAGGGTCTGGAAAGGTCAAAACCAAGTACCAAGCCGGATGGATACCTTGGAAAACAAATAAGCATACTGCATTGCATACTAACTTTTGTTTTGTTTTGTAGGTTTTTGTTATTAGTTTGTTTGCTACTAACTCTGTTGTGGTTCAAGAATTATTGCTCGCCGCTGGGTGTTCCCTCTCAAACGTCCGCACCGGTATCCTACTCGCAACAACCTTCCTGGTATCCAAATGGATCAATTACAGCAGGACTTGACAGAGGTCAGAACTCAGATGGCTAACGAAAGAGTGGAGATGAGGAACCAAATGGCCCAATTCATGACTGTAATGACTAACTTGGCCCAAAGTCAAGAGAGGTTAAGGGCATTGGTAGAAAGACAAAACCCCGAGGAACCTCATCCTGGGACTGGAGGAACTAGTAATAATGAGGGAAGTCAGCCTCATGTTAACCCACCAGTATTTGGACCTCATCTAGATCCGGAAGTCAACATCCCAAGGAATGTACCGGGCAACACTGCTGAAGGCAGGATCTTGCAAGAAGATCCTCAAGAGGAGCAGTTTACTGTAATTGGAGCTGGGGATGAAGTTTATGATAGGAGGTTTGATGAAATTGCTGAAAAGTTGAGATTTTTGGAGTCTCAAAACTCTCTGGGCTTCGATGTAATGGATATGGGGTTAGTGGATGGGGTAAGGATTCCCCACAAGTTTAAACCCCCATGCTTCGAGAAGTACAATGGAACTTCCTGTCCACGAACTCACCTACAGTCCTTTCTGGGGAGGCTTAAAGCTTACACTATGGATGAGAAGCTGTGGATGTTCTACTTTGAAGATAGCTTGACTAGAGCTTCAAGAGAGTGGTATTCACACTTGACCAGAGCTACAATCAGATGTTGGAAGGACCTAGTTGAAGCTTTCATCAGGAAATACCAATACAATCTGGACATGGCCCCTAACAGGACCCTTCTGATGGGAATGTCTCAATCCTCCAGAGAGAGCTTCAGGGAATATGCCCAAAGGTGGAGACAGCTTGCTGCTGCTGTCCAACCACCCATGTCGGAAAGAGAAATGGCCGACATGTTCATGAATACTCTGCAAGGAACATATATTGATAGGCTAGATGCCTTTTCTTCCACCAGTTTCGCTGACGTAGTTATAGCTGGGGAAAGGATTGAAAGCCTTTTGAAGATGTGTAAGATTTATGATAACGGTGCAAGTTCGTCCAGTAATCCCGGGAAACCTTTTGTGGGACCTAGAAGAACCGGTGAGACAAATTCCATTCATGCCAACAGGGGCAGACCTCAGTATGTTCATAGATCAGTGGCAGCTGTCACTATTCCAGCTCCGATCCCTCAGCAACCAACATATAACAACCGCATTATCAACAGCAAGTTCAGTACCCGCCACAAAGAACCTACAACAACAACAACAATCATCAACAAAGACCTTTTCAGCAAAGACCGTCACAGGCAAATAGGGTGATTGACCCTATCCCTATGCCTTATGCTTCCTTATTGCCACAACTCCTGAAACTCAACTTGGTTGAATTAAGGACATTGGCACCACCAAATCCCTCCAATCTTCCAAGGAATTATGATGTCAACGCCAAATGTGCTTTCCACTCCAATGCACCTGGCCACAATACTGAAAAATGCAGGGCCTTGCAAATGAAAGTCCAAGATCTGGTGGATTCTAAAGCCCTCAACTTCGCACCCCCTCCAAATGTCAACAAGAATCCTATGCCTAACCATGGTGGGCCAAGAATTAATTCCATTGAGGAGGGCAAGCACTCTACTTTGATCACCAGTGTTGCACAGATTCGAACACCTCTGGTTGAAATTAAAGCTCAGCTTCTAGAGTGCCAGATGTTCCCCGGGTGTGAGCTCGGTTGTGGGTATTGCAACATTGCAGTCAACGGGTGTGATAATTTGAGAAGCGGTATAGATGGTCTTATCAAAGATGGCATACTTCAGATCTCAACAACGACGCCTACAAATTCAGCAATTCCTTTGACAACAATTCCTGAGTTCCCTACAACTGCAGCAACAATCATTCCGACCGATTCATCAATATCATCAACAATGGCTCCGTCCATCACTTCAACAAATCAAATGTCAACAACCCTTTCTTCTACAACATCAGCACCCGTTTATTCAGAAGAATCTTCTACAACACCAGCAGAAATTAATGAAGATATCTCAGCAGTCACAATCTACTATGATCCATCAAATGTTCCTCCAAACAACAACTTTCAACAACAAACAGTGGCGCCTCCTGCCAGATCACCAGTCACCATTTACTACGATCCGCACACTATTTCAGTACCCTCTTCTGTTGCAGTCAGTCCAGTTACTATCACGGTGCCTGGGCCAGTTCCATATGAAAGCAGTAATGCCATACCTTGGCATTATGGCTCTGATCTCTACTGCAACGGGGAGAAAATCACTTTGGATTCTTCAACCTCTTCTCCACAAATTGATAATGTTGGGGGAGGCGGAGGATTCACCATAAGCGGACGCCTTTTTGCCTCACAAGTGCCAATACTTAATGCCGAAGCAGAAGCTGCTGCCAAAGCAAAAGGAAAGAGTGTGGTACCTGAAGAGCCGACTGTCAAAGAAACTCAGAAGTCATCTTTTGAACAAGATGTAGACGAGTTTATGAGAATCATAAAAAGAAGTGATTACAAGGTGGTGGATCAGCTTCACCAAACACCCTCAAAAATCTCCATATTATCACTGTTGATGTGTTCTGAAGCTCACAGGAATGCATTACTGAAAGTCCTGCACGCAGCATACGTGCCAGAGGAGATTACCGTTAATCAGATAGAAACTGTGGTAGCAAATATCAACACCAGCCATGGACTGGGTTTTACCAATGCTGACTTGACAACTGAGGGACGTAACCACAACAAGGCTTTACATATCACCCTGGAGTGAAAGGGTGTCGTTCTATCACATGTACTGGTGGACACTGGGTCATCGCTCAATGTCATACCAAAGAAGGCCTTAGTGAAGCTGGAGTATGATGGCTTGGCACTGCGTCCGAGTAATTTGGTGGTGAGAGCTTTTGATGGCTCTAAAATATCAATGCTTGGGGAGATTGATCTGCCTGTGATGATTGGCCCGCAGACCTTCAAAATTACCTTCTAGGTGATGGACATTCAGCCGGCCTACAGCTGTTTGTTGGGTAGACCCTGGATCCATGCCGCTGGCGCTGTTACGTCTACCCTTCACCAGAAGCTGAAATTTGAGTGGGAAGGCCAGATCATCACCATCTGTGGGGAAGAAGACATCTTTGTTAGCCATCTGGCTACGTATAAGTACATAGAGATGGACGGAGAAATCCATGAAACCATGAGCCAGGGGTTTGAGGCCCTAAACATTAATGAAGCATCTGCTGTACTGGGAACCTCCATAACATCTTATCAGAAAGCCAAGAAGGTTGTTGAAGAGGGTACTGCCCAAGGCTGGGGCCAGTTGCTGCCTGTGGAGAAGAAAGATGACAAATTTGGGTTGGGTTACAAACCAACCCAACAAGATCAATCAGAGGCTGCCAAGAAGCCCAATTTTGTTAGCGGGGGAATGCTCACCCCGGATGCAGTAAACAACTTGGAAGACGAGGAGGAAAGCGACCGCAACCTGAAGAGCTGGATACGTCCAAGGACCCCGGGGAGCCACGTCCTTAACTGGTCTTCCCAGGAAATTATAAGGGTTACTCCTGCAGAGTAATTATTATTTCCTGTATTTTTAAGCATGCATCAAGTCTTGCATCTTGCCCAAGATGACAAGACTCATTTTGTAATAGGGCCATCTTGTAATTTTGTGCAAATAGATCAATCAATGAATATCGGACATCTTTTTCAAATGAGTCTTTTCCTTTTTCGCTCACTGCTTTTCATTTTTCTATTTGTACAAAAATAAAATGGCAATGTTTTCCAAAATGATAACTTCATTTCACTTTTTCTAAACAAGATTAAAATCGATCACTAAAATAAACCAATCTAAACCCTTGCAGAGAGTGCCTTTCAGACTGCACCGGCAACAACACAGTTATGACTTCGTATGACTTTGACAATCCAATCAATCAAGCCGATGAAATGGTTGAAGAAGATTACGAGCTACCTGAAGAGCTGGCTAGGTTGTTAAGGCAAGAGGAGAAGGTTATCACTCATCATCAGGAGGAGATCGAAACGGTTAATCTTGGTACGGAAGAAGACGTAAAATAGGTTAAGATCGGGGCCTGCCTACAAGATTCAGTAAAAGAACAACTGATTGACATGCTTCGGGAGTATGTGGATGTGTTTGCTTGGTCTTATCAGGATATGCCAGCGTTGGACACCGATATTGTTATGCACAAGCTGCCTTTAAAAGAAGACTGCCCACCAGTAAAACAGAAATTGCGCCGTACTCGCCCAGATATGGCAATGAAGATTAAGGAAGAGGTACAAAAGCAGTGGGACACCGGGTTCCTTGCTGTGACTAGCTATCCACCGTGGGTTGCTAATATTGTACCTGTGCCTAAGAAAGATGGCAAGGTGAGAATGTGTGTGGATTACCGAGACCTAAACAGAGCAAGCCCAAAGGATGACTTCCCTTTACCTCACATTGATGTATTGGTTGATAATACGGCTCAGTTCTCGGTATTCTCCTTCATAGACGGATTTTCAGGACACAATCAGATCAAGATGTCACCTGAAGACATGGAGAAGACAACTTTTATCACACCCTGGGGCATATTCTGTTATAAGGTGATGCCGTTCGGACTGAAGAATGCTGGTGCAACCTATCAACGGGCTATGGTAACATTATTCCATGACATGATCCACAAAGAAATTGAATGTTATGTGGATGATATGATTTCCAAATCCCTCACAGAAGAAGACCGCCTGGTGAATCTGTTAAAGTTATTCAAGCGTCTGAGGAAGTACCAGTTGAAGTTAAACCCCAACAAGTGCACATTCGGGGTGCGATCTGGTAAGTTGCTGGGATTTCTTGTAAGTGAGAAAGGGATTGAAGTTGACCCTGATAAAGTTAAATCCATTCAAGAAATGCCTGCATCGAAGACAGAAAAAGAAGTTCGAGGGTTTATAGGTAGATTGAACTACATTTCACGGTTCATATCTCACCTTACAGCAACCTGTGAACCTTTATTCAAGTTGTTAAGAAAGGAACAAACGGTCAGGTGGAACGAAGACTGCCAGAGGGCTTTTGACAAAATCAAGGAGTACTTGCAAGAGCCTTCAATCCTTATGGCTCCAGTTGAAGGAAAACCTCTAATCATGTACTTGACAGTATTAGAAGAGTCAATGGGGTGTGTGTTGGGCCAGCATGATGAGTCTGGTCGAAAAGAGTATGCAATATACTACCTTAGCAAAAAGTTTACCGACTGTGAACAACGTTATTCACTGCTCGAGAAAACTTGCTGTGCTTTAGCGTGGGCTGCTCGCCGACTAAGGCAGTATATGTTGACCCACACCACTTTGTTGATTTCAAAGATGGATCCAGTTAAGTACATTTTTGAGAAGCCAACACTTACCGGGCGGGTTGCAAGATGGCAAATGATCCTCACAGAATACGACATTCAGTACACATCTCAAAAAGCCATCAAGGGCAGTGTATTGTCTGATTACCTCGCTGAGCAACCCATTGATGATTACCAGCCTATGAGATTTGACTTCCCTGATGAAGACATCATGTTCATAAAAGCAAAAGATCATGAAGAGCCTGTTCACACTGAAGGGCCTTACCCAGAAGAAGAATGGACTATGTTGTTTGATGGGGCTGTTAATATGAATGGTCGTGGTGTTTGTGTAGTACTCATTACACCTAAAGGAGTTCACATGCCTTTCTCGGCAAAACTCACCTTTAACTGCACTAACAACGAAGCTAAATACAAAGCTTGTATTATGGATCTTGAGGAAGCCATTGACCTCAGGATCAAGACTTTGACGGTATTCGGAGATTCAACTCTGGTAATCAATCAAACCAACGGCAAATGGTACACCCACCAAGATCATCTGATACCTTACCGGGATTATACAAGAAGGTTATTGACTTTCTTCACAACAGTCCAGCTTGAGTATATCCCTCGAGATGAAAATCAGTTTGCAGATGCTCTGGCTACCATTTCATCCATGATCAAAGTTCAATCTGCCAACTTTGTGCCTCGGATTTCAGTGTCCAGACTTGACAGACCAGCTTACGTGTTCTCAGCAGATGTTGTTAAAGATGATAAGCCTTGGTTCCATGATATCAAATGCTTCTTGGAGGATCAGACGTACCCACCTGGGGCATCTTCCAATGATAAGAAGATGTTAAGAAGGCTAGCTGGTAGTTTCTTCCTGAATACTGACGGTTCCCTTTACAAGAGAAACTTTGATATGGTACTCCTCAGATGCGTTGATAAGACAGAGGCAGATTTGTTGATGCACGAGGTGCATGAAGGATCCTTTGGTACCCATGCTGGAGGGCATGCGATGGCTAAAAAGTTGCTAAGATCAGGCTACTACTGGATCACAATGGATGCAGACTGTTGTGCGTATGCCAGAAAATGTCATAAATGCCAGATCTATGCGGGTATGGTGCATGTGCCTCCCAATCCTTTGAATGTAATGTCTTCACCCTGGCCCTTTGCCATGTGGGGCATTGATATGATTGGCAAGATTGAACCGACTGCTTCAAACGGCCACAGATTCATCCTGGTTGCTATTGACTATTTTACCATGTGGGTTGAAGCAGCTTCATATGCAAATGTTACAAGGCAGGTGGTAGCCCGATTTCTGAAGAGAGACATCATCTGTCGGTATGGAGTGCCCGAACGAATCATTACTGATAATGGTTCCAACTTGAACAACAAAATGATGGCAGAACTGTGCCGGGACTTCAAGATCCACCACCACAATTCTTCTCCGTACAGGCCAAAGATGAATGGCGCTGTCGAGGAAGCTAATAAGAATATCAAGAAGATTGTGCAGAAGATGGTAGTTACATACAAAGACTGGCATGAAATGCTACCATTTGCTTTGCATGGGTACCGAACGTCAATCAGAACATCCACTGGGGCAACGCCGTATTAGCTTGTGTATAGTATGGAGGCAGTCCTACCTGTTGAAGTTGAATTACCCTCCTTACGGGTATTGATGGATGTTAAACTGAATGAAGCAGAATGGGTCCGATCCCGATACGAACAACTGAGTCTGATCGAAGAAAAGAGGTTAGCTGCAATCTGTCATGGGCAGTTATATCAGAAAAGAATGAAGAAAGCCTTTGATCAGAAAGTCAGGCTCCGAGAGTACCAAGTAGGAGATCTTGTGTTGAAAAGACTCCTCCCTCCTCATACAGACCACAGGGGCAAGTGGACTCCGAACTATGAAGGACCATTCGTAGTAAAGAAAGTTTTCTCTGGTGGAGCGCTGATGCTCAACACTATGGATGGAGAAGACTTCCTGTCCCCCGTGAATTCAGATTCAGTTAAAAAATACTTCGCATGAAAATGACCCGCTGGACATAGAAACAGAATGTAAATCCAGGCAAAAATAGGGCATCCCGGCGAGTCAAAAACAGAATAAAAGACTCGGGCAAAAATAAGGGAAAATAAATAAAAATGTACACCCGCTAAGTTGAAAAGCCGCATCGGACAACTCAGGCAAAAAATGGGTATCCCGGTGGATTGAAAACCCGAAAGGGCGATCCACGCAAAATAAGGGAATAAGCGAACAACTGCATTCCGAATTCGTCTGTATCACTTACAACCTGGCAAGCTTCGAAAGGTTCAAGCGTCGGTTAGAATCAGCCTTCTTCATAAAGCAACACGAGAAGAGCGTCAAATGTCATACGAGTCATAGCAAAACGGAAGCTCCTTGAAGCGTCATCAACATTGCCAGCCCCTTTTTGTCTTTCAATTTGTAATGATCTCCTCATTTCAGGGGATCTGTTTCTTTGGCTGTATCTTGCCAATTCAGGGCACACGAATTAATAAAATCAGATTTTCAGTCATGTTTCGTCTCATACGTTTTATCTTCGTTTGCAAAAATGTCCGATGTCCTTGAGATATTGATTGCATAAATACAGATGCTTCCTTTCTAAACTACATGCTTGCTAGAAATATACTTACTCCCGGGGTGTCTAAACTCCTTTGATAGAATCCAGTAAGGGGTACCTAGGGGTACTTGTGCGTTTCTTTGTCTTTACAGGATCGCAGGTAATTCAAAGCACAACATGGGGCATGAAAGCTTCCCCCCAGTAGGCTTCCATATCATTATTTTCTCAGTACACCTTCCAAACAGCACCAGAGATGCTTTCTCCCCACCAGGGTTGCCAGCCATCCCTTCTCCAACATTTCCTTCAAAGGGCAGCACCAGGAGGTGTTCATATTTCCCAGCTGAGTTGTCAATTATCATCCTCAGCAGGATTCCCATAGAAATCTCTAGGGATATCTTTTAGTAATCTTTTTTCTTCCCCAGCGAGTGCTAGGCAGGGAACTATCTCCCCACAGAGTTTCAGCCTTTATCCAGAAGAGCAACGCCTGAAGATCTCACAACAGAGTGACGAAAGCTTCTACAAACCCTAGTTGGGTCCCTCATCACCAAGACAGGTCTATCAGTGACCTATTTCCCCACACAGAGTCATATATGACAGATCTACCAATGATCTTATCCCAGCTGGGAAATCCACTTCGAGCGGATCAGCCAGAGATCTCCACAGCGGCGAGATCTGAATCCCGGATCGGTATCTTTGCATAATCATAGCATTCGCATCATATTTCCCCCACAAAGCGTAGCATTCTGTCTAATACGGAGCATTACAGCAAAAATCAAACATGTTGCATAATCATAAGCCATGTTCTGAATAAAACACTTGTAAATACTGACGACCCATCAGACAATATACATAATATTTCCCCAATTTGCAGATACACACTCCTTTTGGCACTCGTCCGTGTCACCACTCCCCAGTAAGGTCGCCCGAGCATTCTTTACAAACAGACGACTCATATATTATAAAAGCTTCTGGACACTCGTCTGTGTCATACTCCCAGCAGAAAGCCAAAGCGTCCCCTTTGCACTCACAACATATGTGTACATATCTATACAAATTCCTTGACACCCGTCCGTGTCACCTTCCCAACATAGTTACCTAAACACTTTGTAAATCGAATACTTGTTTATAATACACTTTTTCCGACACCCGTCCGTGTCATGCTCTCCCCAGCAAGTTAAACACTCGTCTGTGTCTCACTCATCACTTTTAACTCATACAAATACTCGTCCGTATCTTGTATATGCAACTTAAACCCCCTCAGATCCGACACTCGTCCGTGTTATTTGTTAACCAGTTGATACTCGTCCGTATCATCATCTCTGAACATGCGTCAAGCGTTTGTTTCTACCGATACTCGTCCGTATCATAGTCTTAAGGATGCTCGTCCGCATCTTTAATCTATACACCGTGTCAAACACTTATGTCTTCTTGAATTTAGACACTCGTCTGTGTCTACCCTTCCCCGGAAGAACCCCCAGCAAATACCAATGAATTATTTCCTTTCTATATGACATTCGTCCTATGTCATGATATTTCCGGCAGCCGTACCCTGCCAGGTGATCGTCCTTCACCTTTTTGATGATCGTCCTTCATCACCCCCAATGGAGTCTCTATTCATTAGAACCCCTTCTTATCCGACATTCGTCCTATGTCGTGATATTTTTAGCAGTCGTCCCCTGCTAGGTGATCGTCCTTCACCTCTTGATGATCGTCCTTCATCATTTTATCCGATGGCCGTTCCCATCGTTGATCTTTTTATCTGACATTCGTCCTATGTCATGATACCCTCAGAGCAGCCGTACCCTGCTAGGTGATCGTCCTTCACCTATTGATGATCGTCCTTCATCATGCTTATCCGATGGCCGTCCCCATCGTCGACCTTTTTATCCGGCATTCGTCCTATGTCGTGATACTTTTTGGCAACCATACCTTGCCAGGTGATCGTCCTTCACCTTAGATGACCGTCCCTCATCTTATCCCCCAACAGAGCAGCCGTACCCTGCCAGGTGATTGTCCTTCACCTTAGATGACCGTACCTCATCATTTACCTCTTCAGCCCGATGGTCGTCCCCATCATTTACCTTTAAATCCCCATAGAGTCTCGTTTCTTTGCCTGATAGCCGTCCCCATCATAATCTCTTATATCCCCAGCTTGTCGGCCGTCCCCGTCATTGCTTTATTTCCCGCATCTCCCCTAGCATGTCGGTCGTCCCCGTCATTGCTTCATCCCCAGCAGTCGTCCTCTGCTCGGCGGTCGTCCCCCGTCGCCCGCACTTTATAAACATACTTTATTTTCCTTTACAATCTATATCCCTTTTCTTCTTCATTTTGTGAGCGCAAATTTTGGCTGTCTTTGGTATTCAACCACAAGTTATCTTGTTTGTCTGTTAAGTCCGTCGCTTACATCCTGCACAGCTAACTCATGTTTGAATAGGGGCAGCTGTAAACACCCCAAATTTGCCCTCACTCTTTTCACCATTGCTTGTGATCTTTTCATATGCATAAGTTCAATCATAACATCTCATTTTACATTTTTAGTTCACTGCATTGATTCTAAGTCATCTGCATCTAGGGTTTGTGATCTGAGCAATCCAAGAGCCATTTGAGCCACTCCAAAGGTCATCAATCACTTAAAAGGGGTCCATGTATGTTCAAGCATCATATTATATCCTCACAAAGTCAACGAAACCAAAGAATCACAAGAACTGAGAAAGGCATGGAAGCAGAGCCAGGCTTAACTGCACAGATGACCCAGAATTAGGCTTTTGGTTTCAGAGGCCATAACTCCAATATTTTTTGTCATTCTTGTTTCTATTGGTCTCTATATGTTATAAGGACCATGCATATCAATTTTCATGAAGAAATTCCATGGGGAAGGCATCTGATCAATAGATGACTTCTTGAGTAAGTCAGTGCAAAATCAGGGCATCTGAGGCCCCCAATGACCCAACCAAAGGGTGTTCTCCATCATTTTGAATATGTATGATCTTTATTTGATCATAGAAGATGTTAGAAGTTCACAAAATTGAAGAATTTCAAGCCATTTGCAAAGTTGCCTTTTTGGGAAAGTGACTTGTAATGTAAACTTGCCATTTTGGGAAATTTTTCAACCTCCTCAAATTGATTCAAAAATGCTTCAAATGAGGAAACTTTGGTCATGAAAGTTGTAGAATGGATCATTCCCTTTTCAAAAAGTACGAGAACTCATTCTAATTCATTTTGGATCAAAAGTTATGGCTTGTCAAAGTTGGGAAAAATCACATAATTTCAAGTCTTGCACCAAAGAGGCAAAGTTGCAAAACCCCTTGCCAAGGCAAAATGTGACTTCAAATGGACTTCTAACCTTTGCACAAACATAAATCAATACCTAAAAATCAGAATGCACCAAGGGTTTGTCCATTTTCATGACTTATGCTTCAAGTAATCACAAAAGGGCCAAAAGATCACAAAGTTGCAAAACATCTCACAAACCCTAATCCACTTGCTAATTGGCCTCAAGACTGATTCTATGGCTCTCCTCAATCCTTGCTGCGCAGGACACCCCTTTGTCCTTGGCCTGCCATTGACCCATACCTCTCTTACACAAAACATTGACTTTATGCAAAATGGCCCATACCAATCAAGCTAGGCCACACCAACTCCTCTGACCTATCCAAGTGTGATACATGTACCAAAAGAGACTCAACACATAACACACACAAGCCTGATCTCTCTCATAAGCCATAGTTTCAAGATTTCACCTCTTATGCACTTTCCTTCGAAACTCATCACACAAGCATCAAACACCAAAACAAACTTCATAGAATCACTCAACATGTTCCTCTGATCATCTCCCAAGCCTTATTTGTCCCTGAAACCTCCTCAATCAGAAACACGATTCTCACCCCTCACTGAACAGAACTTCATCAAACTCACAAACCAACCACTCTAAACTCCAGCCAAGCTTCAAAGCTTCATCAAGAGGATCATTGGAGCCATTTTGAAGCAAAGAAGCAGGCAGAAAGCTCCTGGATTGAAAGCTCAACCTCAGGTAACATGATGAACAAATTTTCCAGAACCCTGATTTCTTGTTAGAATATTGTTCTATGTGTTGCCCTGATCATGGGGATCTATTTATTTTTGAAAATGAGCCAGAAATGAGCATTTGGTGTTGATCTGAAACTTTTTCCCTAGAATTTGTTTTCTTCCATTCTCACTGTGTGGTTAATATAAATTGTTTTTGGCCCTGGATTCTTGTTACCCATTGTTGGGTGATTGATTCTGGAGATTTGGAAGTCTTGGGGATGCGTTTTGAGTGATTCAGGTGAGGATGTTGGCCGGAGAAGACGACTGGAGCTTATCTCCTGTCACCTGAGGTTAATTAGGGCTAAGTGTGATTAATTAGGAACTTTGAATATGGACCCTTAGATCTGCCTTCCCGCGCGTGAATGAGTGGAACTGATCTTGCCATTAAGCCCTAATCCTTAATTAATTAATTAAATCCAGTTTAATTAATTATAAAACAAAAATTAGCCAGGTTTGAACTTGGGCCATTGGATGTGGCGCCAAGTCAACCCCTCCTAGCCCAGACTCAATCTGATCCCTTCATTTTGCATACTTTTCAATAATTCAATTTTTATTCATTTATTTTATAATTAACTTGCACGAATTATTTAAAATAGCAAAAATCATTTAAAAATTATGAAAATTTTTGTCAAAGATTTCATTAATTTTTAGAACCCAAAAATATTTTTATTTTTATTTTTTGCATTAAAAATCATTTTCAAATCATTTAAATGTTTATTTTTAATTAGTTAATGGAAATTAATTAATTAAAAATGCATTTAGGTATTTAAAAATCACCAAAAAATTCACATTGCATTTAAAAACATTCAGAAACATTATCCAACTCTCAAAGCAAATTTCTTTTTGGTTCTTGATGCCTTTTGACAATTTACCATGGAATTAAATTCATTTTAAGGCAATATTTTTGTGCAAACTTGGAAAAATACATTCTGCCTAACCATTGAGAGTTTGATGATGGTTCTTCTTGCATTGCATCCTTCCTGGCATGTAGTTTATAGGATAAAATTGGTTTGAATTGATCTTGCATTTTCAATTTGTTTTGCATTTTTTATGATGAGGTACCCCAAAACCCTAGCCAACTTAGGAAATTCATAACTTTCACTAGGTTAAGAGATAGATCCCTTCCTTTGGGCAGTGAACTTGTATAGGTTTAGGGTATCTTTGATTGCATTTTCAATTTTTTTCCATGTCATTTGCTTCTGGTTTTGAGTTTTTGCTTTGCATGTTGTATGTAACCCTAATTTGTGCCTTCCCTTGCATCCATTTCTCATTTGCTTGCATTCAATGACTTGCCATGACATTTTGTGCATCCACATGATTCATAAGACATATTAGGACATATTAGAATCATGTTTGACCATTGCATCTTTCATTTGCCATGTTATGCATTCATATCATATCATAAACATTCATGAACTTCCATGGATCAAAGAATGCCTCCTTTGCATCTTTATGCTTGTTTGATCATTCTCATCTCTTGTCATGTGTTTGCATCATCTCTTAGCATCATTAACATCTTGTCTATGCTTCTGGTTTTGGTTTGTACCATGGCATTTCATCTCATTTGCATTGCATCTTATTCCTTTGGCTAACTTTTCAGGTGGTAAGTTGTTTTGAGAAGTGAATTTTCCTTCACTTCTCACAATCTCTTCTCATCTCTCTTGCATCATTGCTGCATTTTATCTTTGTATAAGAGTGAGCTTGCTCATTCATGTTCATCTCTTACTTTCTTTCTTCAGGCAACTTGTCTTCTTAAGTGAAGCAAGTTGTCTTGCTTCTCTTGGTTTCTTCCTCCTTTCATCTGCTCCTCTCCTTGGTGGCTTCTCTGAAGATTCTTTCTCTCTTAAGCCTCATAAACCCTAGGATCTCCAAGCATGATAACAATTAGGTTTTGATTAGTCCCCCATTTAGTTTTACCTTTGTGTCATCTTTGAGTCTTCTCTTCTCACCTCATAATCAGGGACTAAACCCTAAAGGCTTTAAGGCTTTGTGATTAAGCCTATGCCTACATCCTTCTATTAGGATGGAGTGTATAACTTTAATCCTAAGTGTTAAACCCTTAATGTGTTTAAATCCTTTAATCAATTCACTTAATAATCATCAAGACATCAAGCTTGTAACTTGGGCCTTGCATTAGGGTTCTAATTCTTCCTTAATTGGTTAAGAAGGACTAACCTTAGTGTTAATGGACAACTCCCCCTCAAGTTGTCTTACAAATCCTAAAAATCATTTCTTCATCTTATCATTAACTAAAATCCATTTAATAAAGGCCTTGTTTTGTCATGAGGTTAATCCCTAATCATGGATTAAGTTGAGGAGTCTTTCTCAGCTTAAATGTTCTCATCTATTATCCTTCTATTAGGATGGTGTAATGAGTCCATTAAATCCTTTATTATGGCTTAAACTCATTACTTAACACTAAATAAAAACAACAAAAACATCTAAATAATCACAAGTAGGTTAATGATCTTAATCCTACATCATGTTGATTAAGTGTGGGGTGTTTACTTCATACTTAAGGTATTCTCATTACCCCTAATCAGAGGGAGGATGTGATGAGTTTACTAACCCTTGGTTTAGGCTTAAGCTCATTTTCTTATGACAAATTCAAAAGCAATAAAAGATTGAAAATACAAAAAACAAGCAATAATCGTCTCCTCCGGGATTCTTTTCTCACCTCATTCACTCACAAACGAGAACTTGTTTCTTCCGTCTAATGCAAGACAGTTAGCACCTGAGCCAGACAGGTCATACACTTGAGCATAGACAAGTAAGCAGTTCACAAGTCAATTTACCTTTCAGTGTCTTTGGGTCGAACTAAGGCGTTCTGACTTCCTCATTCAACGAGAGGATACGTAGGCATAACTTAACAGTTATCGAACAAAAGTCTCTGTATATCCCCCCCTCTTCCAGCATCATTCTTTAAGCCTCATAGTCTTGAGCTTCATACTCCTGTTCTTACACTGACACTTCTCTTATACATTTCACACTTCTCTTACACTGACACTTGCATTCTTTCCAGCTTTGATACACAGATTGCACTGACACTACCCCTTTAAAACACAAATCTTCTAAGCGTGGATCCCGTCGAGTACGACGGACAATCTGGGTGCTAATACCTTCCCAGGTTGTAACCAACCCCCTTTCTCAGTCTCTCTGGTTCGCAACCGTCTTATCCATTCTTTTCTTAGGTTTATGCAACATTACCTTTCCTTTGGGATAAAAATGCCTAGCTGGAGACTCTCTTCTTCTGAGTTCACCCCTGTGTGTTCTCATCCCTCTCGCCGACCGTTCGCGTCTGTACCCCTCGTGGCCCCTGTGTCATCAGGTGGGAGCGACACTAAGAGGTAAAGGTCAAATTGTAAGCCGTCAGTAGCTATGTCAGAGAGCAGCCTTCAGAATGTTGAATTTCCACCTGGTTTCACTTCGATGACCATTCCTTTGTATGGTCTTTCTCCTGATGAGGATCTTCCACAAGTGAACAACCTTACTCAAGCTCAGCCTGCACAGACCCTGGTCGTGAATAGGAGTGTACCTGTACCATCTAATGTCTGAGGTGGACCTTCATCTTCTTCTGATGCTACGGATTATCAGAGATTTGCTTTCCCTATGCCGAACTTCTAAGGGGCAATCCCTCTTGTGAAAACTAAGGATCCACCAGCTTTTGATCCTGCTGAAAGGTTTCACGTGTTGGACGAGAAACTCAAAGCTTTAGCGGATCCTAATGCCTTCGGTTTTGATGCTCTAAACCTGTGTTTGGTGCCTGGTCTTGTCATTCCTCCAGATTTCAAAGAACCAAAGTTTGAGAAGTACACTGGTGTCAGTTTCCCGAAGCGTCATTTGGTGATGTTCTGCAGAAAAATGACTTCTTATGCCCACAACGATAAGCTGATGATTCATTGTTTTCAAGACAGTTTAAGTGGGGCATCCCTAAGTTGGAATATGGATTTGGAAAGCAACCGTATCCGATCTTGGAATGATTTATCCAGAGCTTTCGTAAGGCAATACCAATACAATATGGACATGGCGCCCAGTCGCACGCACTTGCAAAGCCTATTTCAGAGGAGTGGTGAATCTTTCAGAGAATATGCACAACGGTGGAGAGAGTTGGAAGCCCAAGTGCAACCACCACTTTCAGACAGAGAATTAGTTGACCTTTTCGTGGGCACGTTGCAAGGTCCGTACTTGGAAAGAATGAGTAGCATTGGGACCTCAAACTTCTCTGATTTGATGATAGTTGGAGTACGTATCGAGAGCCTGCTCAAAAGTGGAAAGATCCAAGACTCTTCGAACATCCCAGCTAGTGAAGATGAGTCTGTTGTTAGCTCCCAAGGGTAAGGGGAGTATGACATCAATGCAGTCATGGCCAATATTGCACGTTCTAGACCAACATCTTCTCAGAGATCATCTGTTCCTAGGTCTGGCTACTCTTATGGGCATTCAGCAATGCTCAGAGCACCGTATCAGAAACCCTGGACTCCTCCGCGTCCATATCTGCAAGTTCAAGGTCGAAGACCTCAGAATCAACTTCAGAGCCAGCCTAGGCATCGCAACAATTTGGAAAGAAGGAACGCTCCTCTTCACCTAGTTCCCATGGCGTACAGTGAACTTTTGCCACATTTAATTCATAGTTCCTTGGTGGTTCCTAAGCTTCTTAAGTCGTTGCCAGAGCCGTACCCTCCAGAGTACAATCCTCATGAGCAATGTGGGTATCATGGTGGATCGATGGGGCATTCAACTGAAGATTTCAAAGCTTTTCAAGAAAAAGTACAACAGTTGATCGACAAGGGCTGCATATCCTTTCCAGAAGGAAGCTTTATTGTGCACGTCAACCTCTCGCCTGATTGAGTTCAAAGACTTCGAAGGAGCGTATCCTTTTTTCAGGGGCTTAGACAAGAAGATGTCATCAGAGCTGGTGATCATTGTATCCTTTTTTTCATTTGCATTGTAGTTTCTTCATGTTAGCAACTACTTGTCTTTTAAGCATTGTTATTTTGAATGGTAATTTTAATGTAGTGATCTTGCATTTTGAATCAATTATGTCGCATTCGCTCATTTTTCTTTACTTGCATTGAAAAAAAAACAAAAAAAACAAAAAAAACAAAATATATATATATATATATATATATATATATATATATATGTATCCATATACCTCCCATTTATTTCACTGTTGTTTAGCAGGTTTGATGGAGGATGATGATAACTGAATACCCATAACTGTTCAAGGTATGCTTTCAGGATAGAACCTGCTGATGATGTACAGGCATTGTTTCGATTCCCAAACACTGGAGATATAAGGGAGATAGACCCTCGCTACCCCCTTTGAGCCTTGAAGTAGGAGTTTCTTTTCTAAACAGAAAAACCCTGACATTTAACCCGGGGCAGGGTAGTTATCAGTTAATTTGACCGAGCGTTCAAATTTCCAAGGGAGTGAGCATCCGAGGATCCATTACCTTTATTCATTACACCTCAAGAGGTCAAGGGATGTGAAACCACAATGGTTACCCCTCGCCAATAAAGGAATGAGGCAGTCATTACCCTCTCAAACAATCAGGACAAACCAGTGTCACACGATTTGTTCAACAAAAATCAAAAGAAAAAAAGAGAAATAAAGCCCGCTAAGTCAAAAAAAAAGTGAAAACAGATGACTTAGGCAAAAGTTAGGGCATCCCGCTGGACTTCAAAATCGAAAAAAATTCAAAAAATAAAAGATTCAGTCCAGGCAAAAATTAGGGAGTAAAAAAATATCAGAAAGAAAAAGTTCCATTAGAACAAAATCGTGTGATTACAGACATAAATCCAGAGGGGTGACTGTTACTCCAAGAAACCTCATTGGTGCGTAAACCGTCAACGTCATTGGTTCCATAACCATTACAAAGCCCTTCCGAGAGGCAAGCGCTTAGGGAGAATTAGCTGAGCATAGGACTGGAGAACATCAAGGAGAATGGGTGGGCACAGATAAACTTTGAGCCATAAATCCTTCTTTCTAAAACCGTGAACCAGACCACGTCATAACCCTTGAAAGTCCTAAATTGAATCAGGTTCAATTCTGAAAGCATACTACGACAAGGTTGCGTAAACTGACTCCTAACGATTTGCTAACTCAGCACTACATTTGGACTAATCGTCCATTTGTCACACACTGTCACAACATTCAAATAAATAAAGTTTCAAAACTTGCATGCGCACTGCATTAAAATTACAATTTGCAAATGAACAGTTTTAATTGCAAGTCAGTCTGTGACATCAGGGGAGTTCCTACAAAGAGCAATCAGAGGAGAACTTGATCATTCAACAGTGATGGCCATAATTAAGAGCATCTTGTTAGATTATGAATCAGGGGCATGTTATCCACTCAATTCGTTGACCAAGGAATCAGTCAGTCTAATGCAAGTTCCCAAGCATCATTTGATTGAAGGGACATCCTTCAATAGCCAGTAGATCAGAGTTGAATCTACTCAAACAGGGGCAGGACACCCGAATTTTCTGCTGACCAAGGATATATATATTCTACCAATGCTCAGTCATAATGAGTCAAGTCGCTTCCATGCTCACACCGGGGCAGGACACTTCCAGAGATCACTAAGTGAAACTCTCCTCGAGAGAACATCCGAGTCCGCCATGCCAGGAATTGGATAGTCAATGACTGTCTATTCAGAGACTCATCAGACAAGGGCAAGTTTAGCTACACATAGAAAGTTATATCGGTGATTTCCGAGTTCAAGACGAGTATCGGGAAATCGTGCTACCCACCCTCGCCTTTGTCGCCCTTCTCAACCAGAAGCCTTTCCGCATAGGACATTTCTTCCCAGCCTTGGGAGCATTTCTAGCTTTCCATAAGCATTGCATAAGTCATTTGCATATGTTACTCATGTCGCATCTCTAGAGCATACGCATCATAGTTGCATTGAGCATACCCCCGTAACATCAATCTCACACCCCAGGGCCTCGTAACCCCAACTTCTCAACATTTTCAAAGTCCAGTTCTCGTCTGGAAAACCGTTCGAAGTCCAGTTCTCGTCGGGGAAACCCTGTCAAAGTCTAGTCCTCGTCTGGCAGACAAACCCAAAGTCCAGTTATCGTCTGGCAAACCAACTTCAAATACCAGTTTTCGTCTGGTCACCTTTTCATTTAACCTGTTGAACGCCAGTTCTCGTCTGGTAGTCATTCTTTTTCAGAGTCAATTCTCATTTGACAATGAACACCCAAGGAGTCAGTTCTCGTCTGACGACTTATTCTTTGCCCATCAGTTCTCGTCTGTTGGCCTACCTTTATAAACCAGTTCTCGTCTGGTATTCCACCTTTAAAGTCCAATTGCTTGGCAACCAAAAATAATTATACCAAAAAAAATATATCTATCAACCTGGCCTTACGCCCAATCATCCTTGTTTCATTTTCCTTAACACCATGAGCATGCGTCTACATCTTGCATCATTTGCATTGCATCTTCATACCGCATGGTTTCTGTTTTCTCTCTGGTGTGGGGCAAGAATTGTTACAAGACGCAATTTGGGGCAGTTATCTCAAGATCTGATGAATTTCTGCGAGATTTTGAAGACACTGGGGCAATTCTGAATGCCAGGTCTTCTGTAAAATCCTCTGAAGAAAATCTTTTTCATAGACAATGCAATCTGAGGAAATTTGAAGAGTAAAGGGATGCTTGTGCACTCTTGATAATCAGTATGCAACTGTTGTGCCCAGAAGCTTGAAGCACTGTGTTAATTCTCAGGGAATATCTGGTATTTATTTTACCAGCCGGGTGTTGGAAGTTTATTTCTTCCCCGAGCATATGGTTTTTCTTTCAGCCGACAAGGTTTCCTCATGAGGAGTTGATTATTAGTGTTCAGTCAAGGTCCAATTTTCATTGGCATACCTTTCCAACACAGTCGTCATGCTATACTTGGGGCATATTTTGGCTTATTTTGATTCTCCAGCAACGTCTCTCCTCAGTAGAATGTTGCCAAATATGTTTCTCAGTCAGGTTAGAAGGTTGACATTCCACCAGCTGAATTAGAATGGGTGACATCCCCAGTGGAACTTCAAGGCTAATTGAATTATTCTCATCCCCAAGCGGAGTTATCTTTCCACATTAAAGTATTCCCAACAGGAAGCTGAAGTCCTTATTTCCCCACAGAGCTTAGAATGTCAGAACTCGTTCCCAGCAAGAGTTTGACGAGGCATCTTTCCTAGCCAAGTCTGAAGATGATCTTTCCCCACAGAGTTCATATTTGATTTTCACTCCCGTCAGTGAAATATTCCCCAGCGAAGTTGCCATACTTTTGGGTCAATTTGATGATACAATCAGGTATTCATCACCCAGTCAGAGTCAGGTGTCCAGGCCTCTTGACTTGTCCTCCCCTGCAGAGTTGTAACTCTTGCAGCCAATCATGCATCTGTTTGTTGCTCGTCTACAATCTCCAGCACTCGTCTGTGCTCTTGCTTTGTTTGTTGCTCGTCTGTACCTTTCCAGCACTCGTCTGTGTGTTCATGCTTTATTGTTGCTCATCTGTATCTTTCAACACTCGTCTGTGTTATAACTATAGTATTGCTCGTTTGCTCTCCCCAGCAGTGGTCCATGATTACCTTGATATTGCTTGCCTGCAATTTCCAGCACTCGTCTGTGCTTGATATCTATTTGTGATTTGCCTATCCGCAATTTCCAACACTCGTCTTTGTTTGGTATCCAACATTTGTAGTTGCTCGTCTGCAATTCTCAACACTCATTTGTGTTATAATCTCTGCTGTTTGCTCGTCTGCAATTTCCAAACACTCGTCTGTGTTTGATATTTGATATCTGAGGTTGCTCGTCTGCATTCCCCAGCACTCGTATGTGTTTGAAATTTGATATCTGAGGTTGCTCGTCTGCATTCCCCAACACTCGTATGTGTTTGAAATTTGATATCTGAGGTTGCTCGTCTGCATTCCCCAGCACTCGTCTGTGTGTTACCTGTTTGAAGCCCGTCTACTTTGTTTGGATACTCGTCTGTATCGTCCCCAACACTTGTCTGTGTGTTATCTATTTGAAGCTCGTCTGCTTTGTTTGGATACTCGTCTGTATCATTCCCAACACTCGTCTGTGCTAGCTTATATCTAAATATGTGAGGATTTACTGATTATCCTGGTACCCTTCTGTATTGCTACTTCAAATGCTCGTCTGTGTTTGAATTTCTGGTATTCGTCTATATCAGCTGCTGATACTCGTCTGTATCATTTCCTGAAGCGCTCGTCTGTGTTTCTTAGATCATTGTCTGATACTTGTCTGTATCATTGACTTATGACACTCGTTTGTGTTACCTTGATGATCATCCAATACTTGTCTGTATTGAAGTGGTATATCCGAAGGAGGCTCATCTGTCTCAAGTATCACTTATTGTTGTTGCACCTGGTGTAACAGGTTTGCTCAAAGAAGACTCGTCTGTCTTGTACCATATATCCACGGATAATATATGAAGAAGGTTCGTCTACCTTGATTATGCATGTCTATCCCACAGACTTTAATGCATTCCGGTCCTGGCGTAACAGGTATATCCGAAGGAGATTCGTCTGTCTCAAGTTATACGTCTTGCAAAGTGTTTGAGGACTCGTATGTCCAGTTCCTGGCGTAACAGGATTGTTCGAAGAAGACTCGTCTGTCAATGTACTCTTATTCCAGATAGAAGTTTTTACTTGGAAGAAGCTTGTCTGATTTTCCTCCCCTGCAGCCACCAAAGCGTCATTTGGTTGGGTTTATTTCCCATTTCTGCATTCTCCTGCAGAGTGCAAATTTTCAGGGTCTTTTGGTATTCAATCACTATTTATCTCGAACGTCTAATAGCCTTTGCTCTCATCCTTTTCAGTTTAACAGTTGATTGAATAGGGGCAGCTGTAATACCCTAAATTTTCCCTCTGGTTTTTCTGTCTTTGTCAGCTTTTTCGTTTTGCATTCATACGCATTTTGCATACCATTTGCATAAGCTCCTAAGACATGGGATCATGGTCATATGAGGATTAGGGTTTCACATCTTTATTTACGGATTATCAGAGAATTCAAGGTCTTGGCTATGCCGCCTCATTGGCATCATTCTCTTATTGTTCCTGTCACTAAATCAGGGTTTATTTTCCTGATTTAGCGGTATTCAAGGATTTCACGTCTGAAAGTACTATTTGCTATGCATCTGGGCCGTCATCAGTTCAGTGGTTGATTTCTCAAACAGTGCATGTTCAGGGGCAAGTTGTGTGGTGGAATTCATCAGATTATCAACTTGTGATTCATAAGAAGTTTTGGTCCAAATTGTCTATTTATCTGCTCATTATGTTCAGTTGTGAATTTATTTTCCCAAGAAAACGATTCAGACAAATTTGAAGTGATTCAGGGTTCATTTAATCGCAGACCCAGAGGATGATTGATTTTAGATGGTTTGTTTCAGTCACAAATTGTGTTGGCCGTGTTTATTCTTCTCAACCAGTGATTTTTGTGGAAGCAGTGCAAGTTTGTTTTAGAGTTGGAAAATCGATATTTCATGGTTGTGTTCGTGTTGTTGGTAATCGTTCCAATTTCATTTATCCAGACTAAACCATTTGTCAATATCCATTTTATGGTTCATTCCATTTTCTATTTTTCAATTCATATCCAGATCATACTCATTTATCCATCCATTGTCCAAATTTCATTATTAAATCCCTATATATTTTTTCATAATCCAATTTTATTATCCCAATCCATGAATATTTTTCATAAAACCATTTATCCATTGTCCAATTATAATTTTAATCCATGTCCAAATTCTAGTATCACTCCTGCCCTTTATTTTATTTCAAAAGTTCCCTTCATCCTCATTTACAAATTCAAGCCCAAGCCATTAGCAAATATTATCTATATTCTACTTATGAAGCCATTTATATTTTTATTATAATAAAGAACCATAGACATTCCATGCCACTTCTTCAGCTTATCCTTGCACAACTTTCTTTTATTTTTTTCTTTTTTTTGTTGTCACATGCACCCATTTAATTTCACTCACATACTATGGACCCACACAAGATTATTACATCAATTCGTTTGTTATCTTGTACATACTACACACCACAATATTAACAGCCAGCTATCATGTTTTCTTTCGGATAATTCACGCGATCCGCACATGTACAACATATAACAGAACAATTTCACACACCACTCCATGCAACCATACGCCATACCACCAAACGCGTTAACTCAATATCACACAAAACATTCACATAACACTCTCCCCTCACATAATTTCAACATTCATTTTTTCCTCACTACACACTCTCACTATAACAAATACACGCAAAATGCATCACTCACACGCACACTCATTCTGATTCTCAACGGAAATGTTTTCTAATATTTCCTCACTTTCAACACCACAAAACCAGGACCTGTATTTTCTTCTTCCAAAAAACCGCATCACCCTTCTCCATTGCCTCACCACCATCGCACCTCTTTAAAATAACCCTTCATCAATATTCTCAGTTAAACCCCAAACCAACAACAACCACCTCATAACTTCTCAAGACCCTTCAACATCACTACCCCACCGCCACCATATTCTTCACTCTAATCAACAACAACAAACCAACGGCCTTCACCAAAATCAAACAACAATTGAACATCACAACCACAACACAGACAAAACAAAGCAGAAAAGAAGAAGAAGAGTGAGAGCAAGATTAAGAGGATTTTGAAGAAACGGGACGAATCTGGTCACTCACCATCATCTATTTTTATCGCGATTTCGAGTGAGAAGAAGACAGAATCTGAGGCATGGACCGAGACCGGTGATTTGTACGGCGGATGAGGAGACGAATCCGTGAGACTCAACGGCCAGCAACGTCGCGACTATGGTGTTGCTTCCGGCGGAGATTTTGTTCCATAGTGACGCAACGCGATGAAGAGGGAGTTTGTTTCTGTTTTGACGCCAAAACTTTGAGAATCGGCCAAGGTAGGGGTTGGCGGTGTGCGTCGCTTTGTGGGAGGAAGGGTCGAAGTGTTGCGTTTTGATAAGAGGGTCGTTGCTTTGAGTTGGTGTTGTTGACTGCTTGTTTTAGTTTTATAACATTTTCTGATTCTTATTCATGCTGTTTCATTTTATTATTTCTTTCTTTTTTTTGGATTTACTTTGGGTGGTTTGTTTTGTTGGACTCACAGCATGAGGTGTTGATCAAACCCACTGAATGTTCCTACTTAGCCCCGTATGTAGCGCTTGCAGTCCTCTCCTTGTTGACCTTGCTTCAAGTTGTTGGGTTGTTGTTGGGCTAAGCCCAATGTCTTGCTTCCTGCACCCTTGAATCTAACGGCCTACCCCTATATTTTATTATCATTTTATTTTCATTTCTATTCCTTTATCTTGTTAATTAATTATTTATTATCAGTTAATATTTGTTTATTCTTAGTTGCTAATTAGAATTTTATGTTAATTGGAACTTTATTTAATTTTCGTTGTTTTTTTTTAGTTGATGTGTTATTTGGAGTATTATTTTCTATTTTTATTTTTACTTTTTTAGAGGTCTTAGAACTTTAGCTTTATGTCACTAGAACTTTTTATATAGTTATTTAGCTTTGTTATATAATTTCAATACGGTTTAGATTTTAATTTCTCCCGATTTATCTTGGTTCAATTAAATAGAATTTTATTTGATTTTTGTTCTAGTTTTACTTAATATTTTGTAGGTTCAATGTTCAATGTCGATGATTGAGGATGTAGCATGGTGATGGCCTTGTGATTATTTTATTTTTCATAATCTGGTTGCAAGTTGCACTAGGGCTTTGATTTTGCGTGGACTATGTCTTATGGATGCTGGAAGCTTACTTAACATTTGACTGATACCCTGATAATTGACAATCTTGTTTAGCTGTTGGATCCGCTTTGGATTCGATGCTTCTTCTCGATTTCTCTTGCGCTTATTGAAGAGGCAACGGACCTTCTCCGTTAGGTACCACTGAGGCCCGCTTTTACCTTATTGCATGTTGTTGCATCTGGAAGTCCTACTGGTGTAGGCTCTGCTTGTGCATTGTTCAATTGCTTCATTTCGCATTCTCATCTCTCCTTATCCTATTTCTAATTCTTCTTCTTCTTCTTATCCCTCATCTTCTCTATCTCTTTCTTAACTTGAGGTGTGCTTAGGACACCACAGTTCTTCTCCTTTCTCTTCTTCTTCTTCTTCTTCTTTAGGATAGTAAGCCTCACTAACCTTAGGATATCCGAGCATGTGAATATTAGGATAAGACTTTTCCCAATAGATTTTACCTTTGTGATCCTTTGGCTTCTTTTCTCTTCTCATCTCAAAATCTTAAAGAAAACATCTTAATAAGGTTTGAAGTGATGCCTTGAGCAATAGCCTTATCCCATGAGGTATGCTTGTAGTCTTCCCATCTTGGGATAGTACAAGTTTACTTTGTGATGTACAAGTCTGATCAAGGTATCTTCTTCACAAAGAAAAGCATAAAAAATACTTCTTCACTGTAAATACCAAAAACACTTAATAATTCAACAAGTTAGTGAGCTTAGGCCCTAATCTTTGGGTTCAAGTTTTGGGGATCTTCTCCTTACTTGAGTGTGCTTGTTCTATTATTCCATCTTGGAATGTAGTGACAAGTGCACATTCCATGGAAAAGAGCTTGAGTTCACTTCCTTGTGACACACTCATAAAAGCTTCATAAAAAACACAAACAAGCAATAAGCGTCTTTCCTTCGGGAATTCTTTTCTCATCTCCTTCGCTCCGTACACGAACTTGCTACTTCTTGTCACTTTGCAAGACGGTTACGCACTCGTCGTCTGGGTCTGCAACACCTGAGCATTGGCATAGGCAGTTTAAGCCTTAATTCACAAGCAATTTCCTTGTTACCCCAAGTTAGGGGAACTACGACGTCTCTGATCCTCATTATCCTGATGAGGTACGTAGGCAGCGGGGTAGGGCCCGTTCGAGCACAATCTTTATTTTTCCTACATTTTTCTCTTTGATTTCTTATCCAGTTCCTTTCTCAGTTTCTTTTCCAGTTCATTTTCTTTTAGAAGCAGCTTTCATACCCTCACCCTTTGAAACAGTTTTCTTTTGCAAGCGTGGATCCCGTCGGGTACGGCGGACGATCTGGGTGCTAATACCTTCCCAGGTCGTAACCGACTCCCGAACTCAGTATCTTTGGTTCGTAGGACCTGTTTCCTTCCTCTTCTTTCTTCTGGTTTGTGCAGCATTACCATTCCCTTTCTTTTGGGATAAAAATGCCTGGCTGGCGACTCTATTCTTTTTCCGCGCCACTTTCGCGTTTGTACCAGGATGGAAATCCGGGGAGCGACACTCGTCTTTCTAGGTTTTTCTATCCAAAGTAACAGTTCAGCTTGGAAGGATCTCATCTGCTTTCTCCCAACTTTGGTCACCAAATCGTCATTTGGATGGGTTTATTTCCCATTGCTTGCATTCTCCATCAGAGTGCAAATTTCAGGTTTTCTTGGTATTCAACCACAGTTCATCTTGAGCGGTCGATAGACCGTGCTACCGTCCTTTTCAAATGAACAGTTGCTTGAATAGGGGCAGCTGTAACACCCCAAATTTGCCCTCTTCTTTTTTAAGCATCATCATCATATCATAATTAGCATAAGCATATCATATCTTTGGCATCTTTGCATGGAAAAGTAAAGCATAACATTCTCATGTTCCAGCATTAGGCATATGACCAACTATTGGTGGATTTGACGCATTACAAGCTATAGCAAGAGGCCCAGTGGACTTGTCCAAGTCCCTTGAATAGTCTACATGACACTCACAAGTTCAAGATTCTTTGCAAAAGCCCAGGAGGTTGGGAGATCATCAGGGAATCCAAGCTAGGGCAAGCTTCTACACAATGGTTCCCAAATTAGGGTTTCACTTTCAAGCATGAATCCTTTTTACTTTGGAAATTTCATGTGGTCAAAGTCTTTCATATGATAAGAGGATCCTAGGGATGAAATTTGGTGAGAAAATTCCTTGTGGAAGGCAGTTATTTCATCAGTTGCTTGCATAAGAAGAAATTGGTCAACTGTGCATTCTAAAATTAAACTGTGAGAATTCAAGGGGTCCAACCCCATTTTTGAAGTCAAGGGATGTCCTTAGGACCTTAGAAGATATTTGGTAAAGTCAGGGATCAAGAATCAAGGGGTTTTGAGGAAGTTTCCATTTTTGGCATATGGTTTGTTATGAAACTTTCCATTTTTGGCAACTTTTGCCCTAATTTTCAAAGTCTTCTTTCATGGTTAAAAAGATCTCAAATGAATTTCCAATAAACATGAAAGTTGTAGGGTAGGTTCTCCCATTTTCAGAAAGTACAAGTACATTTCCATAGCCCTCTTGGATCAAAAGATGTGGCCTTCGAAAGTTCACTTGTTTTTTAGGGTTTACCTTAAAATTCAAGTTTCCACCAAGAGCAAAAATCATGTAGCTCAATTCCAAGTTGTTTTATGTGCAAAGTAAGGTCACTATACCATTATTCATGACATGAGACACATTTGGCTCAAAAAAGAACTTCAAATTCGTGCATGGGAAGGGATGCATTTCATAAAATGTAAAAATGCATGAACATTCAAAAAGCATGATGTAAGCATCCAAGGGCCAGGATAAGTTCACTTATGAATCAAGGTGTCGCTCCCAGGATTTCTGTCCTGGTACAAACGCAAAAGTGGCGCGGAAAAGAATAGAGTCGCCAGCCATGCATTTTTATCCCGAAGGAAATGGAATGGTAATGCTGCACAAACCAGAAGAAAAGAAAGGAAGGACACGGGTCCTACGAACCAAAGAGACTGAGTTCGGGAGTCGGTTACGACCTGGGATGGTATTAGCACCCCAGATCGTCCGCCGTACCCGACGGGATCCACGCTTGCAAAGAAATCTGTTTCAAAGGGTGAAGAAATGAAAGTTGCTGCGAAGAAAAGGAACTGAACTGGATAAAAGAAAAGAAAAGGGAACTGAAAAAGAAATGAAAAGGAAAAATGTAGGGAAAATAAAGATTGTGCTCGAACGGACCCTACCCCACTTCCTACGTACAGTCTCCGTAGTTCTCCTAACTATGGGTGTCGCTCCCACCAAATGACACAGGGCCAGAAGAGGTACAGACGCGAACGGTCGGCGAAAGAGAGAACATGAAGATGAACTGAAAAGAGTCGCCAGCTAGGCATTTTTATCCCGAAGGAAAGGTAATGCTGCATAAACCTGGAAACATATGGATAAGACGGTCACGTACTAGAGAAATTGAGAAAGGGGGTTGGTTACAACCTGGGAAGGTATTAGCACCCAGATTGTCCGTTGTACTCGATGGGATCCACGCTTGAAAGTTTGTTCTTAAAGGGGTAGTGTCAGTGTTATTTTGTGTGCAAAAGATGGAAAAGAATGCAAGTGTCAGTGTAAAATAAATGTGAAGTGAAGAAGTGTTAGTGCAGAGAAAGAATATGAAGCTCAAGACTATGAGACTTAAAGAATAATGCTGGAAGAGGGGGAATATACAGAGACTTTTGTTCGATAACTGTTAAGTTATGCCTACGTATCCTCTCGTGCAATGAGGAAGTCAGAACACCGTAGTTCGACTCAAAGAGACTGAAAGATAAATTAACTGGTGAACTGCTTGCTTGTCTATGCTCAAGTGTATGACCTGTCTGGCTCAGGTGCAAACTGTCTTGCATTAGACGGAAGAAGCGAGTTCTCGTTTGTGAGTGAAGATGATGAGCAAAGAATCCTGGAGGAGACGATTATTGTTTGTTTTTTGTGTTTTCAATCTTTTATTGGTTTTTGTGGTTTGTCATAAGGAAATGAGCTTAAGCCTAAACCAAGGGTTAGTAAACTCATCACATCCTCCCTCTGATTAGGGGTAATGAGAATACCTAAAGCATGAAGTAAACACTTCACACTTAATCACCATGATGTAGGATTAAGATTATTAACCTACTTGCAATTACTTAGATGTTTTTTTGGAGATTTTTTTTAGTGTTAAGTAATGAGTTTAAGCCATAATCCAAGATTTAATGGACTTATTACACCATCCTAATAGAAGGATAATAGATGAGAACATTTAAGCTGAGAAAGGCTCCTCAACTTAATCCATGATTAGGCATTAACCTCATGACAAAACAAAACCTTTATTAAATGGGTTTTAGTTAATGGTAAGATTAAGAAGTGGATTTTATGGTTTGCAAGACAACTTGAGGGGAACTTGTCCATTAACACTAGGGTTAGTCCTTCTTAACCAATTAAGGAAGAATTAGAACCCTAATGCAAAGCCCAAGTTACAAGCTTGATGTCTTAGTGATTATTAGATGAATTAATTAAAGGATTTAAACACATCAAGGGTTTAACACTTAGGATTAAAGTTATACACTCCATCCTAATAGAAGGATACAGGCATAACCCTAATCACAAAGCCTTAAAACCTTTACGGTTTAGTCCTTGATTAAGAGATGAGAGGAGAAGACACAAAGATGACACAAAGGTAAATCTAATGGGGGGACTAATCAAACCCTAATTGTTATCATGCTTGGGTAATCCTAGGGTTTATGAGGCTTGCAAGAGATCTTCAAGGAAAAGCCACCCTGGAAGAAGCAGGATGAAGGAAAAGAAGTAGAAATAAGCAAGTCAACTTACTTCACTTAAGAAGATAAGTTGCTTGAAGAAAGAAAGTGAGGAGGGAACATGAATGAGCAACTCACTCTAATACAAAAGTAAAATGAAGCAAAGAATGCATAAAAGAGATGAGAAGAGATTATGAGAAGTGAAGGCAAATTCACTTCCCAAACACTTACCACCTGAAAAGTTAGCAAAAGGAAATGAAATGAAATGAAAATAAGATGAAATGCAAAGGTGGAAACCAAAAACAGAAGCATGTTTATGATGCCAATGATGCAAAGAGATGATGTAAATGTATGTCATGAGATGAAGATGATCATACAAAGGATGGGAATGCAAATGAAGCATACAAGAGGCATGAAAGTTTATGAATGCATATGGAATGAAATGAAAGCAAAACATGGAAAATGGGTAATGCAATGATCAAACATGATTTCAATATGTCCTTAGATGTCTTATATGTCACGTGGATGCAAAAAATGTCATGGCAAGTTCATGTATGCAAGCTTATACAAGATGGATGCAAATGAGGATACAAATTAGGGTTTATGTACAACATGAGATGCAAAATCCAAAATCAGAAGCAAAGCATGAGATAAAAAATTGAAAATGGGATCAAAGAGACCCTAAACCTATACAAGTTCACTACCCAAAGGGGAAGGTCAGAAGCTAAACCCTAAAGGACTTATGATTTTTCTAAGTTTCTAAGGTTTTAAGGGTGATCCTAAAGGGAAAATGCCAAACAAATTAAAAATGCATCATAAAAATGAAACAAAAATTTTTTTGGATGCTTGAAAGTATGCTTGACACAATGCAAAAAGAATCATTCACAAACTCATCTTGGATCACAAGTTATGAATTTTTGAAGTTAGGGTTAAAATATTCAAATTAAAGAACCCTAATTCAAATGAAAATTGTCAAAGCATGATCAAAACCAAAAAGAAATTTGTGTTGTGAGTTTGTAAATGTTTTAAAATGTTCTCTGAATTTTTTTGGGATTTTTAAATACCTAAATGAATTTTTAATTAATTAATCTTCATTAATCAATTAAAATAAGTATTTAAATTATTTTTAAAATGTTTTTAAAATGCAAAAAATAAAATAAAAATTGTTTTTATGTCAAGAAAATTAATTAAAGTCAGCATGCAAAAAATAAATATTTTTGAGATTTTCTAGCTATTTTAAAATAAATATGCAAAACAAATAAGAAAAATATGAATTAAAATTGGATTTAATAGAAAGTCAACAGATCAAAGGGACAGCATTTAAATTAAACGCGCGGGAGCTGACTTGCGCGCATCTGGACGGCTGAGGTTTAAACTACGAATTTGAATTTCACTAATCTTAATTAACCTAATTAACCATGATTAGGGCACAAATCATGAAATCTGGGACGTTGGTTGCACACGGGAAAAAAGATCCAAGGGCTCTCATTCAAACTGGCCTAAACCCTAACCTAATCTAATCACCTTCAGATGACCGGAACAGTGGTTCCGGTCATATTCTCCGGCGAGTTCAAAATGATAACTTCTTCCCTAGGCAATTTTAAACCCTCTAAAACTCTAGATCACATCTTCTAATCATCCTAAGCAAGAATCAAGCACAAAAACTCATTTATATTTCAACATAAACAAGAATCGAATCAAACAAGTTTTATTTCAAACTTTCAGAGACACAGTTCAGGCTCAAAACTCAATCATTTTCAAAACCAACAAGCACAACATGATCAGTGAAGCATAAGCAACATTTCTATGGCATAAAAAACAATTTCTGGAAAAAATGTTCTTGGTGATACCTGAACTGGAGCTTTCACCTTTGGAGCTTTCTGACTAGTTCTTTGCTTCAAATCACCCCCAATAATCCTCCTGAAGTGTTTTCAAAGCTTGGTTGGAGTTTATATGGCCTCTATTTGAAAGTAATGAAGCTCAGATCAAGCGAGGTGGAAATCGTGTTTTTGATGTGGCTGTTTTTAGGGCAAGATGAAGGGTGGGAAATGATCAGAGGTTCATGGTGAATTGTTTTATAAAGTTTGTTTGAAGGTTTGTGGCTTGAGTGCTGAGTTTCGAAGAGAAATGAATAAGAGGGAGTTTTTGTGTATGCTGAGTTGTGGGAGGATTCAACTTGTGTTGTTGTGTGTGTTGAGTTGCTTTTGGTCCATGTATCAATCCTTGATAGGTCGGAGAGTTGTTGTGGAATAGTTTGATTGTTATGGCTCAAATTGCATAAAGTCAAGGAAGTTGTCCTTTGAGGTATGGGCTCATGGCAGGATGGTTGTGAGGTATGGCTTGAGTCAGCTGGCTTTAGGGAGGTCCATGGAAGCTGATTTGAAGAGCTGGCACAAGTGGATGTCAAGATTTGGGGCATTTTGCAATTTGTGAAGGTTTTGGCCCCTTTTAAAATACTTGATGATCAAGGTATGAAAGTGAGGGATTCTTTGGGAAATTCTGAATTATAGGTCATGTATCATGTTTGTGTAATGGTTAGAAGTCAATTAGAGGTCACATTTTGCCTTGGTATGAGTTTTTGCAAGTTTCCCTCTTTGGTACATAAGTGAAATTTAGTGATTTTTCCCAACTTTGCAAAGCCATAACTTGAGTTCTATGATGAATTAGATCAAGTTCTTGTACTTTTTGAAAAGGGAATGATCCAATCTAAAACTTTCATGACCAAGAATTTTTCATTTGAAGCATTTTTGAATCAAAAAGAGGAGGTTGAAAAACTTTCCCAAAATGGCAAGTTTGCATTACAAGTCACTTTCCCAAAATGGCAACTTTGCAAATGGCTTGAAATTCTTCAATTTTGTGAACTTATAACTTCTTCTAAGATCAAATAAATATCATATACACCCAAAATGATGGAGAAGACCCTTTGGTTGGATGATTGGGGGCCTCAGATACCCTGATTTTGCACTGACTTGCTCAAGAAGTCATATATTGATCATATGCCTTCCCCATTGAATTTCTTCATGAAAATTGGTATGTAGGATCCTTATAAGATATAGAGACCAATAGAAACAAGAATGACCAAAAAATTTGGGGTTATGGCCTCTGAAACCAAAACCCTAATTTTAGGTCATCTGTGCAGTTAAACCTGGCTCTGCTTCCATGCCTTCCTTAGTTCTTGTGATTTTCTGACTTTCTTGATCTTGGGAGGATATAATATGATGCTTGAACATACATTGACCCTCTTGAGAAGATTTAAAACCTTTGGAGTGGCTCAGATGACCCTTGGATTGCTCAGATCACCAATCCTAGATGTAGATGAATTTGAACCAATGCAGTGAAACAAAAATGCAATATGAGATGATATGATTGAACTTATGCAAATGAAAAGATCACAAGCCATGGTGTGAACTTAGTGAGGACAAATTTGGGGTGTTTACAGCTTCCCCTATTCAAACATAAGTTAGCTGTGCAGAATGTAAGTGCCTAGCTTGACAGGCAAACAAGATAACTTGTGGTTGAATACCAAAGACAATCCAAAATTTTCACCCACTGAGGAGAAGAAGAAAAGGGATATAGATTGTAAAAGGAAGTAAAGTATAATTATAAAGTGCGGGCGACGGAGGACGACTGCTGGGGAAATAAAGAATTTATGATGGGGACGGCAATCAAATACAATAACAAAATTCTCTGGGGATTAAAGGTTAAGTCAATGATGGGGACGGCCATCAGGTTTGAAGCATCAATGCAATAAATGATGAGGTATGGTCATTAAAGGTGAAAGACGATCACCTAGAAGGGGACGACTGCTTTGTTGGGGATAAGGATGAGGGACGGTCATCTAAGGTGAAGGACGATCACCTGGCAGGGTACGGCTGCCAAAAATCTCACGACATAAGACGAATGTCGGATAAAAAGAGTCGACGATGGGGACGACCATCGAATAAGCATGATGAAGGATGATCATCAAGAGGTGAAGGACGATCACCTAGTAGGCTACGGCTGCTCTCGGGGTTTATCATGACATAGGACGAGTGTCAGATAACAAGATCAATGATGGGGACGACCATCGGATAAAAAAATGATGAAGGACGATCATCAAGAGGCGAAGGACGATCACCTAGCAGGGGACGGCTGCTAAAATATCACGACATAAGACGAATGTCGGATAAAAAGGTTCCAATAATGGAGACTCCACTGGGGGAAAGGATGAGGGATGGTCATCCAAAGGTGAAGGACGATCACCTGGCAGGGTACAGCTGCCGAAAGTATCATGACATAGGACGAATGTCAGATAGAAGAAAAGTAATTCTACTGGGGAATGGTAAACACGGACGAGTGCCTACATTCAAGAAATGAAAGGTATAAGTGTTTGACACTGTGTATAGATTAAAGATGCGGACGAGCATCCTTAAGACTACGATACAGACGAGTATCGGTAGAAACAACTACTGACGCATGTTCAGAGATGATGATACGAACGAGTATCAACTGGTTAGCAAAGAACACGGACGAGTGTTGAATCTGGGAAAAGATAAGTGGTGTATACAAGATACGAACGAGTATCTGTATGAGTAAAAAAAGAGTAAGCATGAGCGAGACACATACGAGTGTTCGATATGTTGGGGAGAGTATGATACATACGAGTATCATAAAAGGAAGCGCATAAGTTATGAACTTATGAATGAAAAAGATATTCTGACACTCTGTGGGGGATAAGATGACACGGGCGGGTGTCAGAATAAGTGTGCTATAAACAAGTGTTTGGTTTTCCATAAGTGTTTCGGTAATCATGATGGGGATGGTGACACGGACGAGTGTCCAAAGAGTGTATAGATATATGTTTGTGGTTTATATCTGCAGGGGAGTGATATGATACAGACGAGTGTCGAAAAAAGTATATATGTGTATTAGTGAGTGTAAAGGGGATGCTTTGGCTTTCTGATGTGACTGTGGGTCTTTGTATATATATACATTGCTGATGGAATGTTGGTATATACAGGTGCTTGATTCAAAAACATGACTTGTGATTATGTAATATGTTTGACTTTTTCCGTAATGCTCCGTATTAGACGGAATACTACGCTCTGGGGAAAATATGATGCGAATGCTATGATTATGCAAAGATACCGATCCGAGATTCGGATCCCATTGTTGTGAAGATCTCTGATTGATCTTGTTCTGAAAAAACATCCCAGCTAGGGATGAGATCATTGGTAGATCTAATATATACGATTCTGCTTGGGGAAAATAGGTCACTGATAAAACTATCCTTGGTGATGGGGAGCCCAGCTGGGGTCTGCGGAAGTTTTCGTCACTCTGTTGTGCGATCTTCAGACATTGCTCTCCTGGATAGAGGCTGGAACTCTGCGGGGAGATAGTTCCTTGTCTAGCACTTGGCTGGGGAGGAATGACCACTGAACGACCTTCCTAATGATTTCTGTAGAGGATTCTGCTGAGGATGGTGTACTTAGCTGGGAAAAGGGGCCCTTCTGATGCTGTTCTGATTGGGGAGGAGCTTTCATGCCCCATGTTGCGCTTTGAATACCTGTAATCCTGTTATGACAAAGAAACGTACATGTAACCCGAGGTATTTCTTACTGGATTCCATCATGGGAATTTAGACACTCCCGGGAGCAAATATATTTCCTGTAAGCATATAATTTAGAAAAAAACGCATCTGCATTTATGTAATCAATATTTTAAGGACATCGGACATTTTTGCAAATGAAAATAAAATGTACAAGACGAAATGTGATTGAAAATCTGATTTTATTCATTTGCGTGCCCTAAATTGGCAAGTACAGTCAGAGAAACAGATCCCCTGAAATGAGGAGATTATTACAAATTGAGAAAAAAAAGGTGTTGGCAACGTTGATGACACTTCAGTGTGCTTCCCTATGCTACGACTCGTATAACTTTTGACGTTCTTCTTATCTTGCTTTCTTGCAGAAGGCTAATCTTGACCGATGCTTGAACCTTTCGAAGCTTGCCATGTTGCAAGTGATACAGACGAATTCAGAATGCAGTTGTTCGCTTATTCCCTTTTTTTTGCGTGGATCACCCTCTTTGGTTTTCAATCCACTGGGATACCCATTTTTGCCTGAGCTGTCCAATGCGGCTTTTCAACTCAGCGGGTGTACATTTTTTTTTTCCCTTATTTTTTCCCGAGTCTTTTATTTTGTTTTTGACTCGCCGGGATGCCCTATTTTTGCCTGGACTTACATTCTGTTTTTATGTCCTGCAGGTCATTTTATGCGAAGTATTTTTTAACTGCATCTGAATTCATAGGGGACAGGAAATCTTCACCATCCATAGTGCTGAGCATCAGTGCTCCATCGGAGAAAACTTTCTTCACTATGAACGGACCGTCGTAATTCGAAGTCCACTTGCCCCTGTGGTCTGTATGAGGAGGGAGGAGTCTTTTCAGCACAAGATCTCCTACTTGGTATTCCCGACGCCTGATTTTCTGATCGAAGGCTTTCTTCATTATTTTCTGATATAACTGCCCATGACAAATTGCAGCTAATCGCTTCTCTTCGATCAGACTCAGCTGTTCGTACCGGGATCGGACCCATTCTGCTTCATTCGGCTTAACATCCATTAGTACCCGCAAGGAGGGTAATTCAACTTCAACAGGTAGGACTGCCTCCATACCATACACTAGCTGATACGGTGTTGCCCCAGTGGATGTTCTGATTGAGGTACGGTACCCATGCAAGGCAAATGGTAGCATCTCATGCCAGTCTTTGTATGTGACCACCATCTTCTGCACAATCTTCTTGATATTCTTGTTAGCTGCCTCAACAGCGCCATTCATCTTTGGCCTGTAAGGAGAAGAATTGTGGTGTTGGATCTTGAAGTCCCGGCACAGCTCTGCCATCATTTTGTTGTTTAAGTTGGAACCATTATCAGTAATGATTCGCTCGGGCACTCCATACCGACAAATGATGTCTCTCTTCAGGAATCGGGCTACCAATTTCCTCGTGACGTTTGCATATGAAGCTGCTTCAACCCACTTGGTAAAATAGTCAATGGCTACCAGGATGAATCTGTGGCCATTTGAAGCAGTCGGTTCAATCTTGCCAATCATATCAATTCCCCACATGGCAAAGGGCCATGGTGAAGACATCACATTTAAAGGATTCGGAGGCACATGCACTTTATCTGCATAAATCTGGCATTTATGACAATTTCTGGCATAAGCACAACAGTCTGCATCCATCGTGATCCAGTAGTAACCTGATCTTAGCAACTTTTTAGCCATTGCGTGCCCCCCAGCATAGGTACCAAAAGATCCTTCGTGCACCTCGTGCATCAACAAGTCTGCCTCTGCCTTATCAACACATCTGAGAAGTATCATATCAAAGTTTCTTTTGTACAACGAACCACCAGCATTCAAGAAGAAATTACCAGCTAGCCTTCTTAGTGTCTTCTTATCATTGGAAGATGCCTCAGGTGGGTATGTTTGATCCTCCAAGAAGCATTTGATGTCATAGAACCAAGGCTTATCATCTTTGGAAAGGTCTGCTGAGAATACATATGCCGTTCTGTCAAGTCTGGATACTGAAATCCGAGGCACAAAGTTGGCAGCTTGAACTTTGATCATGGATGAAATGGTAGCCAGAGCATCTGCAAACTAGTTTTCATCTCTAGGGATATACTCAACACCACGACCATTCATATTAACATCCCCATCAAACATCATAGTCCATTCTTCTTCTGGGTCAGGCCCTTCAGTGTGAATAGGCTCTTCATAATCTTTTGCTTTTATGAACATGATGTCTTCATCAGGGAAGTCAAATCTCATTGGATGGTAATCATCAATGGGTTGCTCAGCAAGATAATCAGACAATACACTGCCTTTGATGGCTTTCTGAGATGTGTACTGAATGTCGTATTCTGTGAGAATCATTTGCCATCTTGCAACCCGTCCAGTAAGTGCTAGCTTCTCAAAAATATACTTGACTGGATCCATCTTTGAGATCAATAAGGTAGTGTGGGTCAACATATACTGCCTTAGTCGGTGAGTAGCCCACGCTAAAGCATAACAAGTTTTCTCGAGTAGTGAATAACGTTGTTCACAGTCGGTAAACTTTTTGCTTAGGTAGTAAATTGCATACTCTTTTCGACCAGACTCGTCATGCTGGCCCAGCACACACCCCATTGATTCTTCTAATACTGTCAAGTACATTATTAGAGGTCTTCCTTCAACTGGAGGCATAAGGATCGGAGGCTCTTGTAAGTATTCCTTGATTTTGTCAAAAGCCCTTTGGCAATCTTCATTCCACCTGACCATTTGTTCTTTCCTTAACAACTTGAACAAGGGCTCACAGGTTACTGTTAGGTGAGATATGAACCGTGAAATGTAGTTCAATCTACCCAGGAACCCCCGTACTTCTTTTTCAGTCCTCGGTGCAGGCATTCTTGAATGGCTTTAACTTTATCAGGGTCAACTTCAATCCCTTTCTCACTTATAATAAATCCCAGCAGCTTACCGGATCGCACCCCGAATGTGAACTTGTTGGGGTTTAACTTCAACTGGTACTTCCTCAAACGCTTGAACAGTTTCAACAGATTCACCAGGTGATCTTCTTCAGTGAGGGACTTGGCAATCATGTCATCCACATAACATTCAATTTCTTTGTGGATCATGTCATGGAATAATGGCACCATAGCCCGTTGATAAGTGGCACCACCATTCTTCAGTCCGAATGACATTACCTTATAACAGAATGTGCCCCAGGGTGTGATGAAAGTTGTCTTCTCCATGTCTTCAGGTGACATCTTGATCTGATTATATCCTGAAAATCCATCCATAAAGGAGAACACCGAGAATTGAGTCTTATTGTCGACCAATACATCAATGTGAGGTAATGGGAAGTCATCTTTCGGGCTGGCTCTGTTCAGATCCCGGTAATCCACATACATCCTCACTTTTCCATCTTTCTTAGGCACAGGTACAATGTTAGCAACCCACGGCGGGTAACTAGTTACAGCAAGGAAACTGGCGTCCCACTGTTTTTGTACCTCTTCTTTTATCTTCTTTGCCATATCCAGGCGAGTACGGCGCAACTTCTGTTTTACTGGAGGACAATCTTCTTTTAGAGGCAGCTTGTGCATAATAATGTCGGTATCCAGACCTAGCATATCCTGATAAGACCAAGCAAAAACATCCACATACTGCCGAAGCATGTCAATAAGTTGCTCTTTCACTGAATCTTGCAGACGGGCCCCGATTTTCACTTCTTTTAAGTCTTCTTCTGTACCAAGATTAACCGTCTCAACTTCCTCCTGATGAGGAGTGATAACCTTCTCCTCTTGTCTCAACAACCTGGCTAGTTCTTCAGGTAGCTCATAATCTTCTTCAAACCCTTCATCGGCTTGATTAATTGGATTGTCAAAGTCATACGAAGTTATAGAGGTGTTGTTGTCGGTGCAGTCTGGAGGCCACTCTCTGCAAGGGCTTAGATTTGCTCATTTTAGTGATCAGTTTTATCTTGTTTAGAAAGAGTGAAAAAGAAGTTATTATTTTGAAAAACATTGCCATTTTATTTTTGTACAAATATTGAGAGGAGAAAGAAAAGACTCATTTGCAAAAGATGTCCTGATATTCATTAATTGATCGTTTGCAAAAAATACAAGATGGCCCGATTACAAAATGAGCCCTGACATCTTGGGCAAGATGCAGGACTTGATGCATGCTTAAAGACAGGAAATAATAATTACTCTATGTAAACACACCAAATTTGCCCTCACCCATTCACACCATGGCTTGTGATCTTTTCATATGCATAAATTCAATCATAGCATCTCATACCACATTTTTGATTCACTGCATTGCTTCTAAGTCATCTGCATCTAGGGTTTGTGATCTGAGAAATCCCTGAGCCATTTGAGCCACTCCAAAGGTCATCAATAACTTCAAAGGGGTCCATGTATGTTCAAACATCATATCATATCCTCACCAAGTCAAGGAAATCAAAGAATCACAAGAACTGAGAATGGCATGGAAGCAGAGCCAGGCTTAACTGCACAGATGACCTAGAATTAGGGTTTTGGTTTCAAAGGCCATAACTCCAATTTTTTTGGTCATTCTTGTTTCTATTGGTCTCTATAGGGTATAGGGATCATGCATATCAATTTTCATGAAGAAATTCAATGGGGAAGGCATCTGATCAGGAGATGACTTCTTGAGCAAGTTAGTGCAAAATCAGGGCATCTGAGGCCCCCAATGACCCAACCAAAGGGTGTTCTCCATCATTTTGAATATATATGATCTTTATTTGATCATATAAGATGTTAGAAGTTCACAAAGTTGAAGAATTTCAAGCCATTTGCAAAAATTCCCTTTTTGGGAAAGTGACTTGTAATGTAAACTTGCTATTTTGGGAAAGTTTTTCAACCTCCTCAAATTGATTCAAAAATGCTTCAAATGAGAAAACTTTGGTCATGAAAGTTGTAGAATGGATCATTACCTTTTCAAAAAGTACAAGAACTCATTCTAATTCATTTTGGATCAAAAGTTATGGCTTTGCAAAGTTGGATAAAATCATTGAAATTTCACTTTGGCACAAAATGGAAAACTTGCAAATTCTCATGACAAGCCTTTATGTGACTTAAATGTGACCTCTAATCATCATACAAACACAATGCATGACCTAAAATTCAGTTTGGCCCAAGAGATTTCCCATTTCCATGTCTTAATTTTCAAGTAACCATAAGCCATTTTCCATAAAAATGCAAAAGGGGGAATTCTTGCAAAATGGTTCCCAAAAGTTTGTGTGATCTCTAGCTGGTCTCAAGACATTGCCATAACCTCTTGTGATACCTCACAACAAAATTCAGCAAGAGATATCACATGTTCATGACCTAAAAACCACAAAAAGTGACAAGTTGCCAAAATGCAAAACTCATAATATCTTGTGATCCAAGTGCTGCAGTCCTCCATGAATTATCCAAGGGTCTTCCTTGACTCAAGCTGAGGCAGGACAAGCCCTAAGATTTCCTCTGCCATAGCCCATACTCATAGTACACAAGATCTTGACTTTTTGCATTTTGCCCATGCCAATCCCACAGTGCCACCACCAACTCTCTGCCCAATCAGAGTATGATATGTGGACATCAAGCAACCCTAAACACACCACACACAAGCAAGAAAGCTCCCACATTGCAGCATAACAAAAACTGTCAAAACCTTTCCCTCTTCGAATCTCTCAACACAGCCTTCAAACATCCAAAATTTCTTCACCCACAAATCACAAATCACTCATAGAACAAGAAGCACCCTCTGAAACAGCTTGAAACATCACACACCCAACTCTCCAAATCTGCTACACCAGAACCAAAACCTTCAAACCAGGCCATACAAGCTCATTCTAAGCCTCATTTCATCATCCAGAGGTTCATAGGAGGGGATTTGCAACAAAGGAGAGTCCAGAAAGCTCAGAACCAGAAGGTTCAATCTCAGGTATACTTCATGAACTTTTTTCTCACAAGCTTTTTTTTAAGTTCATTTATGATTCCTTGAGTTCCCCTGGTCATGGGGATATGATTATTATTGAAAATGGTTGAGAAACCACCATGTATGCAAGCTCTGAAATTTTTCCCGTGAAAATGTTTGGATTCGATTCTCTTTATTCATGCTTGATAAATGATGTTTGATGATGGATTTGGGTTTAGTTTGGATAGGAGAACGTTTCTGGGCAGTTAATTTAGGTTGGGGTGGCCTGTAGAGGAAGCTAGGGTTTTTGCCCTGCCGAAGAAGACGACCGGAGCTCATCTCCAGTCGCCTGAAGTTAATTAGGGCTAAGCATGTTTAATTAGGAACTTTGAATAATGGCCTTAGGATCTGCCTTCCCGCGCGCGCATGAATGGACTGGATCTTCTCATTAAGCCCTAATCAGTGTTTAATTAAATTAACCTAGGTTTAATTAATTATAAAATAAAATTAGCCAGGTTTGAACTTGGGCCATAGGATTGCGCGCCAAGTCAACCCTCACAAGCCCAGATCAGATCCTGGCCACTCCTTTGGATTACTTCTCATATTTTAATTTTAATTTCATTTTCTTTTCATTTAATTTGCACGAATTATTTAAAATAGTAAAATACATTTAAAAATTCTGATTTTTTTGTCAAACCTTTTATTAATTTTCAGAACCCAAAAATATTAATATTTTTAATTTTTGCATTAAAAATTATTTTTAAATCATTTAAATGTTTATTTTTAATTAGTTAATAGAAATTAATTAATTAAAAATGTATTTAGGTATTTAAAAATCACCAAAAAATTCACATTGCATTTAGAAACATTTAGAAACATTATCAAACTCTCAAAACAAATTTCTTTTTGGTTCTTGATGCATTTTGATCATTTTCTTTGGAATTAAATTCATTTTAAGGCAATATTTTTGTGCAAAATTTGAAAAATCCATTCTGCCTAACCATTGAGAGTTTGATGATGGTTCTTCTTGCATTGCATTCTTCATGGCATGTAGTTTATAGGATAAAATTGGTTTGATTTGATCTTGCATTTTCAATTTGTTTTGCATTTTTCATTGTGAGGCACCCCAAAACCCTAGCCAACTTAGGAAATTCATAACTTTCACTAGGTTAAGAGTTAGATCCCCTCCTTTTGGCAGTGAACTTGCATAGGTTTAGGGTATCTTTGATTGCATTTTCAATTTTTTATCATGTCATTTGCTTCTGATTTTGAATTTTTCTTTGTGTGTTGACCATAAACCCTAATTTGTGCCTTCCTTTGCATCCATCTTTCATTTGCTTGCATCCAATGACTTGCCATGACATTTTGTGTATCCACATGATTCATAATACATCTTAGGACATATTAGAATCATGTTTGATCATTGCATCATTCCTTTGCTATGTCCTATGTTCATTTCATCTCATAAGTATTCATGAACTTATATGGTTCAAAGTATGCCTCCTTTGCATCCTTATGGTTGTTTGATCATTCTCATCTCTTGTCATATGTTTGCATCATCTCTTAGCATCATTTAAATCATGTTTATGCTTCTGGTTTTGTCTTGCATCATGACATTTCATCTCATTTGCATTGCATTTTATTTCTTTTGCTAACTTTTCAGGTGGTAAGCTGTTTTTGAGAAGTGAATTTGCCTTCACTTCTCACAATCTCTTTTCATCTCTCTTATGCATCATTACTGCATTTTATCTTGTGTATTTGAGTGAGCTTGCTCATTCATGTTCATCTTACTTTCTTTCTTCAAGCAACTTGTCTTCCTAAGTGAAGCAAGTTGTTCTGCTTCTCTTTGCTTCTTGCTCCTTTCATCTGCTTCCTTCCTAGTAGTTTCTCTGAAGATCTTATTGCAAACCTCATTAACCCTAGGAATAACCAAGCATGACAATAATTAGGGTTTTTTTAGTCACCCTTTAGTTTTTACCTTTGTTTCATCTTTGAGTCTTCTCTTCTCATCTCATAATCAGAGACTAAACCTTTAAGGTTTTAAGACTTTGTGATTAGGGTTATGCCTGCATCCTTCTATTAGGATGGAGTGTATAACTTTAATCCTAAGTGTTAAGCCCTTAATTTGTTTAAACCTCTTAATCAATCCATCTTAATAATCACTAAGACAATAGCTTGTAACTTGGGCCTTGCATTAGGGTTCTAATTCTTCCTTAATTGGTTAAGAAGGACTAACCCTAGTGTTAATGGACAAGTCCCCCTCAAGTTGTCTTACAAACCATAAAAATCACTTCTTAATCTTACCATTAACTAATATCCACTTTAATAAAGGCTTTGTTTTGTCATGAGGTTAATCCCTAATCATGGGTTAAGTTGAGGTATCTTCCTCAACTTAAATGTTCTCATCTATTATCCTTCTATTAGGATGGTGTAATGGGTCCGTTAAATCCTTGATTATGGCTTAAACTCATTACTTAACACTAAACAAAAACAACAAAAGACATCTAAATAAATACAATTAGGTTAATGATCTTAATCCTACATCATGGTGATCAAGTGTGAGGTGCTTACTTCACATTTAAGGTATTCTCATTACCCCTAATCAGAGGGAAGATGTGATGAGTTTACTAACCCCTGGTTTAGGCTTAAGCGCATTTTCTTATGACAAATACAAAAAGCATTAAAAGATTGAAAACACAAAAAAAAACAATAATCGTCTCCTCCGGGATTCTTTTCTCATCTCATTCACTCACAAACGAGAACTTGCTTCTTCCGTCTAATGCAAGACATTTTGCACCTGAGCCAGACAGGTCATACACTTGAGCATAAACAAGTAAGCAGTTCATAAGTCAATTTATCTTTCAGTCTCTTTGAGTCGAACTATGGTGTTCTGACTTCCTCATTGCACGAGAGGATACGTAGGCATAACTTAACAGTTATCGAACAAAAGTCTCTGTACATTCCCCCTCTTTCCAGCATTATAATTTAAGCTTCACAGTCTTGAGCTTCATACTCCTGTCCTTACACTGACCCTTCTCTTATACACTTCACTTTTCTTTGACACTGACACTTGTATTCTTTCCAGCTTTGATACACAGATTGCACTAACACTACCCCTTTAAAACACAAATCTTTTAAGCGTGGATCCCGTCGAGTACGGCGGACAATCTGGGTGCTAATACCTTCCCAGGTTGTAACCAACCCCCTTTCTCAGTTTCTCTGGTTCGCAACCGTCTTATCCATATCTTTTCTCAGGTTTATGCAGCATTACCTTTCCTTCGGGATAAAAATGCCTAGCTGGCGACTCTATTCTCCTGAGTTCACCCTTGTGTGTTCTCTCTCTTCTCGCCGACCGTTCGCGTCTGTACCCCATTTGACTGTGCCTCATTTGGTGGGAGCGACAGCTTGGCGACTCTGCTGGGGAACCTTATACTGTAACCAGGGCTTCTGGTTCTTTTTGTGGGTTCCTCCTAGCGCTTGTTTGATTTGTGTTTACTGGGGTGTTATGTGCTAATTGTGTTTGTATAGTTGCTTTATTTATTGCTTTATGTACAACTTTATTTATTGCTTTCCTTTACAGTTTTACATATTTTATACTGTCATTATCATTGCTGGATCTGGTTTCTGTTTTGGTGGGTGGGGTTTCATTGAGAGTTTAAGGTCCTATACCTGGGACCTGAGTGACACCTAGGCTAGAGTGGTTCATATTCTTTCCCATTACATTTCGGTCTGGTGCGGGAATATGAAACACGGTTCAGATGTGGGTTTCTTCTTGAGAACTCTGTGCTACAAATTTCCTGTAGTGCTAGGGCTATCTGGGAAGCCTGCTAAGTCTGGATGACCTTTATTATGACCTTCAGAAACTGAGGTGAATTAGAGGAGGATCTTTTATGGTTATTGTAAGCACTGTACCTCCGGGTTAGAAGTGTTTACACTTCTCATAACTGATCCAAGTCTGAGGATCCTTGTTTTAGAACATCACCTGTGAGGGGGTTGGGCTGTTTCCAGGTTTGCAGGTACCCTCGGCCACATCATACCTTGATGCTTGTTTTGTTTAAGAATGCTTCACTTTGGACAGTTCTTGTGATTTAATCCTGGACATGTGACTCTTTATTTGAGCCCCCTGCCTTGGTTATTGGATTTCTGAACCTCCATCTGGACTTCTTGAACATACATGAACTTTATATCAAGACAGATAATCAGATCCAGCTTGATCACAAACCCTTTAATATCATTTGCATACATCATCATTGCATCATTTAACATTTGTTTATTTGTTTTTCAGGGTATCCACATCATATCTGGTTTGGTTTTGACCCCTTCTTATGCATAGACCTCAGCTTCAACTATCTTCATCAGTTGTCTGCTTCAGCTGTCTTCATCATCAGCAGCACTAGCCTGTCAGTGGCTCATCTCCAGTATCAGTCTTGATCTTCATCAGCACTTGTCTTCAGCTCTTCATCAGTAGTCATGGCTCCTCCCAGGAAAAGCAACATTTCATACCATTTCTTTGAGCCTGTGTTGACTGGCATCAGGCAGGTCCAGTCACTTATCACCCCTGACCACATCCCATTATTCAGAGAGCATTATGGAGTTATCTTAGATATGGTTATGGACCTGGATCCTTCTCAGAGGAGCATGATCCACACCTGCCTACAGTTTTATGACCCTCCCTTGAGATGTTTTACATTTTCAGACTTTCAGCTAGGGCCTCTGTTGGAGGAGTTTTCATCATTGATTGGGGTACCTATCAGGGGTGGAGTCTCCTTCAACCCAGAGATGACTTCTCCCAGCAATGGAGAAGTGGCAAAAGCATTGTACCTGGAGCTTACTTTGATTGAGCAGAATATGACAACAAAGGCTGGGATCCCTGGTTTGCACTTGGATTTCTTGATTTCTCAGGCCATCCTGAAGGCCTCTTTGGGAGAATGGAGGGCAGTTTGTGCATTGCTAGCTCTCAGCATACATGGGGTTGTACTGTTTGCAGATGAGCCCAACTTTGTCAGTAAGAATGCCATTCATCTTTTCCTTCTGAGGAACCCAGTACCCACATTGCTGGGAGATTTCTATTACTCCATTCATCAGAGGAATGAGAAACAAAGGGGGAAGTTGGTGAGATGTTGTGCTCCTTTGTTTCACACCTGGCTACTCAGACACCTGCCTAAGTCAGATGCCTTCCTAAACCCTCACCAACAGAAGAATTGGGCTATGAGACTTATTGCTTTGTCTTCAGATGATATCAGATGGTGCACCCAGAGCACCAAAGGCAAAGACATCATCACTAGCTGTGGGCAATACCCAAATGTACCTCTGTTGTTTAAAAGGAAACTGGGCTATGCTTTGATTCACCCTCCTAGAGTGCAAGATTTAGCTGAGACCCTGTATTGTGAGATAAAGCCTAATCTAGCTGCTGTCAGACAAGCATCCTGGGCTTGGGACAACATCCAGACAAAAGGGATGGCTATTCTTGGAAGATGCAATAATGTTGCTTTAGCTCAGTACTATGACTAGTCTCATGCTAGGGCTCAGATTACTGGAATGCCCTTCACCATTGAAGATATACCTGGACCATCCACAGCACAGCCAGCAGCCACTATCAGCCTGGAGGAGTTTGAGAAGCTGAAGGAAAGGAATGAGAATCTGTCTCAAGCTCTGAAGAAGACCCTTTGGGAAAGGAGTGATGGTCGTTTGGACATTGAGAGGTTGGAAAATCTTAAGGTGGAGCATCTGGCTAAGATTGAGAAAACAGAGGACTACATCAAGAAAGCAAGGGCTGGGGAGCAAATATTGAAAAATGCCTGCAAAGAGGCCAAGTTCCAGCAGGCTAGGACTGAGCTTTATCTGCAAGAGATTCAGGCTAGGTGGGTCAGGATCACTGAAGCCCGGACACAAGAAGATCAGAAAACTTAGGCCAGGATTGAACAATTAGAGGCCAATGAAAAGAAGCAATAGGAAGCTTTGCTGGCAGCTCAGAAGGAGATTTCAGAGTTGAAGCTCAGGGCTGGTTTGAAGAGGTCAAAGGACCAGGACAGGCATAAGAAGCTAACCACTGCCATTGCCACCAGAAACCTCCTCATCAGAAACATCACAGAGCATTCAGCTGGTCCAGTGACTGAGGCACTTCTGAAGGAGGTTAAGGAGGATGAGTTTGGACTAGATGCCTGACCTTTTGATTGTTGTTGCTTTCATTTGATGTACTTTTCTTTTGTTATATCTTGACCCTTCAGGGGCATATGTTGTAAAACAAACTATGTATGATTCACCATTTGTAATATATTTTAGTTTGTTTCCATTGTGGGGTTTATTTTTCTCAACAACATCAAAGCATCTTCCTCGGGGTCTGGAAAGGTCAAAACCAAGAACCAAGACGGATACCTTGGAAAACAAATAAGCATACTGCATTGCATACTGCATTGCATACTAAATTTTGTTTTGTTTTGTAGGTTTTGCCTTTGTTATGTTTGTTTCTAACTCTGTTCCATCTCAGGAAATATTGCTCGCCGCCGGGTGTTCCCTCTCAACCGTACGCACCGGTATCCTACTCGTAACAACCTTCCTGGTATCCAAATGGATCAAGTACAGCAGGACCTGACAGAGGTCAGAACTCAGATGACTAATGAAAGAGTGGAGATGAGAAACCAAATGGCTCAATTCATGACTGTAATGACTGGCTTGGCCCAGAGTCAGGAAAGGCTGAGGGCATTGGTAGAAAGACAAAACCCCGAGGAACCTCATCCTGGGACTGGAGGGACTAGTAATAATGAGGGAGGTCAGCCTCATGTTAACCCACCAGTATTTGGACCTCATCTAGATCCGGAAGTAAACATCCCAAGAAATGTACAGGGCAACACTGCTGCAGGCAGGATCTTGCAAGAAGATCCTCAAGAGGAGCAGTTTACTGTAATGGGAGTTGGGGAGGAAGTCTATGATAGGAGGTTTGATGAAATTGCTGAGAAGTTGAGATCTCTGGAGTCCCAAAATTCCTTAGGCTTCGATGTAATGGATATGGGGTTAGTGGATGGGGTAAGGATTCCCCACAAGTTTAAACCCCCGTGCTTCGAGAAGTACAATGGAACTTCCTGTCCACGAACTCACTAACAGTCCTTCCTAGGAAGACTTAAGGCATATACCATGGATGAAAACCTGTGGATGTTTTACTTTGAAGATAGCTTGACTAGAGCTTCAAGAGAGTGGTATTCACACTTGACCAGGGCCACTATCAGATGCTGGAAGGACCTAGCTGAGGCTTTCATCAGACAATACCAATACAATCTGGACATGGCTCCTAACAGGACCCTCTTGATGGGAATGTCTCAATCCTCCAGAGAAAGCTTCAGGGAATATGCCCAAATGTGGAGACAGCTTGCTGCTGCTGTCCAACCACCCATGTCAGAAAGAGAAATGGCCGACATGTTCATGAATACTCTGCAAGGAACATATATTGATATGCTAGCTGCCTTTTCTTCCACCAGTTTTGCTGACGTAGTTATAGCTGGGGAAAGGATTGAAAGCCTTTTGAAAACGGGTAAGATTTCTGATAATGGTGCAAGTGCATCAAGTAACCCCAGGAAACCTTTTGTGGGACCTCGAAGGACCGGTGAGACAAATGCCATTCATACCACCAGGGGCAGACCTCAGTATGTTCACAGATCAGTGGCAGCTGTCACTATTCCAGCTCCGATTCCTCAGCAACCAACATATCAACCACAACAAAAACCACATTATCAACAACAAGTTCAGTACCCGCCACAAAGAACCTACAACAACAACAACAGCAATCAACAACAAAGACCTTTTCAGCAAAGACATTCACAGGCAAACAGGGTGATTGACCCTATCCCTATGCCTTATGCCACCTTATTGCCACAACTCCTGAAACTCAACTTGGTTGAATTAAGGACATTGGCATCACCAGATCCCTCCAATCTCCCAAGGAATTATGATGTCAACGCCAGATGTGCTTTCCACTCCAATGCACCTGGCCATAATACGGAAAAATGCAGGGCCTTGAAAATGAAAGTCCAAGATCTGGTGGATTCTAAAGCCCTCAACTTTGCACCCCCTCCAAATGTCAACAAGAATCCTATGCCTAATCATGGCCGACCAAGGATTAATGCCCTTGAGGAGGACAGACCATCTACCTTGATCACCAGTGTTGCACAAATTCGGACACATCTGGTCGAAATTAAAGCTCAGCTTCTAGAGTGCCAGGTGTTTCCCGGGTGCGAGCTCGGTTGTGGGTATTGCAACATTGCAGTCAACGGGTGTGATAACTTGAGAAGCGGCATAGATGGTCTTATCAAAGATGGCATACTTCAGATCTCAACAACGGCGCCTACAAATCCAGCAATTCCTTTGACAACAATTCCTGATTCTCCTACAACTGCAGCAACAATCATTCCTACCGATTCATCAATATCATCAAAAATGGCTCTTTCCATCACTTCAATAAATCAAATGTCTACAACCCTTTCTTCTACAACATCAGCATCCATTATATCAGCAGAATCTTCTACAACACCAGCAGAAATTAACGAAGATATCTCAGCAGTCACCATCTACTATGATCCATCAGTTGTTCCTCCAAATAACAACTTTCAACAGCAAACAGCGGCATCTCCTGCCAGATCACCAGTCACCATTTACTACGATCCGCACACCATTTCAGTACCCTCCTATGCAGCAGTCAGTCCAGTTACCGTCACGGTGCCTGGACCAGTTCCTTACGAAAGCAGTAATGCCATACCTTGGCATTATGGCTCTGATCTTTACTGCAACGGGGAGAAAATCACTTTGGATTCTTCGGCCTCTTCTCCAAAAATTGATAATGTTGGGGGAGGCGGAGGCTTCACCAGAAGCGGACGCCTTTTTGCCTCACAAACTCAAAGGCCTAATGCTGAAGCAGAAGCCGCTGCCAAAGCAAAAGGAAAGAGTGTGGTACTTGAAGAGCCAACTGCCAAAGAAACTCAGAAGACGTCTTTTGAACAAGATGTAGACGAGTTTATGAGAATCATAAAGAGAAGTGATTATAAAGTGGTGGATCAGCTTCACCAAACTCCCTCAAAAATCTCCATATTATCCCTGTTGATGTGTTCTGAAGCTCACAGGAATACATTACTGAAAGTCCTGCACACAGCATACGTGCCAGAGGAGATTACCGTTAATCAGCTAGAAACTGTGGTAGCAAATGTCAACACCAGTCATGGACTGGGCTTTACCAATGCTGACTTAACAACTGAGGGACGTAACCACAACAAGGCTTTACACATCACCCTAGAGTGCAATGGTGTTGTTCTATCTCATGTATTGGTGGACACTGGGTCATCGCTCAATGTTCTACCAAAGAAGGCCTTAGTGAAGCTGGAGTACAATGGCTTGGCGTTGCGTCTGAGTAATTTCGTGGTAAGAGCATTTGATGGCTCTAAAAGATCAGTGCTTGGGGAGATTGATCTGCCTGTGATGATTGGCCCGCAGACCTTCAAAATTACCTTCTATGTGATGGACATTCAGCCGGCCTACAGCTGTTTGTTGGGTAGACCCTGGATCCACGCCGCTGGCGCTGTTACGTCTACCCTTCACCAGAAGCTGAAATTCGAGTGGGAAGGCCAGATCATCACCATCTGTGGGGAAGAAGACATCTTTGTTAGCCATCTGGCTACGTATAAGTACATAGAGATGGATGGAGAAATCCATGAAACCATGAGCCAGGGGTTTGAGGCCCTAAACATTAATGAAGCATCTGCTGTACTGGGAAATTCCATGACGTCTTATCAGCAAGCCAGGAAGGTTGTTGAAGAGGGTACTGCCCAAGGCTGGGGCAAGCTGTTGCCCATGGAGAAGAAAGAGGACAGATTTGGGTTGGGTTACAGACCAACTCAACAAGATCAATCAGAGGCTGCCAAAGAGCCCAATTTTGTCAGCGGGGGAATGCTCACCCCAGATGCAGTGAACAACTTGGAAGACGAGAAGGAAAGCGACCGCAACCTGGAGAGCTGGATACGTCCAAGGATCCCGGGGAGCCAAGTCCTTAACTGGTCTTCCCAGGAAATTATAAGGGTTACTCCTATAGAGTAATTAGTATTTCCTGTATTTTTAAGCATGCATCAAGTCTTGCATCTTGCCCAAGATGTCAAAACTCATTTTGTAATAGGGTCATCTTGTAATTTTGTGCAAACAGATCAATCAATGAATATCGGACATCTTTTGCAAATGAGTCTTTTCCTTTTCCGCTCACTGTTTTTTGTTTTTCCTTTTGTACAAAAATAAAATGGCAATGTTTTCCAAAATGGTAACTTCATTTCACTTTTTCCAAACAAGATTAAAATTGATCACTAAAATAAACCAATCTAAACCCTTGCAGAGAGTGCCTTTCAGACTGCACCGACAACAACACTGCTATGACTTCGTATGACTTTGACAATCCAATCAATCAAGGTGATGAAGGGGTTGAAGAAGATTATGAGCTTCGTGAAGAGCTAGCCAGGTTGTTAAGGCAAGAGGAGAAGGTTATCACTCCTCATCAGGAGGAGATCGAAACGGTTAATCTTGGTACGGAAGAAGACGTAAAAGAAGTTAAGATCGGGGCCTGCTTACAAGATTCATTAAAAGAGCAACTGATTGATATGCTTCGGGAGTATGTAGATGTCTTTGCTTGGTCTTATCAGGATATGCCAGGGTTGGATACCGATATTGTCATGCACAAACTACCACTGAAAGAAGCCTGCCCGCCAGTAAAACAAAAGTTGCGCCGTACTCGCCCAGATATGGCAATGAAGATAAAGGAAGAGGTACAAAAGCAGTGGGACGCCGGTTTCCTTGCTGTAACTAGCTATCCACCATGGGTTTCTAATATTGTACCTGTGCCTAAGAAAGACGGCAAAGTGAGGATGTGTGTGGATTACCGGGATCTGAACAGAGCCAGCCCGAAAGATGACTTCCCTTTACCTCACATTGATGTATTGGTGGATAATACGGCTCAGTTCTCGGTGTTCTCCTTCATGGATGGATTTTCAGGATACAATCAGATCAAGATGTCACCTGAAGACATGGAGAAGACAACTTTCATCACACCCTGGGGCATGTTCTGTTATAAGGTGATGCCATTCGGACTTAAGAATGCTGGTGCAACTTATCAACGGGCTATGGTGACATTATTCCATGACATGGTCCATAAAGAAATTGAATGTTATGTGGATGACATGATTGCCAAGTCCCTTACAGAAGAAGACCACCTGGTGAATCTGCTGAAATTATTCAAGCGCCTGAGGAAGTACCAGTTGAAGTTAAACCCCAACAAATGCACATTCGGGGTGCGATCTGGTAAGTTGCTGGGATTTATTGTAAGTGAGAAAGGGATTGAGGTTGACCCTGATAAAGTCAAAGCCATTCAAGAAATGCCTGCACCAAAATCAGAAAAAATAAGTTCGGGGGTTTCTAGGTAGATTGAACTACATTTCAAGGCTCATATCTCACCTTACAGCAACCTGTGAGCCTTTGTTCAAGCTGTTAAGAAAAGAAAAAACGGTCAGGTGGAACGAAGACTGCCAGAGGGCTTTTGACAAAATCAAGGAATACTTACAAGAACATCCGATCCTTATGCCACCAGTTGAAGGAAGACCTCTAATAATGTACTTGACAGTATTAGAAGAGTCAATGGGGTGTGTGCTGGGCCAGCATGACGAGTCTGGTCGAAAAGAGTATGTGATATACTACCTAAGCAAAAAGTTTACAGACTGTGAACAACGTTATTCACTGCTCGAGAAAACTTGTTGTGCTTTAGCGTGGGCTGCTCGTCGACTAAGACAGTATATGTTGACCCACACCACCTTATTGATCTCCAAGATGGATCCAGTTAAGTACATTTTTGAGAAGCCAGCACTTACCGGACGGGTTGCAAGATGGCAAATGATCCTCACAGAATATGACATTCAGTACACATCTCAGAAAGCCATCAAAGGCAGTGTATTGTCTGATTATCTTGCTGAGAAACCCATTGATGATTACAAGCCTATGAGATTTGACTTCCCTGATGAAGACATCATGTTCATTAAAGCAAAAGATCATGAAGAGCCTGTTCACGCTGAAGGGCCTGACCCGGAAGAAGAATGGACTATGATGTTTGATGGGGCTGTCAATATGAATGGTCGTGGTGTTGGTGCAGTACTCATTACACCTAAAGGAGCTCACATGCCTTTCTCGGCAAAACTCACCTTTAACTGCACTAACAACGAAGCTGTATACGAAGCTTGTATTATGGGTCTTGAGGAAGCCATTGATATCAGGATCAAGACTTTGACTGTATTAAGAGATTCAGCTTTGGTAATTAATCAAACTAACGGCAAATGGTACACCCACCAAGACCATCTGATACCTTATCGGGATTATAGAAGGAGGTTATTGACTTTCTTCACTACAGTCAAGCTTGAGTATATCGCTCGAGATGAAAATCAGTTTGCAGATGCCTTGGCTACCATTTCATCCATGATCAAGGTTCAGGCCGCCAACTTTGTGCCTCAGATTTCAGTATCCAGACTTGACAGACCGGCATATGTATTCTCAGCAGACCTTGCTAAAGATGACAAGCCTTGGTTCCATGACATCAAATGCTTCTTGTAGGATCAGACATACCCACCTGGGGCATCTTCCAATGATAAGAAGACATTAAGAAGGCTAGCTGGTAGTTTCTTCTTGAATACTGATGGTTCTTTGTACAAGAGAAACTTTGATATGGTACTCCTCAGATGCGTTGATATGATAGAGGCATACTTGTTGATGCACGAGGTGCATGAAGGATCCTTTGGTACCCATGCAGGAGGACATGCAATGGCTAAAAAGTTGTTAAGATCAGGCTATTACTGGATCACAATGGATGCAGACTGTTATGCTTATGCCAAAAAATGTCATAAATGCCAGATTTAAGCGGATAAAGTGCATGTGCCTCCGAATCCTTTGAATGTGATGTCTTCACCCTGGCCCTTTGCCGTGTGGGGCATTGATATGATTGGCAAGATTGAACCAACTGCTTCAAACGGCCATAGATTCATCCTGGTTGCTATTGACTATTTTACCAAGTGGGTTGAAGCGGCTTCTTTTGCAAATGTTACAAGGCAAGTGGTAGCCCGATTTCTGAAGAGAGATATCATATGTCGGTATGGAGTGCCCGAGCGAATCATTACTGATAATGGTTCCAACTTGAACAACAAAATGATGGCAGAACTATGCCGGGACTTCAAGATCCAACACCACAATTCTTCTCCTTACAGGCCAAAGATGAATGGCGTTGTCGAGGCAGATAATAAGAATATCAAGAAAATTGTACAGAAGATGGTGGTCACCTACAAATATTGGCATGAAATGCTACCGTTTGCCTTGCATGGGTACCGAACGTCAATCAGAACATCCATAGGGGCAACACCGTATCAGCTTGTTTATGGTATGGAGGCAGTCCTGCCTGTTGAAGTTGAATTACCTTCCCTGCGGGTATTGATGGATGTTAAACTAAATGAAGCAGAGTGGGTCCGATCCCGATACGAACAACTGAGTCTGATTGAAGAAAAGAGGTTGGCTGCAATTTGTCATGGGCAGCTGTATCAGAAAAGAATGAAGAAAGCCTTCGATCAGAAAGTCAAGCTCCGAGAGTACCAAGTAGGAGATCTTGTGCTGAAAAGACTCCTCCCTCCTCATACAGACCACAGGGGCAAGTGGACTCCGAACTATGAAGGACCATTTGTAGTAAAGAATGTTTTCTCTGGCGGAGCACTGATGCTCAGTACTATGGATGGCGAAGACTTTCTATCCCCTGCGAATTCAGATGCAGTTAAAAAATACTTCGCATAAAAATGACCCGCTGGACATAAAAACAGAATGTAAGTCCAGGCAAAAACAGGGCATCCCGGCGAGTCAAAAACAGAATAAAAGACTCGGGCAAAAATAAGGGAAAACAAATAAATAAATAAAACGTACACCCGCTGAGTTGAAAAGCCACATTGGACAACTCAGGCAAAAATGGGCATCCCGGTGGATTGAAAACCCGAAAGGGCGATCCACGCAAAATAAGGGAATAAGCGAACAACTGCATTCTGAATTCATCTGTATCACTTACGACCTGGCAAGCTCCGAAAGGTTCAAGCGTCGGTCAGAACCAGCTTTCTTCAGAAAGCAAGATGAGAAGAACGTCAATGTCATACGAGTCATAGCAAAAGGGGAAGCTCCTTGAAGCGTCATCAAAATTGCCAGCACCTTTTTGTCTTTCAATTTGTAACGATCTCCTCATTTCAGGGGATTTGTTTCTCTGACTGTATCTTGCCAATTCAAGGCACACGAATTAATAAAATCAGATTTTCAGTCATGTTTCGTCTCGCACATTTTATTTTCGTTTGCAAAAAAAATGTCCGATGTCTTTAAGGTACTGATTCGCATAAATACATATGCTTCCTTTCTAAAGAATACATGCTTACAGGAAATATGTTTGCTCCTAGGATTGCCTAAACTCCTATGATGGAATCCAATAAGGAATATCTCGGGATGCTTGTACGTTTCTTTGTCTTTACAGGATTGCAGGTGTTCAAAGCATAACATGGGGCATGAAAGCTTCCCCCAGCAAGCTGTCTAATCATTATCCACTCAGTTTGTCTCCCGTTTAGCACCGGAGTTGTTTTATCCCCAGCTGAGTTGCCAGTCATCTTTCCTTCTAGGCCAAATGCAAAGACCAGGGGACCATCTCCCCATGAAGTTTCAACCTCTATCCAGAAAGGCAATACCTGGAGATCTCACAACAGAGTGACGAAAGCTTCTACAAACCCTAGCTGGGTCCCTCATCACCAAGATAGGTCTATCAGTGGCCCATTTCCCCATGCAAAGTCGTATATGACAGATCTATCAATGATTTTATTCCCAGCTGGGAAATCCACTTCAAACAGATCAGCCAGAGATCTTCACAGCAGCGGGATCCGAACCCCGGATCGGTATCTTTGCATAATCATAGCATTCGCATCATATTTTCCCCAAAGCGTAGCATTCCGTCTAATACGGGGCATTACGGCAAAAATCAAACATATTGCATAATCGTAAGCCATGTGTTGAACTGAACACTTGTAAATACTGACAATCCATCAACAAGATACAGAATATCTCATACCCCCACCAGAGAGACAGAACAGTTCCCTTACAGTTACAGATACACACTCCTTTTGGCACTCGTCCGTGTCATCATTCCCCATTAAAGTCGCCCGAGCATTCTTTACAAACAGACGACCCGTATATTACAGATGCTTCCCGACACTCGTCTGTGGCATATCCCCAACAGAAAGCCAAAGCGTCCCCTTTGCACTCACAACATATGTGTACATATTTATACAATTCCCTGACACCCGTCCGTGTCACCTTCCCCAGCATAGTTACCTAAACACTTTGTAAATCAAATACTTGTATATAATACACTTTTTCTGGCTCCCGTCCATGTCATACTTTCCCTAGCAAGTTGAGTACTCATCTGTGTCTAATTCATACCTCTTTACTCATACAAATACTCGTTCGTATCTTGTATATGCCACTTAAATCCCCTCAGAATCAACACTCGTCCTTGTTCTTTGTTAACTAGTTGGTACTCGTCCGTATCATCATCTCTGAACATGCGTCAAGCGTTTGTTTCTACCGATACTCTTCTGTATCATAGTCTTAAGGATGCTCGTCCGCATCTTTAATCTATACACCGTGTCAAACACTTATGTCTTCTTGAATTTAGACACTCGTCTGTGTCTACCATTCCCCAGAAGAGTCCCAGCAAATCCCATTAAATTATTTCCTTTCTATCTGACATTCGTCCTATGTCATGATACCTTTCAGCAGCCGTACCCTGCCAGGTGATCGTCCTTCACCTTCTTGATGATCGTCCTTCATCACCCTCCAGTGGAGTCTCTTTTCATTAGAACCCCTCTTATCCGACATTCGTCCTATGTCATGATATTTTCGGCAGTCGTCCCCTGCTAGGTGATAGCCCTTCACCTCTTGATGATCGTCCTTCATCATTTTATCCGATGGCCGTCCCCATCGTAGATCTCATTATCTGACATTCGTCCTATGTCATGATAAACCCTGAGAGCAGCTGTACCCTGCTAGGTGATCGTCCTTCACCTCTTGATGATCGTCCTTCATCATGCTTATCCGATGGCCGTCCCCATCGCCGACCTTTTTATCCGGCATTCGTCCTATGTCGCGATACTTTTTGGCAACCATACCTTGCCAGGTGATCGTCCTTCACCTTAGATAACCGTCCCTCATCTTATCCCCAACAGAGCAGCCGTACCCTGCCAGGTGATCGTCCTTCACCTTTGATGACCATTCCTCATCATTTATTTCTTCAACCCGTTGGTCGTCCCCATCATTTACCTTTAATCCCCAGAGAGTCTCGTTTCTTTGCCTGATGTCCGTCCCCATCATGATCTCTTATATCCCCAGCTTGTCGGCCGTCCCCATCATTGCTTTATTTCCCGCATCTTTCCCCAGCTTGTCGGTCGTCCCCGTCATTGCTTCATCCCCAGCAGTCGTCCTCTGCCCGACGGTCGTCCTCCGTCGCCCGCACTTTATAAATATACTTTATTTTCCTTTACAATCTATATCCCTTTTCTTCTTTATTCTGTGAGTGCAAATTTTGGACTGTCTTTGGTATTCAACCACAAGTTATCTTGTTTGCCTGTTAAGCCGTTGCTTACATCCTGCACAGCTAACTCATGTTTGAATAGGGGCAGCTGTAAACACCCCAAATTTGTCCTCACCCATTCACACCATGGCTTGTGATCTTTTCATATGCAGAAATTCAATCATAGCATCTCATACCACATTTTTGATTCACTGCATTGCTTCTAAGTCATCTGCATCTAGGGTTTGTGATCTGAGCAATCCCTGAGCCATTTGAGCCACTCCAAAGGTCATAAATAACTTCAAAGGGCTCCATGTATGTTCAAACATCATATCATATCCTCAGCAAGTCAAGGAAATCAAAGAATCACAAGAACTGAGAATGGCATGGAAGCAGAGCCAGGCTTAACTGCATAGATGACCTAGAATTAGGGTTTTGGTTTCAAAGGCCATAACTCCAAATTTTTTGGTCATTCTTGTTTCTATTGGTCTCTATAGGGTATAGGGATCATGCATATCAATTTTCATGAAGAAATTCAATGGGGAAGGCATCTGATCAAGAGATGACTTCTTGAGCAAGTCAGTGCATAATCAGGGCATCTGAGGCCCCCAATGACCCAACCAAAGGGTGTTCTCCATCATTTTGAATATTTATGATCTTTATTTGATCATAGAATATGTTAGAAGTTCACAAAGTTGAAGAATTTCAAGCCATTTGCAAAATTGCCTTTTTGGGAAAGTGACTTGTAATGTAAACTTGCTATTTTGGGAAAGTTTTTCAACCTCCTCAAATTGATTCAAAAATGCTTCAAATGAGAAAACTTTGGTCATGAAAGCTGTATAATGGATCATTCCCTTTTCAAAAAGTACAAGAACTCATTCTAATTCATTTTGGATCAAAAGTTATGGCTTTGCAAAGTTGGATAAAATCATTGAAATTTCACTTTGGCACAAAATGGAAAACTTGCAAATTCTCATGACAAGCCTTTATGTGACTTCAATGTGACCTCTAATCATCATACAAACACAATGAATGACCTAAAATTCAGTTTGGCCCAAGAGATTTCCCATTTCCATGTCTTAATTTTCAAGTAACCATAAGCCATTTTCCATAAAAATGCAAAAGGGGGAATTCTTGCAAAATGGTTCCCAAAAATTTGTGTGACCTCTAGCTAGTCTCAAGACATTGCCATAACCTCTTGTGATCTCTAGCTGGTCTCAAGACTTGCCATAACCTCTTGTGATATCTCACAACAAAATTTAGCAAGAGATATCACATGTTCATGACCTAAAAACCACAAAAAGTGACAAGTTGCCAAAATGCAAAACTCATAATATCTTGTGATCCAAGTGTTGCAGTCCTCCATGAATCATCCAAGGGTCTTCCTTGACTCAAGCTGAGGCAGGACAAGCCCTAAGATTTCCTCTGCCATAGCCCATACTCATAGTACACAAGATCTTGACTTTTTGCATTTTGCCCATGCCAATCCCACAGTGCCACCACTAACTCTCTGCCCAATCAGAGTATGATATGTGGACATCAAGCAACCCTAAACACACCACACACGAGCTAGAAAGCTCCCACATTGCAGCATAACAAAAACTGTCAAAACCTTTCCCTCTTCGAATCTCTTAACACAGCCTTCAAACATCCAAAATTTCTTCACCCACAAACCACAAATCACTCATAGAACAAGAAGCACCCTCTGAAACAGCTTGAAACATCACACACCTAACTCTCCAAATCTGCTACCCCAGAACCAAAACCTTCAAACCAGGCCATACAAGCTCCTTCTAAGCCTCATTTCATCATCCAGAGGTTCATAGGAGGGGATTTGCAACAAAGGAGAGTCCAGAAAGCTCAGAACCAGAAGGTTCAATCTCAGGTATACTTCATGAACTTTTTTCTCACAAGCTTTTTTTTAAGTTCATTTATGATTCCTTGAGTTCCCCTAGTCATGGGGATATGATTATTATTGAAAATGGTTGAGAAACCACCATGTATGAAAGCTCTGAAATTTTGCCCGTGAAAATGTTTGGCTTCGATTCTCTTTATTCATGCTTGATAAATGATGTTTGATGATGGATTTGGGTTTAGTTTGGATTGGAGAACGTTTCTGGGCAGTTAATTTAGGTTGGGGTGGCCTGTAGAGGAAGCTAGGGTTTTTGCCCTGCCGGAGAAGACGACCGGAGCTCATCTCCGATCGCCTGAAGTTAATTAGGGCTAAGCATGTTTAATTAGGAACTTTGAATAACGGCCTTAGGATCTGCCTTCCCGCGCGCGCATGAATGGACTGGATCTTCTCATTAAGCCCTAATCAGTGTTTAATTAAATTAACCTAGGTTTAATTAATTATAAAATAAAATTAGCCAGGTTTGAACTTGGGCCGTAGGATTGCGCGCCAAGTCAACCCTCACAAGCCCAGATCAGATCCTGGCCACTCCTTTGGATTACTTCTCATATTTTAATTTTAATTTCATTTTCTTTTCATTTAATTTGCACGAATTATTTAAAATAGTAAAATACATTTAAAATTTCTGATTTTTTTGTCAAACCTTTTATTAATTTTCAGAACCCAAAAATATTAATATTTTTAATTTTTGCATTAAAAATTATTTTTAAATCATTTAAATGTTTATTTTTAATTAGTTAATAGAAATTAATTAATTAAAAATGTATTTAGGTATTTAAAAATCACCAAAAAATTCACATTGCATTTAGAAACATTTAGAAACATTATCAAACTCTCAAAACAAATTTCTTTTTGGTTCTTGATGCATTTTGATCATTTTCTTTGGAATTAAATTCATTTTAAGGCAATATTTTTGTGCAAATTTTGAAAAATCCATTCTGCCTAACCATTGAGAGTTTGATGATGGTTCTTCTTGCATTGCATTCTTCATGGCATTTAGTTTATAGGATAAAATTGGTTTGATTTGATCTTGCATTTTCAATTTGTTTTGCATTTTTCATTGTGAGGCACCCCAAAACCCTAGCCAACTTAGGAAATTCATAACTTTCACTAGGTTAAGAGTTAGATCCCCTCCTTTTGGCAGTGAACTTGCATAGGTTTAGGGTATCTTTGATTGAATTTTCAATTTTTTATCATGTCATTTGCTTCTGATTTTGAATTTTTCTTTGTGTGTTGACCATAAACCCTAATTTGTGCCTTCCTTTGCATCCATCTTTCATTTGCTTGCATCCAATGACTTGCCATGACATTTTGTGTATCCACATGATTCATAATACATCTTAGGACATATTAGAATCATGTTTGATCATTGCATCATTCCTTTGCTATGTCCTATGTTCATTTCATCTCATAAGTATTCATGAACTTATATGGTTCAAAGTATGCCTCCTTTGCATCCTTATGGTTGTTTGATCATTCTCATCTCTTGTCATATGTTTGCATCATCTCTTAGCATCATTGAAATCATGTTTATGCTTCTGGTTTTGTCTTGCATCATGACATTTCATCTCATTTGCATTTCATTTTATTTCTTTTGCTAACTTTTCAGGTGGTAAGCTGTTTTTGAGAAGTGAATTTGCCTTCACTTCTCACAATCTCTTTTCATCTCTCTTATGCATCATTACTGCATTTTATCTTGTGTATTTGAGTGAGCTTGCTCATTCATGTTCATCTTACTTTCTTTCTTCAAGAAACTTGTCTTCTTAAGTGAAGCAAGTTGTTCTGCTTCTCTTTGCTTCTTGCTCCTTTCATCTGCTTCCTTCCTAGTAGTTTCTCTGAAGATCTTATTGCAAACCTCATTAACCCTAGGAATAACCAAGCATGACAATAATTAGGGTTTTGTTAGTCCCCCTTTAGTTTTTACCTTTGTTTCATCTTTGAGTCTTCTCTTCTCATCTCATAATCAGAGACTAAACCTTTAAGGTTTTAAGACTTTGTGATTAGGGTTATGCCTGCATCCTTCTATTAGGATGGAGTGTATAACTTTAATCCTAAGTGTTAAGCCCTTAATTTGTTTAAACCTCTTAATCAATCCATATTAATAATCACTAAGACAATAGCTTGTAACTTGGGCCTTGCATTAGGGTTCTAATTCTTCCTTAATTGGTTAAGAAGGACTAATCCTAGTGTTAATGGACAAGTCCCCCTCAAGTTGTCTTACAAACCATAAAAATCACTTCTTAATCTTACCATTAACTAAAATCCACTTTAATAAAGGCTTTGTTTTGTCATGAGGTTAATCCCTAATCATGGGTTAAGTTGAGGTATCTTCCTCAACTTAAATGTTCTCATCTATTATCCTTCTATTAGGATGGTGTAATGGGTCCGTTAAATCCTTGATTATGGCTTAAACTCATTACTTAACACTAAACAAAAACAACAAAAGACATCTAAATAAATACAAGTAGGTTAATGATCTTAATCCTACATCATGGTGATCAAGTGTGAGGTGCTTACTTCACATTTAAGGTATTCTCATTACCCCTAATCAGAGGGAAGATGTGATGAGTTTACTAACCCCTGGTTTAGGCTTAAGCGCATTTTCTTATGACAAATACAAAAAGCATTAAAAGATTGAAAACACAAAAAAAAACAATAATCGTCTCCTCCGGGATTCTTTTCTCATCTCATTCACTCACAAACGAGAACTTGCTTCTTCCGTCTAATGCAAGACATTTTGCACCTGAGCCAGACAGGTCATACACTTGAGCATAAACAAGTATGCAGTTCACAAGTCAATTTATCTTTCAGTCTCTTTGAGTCGAACTACGGTGTTCTGACTTCCTCATTGCACGAGAGGATACGTAGGCATAACTTAACAGTTATCGAACAAAAGTCTCTGTACATTCCCCCTCTTTCCAGCATTATAATTTAAGCTTCACAGTCTTGAGCTTCATACTCCTGTCCTTACACTGACACTTCTCTTATACACTTCACTTTTCTTTGACACTGACACTTGTATTCTTTCCAGCTTTGATACACAGATTGCACTGACACTACCCCTTTAAAACACAAATCTTTTAAGCGTGGATCCCGTCGAGTACGGCGGACAATCTGGGTGCTAATACCTTTCCAGGTTGTAACCAACCCCCTTTCTCAGTTTCTCTGGTTCGCAACCATCTTATCCATATCTTTTCTCAGGTTTATGCAGCATTACCTTTCCTTCGGGATAAAAATGCCTAGTTGGCGACTCTATTCTCCTGAGTTCACCCTTGTGTGTTCTCTCTCTTCTCGCCGACCGTTCGCGTCTGTACCCCATTTGACTTAGCCTCATTTGGTGGGAGTGACACTCTGCAGGAGTAACTCTTATAATTTCCTGGGAAGACCAGTTTGAGACTTGGTTCCCCGGGATCCTTGGACGTATCCAGCTCTCCAGGTTGCGCTCGTCTTCTGACTCATCTTCCAAACTATTCACAGCATCTGGGGTGAGCATTCCCCCGCTGACAAACTTGGGCTCCTTTGCAGCCTCTGGTTGATCTTGTCGAGTTGGTCTGTAACCCAACCCGAATCGGTCTTCTTTCTTCTCAACTGGTAGAAGCTTGCCCCAGCCTTGGGCGGTACCCTCCTCAACAACCTTCCGGGCCTGTTGATATGATGTGATGGAAGTCCCAGATACAACAGACGCTTCATTAATGTTAAGGGCCTCAAATCCTTGACTCATGGTCTCATGGATCTCCCCATCCATTTCTATGTACTTATACGTAGCCAGCTGGCTAACAAAGATGTCCTCCTCCCCACAGATGGTGATGATTTGGCCTTCCCACTCGAATTTTAACTTCTGGTGAAGGGTAGACGTAACAGCGCCTGCGGCGTGGATCCAAGGTCTACCCAACAGACAGCTGTAGGCCGGCTGTATGTCCATCACAAAGAAGGTAGTTTTGAAGGTATGCGGGCCAATCAACACAGGCAGATCAATCTCCCCAAGCACTGATCTTTTAGAGTCATCAAATGCTCTCACCACCAAATTACTTGGACGCAAAGCCAAGCCATCATACTCCAGCTTCACTAAGGCTTTCTTCGGTAGAACATTGAGTGACGACCCAGTGTCCACCAGTACATGAGACAGAACAGCACCCTTGCATTCCAAGGTGATATGCAAAGCCTTGTTATGGTTGCGTCCCTCCGTTATTAAGTCAGCATTGGTAAAGCCCAGTCCATGACTGGTGTTGACATTTGCAACCACAGTTTCTAACTGATTAACAGTAATCTCCTCCGGCACATATGTTACGTGCAAGACCTTCAATAATTCATTCATGTGGGCTTTGGAACACATTAATAGTGATAATATGGAGATTTTGGAGGGTGTTTGGTGAAGCTGGTCTACCACCTTGTAATCACTCCTTTTTATGATTCTCATGAACTCGTCTACATCTTACTCAAAAGATGTCTTCTGAGTTTCCTTAGCAGATGGCTCTTCGGATACCACATTCTTCCCTTTTGCCTTAACAGCAGCTTCTGCTTCAGCGTTAGGTCTCTGTGTTTGTGAGGCAAAAAGGCGTCCGCTTCTGGTGAAGCCCCCGCCTCCCCCAACATTGTCAATTTGTGGTGAAGAGGTTGATGAATCCAGAGTGATTTTCTCCCCGTTGCAGTAAAGATCAGAGCCATAATGCCAAAGTATGGCATTACTGCTTTCATAAGGAACAGGCCCAGGTACCGTAATGGTGACTGGGCTGATTGCTGCAGAGGAAGGTACTGTAATGGTTTGCGGATCATAGTAAATAGTGACTAGGGATCTGGCAGGAGGTGCCATAGTTTGTTGTTGAAAATTGCTGCTGGGAGGAACATTTGATGGGTCATAGTAGATTGTAACGGTTGAAACATCTTCATTAATTTTTGCTGGCGTTGTAGAAGATTCTTTTGATAAAATGGATGCTGATGTTGTAGAAGAAATAGTTGTTGAAATTTGACTTGTTGAAATGGTGGACGGAGTAATTGCTGGTGATGTTGATGAATCTGCAGGAATGATCGTTGTTGCTGTTGTAGGAGAATTTGTTGCTGAAGGAATGATTGTTGATGTTGTAGGTTGATCCAGTGTTGCTGAAACAAAAGTTGCTGAAGGAGTTGTTGAAGTAATTTGTAAAATCCCATCTTGGATAAGGCCATTTATGCCAATCCTTAGCTTCTTACAACCATTACTAGCTATATTGCACAACTCACAGCAGGCCCCACAACCTGGGAACACTTGGCATCTTAAAAGTTGAACTTTGACTTCAGCTAGAGGTGTTTGAATCTGTGCAACATTATCAATTAATGTAGATGGTTGGTCCTCCTTAATAGCATTAATCCTAGGCCTACCGTGATTAGGCATAGGATTTCTGTCGACGTTCGGAGGAGGTTAAAAATTGAGAGCTTTAGAATCGACTAGATCTTGTACCTTCATCTATAAGGCCCTACACTTTTCAGTATTGTGACCAGGTGCGTTGGAGTGGAAGGCACACCTGGCACTGACATCATAATTCTTTAGGAGATTGAGAGGATCTGGTGGTGCCAACGTCCTTAACTCAACCAGGTTGAGCTTCAGGAGTTGTGGCAATAAAACAGCATAAGGCATGGGGATAGGATCAATTACCCTATTTGCCTGAGATGACCTTTGTTGGAAAGGACGCTGCTGTTGGTTGCTATTGTTGTTGTTGTAGGTTCTCTGTTGCGGAAAGTGAGAGGGTTGTTGATAGTGAGGTTGTTGTTGTTGAGGATATAAAGGTTGTTGTGAAACTGGAGCTGGGATGGTAACAACTGCTACTGACCTGTGAGAATACTGGGGCCTGCCCCGGCTTGTATGAATAGAATTTGTTTCACCTGCCCTTCGGGGTCCTGCAAAAGGTTTTCTAGGATTGCTGGAGGAACTTGCACCACTGTCGGAGATTTTGCCCATCTTCAGAAGACTTTCAATCCTCTCACCAGCTATGACCACATCATTAAAACTGGTAGAGGAGAAAGCAGCCACTCTATCAATATAAGTCCCTTGCAATGTGTTCATGAACATGTCTGCCATTTCTCTTTCTGACATGGGTGGTTGGACAGCAGCAGCAAGATGTCTCCATCTCTGAGCATAGTCCCGGAAGCTTTCTCTAGAAGACTGAGACATTCCCATTAGAAGAGTTCTATTGGGAGCCATGTCCAGGTTGTACTGATATTGCCGGATGAAAGCCTCGGCCAAGTCCTTCCAACATCTTATGGTGGCCCTAGTCAAATGCGAATACCATTCTCTCGAAGCTCCAGTCAGTCTGTCCTCATAGTAGAACATCCATAACTTTTCATCCATGGTACAAGCATTGAGCCTACCCAAGAAAGATTGCAGATGAGTGCGAGGACAGGAGGTACCATTGTACTTTTCAAAGCATGGGGATTTGAATTTGTGGGGAATCCTTACCCCATCCACTAGTCCCATATCCATCACGTCGAAGCCCAAAGAATTCTGAGATTCCAAAGATCTTAACTTTTCAGCAATCTCATCCAATCTTCTATCATATACCTCATCTCCTGCCCCTATAATAGTAAACTATTCTTCCTGGGGATCCTCCTGCGGGATTCTTCCCCCAGCAGTATTACCTTGACCATTCCTTGGGATGTTAACTTCTGGATTCAAATGAGGTCCATATTCTGGTGGGTCAATATGAGGCCGGCCCCGTTCATTGTTTTTGGTTCCTCCTGTTCCAAGATGAGGCTCCTCAGGAGTTTGTCTTTCCACTAGCTCTTTTAACCTTTCTTGACTCTTGGCTAAGCTAGTCATTACTGCCATAAACTGAGACATCTGATTTCTCATTTCTACTCTCTCATTGGCCATCTGATTTCTGACCTCAGCCAGGTCCTGCTGTACTTGCTCCATTTGAATGCCGGGAAGGTTGTTACAAGTCGGGTACCGGTGCGTGCGGTTGACAGGGAACACTCGGTGACGAGCAATGTTTCCTGAGATCACAACAAATTTAGAAACAAAAATAATATCAAAACCTACAAAACAAAAACAAAGTTAGTATGCAATGCAGTATGCTTATTTGTTTTCCAAGGTATCCGGTTTGGTTCTTGGTTTTGACCTTTCCAGACCTCGAGGAAGATGCTTGATGTTGTTGAGAGAAAACCCAAATGAAAACAAACTAAAATATATTACAAATGATGAACAATACATAGTTTGTTTTACAATACATGCCCATGGAGGGTCAAAATACAACAAAAGGAAAAGTACATCAAACGGAAACAAACAACAAGCAAAGAATCAGACATCCAGTCCAAACTCATCTTCTCTGACCTCCTTCATGAGTGCCTCTGTCACTGGACCAGCTGGGTGCTCTGTAATGGTCCTAATGAGGAGGTTCCTAGTAGCAATGGCAGTAGTCAGCTTCTTATGCCGGTCCTGGTCCGTTGATCTCTTCAATCCTGCTCTGAGCTTCAACTCTGATATCTCTTTCTGTGCAGCCAACAGAGCTTCCTGCTGCTTCTTCTTATTGGCCTCTAGCTGTTCAATCTTGGCTTGAGTCTTCTGGTCTTCTTGTGTACGGGCTTCGATGATCCTGACCCACCTAGCCTGACTCTCTTGCAGATAGTGCTCAGTCCTAGCTTTCTGAATCTTGGCCTCTTTATAGGCATTCTTCAATATCTGTTCCCCAGCCCTTGCTTTCCTTATATAGTCTTCTTTCTTTTCAATTTTGGCAAGATGCTCAACCCTGAGCTTTTCCAATCTCTCAATATCTAGACGATCATCACTTCTTTCCCAAAGGGTCTTCTTCAAGGCTTGAGATAGCTGCTCATTCCTTTCCTTCAACTTTTCAAATTCCTCCAGGCTAACTGTTGCTGCAGGCTGTACTGTAGATGGCCCAGGTATGTCTTCCAAGGTGAAAGGCATTCTAGTAATCTGAGCTCTAGTACGGGACCAGTCTGTGTACTGAGCTGAAGCAACATTTTTACATTTTCCAAGAATGGTTGTCCCTTTTGTTTGGATGTTGTCCTAAGCCCAGGCAGCTTGCCTGACAACAACTGAATTAGGTTGAACTTCACAATATAGGGTCTCAGCTAAATCCTGTTCTCTGGGAGGGTGAACCAAGGCATAGCCCAATTGTCTCTTAAATAGTAAAGGATTGTAGTTGATGCAACCCTTCACTCCTATCAGAGGCACATTTGGGTATTGTCCACAACTGGTGATAATGTCTTTGCCTTTGGTGCTCTGGGTGCACCATCTGATATCATCTGAAGTCGAGGCAATGAACCTCTTGGCCCAATTCTTCTGCTGGTGTGGGTTCAAGAAAACATCTGATTTAGGCAGGTGCCTGAGCAGCCAGGTGTAAAACAAAGGAGCACAACATCTTACCAACTTCCCCCTTTGTTTCTCATTCCTCTGATGAATGGAGTAGTAAAAATCTCCTAGAAATGTGGGTACTGGGTTCTTCAGAAGAAACAGATGGATGGCATTCTTGCTGACAAATATAGGCTCATCTGCAAACAGTATAGCCCCATATATGTTGAGGGCTAATAATTCACAGACTGCCCTCCATTCTCCCAATGAAGCCTTCAGGATGGCCTGGGAAATCAAGAAGTCCAAATGCAAACCAGGAACCCCAGCTTTTGTGGTCATACTTTGATCAATAAGGGCAGGTTCCAAGTATAATGCCCTTGCTATCTCTTCACTCCTAGGAGCAGTCATCTCTGGGTTGAAGGGGATTCCACCTCAGATAGGTACTCCAATCAACAAAGAAAACTCTTCCTGCAGAGGCCCTAACTGGAAGTCTGGAAAGGTGAAACATCTCAATGAAGGGTCATAAAACTACAAGCATGTGTGGATCATGCTCCTTTGAGAAGGATCAAGGTCCATAACCATATCCAAGATACTCCCATGGTGCTCTCTAAACAATGCAATGTGGCCAGGTGTGATAAGTGACTGGACCTGCCTGATACCAATCAACACAGGCTCAAAAAAGTGGTAGGATATATTGCTCTTCCTGGGAGTAGTCATGAGTGCTGCTAAAGAAGCTGTAGACAAATGCTGATGAAGATCACAAACTGAGAAGCTGGAAGTAAGTCTCTGACAGACTGATGCTGGTGAGGATGGAGATGACTGAAGCAGATAGATGATGAAGACAGCTGAAGCAGAGGTCTATGCAGAAGAAGGGGTCAAAACCAAAACCAAGATACAATGAAGTGGATACCCTCAAAAGTAAATAAACAAATGTCAAATGATGCAATGATGATATATGCAAATGATATGCAAGGGTTTGTGATCAAGCTGGATCTAGTTATCTGTCCTGATTTAAGGCCCATGTATGTTCAAAAAAGTCCAGATGGAGGCTTAGAAATCCAGTAACCAGGGTGGGGGACTCAAATAAACAGTCACAGGTGTAAACACCCCAAATTTGCCCTCACCCATTCACACCATGGCTTGTGATCATTTTCATAAGCATAAACTCAATCATACCATCTCATATCACATTTTTGATTCACTGCATTGGTTCAAAGTCATCTGCATCTAGGGTTTGTGATCTGAGCAATCCAAGAGCTTCTTGAGCCACTCCAAAGGTCATCAATCACTTCAAATGGGTCCATGCATGTTCAAACATCATATTATATCTCCTCAAAGTCAATAATGTCAAAGAATCACAAGAACTGAGAATGGTATGGAAGCAGAGCCAGGTTTAACTGCACAGATGACCTAGAATTAGGGTTTTGGTTTCAGAGGCCATAACTTCAAATTTTTTGGTCATTCTTGTTTCTATTGGTCTCTATATGGTATAGGGAGTATGCATATCAATTTTCATGAAGAAATTCCATGGGGAAGTCATCTGATCAAGAGTTGACTTTTCAAGCAAGTCAGTGCAAAATCAGGGCATCTAAGGCCCCCAATGACCCAACCAAGGGGTGTTCTTCATCATTTTTATTGTATATGATCTTTATTTGATCATAGAAGATGTTGGAAGTTCACAAAATTGAAGAATTTCAAGTCTTTTGCAAAATTGACTTTTTGGGCAAGTTTGACTTTTAATGAAATTGTCATTTTAGGCAACTTTTTCAACCCTTACTTTTTGATTCAAAAAAGCTTCAAATGGAAAAACTTTGGTCATGAAAGTTGTAGAATGGATCATTCCCTTTTCAAAAAGTACAAGAACATGACCTAATTCATTTTGGATCAAAAGTTATGGCTTGTCAAAGTTGGCAAAAATCACAAAATTTCAAAGTTTCCACCGAAGAGGCAAAGTTGCAAATTCACATGTCAAGACAAATTGGGTTGTCAAATGCACTTCTAAACTTCACAACATGATCATGCAAGACCTAAAAATCAGAATGGGCCAAGAAACTTCTCACTTTTGTGGCCTATGGATCAAGATACTTCACAAAGATCAAAGGCAATGCAAGTTGCAAAACTCATCATAAGACACAATCCACTTGCTTGCTAGCCTGCTGAGCCACCCTAGGCATCTCCCCTCATCATGCTGCGCAGGACACACCCTTTGTCCTTGGCTAGAAAGTAACCCATACTTCTCTTACACCAACTTTGACATTTTGGCAAAAGGACCCATACCAATCAATAAAGCACACATCACATCTTCTGACCAATCCGAATTGTTTATACAAGCAAAAAGCAAGCCAAAGCAACTACAACACAAGCCTGAAACACTCCATAGCTCAGCATTCTCATTTTCCACCCCTTGTGCAAGAGCTTTCGAAACTGCTTACACAAGTCACAAACTCACAAACAAACTTCATAGAACATATCACCACATCCTCCTGATCATTTCCCTGCCTTCATTCACCCTTGAAACCACACATAAGCCAGATACGATTTCTGCCCCCCTTTGAACAGAACTCAAGCAAACTCTCAAACCAGCCATTGCAAACTTCAAACAAACCTTGCAAGCTTCTTAGGAGGATCAGTAGAGTAGATTTGAGCCAAAGAAGCAGCCTGAAAGCTCTGGAATCGAAAGCTCCATCTCAGGTATCATCCAAGATCTTTTTTCCAGAACTTGTGTTTTGAGTTACAAATTGATTCTATGTGATGTGCTGATCATTTTAAGCTTTGAATCATTGAAAATGGTTGCGTGTGTGGAATGTATTTGATCTCTGAAATTTTTGTGTTGTTTTCCGTTTTGATTCGTGTCTCATGATTCAGTGGAAATGAATGGATTTTAGGGTGGGGTTTAGGTTTAGTGATGATTAATGATTGATTCTGGAGAGTTTGGCACGTTTTCATGGCATATTGAGAGAGATTGAAAGATGAGATAGCCGGAGAAGACGACCGGAACAGTGTTCCGGTCGCCTGAGAGTGATTAGGGCAAGATTAGGGCTTAATCATTTAATTAGCCAAGTTTGAATTTCCACCCTTGGATGTGGAGCCAAGTCTCTTCCCGCGCGTGTGAATTCAAACCATGGCCCTTGGATGTGTTGACTTTTCCCATTTTCAGTTTAATTCATTTTATTTTTCATTTTTTCTTCATTTGTTTTCCCATATTTATTAAAAATAGCAAAACCTTTTTAAAAATTCTGAAAATTTTTATATAAACTTTTATTAATTTTCAGAAACCAAAAACATTTTTATTTTTATTTTTTGCATTAAAAAAATATTTTTAAATCATTTAAAAGTTTATTTTTAATTAATTAATGAGAATTAATTAATTAAAAATACTTTTAGGTATTTAAAAATCACCAAAAAATTCATGAAAGCTTTAAGATCATTTAGAAACATTGTCCAACCCTCAAACCAAATTTCTTTTTTGATCTTGATGACTTTTGAGAATTTTTCATGGAATTAAAATCATTTCAAGGCATTATTTTGATCCAAACTTCAAAAAATCATTTCTGCCTAACCATTGAGAATTGGACTTTGATTATTTTTGCATTGCATCTTGTTTAGCATGTAGTTTGTGAGATTAAATTGGCATGATTTGATCTTTCATTTTCAATTTGTTTGGCATTTTTCTTGTTAAGGTACCCTAAAACCCTAGAGAACTTAGGAAATTCATAACCTTAATTAGGTTAAGAGTTGGAACCTCTCCTTTGGGAAGTAAGTTTGTGTAGGATTATGGTTCCTTTGAGTGCATTTTCAATTTTTTATCTTGATGTTTGCTTCTGATTTTGGTTTTTGTTTCATGCATTGATCATAAACCCTAATTTGGGCTTCCTTTTGCATACATCTTGCATTTGCTTGCATAACATGACTTGCCATGACATTTTATGCATTCATTTGATTCATTAGACATTTTAAGATATGTTGAAAGCATGTTTGATCATTGCATCATGTATTTGCCACTTTGTATGCCATTTGCATTCCATAACTTTTCATGTGTGTTCATGGTTCTAAACTTGCTCCATTTGCATCCATTTGTTCATGTGATCATCCCCATGCCTTGTTTCATGTTTGCATCATCCCATAGAATCATTAACGTCATACTTATGCTTCTGGTTTTGATTTGCATCATGCCATTTCATCTCATTTTGCATTGCATTGCATTTCCTTCACTAACTTTTCAGGTGGTAAGTTGTTTTGAGAAGTGAATTTGCCTTCACTTCTCACATTTTCTTTTCATCTCTCTTATGCATCATTGCTGCATCTTACTTTGTGTTTGAGATTGAGCTTACTCTTTCTTCTTCTTCTTACTTTCTTTCTTCAAATGACTTGTCTTCTTAAATGAAGCAAGTTACTTTGCTTCTCCTGATCCTTTCATCTGCTTCCTGGTAGTTCCATTGAAGATTTTTCTTGTTAACCTAACAAACCTTAGGAACAACCAAGCATGACAATGATTAGGGTTTTGATTAGTCTCCCCACTTAGTTTTACCTTTGTGTCTCTTTGAGTCTTCTCTTCTCATCTCATAATCAGGGCTAAACCCTAAAGGTTTTAAGGCTTTGTGATTAAGATTATGCCTGCATCCTTCTATTAGGATGGAGTGTATAACTTTAATCCTAAGTGTTAGACCCTTAATGTGTTTAAATCCTCTAATCAATTCACCTAATAATCATCAAGACATCAAGCTTGTAACTTGGGCCTTGCATTAGGGTTCTAATTCTTCCTTAATTGGTTAAGAAGGACTAACCCTAGTGTTAATGGACAAGTCCCCCTCAAGTTGTCTTACAAACCCTAAAATTCACTTCATCATCTTATCATTAAATAAAACCCGCTTAATAAAGGCTTTGTTTTGTCATGGGTTTAATCCCTAATCATGGATTAAGTTGAGGAGCTTTCCTCAGCTTAAACATTCTCATCTATTATCCTTCTATTAGGATGGTGTAATGAGTCTGTTTAATCCCCGATTATGGCTTAATCTCATTACTCAACACTAAACAAAAACATCAAAAACATCTAAATAATCACAAGTAGGTTAATGATCTTAATCCTACACCAAAGGCGATTAAGTGTGAGAATCTGACTTCACACTTAAGGTATTCTCATTACCCCTAATCAGAGGAAAGATGTGATGAGTTTACTAACCCATTGGTTTAGGCTTAAGCTCATTAACTTATGACAAACTTTCAAAAGCAATAAAAGACTGAAAACACAAAAACAAACAATAATCGTCTCCTTCGGGATTCTTTTCTCATCACCTTCACTCATAAACGAGAACTTGCTTCTTCCGTCTAATGCAAGACAGTTTGCATCTGTGCCAAACAGATCATACACTTGAGCATTGACAAGCAAGCAGTTCACAAGTCAATTCACCTTTCAGTCTCTTTGGGTCGAACTACGGTGTTCTGACTTCCTCATTGCACGAGAGGATACGTAGGCATAACTTAACAGTTATCGAACAAAAGTCTCTGTATATTCCCCCTCTTTCTAGCCTTATTCTTTTAGCCTCATTATCATGGGCATTTCACTCTTGTCCTTACACTGACACTGTATATATCACACTTTACACTTCTTTTACACTGACACCTGTACATCCTTTTCCAGCTCTTTATACACAAATTGCACTGACACTACCCCTTTAAAACACAAATCTTTTAAGCGTGGATCCCGTCAAGTACGACGGACAATCTGGGTGCTAATACCTTCCCAGGTTGTAACCAACCCCCTTTCTCAGTCTCTCTGGTTCGCAACCGTCTTATCCATATCTTTCTAGGTCTATGCAGCATTGCCTTTCCTCCGGGATAAAAATGCCTAGCTGGCGACTCTTTTCATTCCCTGTGAGTTCACTCCTGTGTTTTCTCGCATCCCTCTTTCGCCGACCGTTCACGTCTGTACCATATTTGAGCCCGGTCCCATCTTTTGGGAGCGACAACAGGTAGTGCTATAGAACAAGGATCCTCAGACTTGGATCAGTTATGGGAAGTGTAAACACTTTTAACCCTGAGGTACAGTGTTTACAATAACCATAAAAGATCCTCCTCTAATTCACCTCAGCTTCTGAAGGACATAATAAAGGTCATCCAGACTTAGCAGGCTTCCTAGATAGCCCTAGCACTACAGGAAATATGTAGTACAGAGTTCTCAAGAAGAAACCCACATCTGAACCGTGTTTTATATTCCCGCACCAGACGGAAATGGAATGGGAAAGAATATGAACAACTATAGCCTAGGTGTCACTTAGGTCCCAGGTATAGGACCTTAAACTCTCAATGGAACCCCACCCACCAAAACAAAAAACCAGATCCAGCAATGACAGTATGAAATATGCATAAGACTGTAAAGAAAGAAAATAAATAAAGCTGTACATAAAGCAATAAATAAAGCAAAGTAAACAAACACACGTAGCACATAACACCCCAGTAAACACAAATCAAACAAGCGCTAGGAGGAACCCACAAAAAGAACCAGAAGCCCTGGTTGCAGTATAAAATTCCCCAGCAGAGTCGCCAAGCTGTCGCTCCCACCAAATGACACAGGGCCAGAAGGGGTACAGACGCGAACGGTCGGTGAAAGAGAGAACATGAAGATGAACTGAAAAGAGTCGCCAGCTAGGCATTTCTATCCCAAAGGAAAGGTAATGCTGCATAAACCTAGAAAGATATGGATAAGACGGTCACGAACCAGAGAAACTGAGAAAGGGGGTTGGGTACAACCTGGGAAGGTATTAGCACCCAGATTGTCCGTCGTACTCGACAGGATCCACGCTTGAAAGTTTGTGCTTAAAGGGGTAGTGTCAGTGCTATTTTGTGTGCAAAAGTTGGAAAAGAATGCCAGTGTCAGTGTAAAAGAAATGTGAAGTGAAGAAGTGTCAGTGCAGAGAAAGAATATGAAGCTCAAGACTATGAGACTTAAAGAATACTGCTGGAAGAGGGGGAATATACAGAGAATTTTGTTCGATAACTGTTAAGTTATGCCTACGTATCCTCTCGTGCAATGAGGAAGTCAGAACACCGTAGTTTGACTCAAAGAGACTGAAAGATAAATTGACTGGTGAACTGTTTGCTTGTCTATGCTCAAGTGTATAACATGTCTGGCTCAGGTGCAAACTGTCTTGCATTAGACGGAAGAAGCGAGTTCTCGTTTGTGAGTGAAGATGATGAGAAAAGAATCCCGGAGGAGACGATTATTGTTTGTTTTTTGTGTTTTCAATCTTTTATTGCTTTTTGTGGTTTGTCATAAGGAAATGAGCTTAAGCCTAAACCAAGGGATAGTAAACTCATCACATCCTCCCTCTGATTAGGGGTAATGAGAATACCTAAAGCATGAAGTAAACACTTCACACTTAATCACCATGATGTAGGATTAAGATCATTAACCTACTTGCAATTACTTAGATGTATTTTTGGAGTTTTTGTTTAGTGTTAAGTAATGAGTTTAAGCCATAATCAAAGATTTAATGGACTCATTACACCATCCTAATAGAAGGATAATAAATGAGAACATTTAAGCTGAGAAAGGCTCCTCAACTTAATCCATGATTAGGGATTAACCTCATGACAAAATAAAACCTTTATTAAATGGATTTTAGTTAATGGTAAGATTAAGAAGTGGATTTTATGGTTTGCAAGACAACTTGAGGGGGACTTGTCCATTAACACTAGGGTTAGTCCTTCTTAACCAATTAAGGAAGAATTAGAACCCTAATGCAAGGCCCAAGTTACAAGCTTGATGTCTTGGTGATTATTAGATGAATTAATTAAAGGATTTAAACACATCAAGGATTTAACACGTAGGATTAAAGTTATACACTCCATCCTAATAGAAGGATATAGGCATAACCCTAATCACAAAGCCTTAAAACCTTTAAGGTTTAGTCCTTGATTAAGAGATGAGAGGAGAGGACACAAAGATGACACAAAGGTAAAAATAATGGGGGGACTAATCAAACCCTAATTGTTATCATGCTTGGGTAATCCTATGGTTTATGAGGCTTGCAAGAGATCTTCAAGGAAAAGCCACCATGGAAGAAGCAGGGTGAAGGAAAAGAAGCAGAAAGAAGCAAGTCAACTTACTTCACTTAAGAAGATAAGTTGCTTGAAGAAAGAAAGTGAGGAGGGAACATGAATGAGCAAGCTCACTCTAATGCAAAAGTAAAATGCAGCAAAGAATGCATAAAAGAGATGAGAAGAGATTATGAGAAGTGAAGGCAAATTCACTTCTCAAATACTTACCACCTGAAATGTTAGCAAAAGGAAATGAAATGAAATGAAAATGAGATGAAATGCAAAGGTGGAAACCAAAACCAGAAGTATCTTTATGATGCCAATGATGCAAAGAGATGATGTAAATGTATGTCATGAGATGAAGATGATCATACAAAGGATGGGAATGCAAATGAAGCATACAAGAGGCATGAAAGTTTATGAATGCATATGGAATGAAATGAAAGCAAAACATGGAAAATGGGTGATGCAATGATCAAACATGATTTCAATATGTCCTTAGATGTCTTATATGTCATGTGGATGCACAAAATGTCATGGCAAGTTCATGTATGCAAGCTTATACAAGATGGATGCAAATGAGGATACAAATTAGGGTTTATGTACAACATGAGATGCAAAATCCAAAATCAGAAGCAAAGCATGAGATAAAAAATTGAAAATGGGATCAAAGATACCCTAAACCTATACAAGTTCACTACCCAAAGGGGAAGGTCAGAAGCTAAACCCTAAAGGACTTATGATTTTTCTAAGTTTCTAAGGTTTTAAGGGTGATCCTAAAGGGAAAATGCCAAACAAATTGAAAATGCATCATAAAAATGAAACAAAAAAGTTATGAATTTTTTAAGTTAGGGTTAAAAATATTCAAATTAAAGAACCCTAATTCAAATGAAAATTGTCAAAGCATGATCAAAACCAAAAAGAAATTTCTGTTTGAGTTTGTAAATGTTTGTAAATGTTTTAAAATGCTCTCTGAATATTTTTGGGATTTTTAAATACCTAAATGTATTTTTAATTAATTAATCTTCATTAATCAATTAAAATAAACATTTAAATTATTTTTAAAATGTTTTTAAAATGCAAAAAATAAAATAAAAATTGTTTTTATGTCAAGAAAATTAATTAAAGTCAGCATGCAAAAAATAAATATTTTTGAGATTTTCTAGCTATTTTAAAATAAATATGCAAAACAAATAAGAAAAATATGAATTAAAATTGGATTTAATGGAAAGTCAACAGATCAAAGGGCCAACATTTAAATTAAACGCGCGGGAGCTAACTTGCGCGCATCTGGACGGCTGAGGTTTAAACTAGGAATTTGAATTTCACTAATCTTAATTAACCTAATTAACCAGGATTAGGGCACAAATCATGAAATCTGGGACGTTGGTTGCACGCGGGAAAAAAAATCCAAGGGCTCTCATTCAAACTGGCCTAAACCCTAACCCAAATCTAATCACCTTCAGATGACCGGAACAGTGGTTCCAGTCATCTTCTCCGGCGAGTTCAAATAGCTAACTTCTTCCCTAGGCAATTTTAAACCCTCTAAAACTCCATATCACATCTTCTAATCATCCTAAGCAAGAATCAAGCACAAAAACTCATTTATATTTCAACATAAACAAGAATCGAATCAAACAAGTTTTCAGGTTAAACTTTCAGAGACACGGTTCAGGCTCAAAACTCAATCATTTTCAAAACCAACAAGCACAGCATGATCAGTGAAGCATAAGCAACATTTCTATGGCATAAAAAACAATTTATGGAAAAAATGTTCTTGGTGATACCTGAACTGGAGCTTTCACCTTTGGAGCTTTCTGACTAGTTCTTTGCTTCAAATCACCCCCAATAATCCTCCTGGAGTGTTTGCAAAGCTTGGTTGGAGTTTATATGGCCTCTATTTGAAAGTCAGTGAAGCTCAGGTCAAGGGAGGTGGAAATCGTGTTTTTGATGTGGCTGTTTTTAGGGCAAAATGAAGGGTGGGAAATGATCAGAGGTTCATGGTGAGTTGTTTTATGAAGTTTGTTTGAAGGTTTGTGGCTTGAGTGCTGAGTTTCGAAGAGAAATGCATAAGAGGGAGTTTTTGTGTATGCTGAGTTGTGGGAGGATTCAGCTTGTGTTATTGTGTGCGTTGAGTTGCTTTTGGTCCATGTATCAATCCTTGATAGGTCAGAGAGTTGTTGTGGAATAGTTTGATTGGTATGGCTCAAATTGCATAAATTCAAGGAAGTTGCCCTTTGAGATATGGGCTCATGGCAGGATGGTTGTGAGGTATGGCTCGAGTCAGCTGGCTTTAGGGAGGTCCATGGAAGCTGATTTGAAGAGCTGGCACAAGTGGATGTCAAGATTTGGGGCATTTTGCAATTTGTGAAGGTTTTGGCCCCTTTTGAAATACTTGATGATCAAGGCATGAAAGTGAGGGATTCTTTGGGCAATTCTGAATTGTAGGTCATTTATCATGTTTGTGTAATGGTTAGAAGTCAATTAGAGGTCACATTTTTCCTTGGTATGAGTTTTTGCAAGTTTCCCTCTTTGGTACATAAGTGAAATTTAGTGATTTTTCCCAACTTTGCAAAGCTATAACTTGAGTTCTATGATGAATTAGATCAAGTTCTTGTACTTTTTTAAAAGGGAATGATCCAATCTACAACTTTCATGACCAAGAATTTTTCATTTGAAGCATTTTTGAATCAAAAAGAGGAGGTTGAAAAACTTTCCCAAAATGGCAAGTTTGCATTACAATTAACTTTCCCAAAATGGTAACTTTGCAAATGGCTTGAAATTCTTCAATTTTGTGAACTTATAACTTCTTCTAAGATCAAATAAATATCATATACACCCAAAATGATGGAGAAGACCCTTTGGTTGGATGATTGGGTGTCTCAGATGCCCTGATTTTGCACTGACTTGCTCAAGAAGTCATCTATTGATCAAATGCCTTCCCCATTAAATTTCTTCATGAAAATTGGTATGTAGGATCCTTATAAGATATAGAGACCAATAGAAACAAGAATGACCAAAAAATTTGGGGTTATGGCCTCTGAAACCAAAACCCTAATTTTAGGTCATCTGTGCAGTTAAACCTGGCTCTGCTTCCATGCCTTCCTCAGTTCTTGTGATTTTCTGACTTTCTTGATCTTGGGAGGATATAATATGATGCTTGAACATACATGGACCCTCTTGAGATGATTGAAAACCTTTGGAGTGGCTCAGATGACCCTTGGATTGCTCAGATCACCAATCCTAGATGCAGATGAATTTGAACCAATGCAGTGAAACAAAAATGCAATATGAGATGATATGATTGAACTTATGCAAATGAAAAGATAACAAGCCATGGTGTGAACTTAGTGAGGGAAAATTTGGGGTTTTTATAATGGGTAGAAAATAAATTGCTTGTGAATTAAGGCTTGAACTGCCTATACCAATGCTCAGGTGTTGCAGACTCGGACGACGAGTGCGTAACCGTCTTGCAAAGTGACAAGTAGGAGCAAGTTCACGTACGGAGCGAATGAGATAAGGAAAGAATTCCCGAAGGAAAGACGCTTATTGTTTGTTGTGTTTTTTAGAAGCTTTTTATGAGTGTGTCACAAGGAAGTGAACTCAAGCTCTTTTCCATGGAATGTGCACTTGTCACTACATTCCAAGATGGAATAATAGAACAAGCACACTCAAGTAAGGAGAAGATCCCCAAAACTTGAACCCAGAGATTAGGGCCTAAGCTCACTAACTCATTAACTTATTAATTGTTTTTGGTATTTACAATGAAGAAGTGTTTTTTATGCTTTTTCTTGGTGAAGAAGATACCTTAATCAGACTTGTGCATCACAAGGTATGCTTGTACTATCCCAAGATGGGAAGACTACAAGTACCTCATGGGATAAGGCTATTTCTCAAGGTATCACTTCAAACTTTATTAAGTGTTTTCTTTAAGGTCATGAGATGATAGGAGAAGAAGAACCAAAAGGATCACAAAGGTAAAAGTCTAATGGGGACTAAAGAATCCTAAGTGTTTTCATGCATGGATATCCTAAGGTTAGTGTGGCATACTATCCTAAAGAAGAAAGAAAGAAGAAGAGAAGAAGAAGAAGAAGAAAGGAGGGATGAGTAAGGCCTAAGTCCAACAATCACATGGTTAGCACAAGAAAGAATAAGAAGAGAAGATATGAGATTTGGAGATGTGGGAAACACATCCACACCTCACACTTACCATAGCCCCTGAAAAGGTTAGCAACATAAGCATACAAGTGAAACACAATGAGCAAAAGGGCATGCCAACATCATACAAACAGAAGTGAAGTCATATATACAAAAGCTCAATGGATATGCAAGTTACAAGAATGAGGAAAGAAGCATACAGGTTAATATGAAACACATGGCAAGGCAAAATTAAATGAACTTAAGAAAGATGCAAAGCAAAATGCACAAAATATAAACTCAAGGCACAAGACCAGAACCAAATCAAGTTGAAAAAAATGATTTAGAAGCAAGAGAGATGAGGAGAAGAGAAGCACAAAGCTAAACCAACAACTTATAGGAAGAAGGAAGCAAAGGAGTGAGGTGAATGCACACAATAATGGAAGAACTTAAAAAATAAGCAAATCACAACATTTCCAAGACACAAACCCTAAACTAAGATCAGAATGATACCCATACCCCAAAGATACCCCAAATGAGAGGAAGAAGTTGGCACAAGTGCCCTTCTAAGCTAATGAGAAAACTTATGATCAAAAAGAAGAAAAATGGGACAAGTTATGAACCAAAATTCAAATTAAATCAACAATGCAACCAAAAATTCCACAACTTAGGACAAATGATCTTTAAACATGATATAACAAGATGCCAAAAGGATTGGGAGAAATTTAGAAGCTAGACAAGTCAAGAGAAGGCTTAAACATGAACTAGGGTTAGGAAACTTCACTTACAAGGCAAGGACCAAAACCCAATGAAAATATTTCTAAAAATCAGGACAAAAATCACACATGAACTACATCCTCTTATTAATCCAGAGCAAAATGAATCAACAAGAAATTCAAAAGGATGATCACTAGGGAAAATGAACAAGACAGCATGCACCAAAAGGAATTAAAAAGAATTAATTGAATGGAAGAATTAATTGACACGTGGATATTAAAAATAAATGTAAAATAAAAATAAGGAAAATTAAAGAAAACTCCAATGATCATCCATGAATTAATTCAGAAATTTTAGACACTTGGAAGTATTTTTAATAATCAAAAAGCAAAATGGTATGAAAAAGAAATAAAAGAAAAGAAATAAAAAAGAAATAAGAGGACTGGGGTGCGAATAGAAGAGGATTTAGTTCAAAAAAAATGGGCCCAGACAAGGTGGGGGTGCGAATAGTCATGTGAGCCCAATGGATCCTGCGCTGGAATACAATAGACTGGGTGGAAATTCACAAAATAAATGGAAAAACAATGACCAGAGGATTAAATGGACACATCTTGTAAGATGGCTCATTAATTGACGTGGCATGTTGGTTGGACCAGAGGTGAGGGAGCATGCCAATTACTATGTGGTGAGAAACACAATGAATTAAAATTGAAACAAAGGGCACGTGAGGGAGAGGCTGTGTCACTAATTGAGGTGGCAAGATCTTGTGCGCTGAGAAAGAAGATCCAAGGGTGGAGGGTTTGTCTTCAACCTCATGAAACCCTAATACACGTTTTCCAGATTCCGGTGACCGGAGCTAGGGCTCCAGCACCGGAAATTGCAAGACATGAACAAACAATAATAGAAATGGACAAGAAGCTCCAGATTAGGTAAACCAACTACCCTGAGTTCGAAAATGACACTGAAAATCTCATTGGATCAATGAATCTTATGGATCGAAGGAAAACAGTTTTGACCATGAAAATTCAAATTCAAATTACAAGCTCTACAATGCACCAAATTCAAAACCAAAACAAGCATAGTGATCAGTGAACATCAAAGATCAAGATGCACACAAACATTTTCATTTCCAGATCTGAAGATTTGGAGGCTTACCTGAGTTTGCAGATCTTGAGAAAGCTTGTTAGAAGCCCAGATGATGAAGCCAATCCACTCCAAATGCACTCTAGTTGCAAAATAAATGCAACTAGAGTCTTGAATCTTGCTGGATCTTGTATTTTGCTGCCAACTGCCCTGAAATGGCAAGGTTATGATTCTTGAGAGATAGCTTGCACAATGGTGAGATTTGTGATCCTGAGCTCTCAAGGATAAAGGATCTGTGATTTGTTTTAGGAGAGAACAAGTGTATGAAGAGATTTGAGAGAAAATGCAAGTTGTGCAAGAACTTGGAAACTGGGCAATGAGAGAGAACTGAACCCTAACAAAACCCTAATTTCATTTATATGATGTCATGACTCAATGCTGAGAGAATGGGATGATTTGCACGTGAGAATGAAAAGTTTGAGTGATTTTGCAATTTTGGCCAATTTGGTGTGATATCATGTAATCCTCATGCATTCCCTTGCCTTCAGCCCATGGGCACTCTAAATCTGACCCTTAATCACAATCCAAATAAATCTTGGCCATTAGATTAGAATGTCACACTTTTTTCATGTTCATGCATAAATTGCACCTTTTGAATAAAATTCTCACTTGGCACGAATTTGATGTATTCCTTTGAGAAAAATGAGCCAAATGCATTGTATTTTAACATTGTAAACTTATTGGATCCATACCAACACTCAAAATGAAGTTTTATGACTTTTGGCTCTTGGTGCATAAGTGAAAACTTAAGTTTTGCCCTAATTTTGTCAAATTTTCGAGGGCCATAACTTCTCAACCAAGAATGCAATGAAAAAGTACTTGTACTTTTTGAAAATGGGAGGCCTTAATCTCCAAATTTCATGTTTGACTTTGTTCCATTTGAAGAATTTTTCACCAAGTTATGATCATTTGAATTTTAGGGCAAAACTTGCCAAAAATGGCATTTTCTCAAAACCAACTTTGCACCAATTTTGCAAAACACCTCAAAACCTCATGATTCTTGATCTTTGAACTTTCCAAACCAATTTTAATATTCTAAGAACATCCCTTGGCTAGGAAAATTGGATTGGACCCCTTGAAATCACACAGTTGACTTTTCTAAGGCACAGTTGACCAATTTCTTCATCTGCAAGCAACTGAGGAAATGCTTGACTTCCACAAGGAATTTTCTCACCAAAATTGGTACCTAGGATCCTCTTAACATGTGAAAGACTTTGCCCAAATGAAATAGCCAAAGTTTTGAGGTTTTCATGCTTGAATATCAAACCCTAGTTAATGACCAATGTGTAGGAGCTTTGCCCTAGCCTGGATTCCCTGATGATCTTCCAACCTTCTAAGCTTTTGTAAATGAACTTGAACTTGTAAATGTAATTTAGACCCCTCATAGGACTTGTACAAAACCATTAGGCCCTTTGTCATGGCTTATGGTGCTTCAAGAATCTCCGCAGATGATCATATGCCTAATGCTAGGTCCTGAGAAATGTTATGCCTCATCTTTCCATGCTAGGATGCTAAGAGTATGATATGTTCATGATGAATATGATGTGATATGATGCTTAAAGTGAAGAGGGAAAATTTGGGGTGTTACAGCTGCCCCTATTCAAACAACTGTTAATCTGAAAAGGACGATAGCATGGGCTATCGACCGTTCAAGATAACCTATGGTTCAAGATAATCAACAGATCCACACGTACAGATATAAGCTAACACAGACGAGTGTTAGGGATGATACATACAAGTATCCAAACAAAGCAGACGAGCTTCAAACAGATAACACACAGACGAGCAAACAAATATTAGATATCAAACACAGACGAGTGCCGGGAATTGCAGACGAGCAACCACAAAGATGATAACACAGACGAGTGCTAGAAATGTGCAGACGAGCAACAAAAAAATGCCTGATTGGCCACAAGAGTTACAACTCTACAGGGGAAGAACAAGTCAAGAAGCCTTGACACCTAACTCTGACTGGGGTGATGAATACCTGACTGTATCATTATATTAACCAAAAGAATGGTAGCTTCGCTGGGGAATATTTTACTGATGGGAGTGAAAATCAAATATGAACTCTGTGGGGAAGGATCATTTTCAGACTTGGCTGGGAAAGATGCTTCAACAATGCTCTAGATGGGGAGAGAATTTTGCTAATTCTAAGCTCTGTGGGGACATCCGGCATTCAGCTTCCTGCTGGGCATACTCCACTGGGGAATAATAAACTGCTTGGGCTGCCTGCCTAGACTTAGTTGGGGAGACTTCTGCTTGGGAGAATGTGACGCCATCCTGCAACCTTTAACAACAGAAAACACAAGTGTGCCCCGAGGACTTGCATGGTATGATCTACTCATCCGTCGTCACCCGACACTCAAAGAGGGTTTACAGTGTTTCCCTGCAATGTCATTTTTTTCAAATTATCACCATGTTTAAATGCAATGCTATTTTTTCCAAAAAAATCAGGACATTTTGCAAACAAAATAAACACAACACAGCTTTTTGACTGAATATTCTTTTTATTGAAAGGCCTCTGAATAGGCAAAGATTTACATCAGGAAGCAACCACCTGGAAAGAGATAGCCACCATAAAATTGAGAAAAGAAACTATCCTAATGGCAATGGGCACGACATCCCAATGAGTTCCATTTCTGCTATGACCAGCATGTCTTCAAGACTCTCCATTCTTGCCTTTGCTTTCTGAGAAGATGAGGTGACTGACTCCTATCCTTCTGATATTGTCAAGCTGTATGAAACGATGATTTGGTTCAGATTACTCGGATAACAGTTGTTCGCTTATTCCCTTGTTTTGCGTGGATCGCCCTTTCGGGTTTTCAATCCACCGGGATACCCTTTTTTTCCTCAGCTGTCCAATGTGTCTTTTCAACTCAGCGGGTGTACATATTTTATTTATTTATTTTCCCTAACTTTTACCCGAGCTTTTTATTATGTTTTTAGCTCGACGGGATGCCCCTTTTTTGCCTGGACTTTAATTCTGTTTTTTGTGTCCAGCGGGTCTCTTTATGCGAAGTATTTTTTAACTGCGTCTGAGTTAACAGGGGACTGGAAGTCATCTCCATCCATAGTGGTGAGCATCAGTCCTCCTCCTGAGAAAACTTTCTTCATTATGAATGGTCCTTAGTAGTTTGGGGTCCACTTGCCCCTCTGATCTGAACCCGGAGGAACGATCCTCTTGAGCACAAGCTCTCCTACTTGATACTCCCGATTACGTACTCGTTGGTCGAATGCTCGCTTCATTCTCCTCTGATAAAGCTGACCATGACAGATAGCCGCTAGTCTCTTTTCCTCAATTAGACATAGTTGATTGTAACGAGCACGCACCCATTCAGCCTCATCAAGCTTTACATCCATCATCACACGCAATGAAGGAATCTCTACTTCAACAGGCAAGACTGCCTCCATGCCATATACCAATGAGAAGGGAGTTTCCCCAGTTGACGTCCTGACTGACGTTCGGTACCCATGCAACGCAAATGGTAACATCTCATGCCAATATTTGTAAGTGACAAACATCTTTTGCACAATCTTCTTGATATTCTTGTTTGCTGCCTCTACCGCACCATTCATCTTTGGTCGGTAAGGAGAAGAATTGTGATGTTGGATCTTGAAGTCCCGACACAACTCTGCCATCATCTTGTTGTTGAGATTAGAACCATTGTCAGTAATGATTCTTTCGAGCACTCCGTATCTGTATATGATGTCCCTTTTCAAAAATCTGGCTACTACTTGACGAGTGACGTTGGCATAAGATGTTGCTTCAACCCACTTGTGGCACTTGCGAGCGAATGAACAACAGTCTGCATCCATTGTCATCCAATAATACCCCGATCTCAGCAATTTCTTAGCCATAGCATGCCCTCCTAAATGGGTACCGAAAGATCCTTCGTGGACTTCCTGCATTAACAGGCTTGCTTCGTGTCTATCCACGCATCTGAGCAATACCATGTGAGCAATACCACGCATCTGAGCAATACCAGCGTTAATAGTTTTCTGGCATAATCCCTGTAAGGAATAATATGCTCTTGATGCATATACCACTTGCCGGTAACTTGGTTAATAACGAGGGCTGAGTCTCCGAATATATCGAGGTTCTTAATCCGAAGATTAATTGCCTCCTCTATTCCCATTATGCATGCCTCGTATTCCGCTTCATTGTTGGTGCAGCCAAAAGTAATTCTGGCAGCGAAGGGAAAGTGAACACCTTCATAAGTAATAAGAACAGTACCAACTCCACGTCCATTGATATTGACTGCCCCATCAAACATCAACTTCCATTTGGATTCAGGGTCTGGCCCCTCCTCCAGAAGTGGTTCCTCGCAATCATTTGCTTTGAGGTACATGATGTCCTCATCATGAAAATCAAACTTCATTGGCTGATAATCATCTTCACGAGGTTGTTGTGCAAGGTAATCTGACAATACACTTCCCTTGATGGCTTTCTGATAAGTATACTGGATGTCATATTCAGTTAAAATCATCTACCACCTAGCAACCCTTCCGGTTAACGCTGGTTTCTCAAAGATGTACTTGAAAAAGATCCATTTTGGAAATTAGCAGTGTGGTATGAGTCAACATGTACTGTCTCAGTCGGCGAGCAGCCCATACCAAAGCGCAGCAAGTTTTCTCGAGCAGTGAGTAACGGGATTCACAGTCGGTAAACTTTTTGCTAAGGTAATAAATAGCGTACTCTTTTCGATCAGACTCATCATGTTGGCCTATTGTAAACACCCCAAATTTTCCCTCACCCATTCACACCATGGCTTGTGATCATTTCATATGCATAAACACAATCATATCATCTCATATCTCATTTTTGATTCACTGCATAGATTCAAAGTCATCTGCACCTAGGGTTTGTGATCTGAGCAATCCAAGAGCTTCTTGAGCCACTCCAAAGGTACACAATCACTTCAAAGGGGTCCATGTGTGTTCTTATATCATATTACATCCCCTCAAAGTCAAAAATGCCAAAGAATCACAAGAACTGGGATTGATATGGATGCAGAGCCAAGTTTGACTGCAGTTGACCTAAAATTAGGGTTTTGGTTTCAGAGGCCATAACTCCAAATTTTTTGGTCATTCTTGTTTCCATTGGTCTCTATATGGTATAGGGAGTATGCATGTCAATTTTCATGAAGAAATTCCATGGGGAAGTCATCTGATCAAGGGTTGACTTTTCAGACAAGTCAGTGTAAAATCAGGGCATCTGAAGCCCCCAATGACCCAACCAAGGGGTGATCTTCATCATTTTGAGTGTATATAATCTTTATTTGATCATGGAAGAAGGTTGAAGTTCACAAAATTCAAAAATTACAAGTTTTTGCAAAGTTGACTTTTTAGGGCATGGTTGACTTTTAAGGAATTTGTCATTTTATGCCACTTTTCAAACCTTACTTTTTGATCCAAAAATGCTTCAAATGGAAAAACTTTGGTCATGAAAGTTGTAGATTAGATCTTTCCCTTTTCAAAAAGTACAAGAACATGACCTAATTCATTTTGGATCAAAAGTTATGGATTGTTAAAGTTGGCAAAAATCACTAAATTTTCAAGTTATGCAGCAAATGGAAAACTTGCAAATTCTTGTACCAAGGCATTTTGTGACTTCAAAATGGTCTCTAATCTTTGCACAAACATCACACAAGCCCTAAGAATCAGAATGGGCCAATAGTTTCTCATATTGTTTGGCCTTTGGAGCAAGCTATTTCCATGTGAACTAAAAGTGAGCAAGTTGCAAAAACCATCATCACACCTCATCCACTTGCTGCCTTGGATACTGAATCACACTAGCCTTTCCCTCACACCATGCTGCGCCAGACAAGCCCTTTGTACTTGGCTAGAAGCTGCCCATGCCCTCTCTTACAAGAAGTTGACATTTTGGCAAAAGCTAGCACACCTATCACAAAAGCACAAGTCACATCCTCTGACCAATTGCATTTGTTTATACAAAGAAAATGCCAGCAAAACCACACAACACACAAGCCTGAAGCACACTAGAACTCAGCATACACATTTTCACCCTCACTTGCAAAATCCTTCGAAACTGATCACACAGCTCACAAACACATAAGCAAACTTCATAAACCTTTTCATCATCCCTCTCTGATCACTAAGCACCCTTCAAAACATCCCAAAGCTCAAATTATCAGAAATACGATTCTTACACCATCCTGAACAGAACCTGCTCAAACCTTCAAACCAGCTACCACAAACCCTTTCCAAGCATTGAAAGCTTCTCAGGAGGTCAAGTGGAGTAGATTGCAAGCAGGAAACTAGCCAGGAAGTGTCAGAGATCAAAGCTCCAGTTCAGGTGAGCTTCATGAACTTTTTTTCCAGAAGCTTGTTTTTAAGTTCTTAATTGATTCTCCATGTTCCACTGGTCATGTTGATATGTTTTGTTTCGAAAATAATTGAGTTTTGAGCATGTATGTTGTTCCTGAAATTTTTTGACCTAAACCCCTTTTGCTTCGATTCAGCTTTGTTGTGTAAAATAAATGTGTTTTGGCTGTTGATTCTTACTCTATGATGATTGGGGATGGTTTCTGGGCAAGAAAATTAGGTTTTAGTGAGCTAGGGTGAAAGTTAGCAATTTTCAGGGAGGGTGCTGGCCGGAGAAGACGACCGGAAGTCTTCTCCGGCCACCTGAAAGTCATTAGTATGTGATTAGGGTTAGGGCTTCCAGTTTGAATTTCAGGCGTTGGATGAGTTGACTGAGTCTTTTCCCGCGTGCATCCAATGGCTCAGATCATGTCATTAATTCTAATTAGGTTTAATTTAATTAATTAATTATGTTTAACTAAGTTTGAATATGGGCCACAAGATCTGGCGCGCAGTCAACAGCTTCAAGCCCAGAACGAATCCTGGCCTTCCATCCTGCATACTTCAGTCTATTTTTATTTTTATTCCATTTTATTTCATTTAACTTCCATAATTTATTTAAAATAGAAAAAATGTTTTAAAAATTATGAAACTTTTTGTCAAGAGTTTCATTAATTTTTAAAACACAAAAATATTTTTATTTTCATTTTTAGCATTAAAAAAGTATTTTTAAATATTTAAAAGATTATTTTTAATTGATTAATGAAAATTAATTTATTAAAAATACTTTTAGGTATTTAAAAATCACCAAAAAATTCATGAAATGTTCTAAGACATTTAGAAACATTGTCCAACCTTCAAACCAAATTTCTTTTTTGATCTTGATGCATTTTGAGAATTTTTCATTGATTTAAAATCATTTTTTATGCATTAATTTGATCCAAAGTTCCAAAAATCATTTATGCCTATCCATGAAGAGTTGGACATTGATTATTTTTGCATTGCATTGTGTTTAGCATGTAGTTTGTGAGATTAAATGGCCATGATTTGATCTTTCATTTTCTTTTTGTTTGGTAATTTTCTTGTTTAGGAACCCTAAAACCCTAGAAAACTTGGAAAAATCACATCTTGAATTAGGTTAAGAGTTGAGACCTCTCCTTTGGGAAGTGAGTTAGTATAGGTTTAGGGATCCTTTGAGTGCATTTTCAATTTTTTGTATTGATGTTTGCTTCTGATTTTGGTTTGTGTTTGTTGTATTGTTCATAAACCCTAATTTGGGCTTCCATATGCATCCACCTTGCATTTTCTTGCATAACTTGACTTGCCATGATATTTTATGCATCCATGTGATTCATTTAACATAATAGGACATATTGAAAGCATGTTTGATCATTGCACCTTGAATTTGCCATGTTGTATGCCATTTGCACTCCATGACTTTTCATGTATGTTCATGTGTCTTAACTTGCTCCACTTGCATTCATAAGCTTGTATGATCATTTCCATGTGCTGCCTAATGTTTGTAGCATCTCATAGCATAATTAGCATCATGTATATGCTTCTGGTTTTGTTTCTCATCATGTCATCTCATCCCATTTTGCATTGCATTGCATTTCTTTCCTAACCTTTCAGGTGGTAAGTAATTTTGGGAAGTGGATTTGCCTTCACTTCTCATAACTTTCTTCCCATCTCTCTCTTGCATCCATGCTGCATTTTTGTATGTGTTTGAGATTGAGCTTGCTCATTCTTCTTCTTCCCACTTTCTTTCTTCAAGTGACTTGACTTCTTGAATGAAGCAAGTTGTTTTGCTTCTCCTGATCCTTTCATCTGCTTCCTGGTGGTTCCATTGAAGACTTCTCTTGAAAACCTCACAAACCTTAGGAACAACCAAGCATGACAATGATTAGGGTTTTGATTAGTCTCCCCTCTTAGTTTTACCTTTGTGTCTCTTTTGAGTCTTCTCTTCTCATCTCATAATCAGGGACTAAACCCTAAAGGCTTTAAGGCTTTGTGATTAAGCTTATGCCTGCATCCTTCTCTTAGGATGGAGTGTATAACTTTAATTCTAAGTGTTAAACCCTTAATGTGTTTAAATCTCTTAATCAATTCATCTAATAATCATCAAGACATCACACTTGTAACTTGGGCCTTGCATTAGGGTTCTAATTCTGCCTTAACTGGTTAAGAAGGACTAACCCTAGTGTTAATGGACAAGTCCCCCTCAAGTTGTCTTACAAACCCTAAAAATCACTTCATCATCATATCACCAAATAAAATCCACTTAATCAAAGGCTTGTTTTGTCATGAGTTTAATCCCTAATCATGGATTAAGTTGAGGAGCTTTCCTCAGCTTAAACATTCTCATCTATTATCCTTCTATTAGGATGGTGTAATGAGTCTGTTAAATCCCTGATTATGGCTTAACCTCATTACTCAACACTAAACAAAAATCACAAAAACACCTAAATAATCACAAGTAGGTTAATGATCTTAATCCTACACCAAAGGTGTTTAGGTGTGAGAATCTGACTTCACACTTAAGGTATTCTCATTACCCCTAATCAGAGGGAAGATGTGATGAGTTTACTAACCCATTGGTTTAGGCATAAGCTCATTAACTTATGACAAATTTTCAAAAGCAATAAAAGACTGAAAACATAAAAAACAAACAATAATCGTCTCCTTCGGGATTCTTTTCTCATCTCATTCACTCATAAACGAGAACTTGCTTTTTCCGTCTAATGCAAGACAGTTTGCATCTGTGCCAGACAGATCATACACTTGAGCATAGACAAGTAAGCAGTTCACAAGTCAATTCATCTTTCAGTCTCTTTGGGTCGAACTACGGTGTTCTGACTTCCTCATTGCACGAGAGGATACGTAGGCATAACTTAACAGTTATCGAACAAAAGTCTCTGTATATTCCCCCTCCTTCCAGCTTCTCTCCTTTAAGCCTCATAGTCATGAGCATTCCATTCCTATCCTTACACTGACACATCATTATACACTTCACACTCTTTTACACTGACACCTGTACATCCTCTTCCAGCCATTTTTATACACAGATTGCACTGACACTACCCCTCTAAGCACAAATCTTTTAAGCGTGGATCCCGTCGAGTACGGCGGACAATCTGGGTGCTAATACCTTCCCAGGTTGTAACCAACCCCCTTTCTCAGTCTCTCTGGTTCGCAACCGTCTTATCCATCTTTTTCTAGGTCTATGCAGCATTGCCTTTCCTCCGGGATAAAAATGCCTAGCTGGCGACTCTTTTTCATCTCCAGTGAGTCCACTGCTGTGTGTTCTCATTGTCCCTTTCGCCGACCGTTCGCGTCTGTACCTTTATCTGGGCCTGGTCCAATCTATCGGGAGCGACAGCTTGGCGACTCTGCTGGGGACCCTTATACTGCAACCAGGGCTTCTGGTTCTTTTTGTGGGTTCCTCCTAGCGCTTGATTGATTTGTGTTTGTACATTTGTATTTATTTTTGCTTTATGTACAGTTGATTACTGCTTTCTTTATAGCTTTGCATTATATCATATTGTCATACTGTACTGCTAGCTGGATCTGTTTGTTTGCTTTGGTGGGTGGGTGTTCCATTGAGAGTCAAGGTCCTATACCTGGGACCTGAGTGACACCTAGGCTAGAGTGGTTCATATTCTTTCCCATTCCATCTCGGTCTGGTGCGGGAATATGAAACACGGTTCAGATATGGGTTTCTTCTTGAGAACTCTGTGTTGCAGATTTCCTGCAATGCTAGGGCTATCTGGGAAGCCTGCTAAGTCTGGATGACCTTTAGTATTGACCTTCAGAAACTGGTGAGAATTAGAGGAGGAACTTTTATGGTTATTGTAAACACTGTACCTCCGGGTTAGAAGTGTTTACACTTCTCATAACTGATCCAAGTCTGAGGATCCTTGTTTTAGAACACCACCTGTGAGGGGGTTGGGCTGTTTACAGGTTTGCAGGTACCCTTGGCCTCAGCATACCCTGTTACTTTGATTTGATTAAGAATACTCCATGTTGGAACAGTTCTTGTGATTCTAAACCCTGGACATGTGGCTCTTTATTTGAGCCCCCCACCTTTGTTACTGGATTCATAGACCTCCATCTGGAATTCTTGAACATACTTGGACCTATATCAGAACACTTGATCAGATCCAGCTCAGTCACAAACCCTTGCATATCATTTGCATACATAATCATTGCATCATTTTGACATTTGCTTATTTGTGTTTCAGGGTATCCACCTTCATTTTTGGTTTTGGTTTTGACCTCATCTTCAGTATTGACCTATCTTCATCAACATCTGCTTCTGCTATCAGCTATCTACTTCAGTCACCTGCACCAGCCAATCAGTGGCCCATTCTTCAGTATCATCATCAGCACTTGTCTCTACTCAGTCTCAACATCATGGCACCTAAAAAGAGCAACATCACCTACCACTTCTTCCAGCCAGAGCTATCTGACATCAGGAGGATTCAGACCCTGATTACTCCAGATCACATACCATTGTTCAGAGAACACTATGGGGGTATACTTGATATGGTTATGGATCTGGACCCCTCACTGAGAAGCATGATCCACACTTGCCTTCAGTTTTATGATCCCCCACTGAGATGTTTCACTTTTCAGGAATTTCAGCTAGGCCCTCTATTAGAAGAATACTCATCATTGGTTGGTATACCTATCAGGGGTGGAGTCCCTTTCAATCCTGAGATGGTATTTCCTGGTAATGGAGAAGTAGCCAAGGCTTTGCATCTGGAACCTGTTCTGATTGAGCAGCATATGACTTCTAAAGCTGGAATCCCTGGCTTCCATCTGGATTTCTTGATCTCTCAAGCTACCCTAAAAGCTTCTTTAGGAGAGTGGAAAGTTGTCTGTGCTTTATTGGCCCTGAGCATATATGGAATTGTATTGTTTGCAGATGAGCCTCGATTCATTAGCAAGAATGCAATCCATCTTTTCATCCTGAAGAACCCAGTGCCTACTTTATTGGGGGATCTCTATTACTCAGTGCATCAGAGGAATGAAAAGCAGAGGGGAAGATTAGTGAGGTGTTGTGCTCCATTGTTCCATACTTGGCTTCTCAGGCATTTACCCAAGACAGATGCATTTTTGAATCCTCATCAGCAGAGAAACTGGGCTAAGAGACTCACTGCTCTAACTTCAGCTGATATCAGATGGTGCATTCAAAGCACCAAAGGCAGGGATATCATCACCAGCGGTGGGCATTTTCCCAATGTTCCCCTAATAGGAGTTAAGGGTAGTATTAACTACAACCCTCTGTTGTTCAAAAGACAACTGGGCTATGCACTGGTCCACACTCCTAGGGCACAGGACTTGGGTGAGACTCTTTATTGTGAGAACAAGCCTAATCTGGCTATTGTTAGGCAGGCTTCCTGGGCTTGGGATAATGTTCAAACCAAGGGAGTGACCATTCTAGGGAAGTGCAACAATGTGGCATCAGCACAGTATTATGAGTGGTCCCGTGCCACGGCTCAATTCTCTGGAATGCCCTTTACCATGGAAGATATGCCTGGATCATCCTCAGCACCACCTCCTGCCACTGTCAGTTTAGAGGAGTTTGAAAGCTTGAAAGAAAGAAATGAGAAGTTGACTCAGGCTTTGCAGAAGACCCTCTGGGAGAGGAGTGATGGCAGACTGGATATTGAGAGGTTAGAAAAGTTGAAAGTGGAGCACTTGGCTAGAATTGAGAAGTCTGAGGATTATATCAAGAAATCTAGGGCTGGAGAGCAAATTCTGAAGAATGCTTGCAAGGAAGCCCAGTTCCAGAGAGCAAGGACAGACTTGTATCTGAAGGAGAGTCAGGCTAGGTGGGTCCGGATCACCGAAGCTCGTACTCTGGAGGACAAGAGGGTCCAAGACAAGATGGAGCAACTGGAAGCTAGTGCAAAAGAGCAATAAGAAGCCCTGGCAGCAGCCCAGAGGGAGATATCAGAGCTGAAGATCAGAGCTGGAGTGAAGAGGTCAAAAGACCAAAGTCAGCACAAGAAGCTAACTGCAGCTGTTACAACCCGGAATCTCCTTATCAGGAATCTCACGGAGCGTCCGGCTGATCCTGTGACCGAGGCACTTCTCAAGGAAGTTCGGGAGGACGAGTTTGGTCTTGGTGTTTGACCATTTGTTTGTTGTTGCTTTCATTCCATGTACTTTTGTTTTCCTGTAATATATTTTGACCCCTCTGAGGGCTTGTATTTGTAAAACAAACTATGTACCATTTGCTTTTTGTAATATATGTGCTAGTTTGTTCCATCCAAGTTTCACTTCAAAAGCAGCATCAACAGCATCCTCAAGGGTCTGGAAGGGTCAAAACTGAATGCCAAGTCAGGATACCTTGAAAACAAATAAGCATACTGCATTGCATGCTAACCCTTTTGTTTGTTTTGTAGGTTTTTGTTTTATTGTTGCTAACTCTGTTATGGTGATCAGGAACTATTGCTCGACGCCGGGTATTTCCCCTCAACCGTCCACACCGTTATCCAACCCGTAACAACCTTCCAGGCATACAAATGGATCAGATGCAGCAGGACCTTACGGAGGTCAGGAACCAAATGACCAACGAGAGGTTGGAAATGAGGAACCAGATGACTCAGTTCATGGAAGTGATGAACAACATGGCTCAGAGCCAAGAAAGATTGAGGGCCATGGTGGAAAGGCAAAATCAAGAAGATCCACATATAGGGACTGCCGGCACCAGCAACAACGAAAGGGTCCAACCTCATGTTAACTCCCCTGTATTTGGCCCCCATCTTCATCCAGAGGTCAATATTCCTGCAAATGTTCAAGGGACTGCCACTGCAGGCAGGGTACTGCAAGAAGACCCCCAAGAGGATCAGTTCACGGTAATGGGTGCTGGGGAGGAAGCTTATGATAGAAGGCTGGATGAGATAGATGAGAAATTGAGGTCCTTAGAGTCTCAAAACTCTTTGGGTTTCGATGTCATGGACATGGGCTTGGTAGACGGGGTCAGGATTCCCCATAAGTTCAAGCCTCCTTGTTTTGAAAAATACAACGGGACTTCATGCCCCCGGACTCACTTACAATCATTTCTGGGGAGGCTGAAGGCCTATACTATGGATGAGAAGCTCTGGATGTTCTATTTCGAAGATAGCTTGACGGGAGCTTCAAGAGAATGGTACTCTCATCTGACAAGAGCAACTATCAGGTGTTGGAAGGACCTGGCAGAGGCCTTCATCAGACAGTATCAGTACAACTTAGACATGGCACCCAACAGGACCCTCCTAATGGGAATGTCACAGTCGTCAAGAGAAAGTTTCCGAGAATATGCCCAGAGATGGAGGCAACTGGCTGCTGCTGTGCAGCCACCTATGTCTGAAAGGGAAATGGCAGATATGTTTATGAACACCCTCCAGGGAACATATATTGATAGGCTGGCCGCTTTCTCTTCCACTAGCTTTGCAGATGTTGTCATAGCTGGGGAAAGAATTGAAAGCCTATTGAAGATGGGAAAGATCTCGGACAACGGTGCAAGCTCATCCAGTAATGCAAGAAATCCTTTTGCAGGCCCAAGAAGAACTGGCGAGACCAATGCTATCCACACCAACAGGGGCAGACCTCAATATGTTCACAGGTCTGTAGCCGCAGTCACCATTCCCGCTAAGCCTCAACCAGCTTATCAACCTCCGCAGCAAAACTATCAACAACAACCCCAGTACCATCAACAGAATCAGTATCCTCCGAGAAATTACAACAATAGCAACACCAACAACAACAACCAGCAAAGGCCATTTCAGCAGAGGCCATCTCAAGCCAATAGGGTGATCGATCTGATCCCTATGCCATATGCTACATTGCTGCCACAACTCCTGAAACTCAACCTAGTCGAGCTAAGGACGCTGGCACCTCCAGATCCCAACAGTCTACCCAGGAATTATGACTCCAACGCCAGATGTGCTTTTCATTCAAATGCACCTGGCCACAGTACAGAAAAGTGCAGAGCCTTGCACATGAAGGTACAAGACCTGGTAGACTCAAAAGCTCTGAATTTCGCACCGCCACCTAATGTCAACAAAAATCCTATGCCAAACCACGGGGGTCCCAGAATTAACGCTATTGAAGAAGACAAGCCGTCTTATTTAATAACCAGTGCGGGTCAGATCCGGACACCGTTGGTGGAAATTAAGGCTCAACTCCTCGATTGTCAAATGTTCTCGGGGTGTGAGTTGGGGTGTGCTTACTGCAATATCTCAGTAAATGGGTGCGATAACCTGAGGAATGGCATAGATGGTCTCATTCAGAGTGGTCAACTTCAGATCACCACATCATTTCCTACAAATCCAGCAATCTCATCAGCAACAACTCCAGAACCTCCTACAACTGCAACAACCATTGTTCCCAACAATTCTTCGGCTTCATCAACAAGTACTTCATCTATCATCTCAACTGATCAGTTAACAACAAATTTTCCTTCTACAACTTCAGCACCACTCCAGTTTGAATCTCCTACAACAACAACACCCATCCTTCCAACAATGTCTCCTACAACATCAGCAACAAATCATGAAGACGTCTCAACTGTCACAATATTTTATGATCCTGAGAACAACTCTGCCTACAACTCAGAAGGTGCTGCTCCCATCAGAGCACCAGTCACGATTTATTATGATCCGCAAACTATCACAACTCCTTCCGCAGCTGCAATCAGTCCAGTCACTATCACGGTGCCTGGACCAGTACCTTATGAAAGCAGTAATGCCATCCCCTGGCATTACGGCTCTGACCTGTACTGCGAAGGACAAAGAATCACTTTCGAATCATCAACCCCTGCACCACAAATAGACAATGTGGGAGGAGGCGGAGGCTTCACTCGAAGCGGACGTCTCTTTGCTCCACAAATTCAGAGACCCACTGCCGAAGCAGAAGCTGCTGCCAAGGCAAAAGGAAAAAGCTTGGTGCAGGAAGAACAGATTGTTAAAGAAGCTTTGAAAACACCATTCGATCAGGAGGTTGATGAGTTCATGCGAATCATCAAGAAGAGTGATTATAAAGTAGTGGATCAGCTTCATCAGACGCCTTCCAAGATCTCAATCCTATCATTGCTTATGTGCTCCGAAGCCCATCGGAATGCACTACTCAAAGTCTTGCACGCAGCTTATATGCCTGAAGAGATCACTGTCAATCAGCTGGAAGCTGTAGTGGGAAATGTTAATGCTAGTCATGGACTAGGGTTCACCAATACTGATTTGACCACGGAAGGCCGTAATCATAACAAGGCTTTGCACATAACCATGGAATGTAAAGGTGCAGTCCTTTCCCATGTGCTGGTAGACACGGGGTCATCCCTCAATGTCTTACCCAAAAAGGCCCTTGTGAAGCTAGAATATGACGGATTAGCGTTAAGACCCAGCAACCTGGTGGTGAGAGCCTTTGATGGCTCAAAGAGATCGGTTCTGGGAGAGATCGAGCTGCCCATAACGATTGGCCCGCAGACCTTCAAAACGACCTTCTACGTGATGGATATACAGCCTGCCTACAGCTGTCTATTGGGTAGGTCATGGATTCACGCCGCTGGCGCCGTGACCTCTACCCTTCACCAGAAGTTAAAATATGAGTGGGAGGGTCAAGTCGTTACAATCTGTGGAGAGGAGGATATTTTTGTCAGCCACCTGGCTACCTATAAGTATATTGAGATGGATGGGGAGATCCATGAAACAATGAGCCAAGGTTTTGAAGCCTTGAATGTCAATGAAACATCTGTTGTGCCTGGTACTTCAATATCATCATACCAACAAGCCCGGAAGGTTGTTGAGGGAGGAAACACCCAAGGCTGGGGCAAACTGTTATCGGTGGAGAAGAAAGAGGATAGATTTGGGTTGGGTTACAAACCAACTCAACAAGATCAAGCAGAGGCTGCGAAAGAGCCCAACTTTGTGAGTGGGGGGATGCTCACCCCTGATGCTGTCAACAATGTGGAAGATGAGCTGGAAGAAGAGCGCAACCTGGAAAGCTGGATTCGTCCAAAGATCCCGGGGAGCAGTATCTCAAACTGGTCTTCCCAGGAAATTATAAGAGTTACTCATGCAGAGTAATTATTATTTCCTGTATTTTTATAGCATGCATCAAAGTCTTGCATCTTGCCCAAGATGACAAGACTCATTTTGTAATCGGGCCATCTGTACTTTTTGTGCAACAAGATTAATCAATGAAATATCAGACATCTTTTTGCAAACGAGTCTTTTTCTTTTCCGTTCACTGTTTTTCCATTTTTCTTTTTGTACAAAAAATAAATGGCAGTGTTTTCAAAATGACAACTTTATTTCAACAAGATTAAAATCAAATCACTAAAATGAACAAACTGAACCCTTGCAGAGTGTGCTTTCCAGACAGCACCGACAACAGCACGGCTATGACTTCGTATGACTTTGACAATCCGATCAATCAAGCTGATGAAGGGGTTGAAGAAGAATATGAGCTTCCTGAAGAGCTAGCCAGGTTGTTGAGACAAGAGGAAAAGGTTATCACTCCTCATCAGGAGGAGGTCGAAACGATTAATCTTGGTACAGATGAAGACGTGAAAGAAGTCAAAATCGGGGCCTGCCTACAAGACTCAGTGAAAAGACAACTGGTTGACCTGCTTCGAGAGTATGTGGACGTGTTCGCTTGGTCTTATCAAGATATGCCAGGGTTGGATACCGACATTGTTGTGCACAAGCTGCCTTTGAGAGAAGAATGCCCGCCAGTTAAACAGAAACTGCGCCGTACTCGCCCAGACATGGCAATGAAAATCAAGGAGGAGGTACAAAAGCAATGGGACGCCGGATTCCTTGCTGTAACCAGCTATCCACCGTGGGTCGCTAACATAGTACCTGTGCCTAAGAAAGACGGCAAAGTAAGAATGTGTGTTGACTACCGGGATCTGAATAGAGCCAGCCCGAAAGATGATTTCCCTTTACCTCACATTGACGTATTGGTGGATAACACGGCTCAGTTCTCGGTATTCTCCTTCATGGACGGATTTTCAGGATACAACCAGATTAAGATGTCACCTGAAGACATGGAGAAGACAACCTTCATCACACCCTGGGGCACGTTCTGCTACAAATTAATGCCATTTGGGCTCAAGAACGCCGGTGCAACATATCAACGGGCTATGGTAACATTATTCCACGATATGATTCATAAAGAGATAGAATGTTATGTGGATGACATGATTGCCAAGTCCCTTAATGAAGAAGATCACCTGGTAAATCTGCTCAAGTTGTTCAAGCGTCTGAGGAAGTATCAACTGAAATTGAACCCCAACAAATGCACATTCGGGGTGAGATCTGGTAAGCTGCTGGGATTTATTGTAAGTGAGAAAGGGATTGAAGTTGACCCTGATAAACTCAAAGTCATCCAAGAGATGCCTGCACCGAAGACAGAGAAGGAAGTTCGAGGTTTCTTAGGTCGATTGAACTACATCTCAAGGTTCATATCCCACCTTACAGCAACCTGTGAACCCTTGTTCAAATTGTTGAGAAAAGAACAGACGGTCAGGTGGAACGAAGACTGCCAGAAGGCTTTTGACAAGATCAAGGAGTACTTACAAGAACCTCCAATCCTCATGCCTCCAGTTGAAGGAAGACCTCTAATCATGTACCTGACAGTATTAGAAGAGTCAATGGGGTGTGTGCTGGGCCAGCATGACGAGTCTGGTCGAAAAGAGTATGCAATATACTACCTAAGCAAAAAGTTTACCGACTGTGAACAACGTTATTCACTGCTCGAGAAAACTTGTTGTGCTTTAGCGTGGGCTGCTCGCCGACTGAGACAGTATATGTTGACCCACACTACTTTGTTGATCTCTAAAATGGACCCAGTCAAGTACATATTTGAGAAGCCAGCACTTACCGGACGGGTTGCAAGATGGCAGATGATTCTCACAGAATATGACATCCAGTACACTTCTCAGAAAGCCATCAAGGGCAGTGTATTGTCTGAATATCTTGCTGAGCAACCTATCGATGATTACCAGCCTATGAGATTTGACTTCCCTGATGAAGACATCATGTTCATAAAAGCAAAAGATCACGAAGAGCCTGTTCACACTGAAGGGCCTGACCCGGAAGAAGAATGGACTATGATGTTTGATGGGGCTGTTAATATGAATGGTCGTGGCGTTGGTGCAGTACTCATTACACCTAAAGGAGTTCACATGCCTTTCTCGGCAAAGCTCACTTTCAACTGCACTAACAACGAAGCTGAATACGAAGCTTGCATTATGGGTCTTGAGGAGGCCATTGACCTCAGGATCAAGACATTGACCGTATTCGGAGATTCAACTTTGGTAATCAATCAGACCAATGGCAAATGGTACACCCACCAGGATCATCTGATACCTTACAGGGATTATACAAGGAGGTTGTTGACTTTCTTTACAACAGTCAAGCTTGAGTATATCCCTCGGGACGAGAATCAGTTTGCAGATGCTCTTGCTACCATTTCGTCCATGATCAAAGTTCAGGCTGCCAACTTTGTACCTCAGATTTCAGTGTCCAGACTTGACAGACCAGCATATGTGTTCGCAGCAGATGTTGTTAAAGATGATAAGCCTTGGTTCCATGACATTAAATGCTTCTTGGAGGATCAAACATACCCACCTGGGGCATCTTCCAATGATAAGAAGACTTTGAGAAGGCTTGCTGGTAGTTTCTTTCTGAACACTGATGGGTCTTTATACAAAAGAAACTTTGATATGGTACTTCTCAGATGTGTTGATAAGACAGAAGCAGACTTGTTGATGCATGAAGTGCACGAAGGATCCTTTGGTACCCATGCGGGAGGGCATGCCATGGCTAAGAAGTTGCTAAGATCAGGATATTACTGGATCACAATGGATGCCGATTGTTGTGCCTATGCCAGAAAATGCCATAAATGCCAGATTTATGCAGATAAGGTGCATGTGCCTCCCAATCCTCTGAACATAATGTCTTCACCCTGGCCCTTTGCTATGTGGGGTATTGACATGATTGGTAAGATTGAGCCAACTGCCTCGAACGGTCACAGATTCATCTTGGTCGCCATTGATTATTTTACCAAGTGGGTTGAAGCAGCCTCATATGCAAACGTTACAAGGCAAGTGGTAGCCAGATTTCTGAAAAGAGATATCATCTGTCGATACGGAGTTCCCGAGCGAATCATTACTGACAATGGTTCCAACTTGAACAACAAAATGATGGCAGAACTGTGCCGGGATTTCAAAATCCAACACCACAATTCTTCTCCTTACAGGCCAAAGATGAATGGCGCTGTTGAGGCGGCTAACAAGAATTTTAAGAAAATTGTGCAGAAGATGGTAGTCACCTACAAAGACTGGCATGAAATGCTACCGTTTGCCTTGCATGGGTACCGCACGTCAATCAGAACATCCACTGGGGCAACACCGTATCAACTTGTGTATGGTATGGAAGCAGTCCTACCGGTTGAAGTTGAATTACCCTCTCTACGGGTACTAATGGATGTTAAACTGAGCGAAGCAGAGTGGGTCCGATCCCGATTCGAACAACTGAGTCTGATTGAAGAGAAAAGATTGGCTGCAATCTGTCATGGGCAGTTGTATCAGAAAAGAATGAAGAAAGCTTTCGATCAGAAAGTCAGGCACCGAGAGTACCAAGTAGGGGATCTTGTGCTGAAAAGAATCCTCCCTCCTCATACAGACCACAGGGGCAAATGGACTCCAAATTATGAAGGACCATTGGTGGTAAAGAAAGTTTTTTCCGGTGGAGCACTGATGCTCAGCACCATGGATGGTGAAGATTTCCCGTCCCCTGTGAATTCAGATGCAGTTAAAAAATACTTCGCATAAAATGACCCGCTGGACACAAAAACAGAATGTAAGTCCAGGCAAAAATAGGGCATCCCAGCGAGTCAAAAACAGAATAAAAAGACTCGGGCAAAAATAAGGGAAAATAGACAAAAAAAATGTACACCCGCTGAGTTGAAAAGCCGCATTGGACAACTCAGGCAAAAATGGGTATCCCGATGGATTGAAAACCCGAAAGGGCGATCCATGCAAAATAAGGGAATAAGCGAACAACTGCATCCTGAGTTCGTCTGTATCGTTTACAACTTGGTAAGCTTCAAAAGGATTAAGCTTCAATCAGAGTCAACATTCTTCAGAAAGCAAGATGAGAAGAACGTCAAAAGTCATACGAGTCATGGCAAGAGAGGAAGCTCCTTAAAGCGTCATCAACATTGCCAGCATTTTGTTTCTCAATTTGTAACAATCTCCTCATTTCAGGGGATTTGTTCCTTTGACTGTATCCCGCCAATTCAGGGCATATGAATTAATAAAATCAGATTTTCAGTCATGTCTCGTCTTGTACATTTTTTATCTTGTTTGCAAAAAATGTCTGATGTTTAAAAGAAACACTGATTGCATAGAATACAGATGTTTATCTTCAAAAGTAAAAACACATGCTTACAGGAAATATGCTTACTCTCAGAAGTATCCAAACTCCTATGACGGAATCCAGTAAGGGATATCTCGGGATTATCTTGTGCGTTTCTCTATCTTTTTCAGGATTGCAGGTATCCAGAACGCAACTTGGGGCACGTAAGCTTCATCCCAGCAAGCTGGCAAATCAACATTCAATCTTAGCACCCGAAGTGCTATCTCCCCAGCCGAGTTGCCTCTCATGACTCCCCCAGCCGAGCTGCCACTTGCTACTTCTCCCCATCAGAGTTGCCAGGCATTACAAAAGGCGCCCGTATCCCCGGCTGAGTCAAGAATCTACTTCAGCAGAATCCCTAGGGAGATCTCAATGATTTCTCTTTCTCCCCAGCCGAGTTGTCATCCTCAGTCGGGTACAAAAGTCAGGGAACCATCTCCCCACAGAGTTTCAGCCTCTATCCAGAAGAGCAACGCACGAAGGAATCACAACAGAGTGGCGAAAGCCTCTACAAACCCCAGCTGGGTCTTTCGTTTATTGGAATAGGTCTATCATTGACCCATTTCCCCAAGCAAATATCAGCAATCTCGTCCCCAGCTGGGATGTCCATTTCAGGCAGATCAGCCAAAGATCTTCGTAGCAACGGGACCCGGATCCCGGTTTGGTATCTTTGCAATCATAGCATTCGCATCATGTTCACCCACAAAGCGTAGCATTCCGTTTCAACACGGAGCATTACAGCAAAAATCCAACACATAGCATAATCATAAGCCATGTTTTAAACCAACACTTGTGAATAATGACAGTTCATCAACGTACATAAAAATCACCACCAGAGTCCCCGGCAAAAGCAGCTGCCTCACAATCCACAAACACCAGTATATACTCATTTTGACACCCGTCCGTGCCACCTTTCCCCAGTAAAGTCGCCTGAACACTCTTCGCAAACAACACCACCCGTATTACAGATACTTCCTGACACCCGTCCGTGTCATACCCCAGCAGAAAGCCGAAGACATCCTCTTTGCACTCACATATACCTATATACCTATATACACTTGCTTGACACCCGTCCGTGTCATATCCCCAGCACAGTCATCAACCCATATACTTGTTGTTATTATTATACTTCTCTCCTTTTGACACTCGTCCGTGTCACTCTCCCCAGCAGATAAACACTCATCTATACAATACTCATACTCATGTTACTACTTATACAGATACTCGTCCGTATCTTGTATATACCATGTATATCCCCACAGATTCAACACTCGTCCGTGTTCTTTTTTAACCAGTTGGTACTCGTCCGTACCATCATCTCAGAATATGCGTCAAGCGTTTGTTTCTACATGATGCTCGTCCGTATCATAGTCTTAAGGATGCTCGGCCGCATCTTTAATCCATACACTGTGTCCAACACTCATGTCTTCTTGAATTTAGACACTCGTCTGTGTCTACCATTCCCCAGAAGAGTCCCCTCAGATTCAACACTCGTCCGTGTTCTCTGTTAACCAGTTGATACTCGTCCGTATCATCATCTTGGAACACGCGTCAGTATTTGTTTCTACCCGATACTCGTCCGTATCATAGTCTTAAGGATGCTCGTCCGCATCTTTAATCTATACACAATGCCAAACACTTATACCTTTTGTTTCTTGGATGTAAACACTCGTCCGTGTTTACTATTCCCCAGTAGATTTCCAACAAAGCAAATTTTCTTCTTTATCTGACACTCGTCCTATGTTATGATAAACCCTGAGAGTAGCCGTACCCTGCTAGGTGGTCGTCCTCCACCTCTTGATGGTCGTCCTCCATCATGCTCATCCGGTGGCCGTCCCCATCGTTGATATTTAGCAGCCGTCCCCTGCTAGGTGGTCGTCCTCCACCTTTTGATGATCGTCCTTCATCATTTTATCCAATGGCCGTCCCCATTGTTGATTTTGGTTATCTGACATTCGTCCTATGTCATGATAAACCTTGAGAGCAGCCGTCCCCTGTTAGGTGGTCGTCCTCCACCTCTTGATGGTCGTCCTCCATCATGCTCATCCGATGGCCGTCCCCATCGTTGATATTTTCGGCAGCCGTACCCTGCCTGGTGGTCGTCCTCCACCTTAGATGACCGTCCCTCATCTTATCCCCAACAGAGCAGCTGTCCCCTGCTAGGTGATCGTCCTTCACCTTTGATGGTCGTACCCCATCATCTGTTTATTTCATTTATTCTTTAACCCGATGGCCGTCCCCGTCGTGGTCCCTTTTCTTTTTAGCCCGATGGTCGTCCCCATCGTCGGTTACTTCGCTTTATGAACTTGATGGCCGTCCCCGTCATGTTTCATTAATCCCCGGAGAATCTTGCAACTTTATCTTGATGGCCGTCCCCATCATAATTCTTTTATCCCCAGCATGTCGGCCGTCCCCGTCATTGCTTTATTTTCCGCACTTTTCCCAGCATGTCGGCCGTCCCCGTCATCGCTCTTTACCCAGCAGTCGTCCTCTGCTTGACGGTCGTCCTCTGTCGCCCACACTTTACAATATACTTTATTTTCCTTTACAATCTATATCCCTTTTCTTCTTCATTCTGTGAGTGCAAATTTTGGACTGTCTTTGGTATTCAACCACAAGTTATCTTGTTTGCCTGATAAGCCGTCGCTTACAACCTGCACAGTTAACTCATGTTTGAATAGGGGCAGCTGTAAACACCCCAAATTTTCCCTCACCCATTCACACCATGGATTGTGATCATTTCATATGCATAAACACAATCATATCATCTCATATCTCATTTTTGATTCACTGCATAGATTCAAAGTCATCTGCACCTAGGGTTTGTGATCTGAGCAATCCAAGAGCTTCTTGAGCCACTCCAAAGGTCCACAATCACTTCAAAGGGGTCCATGTGTGTTCTTATATCATATTACATCCCCTCAAAGTCAAAAATGCCAAAGAATCACAAGAACTGGGATTGATATGGATGCAGAGCCAAGTTTGACTGCAGTTGACCTAAAATTAGGGTTTTGGTTTCAGAGGCCATAACTCCAAATTTTTTGGTCATTCTTGTTTCCATTGGTCTCTATATGGTATAGGGAGTATGCATGTCAATTTTCATGAAGAAATTCCATGGGGAAGTCATCTGATCAAGGGTTGACTTTTCAGACAAGTCAGTGTAAAATCAGGGCATCTGAGGCCCCCAATGACCCAACCAAGGGGTGATCTTCATCATTTTGAGTGTATATGATCTTTATTTGATCATGGAAGAAGGTTGAAGTTCACAAAATTCAAAAATTACAAGTTTTTGCAAAGTTGACTTTTTAGGGCATGGTTGACTTTTAAGGAATTTGTCATTTTATGCCACTTTTCAAACCTTACTTTTTGATCCAAAAATGCTTCAAATGGAAAAACTTTGGTCATGAAAGTTGTAGATTAGATCTTTCCCTTTTCAAAAAGTACAAGAACATGACCTAATTCATTTTGGATCAAAAGTTATGGATTGTTAAAGTTGGCAAAAATCACTAAATTTTCAAGTTATGCACCAAATGGAAAACTTGCAAATTCTTGTACCAAGGCATTTTGTGACTTCAAAATGGTCTCTAATCTTTGCACAAACATCACACAAGCCCTAAGAATCAGAATGGGCCAAGAGTTTCTCATATTGTTTGGCCTTTGGAGCAAGTTATTTCCATGTGAACTAAAAGTGAGCAAGTTGCAAAAACCATCATCACACCTCATTCACTTGCTGCCTTGGATACTGAATCACACTAGCCTTTCCCTCACACCATGCTGCGCCAGACAAGCCCTTTGTACTTGGCTAGAAGCTGCCCATGCCCTCTCTTACAAGAAGTTGACATTTTGGCAAAAGCTAGCACACCTATCACAAAAGCACAGGTCACATCCTCTGACCAATTGCATTTGTTTATACAAAGAAAATGCCAGCAAAACCACACAACACACAAGCCTGAAGCACACTAGAACTCAGCATACACATTTTCACCCTCACTTGCAAAATCCTTCGAAACTGATCACACAGCTCACAAACACATAAGCAAACTTCATAAACCTTTTCATCATCCCTCTCTGATCACTAAGCACCCTTCAAAACATCCCAAAGCTCAAAGAATCAGAAATACGATTCTTACACCATCCTTAACAGAACCTGCTCAAACCTTCAAACCAGCTACCACAAACCCTTTCCAAGCATTGAAAGCTTCTCAGGAGGTCAAGTGGAGTAGATTGCAAGCAGGAAACTAGCCAGGAAGTGTCAGAGATCAAAGCTCCAGTTCAGGTGAGCTTCATGAACTTTTTTTCCAGAAGCTTGTTTTTATGTTCTTAATTGATTCTCCATGTTCCACTGGTCATGTTGATATGTTTTGTTTCGAAAATAATTGAGTTTTGAGCATGTATGTTGTTCCTGAAATTTTTTGACCTAAACCCCTTTTGCTTCGATTCAGCTTTGTTGTGTAAAATAAATGTGTTTTGGCTGTTGATTCTTACTCTATGATGATTGGGGATGGTTTCTGGGCAAGAAAATTAGGTTTTAGTGAGCTAGGGTGAAAGTTAGCAATTTTCAGGGAGGGTGCTGGCCGGAGAAGACGACCGGAAGTCTTCTCCGGCCACCTGAAAGTCATTAGTATGTGATTAGGGTTAGGGCTTCCAGTTTGAATTTCAGGCGTTGGATGAGTTGACTGAGTCTTTTCCCGCGTGCATCCAATGGCTCAGATCATGTCATTAATTCTAATTAGGTTTAATTTAATTAATTAATTATGTTTAACTAAGTTTGAATATGGGCCACAAGATCTGGCGCGCAGTCAACAGCTTCAAGCCCAGAACGAATCCTGGCCTTCCATCCTGCATACTTCAGTCTATTTTTATTTTTATTCCATTTTATTTCATTTAACTTCCATAATTTATTTAAAATAGCAAAATTGTTTTAAAAATTATGAAACTTTTTGTCAAGAGTTTCATTAATTTTTAAAACACAAAAATATTTTTATTTTCATTTTTAGCATTAAAAAAGTATTTTTAAATATTTAAAAGATTATTTTTAATTGATTAATGAAAATTAATTTATTAAAAATACTTTTAGGTATTTAAAAATCACCAAAAAATTCATGAAATGTTCTAAGACATTTAGAAACATTGTCCAACCTTCAAACCAAATTTCTTTTTTGATCTTGATGCATTTTGAGAATTTTTCATTGATTTAAAATCATTTTTTATGCATTAATTTGATCCAAAGTTCCAAAAATCATTTCTGCCTATCCATGAAGAGTTGGACATTGATTCTTTTTGCATTGCATTGTGTTTAGCATGTAGTTTGTGATATTAAATGGCCATGATTTGATCTTTCATTTTCTTTTTGTTTGGTAATTTTCTTGTTTAGGAACCCTAAAACCCTAGAAAACTTGGAAAAATCACATCTTGAATTAGGTTAAGAGTTGAGACCTCTCCTTTGGAAAGTGAGTTAGTATAGGTTTAGGGATCCTTTGAGTGCATTTTCAATTTTTTGTATTGATGTTTGCTTCTGATTTTGGTTTGTGTTTGTTGTATTGTTCATAAACCCTAATTTGGGCTTCCATATGCATCCACCATGCATTTTCTTGCATAACTTGACTTGCCATGATATTTTATGCATCCATGTGATTCATTTAACATCATAGGACATATTGAAAGCATGTTTGATCATTGCACCTTGCATTTGCCATGTTGTATGCCATTTGCACTCCATGACTTTTCATGTATGTTCATGTGTCTTAACTTGCTCCACTTGCATTCATAAGCTTGTATGATCATTTCCATGTGCTGCCTAATGTTTGTAGCATCTCATAGCATCATTAGCATCATGTATATGCTTCTGGTTTTGTTTCTCATCATGTCATCTCATCCCATTTTGCATTGCATTGCATTTCTTTCCTAACCTTTCAGGTGGTAAGTAATTTTGGGAAGTGGATTTGCCTTCACTTCTCATAACTTTCTTCCCATCTCTCTCTTGCATCCATGCTGCATTTTTGTATGTGTTTGAGATTGAGCTTGCTCATTCTTCTTCTTCCCACTTTCTTTCTTCAAGTGACTTGACTTCTTGAATGAAGCAAGTTGTTTTGCTTCTCCTGATCCTTTCATCTGCTTCCTGGTGGTTCCATTGAAGACTTCTCTTGAAAACCTCACAAACCTTAGGAACAACCAAGAATGACAATGATTAGGGTTTTGATTAGTCTCCCCTCTTAGTTTTACCTTTGTGTCTCTTTTGAGTCTTCTCTTCTCATCTCATAATCAGGGACTAAACCCTAAAGGCTTTAAGGCTTTGTGATTAAGCTTATGCCTGCATCCTTCTCTTAGGATGGAGTGTATAACTTTAATTCTAAGTGTTAAACCCTTAATGTGTTTAAATCTCTTAATCAATTCATCTAATAATCATCAACCCTAGTGAAGGACTAACCCTAACTGGTTAAGAAGGACTAACCCTAGTGTTAATGGACAAGTCCCCCTCAAGTTGTCTTACAAACCCTAAAAATCACTTCATCATCATATCACCAAATAAAATCCACTTAATCAAAGGCTTGTTTTGTCATGAGTTTAATCCCTAATCATGGATTAAGTTGAGGAGCTTTCCTCAGCTTAAACATTCTCATCTATTATCCTTCTATTAGGATGGTGTAATGAGTCTGTTAAATCCCTGATTATGGCTTAACCTCATTACTCAACACTAAACAAAAATCACAAAAACACCTAAAAATCACAAGTAGGTTAATGATCTTAATCCTACACCAAAGGTGTTTAGGTGTGAGAATCTGACTTCACACTTAAGGTATTCTCATTACCCCTAATCAGAGGGAAGATGTGATGAGTTTACTAACCCATTGGTTTAGGCATAAGCTCATTAACTTATGACAAATTTTCAAAAGCAATAAAAGACTGAAAACATAAAAAACAAACAATAATCGTCTCCTTCGGGATTCTTTTCTCATCTCATTCACTCATAAACGAGAACTTGCTTCTTCCGTCTAATGCAAGACAGTTTGCATCTGTGCCAGACAGATCATGCACCTGAGCATAGGCAAGTAAGCAGTTCACAAGTCAATTCATCTTTCAGTCTCTTTGGGTCGAACTACGGTGTTCTGACTTCCTCATTGCACGAGAGGATACGTAGGCATAACTTAACAGTTATCGAACAAAAGTCTCTGTATATTCCCCCTCCTTCCAGCTTCTCTCCTTTAAGCCTCATAGTCATGAGCATTCCATTCTTGTCCTTACACTGACACATCATTATACACTTCACACTCTTTTACACTGACACCTGTACATCCTCTTCCAGCCATTTTTATACACAGATTGCACTGACACTACCCCTCTAAGCATAAATCTTTTAAGCGTGGATCCCGTCGAGTACGGTGGACAATCTGGGTGCTAATACCTTCCCAGGTTGTAACCAACCCCCTTTCTCAGTCTCTCTGGTTCGCAACCGTCTTATCCATCTTTTTCTAGGTCTATGCAGCATTGCCTTTCCTCCGGGATAAAAATGCCTAGCTGGCGACTCTTTTTCATATCCAGTGAGTCCACTGCTGTGTGTTCTCATTGTCCCTTTCGCCGACCGTTCGCGTCTGTACCTTTATCTGGGCCTGGTCCAATCTATCGGGAGCGACACCTATAACACACCCCATTGACCCTTCTAGCACGGTCAAGTACATGATTAAAGGTCTACCTTCCACTGGAGGCATTAGAATCGGAGGCTCCTGCAAATATTCTTTTATCTTGTCGAAAGCTCTTTGACAATCATCGTTCCACCAGACCATTTTCTCTTTTCTTAGCAATTTGAATATTGGCTCGCACGTGGCAGTTAGATGAGATATGAACCGAGAAATGTAGTTCAACCTCCCTAAAAACCCGCGGACTTCTTTTTCTGTTCTCGGTGCAGGCATATCTTGAATTGCTTTTACTTTTGCAGGATCTACCTTAATTCCTTTCTGACTAACAATGAAACCCATCAGTTTCCCGGAACGCACTCCGAAAGTGCACTTGTTTGGATTCAACCTCAGCTTGTACTTTATTAGTCTATCAAACAGCTTCTTGAGTTTGACCAGATGCTCTTCTTCGTCTCGGGACTTAGCAATCATATTGTCCACATAACACTCTATCTCCTTGTGTATCATGTCGTGGAACAATGTGACCATAGCCCGCTGAGAAGTTGCCCCGGCGTTCTTCAAACCAAAGGGCATGACCTTATAGCTGAATGTACCCCACGGGGTAATGAACGTTGTTTTCTCCATGTCTTCCGGTGCCATCTTAATCTGATTATATCCGGAGAAGCCATCCATGAAGGAAAATACCGAGAATTGAGCAGTATTGTCTACCAATACATCAATGTGTGGCAACGGAAAGTCATCTTTTGGGCTTGCTCTATTCAAATCCCGGTAGTCAACGCACATCCGGACCTTGCCGTCTTTCTTTGGTACAGGTACAATGTTATCTACCCAAGGTGGGTAACTAGTTACAGCAAGGAACCCAACATCTCATTGCTTCTGAACCTCCTCTTTGATCTTCATCGCCATGTCAGGACGAGTTCTTCTCAACTTCTGTTTCACAGGAGGACAGTCTTCTCTCAATGGTAGCTTGTGCACAACGATATCGGTATCCAACCCTGGCATATCTTGATACGACCGGGCAAAGATATCCACATACTCACGCAACATACCAATCAGTTCTTTCGTTACTTCGGCCTACAGACTGACCCCAATTTTGATCTCTTTCTTCACATCTTCAGTGCCGATGTTGATGATCTCAATTTCTTCCTGATGAGGCTGAATAACTCGTTCCTCTTGTTTCAACAACCTGACCAATTCTTCAGGGAGTTCACAGTCTTCCTCAACCCCTTCATCAACTTGGTTGACAGGATTGTCAAAGTCATGCGTGATCACAGCAGGAACGTTATCAATGGGATCCGGATGATCAACACTGCATAGATGATGTGCTTATTTCAGAATCTGCTTATTTTGCAAAAGAGACGCAAACACAAAAACAAAAAGGAAAAACACATTGCCATTTTTATATTTTTGTGAAAAATTTAAAAACAAAAGAAAGAGAACACAATTTGTCTGAAAATGTCCTTTATTTCATGGTAAAATAAGTGCATAACAAACATGGTGGCCCAATACAATGGATCATAGCATCTTGGGCAGAATGCTGGATTTGACAATGCAGTATGATAAGAAAAGGAAACAAATAAATTACTCTGAGTGCCAGGTAACTTGGACAATGTCTTCAGCAAACCAGTTCTTCAGCTCCTCTCCGGGCGCACACGGATGAATCCAGTTGTCCTAGTCACCATCACTATCTCCCTTTTGGCTTGTCACACTGATTTGGTTGCGGTCGAGCATCCCAGTGCTTGTAAAAGTAATGGCTTTACCACTTGGAGTAGATCCACCAGGCTGATAACCCAAACCAAATTTGTCGTCTTTCTTTTCCAACTCCAGCAATTTGCCCCAGCCTTGGGCGCTTCCTGACTGAACCACCTCTTTTTCCTGCTTGTAGGAGTGAATGGAGGTATCTTCTTTCTCACTGCTCTTCCCTGCTGGAGTCAGAATGCTGACATTAACTGCTTTGAAGGCTTGACATAGAGTCTCATTAATCTCTCCATCCATCTCCACATATTTGAACGTTGATAAGTGGCTTACAAAGATGTCTTCCTCTCCGCACACTGTGATTACTTGGCCATCAACCACATATTTGAGCTTTTGATGCAGAGTGAAGGTAACAACTCCGGCAGCATGAATCCATGGGCGTCCCAACAAGCAGCTGTACGCAGGCTGAATGTCCATGACATGGAAGGTGCTTTTGAATACTTGAGAACCTATTTTCACGGGTAACTCAACTTCTCCAAACACTAATCTTCTGGACCCATCAAAAGCTTTGACTATCAAATCACTGGGTCTCAGGACTATACCATCAACATTGAGCTTCATTAATGCTTTCCTCGGAAGTACATTAAGAGAAGAGCCAGTGTCAACAAGGACATGCGACAACACAACACCCTTGCACTCCATAGTAATACGTAGTGCTTTGTTATGGTTACGGCACTCTGACGTAAGGTCTCTGTCTGTAAAGCCCAGCCCGTGGCTTGCATTCACACTGTCCACTACAGCTTCTAGTTGATTAACAGTTATTTCTTGAGGAACATAGTCCATCTGCAACACTTTCAACAAGGCCTCTCTATGTGCAGGAGAACACATCAGCAAAGACATAATGGATATCTTGGAAGGTGTCTGGTTCAACTGTTCGACCACCTTATAATCACTCTATTTAATGATCCGCATAAATTCCTCGACCTCTTTCTCAAAGGTACCCTGTCCAGCAACATGAGTTGTTGTCTCTTAAGTCACAACTTGCTTTCCTTTAGCCTTTGCCGAAGCCTCAGCCTCAGGATCTCCTCTCAGAACTGGGGGAGAAAATAGACGACCACTTCTTGTGAAACCTCCAACTCCTCCGACGTTCACTACCGTCGGGTCAATAGCAACAAACTTGCTCTCAACTTTCTTCCCAGCCACGTACACATCTGAGTTGTAATGCCATGGAATGGCTTTATCATCTCTATAAGAAACAGGCCCAGGCACGGTGATAGTCACAGGACAAACTTCAGGAGCATAAATGGTCACCGGCTCTCTTCTTGCAGGCATCTCAGCTGCATCATAGAATATGGTTATAGTGGACACATCATTAATTTCATTATCAACCTTGTTAAACTGCAAAGATCCTTCATCAATCAAATTCTGCAATCCTCTCTTCAGGTCTTCACACCCATTCACAGAATTCAAACATTTCTCACAACCAGAACTGCATCCTGGAAACACTTGACCTTTTAGCAACCTCTCTTTCACTACCAATAATGGAGTCTTCACTTCTTCTATGCTCAGAATCAAACTCAACTTCTCACCACCCTCAACAACATTTATTCTAGCCCCTCCATGATTCGAAATAGGGTTTGAAGTAACATTCGGTGGTGGTGCAAAGTTAATCGCCTTGGAGTCTATCAGGTCTTGAACTTTGTGATGTAGCGCCCTGCACTTCTCAGTTGAGTGCTCGGGTGCCCCTGAATGGAAAGCGCATCTAGCATTGACATCGTACCCCACTGGAAGCTCTCCAGGTGGTGGTGGTGCCAAAGTCCTCAGTTGTATCAAATTCAGGTCCAGCAATCTTGGTAGCAAAGCAGCATATGTCATGGGGATTACCTCAAGCACCCTATTAGCCGGGTGAGTCTACCTTGGCTGATAAGGTCTTTGTTGATAGTTGTTACGTTGTGGTGTTGTGTTGTTGTTGAGATGGTTCCTGCTGCACAGGACTGGAAGGAATTGTGACAGCTGCCACTTGCTCATATGACCTTCTATATCCCCGTCCTCTGCCAAACACAACATTGGTCTCACCTTCCCTTTTTCTCGGGGGTCCGATGAAAGCTTTTCTTGCTCCATTAGAACTGCTCGCACTTGTATCCTGAATCTTGCCCATATTTAGCAAAGTCTCAACCCTTTCTCCAACAATCACTGTATTATTGAACTTAGTAGCCGAACAAGACGCCAATCTTTCGATAAACACTCCTTGAAATGTCCCCATAAACATATCAGCCATCTCATTCTCCAGCAGTGGTGGTTGCACTCTAGAAGCAAGCTGACGCCACCTTTGAGCATATTCTTTGAATCCTTCCTTAGCAGTTTGAGACATGTGTTGCAATTGAGTGCGATTTGGAGCCATGTCCAAATTATACTGGTATTGTCTCACGAAAGCCTCTGCCAGGTCCTTCCAGCTCTTAATGTTGACTCTGCTTAGCTTCATATACCATTCCAAAGAGGCCCTAACCAGGCTGTCCTGGAAATAGTACATCCATAGCTTTTCATCATCAGTGTGGGAAGCAATCCTTCCGACAAAGGACTGAAGATGAGTCTTTGGACATGCTGTGCCATTGTATTTCTGAAAAATTGGGACCTTGAACTTGTAAGGGATTCTAACCCCGGGAACCAAGCCCAAGTCAGTAATGTCGAATCCCAAAGAATTCTGGGATTGAATAGCCTTGATCTGTTCCGCCATCTCCTCAAACTTCCTGTTCACCTCAGCCCTCTGACCCTCAGCTTCATCCAACAGAGTGAACTGTTCGTCTTGACCGTCCATTTGCACATTGTTCAGTCCATCATTGATTATGGTAACCCCTGGCTGTGTTACAGGGATTTCAACCTGACGTGCGCCCGCACAGTTACGATTACCTCCATCAGCAGTGGTGTTGTTCCTGGCTTGACTATTTTCAACCAACTCCCGCAGACGTTCCTGATTCTGACCATGCCCGCCATCAAGGTCATAAAATTGTCCATCCTCAGTCTCAAGTCAGCTAAGTCAGCTTGCATTTGATCCATGACTCTCTCTTTGTTGACCTTTGTTGGATATCTGTGTGTGACTGGTTGTTCTCGAACTTTCCTGGGAGCTATAGTGCCTGAAACAACAAGAACGTTAGAAACTGAAGCACTACCTACAAAACAAACAAACACGTCATATGCAATTCAATGTAACTGCTCATGTTCCCAAGTTTTTAAGCATTTTCATGCCCCAGTTCTGGTATCTACTCCAGACAGTCACTTTGAGTATTAACTTTCAAGCTTTCTCTTTGGAGAGTGTTCAGATATTAGCAGTATCGGAAAAACGAGTCTTGCATATTCAGAAATGATAATTTGCTCATTAACATTGTATATCATGGACAAACCACTGCCGGCCAAAAGTTAGAGCACAAACAGAAATATTCCCCGAAGGGTTACAAGCCATTACATGAATAAAAGACAAGACAAATAAAGCAAGACTCCTACAACAAGTCTGTAGGTAGTCTGAAAAATAAACTAAACTAAACTAGAGACCTAGGCTCTTCTGCAGCCACCTCTGCTCTGCTCTTCTTCACACCCGCTCTCAGCTTGAGCTCTTCAATCTCCTTCTGTGCCTCCTCCAAGGCTAACTGGCTTTGTGCTAACTGTTGAGTCTTTTCCCTTCGAATGTTGTGGACTTGCTCCACCTCTTCCTTCTTGAAGGCCACTTGAACTTCAAAGAACTCTTCTTTCTCTTTGAACCTCTTTTGCTCTTCCTCCCTTTGGCCTTGCAACCAAACAATGGATTGGCGAGCTTCCTTGAGAGTTTTTAAAGTCTTTTTGCGTTCGGCTTCTCTTTTTGCTTCCATCATACCCAACCTGTGAAAGTGAGCTTCCCTTCTAGCAAAGTCCTTCTCTTTAGCTTCCAAGGAGGCTTGGACCTTCTGCAGCATTCCCTCTGCTTCATTTTTGGCCCTGTTGGCAAGATGGTACAGGCTTACCATTTCAGCATTCTCCACTCGAACTTCATGCAGCTGAGCTTCCAATTTCTTGTACTCTTCAAGGGAGACAATACTCTGGCTTGGCACTTCTCTGGGATAAAGTGGAGCTTCTACTGAGAAAGGAATGAGAACTTCTTCTACATGTTTTTGCAACCATGCAGCAAATGGTGGATACGTCTTGGGATCTACTCTGCCAAAGTCTTTCTTACCCTTCCTTATCCCGTGAGCCCAAGCTTGGGCTGCTTGTAGAACTAACTCCTTGCTTCTTGGCTAATGTTGGATGATAACTGATTACACCCTTCCTTCCCAGCAAAGGCACTCCAGCAAATCTTCCACAACTGACCAGCAATTATTTTCCTAACAAATCTCTGTCATATCCCCAGGCAATATCTTCAGCAGTTAACCCCATCAACCTTCTTGACCATCTCCACTCATCCCTCATTTCCTTGAAAGCACCTAATTTTGGCAGTTGTCTGGCAAACCACTCAGCAAACAAAGAAACACAGCAGCTCACTGGTCCACCCCTACCTTTCTCATTCCTGTAATGAACGTTGTAGTAGAAGTCACCCAAAAGAGTTGGCACAGGATTGCCTTTTGCAAATATGGAGATCACTTCTAAGCTTACAAATTCTTTCTCTCCTGGGAACAAGCTAGACCCATACACCATCAAAGCCAGCAAAGCACCAAAGTCACTCCAACTACCCCCTTTAGCATATCTCTCTGCCTCTGGTATGAGCATACTCTAAGGGAGTCCTTTGCCTTCACTATCCTTCAGAGCCTTCTTGACTGTAGCAGATGGCAAACGACAAACTTTGGCTATGTCCTCTTCTTTAAGCACCACCTCAGACCCATAGAAAGGCAATGTCTCTCTGATTGGAACATTCAGAATGCTGGAAATCTCCTCCAAGGTAGGAGCCAAGATGTAATCTGGAAACACAAAGCAACGCAGCAGGGGATCATAAAACTGCAACAAGGTATGCAAACTGTCCTTCTGGTCTGTAGTGGGCTTGTCCACATACTTCAATATTTGGCCATATCTCTTCCTGAAATTTCCCAAGACTTGGTCATTCATCAGACCTGCTAATTTCTGAACACTTCTGACTTTAGGTTTAAGAAAAGTATAGTGAACATTCTTTTTCCTTGTAACTCTTTTGATTTCTGCCATCTGGAGATAAGATTTACCAGAACCTGGAGTTGATTATGAATAATGACCTGAAAAATGGAAACATAAACAGTTAATGCAAGAATGATGCAAATGCAAATGCAATGCAGGCATATGATCAATCTGGGACCATTTGGATACTGGACACTGAACACAAGGACCCTCTAATCAACTGCAAACCAAAATCCTCTGAACTACAACTCTCTGATAGAAGATCTCAGAACCACAGTACCAAGAAAACCAGAACACCAGAACCATAGGACCATAAGACCATAAATCATAACAAGGACCACTGATAATGAGGGTATGTAGAGGCCAAGGGTTCCTGCAAACCTGTAAATCCCTCCCAATCTCACTGGTATGCTCTGGGTCAAACATCACGGACTCTCAAAGCCGAATAGCAATAATACTTTCACCATCTCCGAGAAATGGCTCATGACCAAATCAGGGAATCGGTTTGGCATTATATACTACGCAGGGAGGCCTCAGCTAAGTCGGGAAACAAGGTCATCCTATGTAAGTCCCAGGTGGGCCCTCGGATGCGAATGGGTTTGCCACAAAATGTGGTCTGCCACTGTCATCACTAAAGAGGGATGTTTCCACAAGGTTCTCAATGATCGGTCCTCAGCTGCACATAACTTTCAAGGTTATGAAATGAGAGAGGAAGATCCCCAAATCAAGACATTTCCAAGACGGTCGCAAATCTGGGTGTGGAACTCACTACTACCCCCATGACAAGATCTCATGAGGCTAAAGTGGAACCACTCTAAGTCCTAAGGTGCACTTGAGCCGTGGTAATGAGCTCATATCTCAGAAACAGTATCACGCAACACACTAAACAGAAAATCCAGTCCAGACAGTCCAATATATAATATGATGCAGAAAATAAATACTGAAAACTGTAAATAAAGCTGTAAATAAAACTATAAATAAACAACAGTAAAAATACAACACACAACAGCAAGCAATCAACACCCAAAGAAACAGAAACACGTAAGCGCTAGGAGAGACTCTCAAGGGAACTAGAGATTCTGGGTTCGGTCCCCAGCAGAGTCGCCAGCTGTCGCTCCCCGGATCTTCATGAAAATTGGTATGTAGGATCCTTATAAGATATAGAGACCAATAGAAACAAGAATGACCAAAAAATTTGGGGTTATGGCCTCTGAAACCAAAACCCTAATTTTATGTCATCTGTGCAGTTAAACCCGGCTCTGCTTCCATGCCTTCCTCAGTTCTTATGATTTTCTGACTTTCTTGATCTTGGGAGGATATAATATGATGCTTGAACATACATGGACCCTCTTGAGATGATTGAAAACCTTTGGAGTGGCTCAGATGACCCTTGGATTGCTCAAATCACCAATCCTAGATGCAGATGAATTTGAACCAATGCAGTGAAACAAAAATGCAATATGAGATGATATGATTGAACTTATGCAAATGAAAAGATCACAAGCCATGGTGTGAACTTAGTGAGGGAAAATTTGGGGTGTTTACAATGGGTAGAAAATAAATTGCTTGTGAATTAAGGCTTGAACTGCCTATACCAATGCTCAGGTGTTGCAGACTCGGACGACGAGTGCGTAACCGTCTTGCAAAGTGACAAGAAGGAGAAAGTTCGCGTACGGAGCGAATGAGATGAGGAAAGAATTCCCGAAGGAAAGACGCTTATTGTTTGTTTGTGTTTTTTAGAAGCTTTTTATAAGTGTGTCACAAGGAAGTGAACTCAAACTCTTTTCCATGGAATGTGCACTTGTCACTACATTCCAAGATAGAATAATAGAACAAGCACACTCAAGTAAGGAGAAGATCCCCAAAACTTGAACCCAGAGATTAGGGCCTAAGCTCACTAACTCATTAACTTATTAAGTGTTTTTGGTATTTACAATGAAGAAGTGTTTTTTATGCTTTTTCTTGGTGAAGAAGATACCTTAATCAGACTTGTGCATCACAAGGTAAGCTTGTACTATCCCAAGATGGGAAGACTACAAGTACCTCATGGGATAAGGCTATTGCTCAAGGTATCACTTCAAACTTTATTAAGTGTTTTCTTTAAGGTCATGAGATGAGAGGAGAGGAAGAACCAAAAGGATCACAAAGGTAAAAGTCTAATGGGGACTAAAGAATCCTAAGTGTTGTCATGCATGGATATCCTAAGGTTAGTGTGGCTTACTATCCTAAAGAAGAAAGAAAGAAGAAGAGAAGAAGAAGAAGAAAGGAGGGATGAGTAAGGCCTAAGCCCAACAATCACAAGGTTAGCACAAGAAAGAATAAGAAGAGAAGATATGAGATTTGGAGATGTGGGAAACACATCCACACCTCACACTTACCATAGCCCCTGAAAAGGTTAGCAACATAAGCATACAAGTGAAACACAATGAGAAAAAGGGCATGCCAACATAATACAAACAGAAGTGAAGTCATATATACAAAAGCTCAATGGATATGCAAGTTACAAGAATGAGGAAAGAAGAATACAAGTTAATATGAAACACATGGCAAGGCAAAACAAAATGAACTTAAGAAAGATTCAAAGCAAAATGCACAAAACATGAAATCAAGGCACAAGACCAGAACCAACTCAAGTTGAAAAAAATGCTTTAGAAGCAAGAGAGATGAGGAGAAGAGAAGCACAAAGCTAAACCAACAACTTATAGGAAGAAGGAAGCAAAGGAGTGAGGTGAATGCACATGGAAGAACTTAAAAGATAAGAAAATCACAACATTTCCAAGACACAAACCCTAAAACAAGATCAAAATGATACCCATACCCCAAAGAGACCCCAAATGAGAGGAAGAAGTTGGCACAAGTGCCCTTCTAAGCTAATGAGAAGACTTATGATCAAAAAGAAGCAAAATGGGACAAGTTATGAACCAAAATTCAAATTAAATCAACAATGCAACCAAAAATTCCACAACTTAGGACAAATGATCTTCAAACATGATATAACAAGATGCCAAAAGGATTGGGAGAAATTCAAAAGCTAGACAAGTCAAGAGAAGGCTTAAACATGAACTAGGGTTAGGAAACTTCACTTACAAGGCAAATACCAAAACCCAATGAACAAATTTCTAAAAATCAGGACAAAAATCACACATGAACTACATCCTCTTATGAATCCAGAGCAAAAAGAATCAACAAGAAATTCAAAAAGATGATCACTAGGGAAAATGAACAAGACAACATGCACCAAAAGGAATTAAAAAGAATTAATTGAATGGAAGAATTAATTGACACGTGGATATTAAAAATAAATGTAAAATAAAAATATGGAAAATTAAAGAAAACTCCAATGATCATCCATGAATTAATTCAAAAATTTTAGACACTTGGAAGTATTTTTAATAATCAAAAAGCAAAATGGTATGAAAAAGAAATAAAAGAAAAGAAATAAAAAAGAAATAAGAGGACTGGGGTGCGAATAGAAGAGGATTTAGTTCAAAACAAATGGGCCCAGACAAGGTTGGGGGTGCGAATAGTCATGTGAGCCCAATGGATCCTGCGCTGGAATACAATAGACTGGGTGGAAATTCACAAAATAAATGGAAAAACAATGACCAGAGGACTAAATGGACACATCTTGTAAGCTGGCTCATTAATTGACGTGGCATGTTGGTTGGACCAGAGGTGAGGGAGCATGCCAATTACTATGTGGTGAGAAACACAATGAATTAAAATTGAAACAAAGGGCACGTGAGGGAGAGGCTGTGTCACTAATTGAGGTGGCAAGATCTTGTGCGCTGAGAAAGAAGATCCAAGGGTGGAGGGTTTGTCTTCAACCTCATGAAACCCTAATACACGTTTTCCAGATTCCGGTGACCAGAGTTAGGGCTCCAGCACCGGAAATTGCAAGATATGAACAAACAATAATAGAAATGGACAAGAAGCTCCAGATTAGGTAAACCAACTACCCTGAGTTCAAAAATGACACTGAAAATCTCATTGGATCAATGAATCGTATGGATCGAAGGAAAACAGTTTTGACCATGAAAATTCAAATTCAAATTACAAGCTCTACAATGCACCAAATTCAAAACCAAAACAAGTAGAGTGATCAGTGAACATCAAAGATCAAGATGCACACAAACATTTTCATTTCCAGATCTGAAGATTTGGAGGCTTACCTAAGTTTGCAGATCTTGAGAAAGCTTGTTAGAAGCCCAGATCATGAAGCCAATCCACTCCAAATGCACTATAGTTGCAAAATAAATGCAACTAGAGTCTTGAATCTTGTTGGATCTTGTATTTTGCAACCAACTGCCCTGAAATGGCAAGGTTATGATTCTTGATAGATAGCTTGCACAATGGTGAGATTTGTGATCCTGAGCTCTCAAGGATGAAGGATTTGTGAATTTTTTTTGGAGAGAACAAGTGTGTGAAGAGATTCGAGAGAAAATGCAAGTTGTGCAAGAACTTGGAAACTGAGCAATGAGAGAGAACTGAACCCTAACAAAACCCTAATTTCATTTATATGATGTCATGACTCAATGCTGAAAGAATGGGATGATTTGCACGTGAGAATGAAAAGTTTGAGTGATTTTGCAATTTTGGCCAATTTGGTGTGATATCATGTAATCCTCATGCATTCCCTTGCCTTCAGCCCATGTGCACTCTAAATCTGACACTTAATCACAATCCAAACAAATCTTGGCCATTAGATTAGAATGTCACACTCTTTTCATGTTCATGCATAAATTGCACCTTTTGAATAACATTCTCACTTGGCACGAATTTGATGTATTCCTTTGAGAAAAATGAGCCAAATGCATTTTATTTTAACATTGTAAACTTATTTGATCCATACCAACACTCAAAATGAAGTTTTATGACTTTTGGCTCTTGGTGCATAAGTGAAAACTTAAGTTTTGCCCTAATTTTGTCAAATTTTCGAGGGCCATAACTTCTCAACCAAGAATGCTATGAAAAATTACTTGTACTTTTTGAAAATTGGAGGCCTTAATCTCCAACTTTCATGTTTGACTTTGGTCCATTTGACGAATTTTTCACCAAGTTATGATCATTTGAATTTTAGGGCAAAACTTGCCAAAAATGGCATTTTCTCAAAACCAACTTTGCACCAATTTTGCAAAACACCTCAAAACCTCTTGATTCTTGATCTTTGAACTTTCCAAACCTATTTTAACATTATAAGAACATCCCTTGGCTAGAAAAATTGGATTGGACCCCTTGAAATCATACAGTTGACTTTTTTAAGGCACAGTTGACCAATTTCTTCATCTATAAGCAACTGAGGAAATGCTTGACTTCCACAAGGAATTTTCTCACCAAAATTGGTACCTAGGATCCTCTTAACATGTGAAATACTTTGCCCAAATGAAATGGCCAAAGTTTTGAGGTTTTCATGCTTGAATCTCAAACCCTAGTTAAGGACCAATGTGTAGGAGCTTTGCCCTAGCCTGGATTCCCTGATGATCTTCCAACCTTCTAAGCTTTTGTAAATTAACTTGAACTTGTAAATGTAATGTAGACCCCTCATAGGACTTGTACAAAACCATTGGGCCCCTTGTCATGGCTTGTGGTGCTTCAAGAATCTCCACAGATGATCATATGCCTAATGCTAGGTCCTGAGAAATGTTATGCCTCATCTTTCCATGCTAGGAAGCTAAGAGTATGATATGTTCAGGATGAATATGATATGATATAATGCTTAAAATGAAGAGGGAAAATTTGGGGTGTTACATAAGGGCTGGATGAAAGTTTGGCATGTGTAAGGAAGGATGAAGAGCACGAGCAATTCACTCCCTCACATCACTCTTGCATTTTTGCAAAATCAATCCTCCAACTCATTCCTCACGTGCACTCCCCCTCATTTTTGCATCAGTGATCATTGGCATCATATATAAGTAGCTAGGGTTTCCATTTGCTCAGAATTCATCACATTTTCATCACTCTCAAGTTTTTGCATCTCAAGCTTTTTCCTTCGAATCCTCTGATTCTCTCACTCATTCACCAAACAAACTTTATATTATTCATCCTTGAGCTCTAAGGATCATCAATCCACCATCAATTCAAGCTGAATCTAAAGATTTCACAGGGTGTAGTTCCAGTGCAGTTGAGGTTGAAACTCAAGATCCAAGCAATTCCAGGCACTCTCTTGCATTTATTTTGCAAGGAGAGGTTAAAGGAGTTAGATCTGCATCATTAGAAGCTTTCTTTTGACCTAATTTGAGCTCTGCAAGTTCAAGTAACTCATTGAATTCGTGGATCTGGATGTGTGTTTTTAAGTATGCATTATCATCTGTATATTGCTCTGATAATGCTGATTTATTTAGTTTTGAGTTTGAGTGAGAATTGAGGTTGTATTGTTGATCTGAAGTTTGATACATAAAACTGTTTTTGTTCGATTTGCTTGATCCATGGATCTTTTGAAAATTCTGAATGCATATTCGTGATCAGCATGGTTTAATTATTGGATCTGGAGATTTTGATTCATTTATGTGTGTTTTTGTTCATGAGATTGAATTTTCCGGTGCCGGAGCTAGGGCTCCGGTCACCGGATTCTGGAATTGTGTAAACGAAGATGATTATGTGTGAACCCTAGGATTTTTTATCTGGACGGATATCAGCTTGCCAGCGCATTAAATTGTCACCCTCCCTTGCACGTGTTTCATTTTATAATTTGAATCTGAATAATTCCATTTGCTTCGCACCACACCATAACTAGCATGCGCACACACTCATGATCCTTGATTGGTTGACTTTGTGGATTATCTTGTTTCCTGTGACTTGATCTGAAGCGTTCACTGGATCCAATGGCCTGTTGTTTTTCCTGATTTTTCCTGATTTTCCACCATAATATTATGTATATGCGCTGAAATCCACTAGGCCTTGGTTGTTATTCGCACCCCTCCTTCTTATAAGCCCAAACCAATTGAACTGTTTTCTTTGTTGTTTGCACCCCTAGTCTTGTTTCTTCCTTTTGTTATTTTTATTTCATTTCAGTTTGATTTGTAATTAATAAAAATAGTTAGAAGTCATTAAAAATTCCAAAAAAATTCATGAATGATATTTTGAGTTTTCTTTAATTTTTGATATTTTTATTTGCCATTTGTTTTCATTTTCCACGTTGGAATTAATTTCTTCTTTTATTATTTGTTTTTTATTCACTTTTAAAGCATGCTGTCTTGTAGAATTTATATCTTAATCACTAATTTGAATTTTGAATTGATTCTTTTTGCTTTGGATTCACATTGAAATTTAGTTTGTTGATGATTTTTCTTCTGAATTTTAGAATTTTGCTTGATTATTTTTTATCCTTAACTTGTGCATGAAGTTTCCTAACCCTAATCCATGTTTAGACTCATATTTGACTTGCTTAGCTTCTGATTTTGATTATTTTCTTTTGGCATGTTAATATTGTATGTTTGAAGAGTCTTTGTGCAAGTTTGTGGAATTTCTTGATGAGATCTTGATTTGTTTTGAATTTTTTTCTTTGCTTATCCTCGTTTGCATCCTTTTTGGTCATATGTTTAATCCTTAGGTTGGGAGGGCACTTGTGCCAATTCCCTTAGATTGTTTAGAGCCCATTTAGGATGTGGATACCTCTCTAGTCTTGATTTGATGTTTGTAGTTTGAGAAATTTTGTGGTTGCTTACCTTTGAAGTTCATTCATTTTTGTACATGTTCACTTCACTTCTTATGCTTCTTTGCATATCATGATAATAATGTTTAAGTTTGTGTGATTCTACTCTTCATCTCTTGTGTTGCTTAGGCACATTCTTGAAATGTTAGGGTTCTGGTCTTGAAGTTTGTGATGTTTGTTTGCTTGGTTTGCTTTGTGTTATCTCATGTTTGTTTTGCATTGTCATGATAATCCATAATGCTTCATGTTGAATTGTATAGCCCCTTTCTTATTCTTGTGTTATGTGTTTGCATTTGACATTTGTAATTGAGATTCCAATTCTGGTTGTGTTGCTTTGGTTTGATCTTATGCCCATTTTGTGTTTCATTTGTTCTCATTTGCTTTTGTCATGATGCTTGCTTATGTTACTAATCATTTAAGGGGCTTTGGTAAGTGAGAGGTGTGGATGTGATTCCCACATCTCCAATTCTTATCCCTTCTCTTTTCTTTGATATTTCTCTTATTTGTGTTTGAGGGGCTTAGGCCATCCTCTCTTCCTCTTTCTTCTCTTTCTCTTCTTATCTCTTCCTTCTTTAGGATAGTAAACCTCAATAACCTAGGATTTTCTATGCATGATAATAATTAGGATTCATTAGTCCCCCATTATACTTTTACCTTTAAGATCCTTTGGTTATTTTCTCTTCTCACCTCAAAACAAAAAGCTCTAAAAAGCACTTAATAAAGATTGAAGTGGTCTCCTGTGCAATAGCCTTATTCCATGAAATACTTGTAGTTTTCCCATCTTGGGATAGTACAAGCTTGTTCATCATGATGCACAAGTCTGATCATGAGACCATCTTCATCAAGAAAATCATAAAAAACACTTCTTCATTTAAATTACAAAAACACTTAATAAATTCAATGAGTTAGTGAGCCTAGGCCCTAATCTCTGGAATCAAGTTTTGGGGATCTTCTTCTTACTTGAGTGTGCTTGTTCTATTATTCCATCTTGGAATGTAGTAGCAAGTACACATTCCATGGAAAAGAGCTTGAGTTCACTTCCTTGTGACACACTCATAAAAAGCTTCTAAAAAACACAAACAAACAATAAGCGTCTTTCCTTCGGGAATTCTTTTCTCATCTCCTTCGCTCCGTCCGCGAACTTGCTTCTACTTGTCATTTTGCAAGAAGGTTACGCACTCGTCGTCCGAGCCTGCAACACCTGAGCATTGACATAGGCAGTTCAAGCCTTAAGACACAAGCAATCTTTTCCACCCCTAGCTGGGGGAACTACGGCGACTCTGATCCTCACTGTCCAGATGAGGTACGTAGGCAACGGGGTAGGGCCCGTTCGTGCACAATCTTTATTTTCCCTACATTTTTTCCTTTTCATTTCTTTTTTCAGTTCCCTTTTCTTTCTTATCTAGTTTCAGTTTCAGTTTTTCAGCAACTTTCATTTCTTCACCCTATGAAACAGATTTCTTTGCAAACGTGGATCCCGTCGGGTACGGAGGACGATCTGGGGTGCTAATACCTTCCCAGGTCGTAACCGACTCCCGAACTCAGTCTCTTTGGTTCGCAGGACCCGTGTCCTTCCTCTTCTTTTCTTCTGGTTTGTGCAACATTACCATTCCCGTTCCTTCGGGATAAAAATGCCTGGCTGCGACTCTACCTCTTTCCGTGCCACTTTCGCGTTTGTACCAGGATGGAAATCTGGGGAGCGTCACATGTGTGTAGAGGTAAAATCATGAGTGTAAGCTATTAGTTAACTTAACTCAAAATAAACAGAGTTGCCACCACGCTTTTATTTTATTCTAAGTGGAAAAGGAAAAAAGAATGAATAAATCTTAATGAGTCTAAAAGCAAAAAGCTAAACAAACAAACAAACAAATAACTGGGTAAGGGGATAAGTTACAAAATGGGAAGATTTTACGCATCCAAAATGTTTGTGGTACTCCACAGGAACTCTTTGAAAAATTTATTGTTTTTGATTTGAAAAGGTTTGTAAAATATAGTGGAGGGATGAGAGAAGAATTAGTTTTTTAATGTTTTTGTGTTTGGAGAGTGTAATACTCTGTATTTTAATAAATGTTATGGATAATATTAATTAATATTAATAGGATTCCGATGTGCTCTGAGAGTTTTCGATTAAAATAATTAGAGAAACTGACGAAATTAAATTAATTAATTAATATTATCTGACTCAGAGGTTTTATTAAATAGTTGACTCAGAGACATTTTTTAAATACTCTCAATTTGGACTGGTTGTAATTAACTAATGCTATATCAGTATAATTTATATTGTTGTATTTGTTATAAAAAGAATGAAAAGAAGAAAGTTGGTAAGAAGAAGATGAAAAGGAAAAAAAAAAGGAAAAGAGAAGATAAAGAGAGAAAGAAGAAGGGAGAAACCCTAGAAGAGGAAAAGCTTGGATCTTCATCAATCTTCTTCATCAATATTCAATAAACTCCTCGTCGATTGCAAGGTTGGTTCTAGTTAGAAACCTTTTCTTTTAGAATTCTTGATTTTCTAAGAGTTAGGTTAAGTTGTGAGAAAATGATAAAATTGATTAATCAAAGTTTCTAATGGTTGAAATGCTGAAATAATCAGGTAGAATAGTCGGTTTATATGTATATTAAACCTACTAAGATTGTTTGGATGATCCATTATGTTTGGATTGAGTTTGAGGGAGTTTTGAGTGTTAAAAATGCAGAATTTTAGCTTCTGACTGTCGGTTAAACATATGCGTTAACTGGTTAATGGGACCTGATATGCCATTGGAAATGGAATTTTAGACTGGTTAACCGGTTAACCATATAGATTATCCTGTTTACGTTGTAATTTTTGGAAAATAATATTTCTTAGAAAATTCATAACTTTTTACTCATGTATCCGATTGAGGCAAACTTTATATCGTTGGAAACCTACGACAATGTACTATCCAATGGTGAAATAAAATATTGAGTTAGAAGTGAAATTAATTAATTTGTGAGATTAATTAAGTTATGAGATTTAATTAATTCGATAGGAATTAAAGATGTGAATTGTTTAATTGTGATAATTTAATTAAAATGTTAGATTATATGTTTGAGAATTATATAATTTAAGGCATCAAGAATAAAGAAAGAGTGAGGAAACCTTACAATAAACCAACAGTATGGCCTAGTAATGTAAATAGAAATTGTTAGATGGTATTGTTTGTTTGATTGATGTCTAAGTATGTTATCTTAGCATGTAATTTATTGTACTATGAACATGGTAGTGGCTTGAGATGGGTATTACACCGAGTCTCATGGAAAGCCTTGCCCGATTGAAAGCTTGAGGTGGGTATTACACTAAGTCCCTCAGGAAGAATCAGATGAAGACTTGAGGTGGGTATTACACTGATTCCCAAGGGAAGCATTAGATGAAGGAAATCACTGAGATGTTGATATCTTACCCTACTATTGTTGTTTCTTTTCAGGTTTCTTTTGCAGGTTTCATTTACAAGTAATTCTTAATATCATATTATATAGTATTGGGTCTGATTAACCTAATGCTATGTATGTGATAGGTAGAATCATGGGTATGAGACTATGAGGACTCTAAATTGTTGTCGTAACTTGCGATGTGAGAGTAGGCTAAGGCCAAGAGTTAGCAGTGGGAGCTTTAGTCAGCTCAGTTGGAGTCTTCTTAAGATTTTTTCTTCCTGTAACATGGAGTTGCAGAGTAGTGTGTTGTTCGAGAAATCCTTTGGAATGGGTAGAATCTGAAAGCTATAGATATCTATAGGATGTGTGGTCAGTGTATCAAGGAATACGTAAAGTTACCGGTGGATCAGTATTAGTCAATGATATGTGTCATGCCCTAAATTTTGACCAGAAATTTTCGAGTTTTTTTCGATATACCGAAATCGATCATTTTTGCTTTTAAAGACCTCTCTTTATTCATTAATCATGCATTTTTCGTCGTTTTGGTTATTGTTATTATCATCGTAATTTTATCCTTAATTCTAATTAACCATGAATCAATCAGTCATTTTTTTTTGTTGTTTTTATCCCATGTTAGCTTAATTTCGTTCGTATTTTAAAAGTTTGTTTACGTTTAGGAATATAATTTTTACCTCATTTTATAATTTAGTTTTTTTTATTTATCTCTAACTAATAACTATTTGTTTAAAATTTTATTTTATAACTTATATTAGTAATTTTTATTTAAATTTAATTGTTAATTCAGGTCTAACTATTAATTTAATTAAACAATCTAACTAGCTATTTTATAAATAGATTTTTATTATTATTATTATTTAATTTTTTAGTTTAAGTTTAGTTTAATTCTTTTTCTTATTTCTCTATTTTAATAAATATGTTTAAGTTTGGTTTAGTCTTCATATTATTTTGTCAAAAAAAAAAGAGAGCTTTGACCACCCAACACACTTTTCTCTGTCACCAAACCTGCATCCTATACAACAGGCCAAGATCTATTCGTCTGCGGAAAGCGACTACACAAACCCCTGCTACACACAAATGCCTGCTATCAAGCAACAAATCATGCATAAACCACGCCTGTTTTCCTTTCATAAATTTGGATAAAATTAGACCTGCAAAAAAGGAAACGGATAGAGAGACCAATTGTTTTGAGCATTAAGGAGAGAAGAGGGTGGCGAAAAGGAGGGAGCGATCTTTGTGAAAAAAGGTTAAAAAAAACACTTTGTAGGATAACGATAAAAGGCTGGACTCCATGGACCAGAGGAAAATAAAAACAACGCACCAGGGAATCTCTATTGGAGAATTGATATTCACATAAACAAGGAGAAAAAAAAGAGGAAAAATATCATAGAAAAAATATCCAAAAAACACCACTTCTTCATCAATACCTTCGAAAACCATTCCACCAGCTGAATCTTTTTTGGGACTTCTCTCGCATCAATTCCCGGCATATCTGCTTTCTGTCAAACAATCCTCCAAACCATTTTCCCACCCGAGCTTCGTTTCGCTTCCGTGAAGCTCTTCAACAAATTCTTCAATTGTTTCTCATCTTATTGCTACTTCGAAATCGCTGAAATCGACGGTGTTAACACCAACCGAACCGAATACAACACCCATTAAACTTTCCTTCAGTGACCACCTCAATACACCATGCTCATAACCTGCAACAACACATAAAACCAACCCAAATCTGTAACTCCTTCAACTCCTCAGCATCAACCACGCCGTCGACTCTCCTTCCCTCACCATAAACGAAGCCACAACAACAATGCACAGCTTTCGTCTGCACTTACCGTGAATCCACCACCAAAAACGCAGAAACACTAACAACCCTTTTTTTTTCAGATCCGAAAACCACTGTGATTGAACCGTGAAGAAACAGATCTGAATCGAAACCGGTTTCGCGAAACGCAGACCAAAAACACTTTGAATGAAAATTGGAATCTTCGCTGTGTGTTGAAATTCAAATTGTGAATGCTGAACAAGCCGCACAAACGTTGGGAGTTGAGCGGAACCAAGAACGGGTCTTGAGAAGCGGAGAGAATAACGAGGGAGAAACAAGAAGCATAGGAATAGCGAAATCGTGGAAGGGGTGAAATGTGATTTTGACGCGTGCGGAATTTTTGTTCCTCGTATTTGTTTTATTTTTTTTTATATATTTTTTGTACTATTGTTATTAATTAAGGTTGATTAGGACTCAAATATTATTTTCTTTTCTTTTTTTAGTTTTATTTATATTTCATTTGTATTTATTAACATTTGTGTTTTTTTAGTAGAATTAGGGTTTAATCTTAGTTGGGCTTTAGGCTATGTTATTTCTACCCACACTCCCAATTTATTTTTATAACCCAAGACTATTTAACTTTCTACTCATTTTTTAAGTTTATGTCTATTTAATTTAATTTTGGTATTAATAACTTATTTGTTTTGATTACTAAAATATTCTAAAAATAAAAGGGTTTTAATTATTTATTTCTCGTCATTTTTTACTTTCTTTCACTTGTAAGTTATTAGTATTAAAAATACCAAGATATTTTAATTATTTTAAGTTGTTAGACATGTTGTACCCTTCATATTTAATTTTATCATTTTTATTTGTCTTAGTTTAACTTGTCATTGTCTTTGTTAAATTTTGGGTCCCTTTGTTACCATGTCTTTGTTGATACCTTGTCTTAATTTGTTGAACTACATCTACGGAAGGTGGATGTTGTTGTTGACCTGTCGTTATTTCACTTGTCATTCGTGTTCTATCTTAGCGTTCTCCTTTTAAAACTTTCGAAACTCAAAACATGTCATAATTAATTAACGTAAGAACTAAAATCAGGAATCTAGCATTCCTCGGGTTTTTGAATTGAATTGATGTTGGGGCTAGCCCCCGATTTGTAATTCATTCGCTCTTTCGTTTTCAAAATGTAAATCTCAAATTAAATTTGTGAAAGAACTAAACTCAGGAATCTAGCATTCCTCGGGTTTTTGAATTGAATTACTCTTGAGGCTAGCCTTCGAGCTGTAATTCATTCTCCCTTTCATCTCCAAAACAATCGCGTCTTAATCCACAAATCAAATAACAGAGGAACTGGATTCTGGAGTCTAGCACTCCACATAATCCTTGAATTAAATCACTCATGGGCTAGCCCCACGCAACGTGGTTTATTCACCCTCTCGTTCCTAAAATACCGAAAATCTTTCAATTAATTATACGAAGAACTGAACTCAGGAATCTAGCATTCCTCGGGTGCTTGAACTGAATTACTCTTGAGGCTAGCCTTCGAGTTTTAATTCATTTACTCTCTCATATTCAAAACATTCAACAATATTAAAAGATTAGACATGGTTCATTTCTATAGGAAAGATATTTCTTACATCCCCACAAACACAAACAAAATCTTACAAACAATCATTCTCAAAGGAAGAACGTGGCATTGCTTGTCGATACTCATATCCAAGTTTAAGGCTTCTTCCGATTTCATTTCTCAAAGAAAGAATGTGGCATTGCTTGTAGATCCTCGTATCCAAGTTTAAAGCTTCTTTCGATTTTCTCTCCCTCAAACGTTTGTTGTGTATTAGGCGAGATATCTCCCTTAAAGATGACGACTTGTCTCTTTCTTTCAAATACAATTTAAAACTTACCAACCAATGCAAATCATTTTATAATTAATCAATGAGTAACTGAACTCTGGAGTCCAGCACTCCACGGGTTCTTGAATGCAATCACTCCTGGGCTAGCCCCACGCGCTGTGGTTCATTCGCCCTCTCGTTTAAAACACTTTAATAAAGATCAAACATCTTTTTCTAAACGAACATTGTTTAAATCTTTCTATCTCGCAAACAAGTTAGCGCTTCAACCTCCACCGCGAGTAAAAGCCAACGCTTAGCAGATTAGAATGAGTTTTCAAACAATCGTTCAATAAAAAACACAAACCGTAGTTGCACGAACTACGAAGCTCTGATTTTCCCATTGCACAAGGGAATACGTAGGCACGGGGATTTTTATCCTTTGCAAGCACAATAATAAAAATTAACTATCTCTCCATCACAATAATAAAAAACTTAACCTTTCCCCATAACAAATAATAATTGAAACACTCCCTTAAAAGCAATCTTAATCATTAAAAGAAGACAATAATAATAAGTTAACATTTAAAGCGCAAATTAGACTAAGAGGTTCTCGTTGAGTACAACGGACGTGAAGGGTGCCTAATACCTTCCCTTTGTATAACTGACTCCCGAACTTAGATTAGTGGTTTCGTTGACCATTTCTTGTCCTATTTAGGTTGTATCTATATCTCCCTTTTCTTTAGTTAGAATAAATAGAATTAGGTGGCGACTCTGTTGTTTGTTTTAGGATCGTATTTTTCGAGGTACGACAGTATGGATAAGAGATTTGAGAAATCTCATTCCACGAAAAGAGAAGATGCTTTGTGGAACGTGTGACGTAAGGTTCGGGAGTGAGTTAATTGTTAGTGTTTCAGACCTAAGATCGTGGTGGCATCTTAGATGAACGAGAGTACTTCAAGAATGTATTCGGATAATACGTTACAGATGGATTAAAGTTACAAGTTAAGAATGTTCATTTTCTTTTGAGAACCTAAAGTCATGGTGAAGCGTGAAGAGAAACACAAGGATGTGATTGCACGTTTTAAGTGAGACAAGTATACCCCGGTCCTAGATGAATAGTAGAATATTGTAGTTTTATATTCGGTTATGATAGAGGAGACAAGTTTGGAGTAATACATCAGGGTGTTATATTTAGTAATACATCAAGAAATGGTATAAGGTATAGTGTCGGAGAAGGAATAAACTTTATTTAACAACATGAGGTGTATTTTATATGGACCTGTTGAAGTTGTGTTAAGTGTTATAGTAAGCACATTGGATTCGGGAGAAATCTAGTAAGATGGATTATGTTTGGGTATGAGAGGATTACCGTAGAGCGTGAAGTTAACATGACATGGAAACGGTATTAACAATGCATTATGAGAAAGTGATAACAAAATGTATTTTTGAGCGAATGTGCAATGGAGTTGTTAAGTTGTTGTAGAAACTAAAGTTAAGGAAGAGTAATCAATGATGGTTCACCCATTAGAAATATGGTAGTATGACTATATGTGTGAAATCATTTGTTGATAATTGTTATAACTTTTGGTTGTGATTGGAATGAATTTGGGAGGTTTAGGTTGCAATAAAAACCAGAATTTTGCTTCTGCGTTTGAAGTAATTGGATTACCCTCTGGGTTGTACCTGGTTACATAATTGAATTTCTAAATCTCTTTTAGCTACTGGAAGTCCAGGTTTTCATTGAGTAATCAGTTACCCTCCTGGTAGTAACCGGTTACCACTATTAAGTTTTGAAAATTTGATTTTTTTTCTAAGATTCTTACTTTGACTTGAGTGCCCGATCAAAGCGTTCTTGGTACTGATAGAAAGTTATGGAGACATTCTATGCAATGAATATTAGATGGTAAGGAAACCCCGGTTAATATGTGAGTAGGGACAACAAGGTTCTTTAGAGGAATGCATTACCACAGTTTTCAAGTGTAGGGAAAACTCCTGTATTTGTGAATGATCGGAATATTCGAAATTTATATGTAGAGGGATTAAGAATGTTGTTATTTTAATTCTCGCCAAGGAATTAAAGAGAGAGGACAAAGTTGAATACTAGACATGAGATGTCCATTGTTTTATTTTACCTAATAAGGATTGTGTGTTGGATTTTGTTTATGGACGAACCAAGTGTTAGGTTGTGACTAAAAACCCTTTTTAAATATCATCATTGTAGTTTTCCTAATAATGTCGTTGTATGAGTGGAACCAAACTATTCCATTGAATATTCATGATGTGACCATAACAAAAATGGTAATTCTACTTTGTCGCTTGTTGGAGTATGTAATATGCATGTTGCGCCCCGTTCTGTGTTATCTTGAGTTGTGAGCGGTGAGTGAATGTTATACATGTTTAGATACCACGAGCGAGAATCATCTTGCAAGTTAGTGTGGATTGGATTGGTAATTTTGAGTTGGATTGTTTGTTAACAAGAGGAACAAGTTCAGTTGTGTTTGACCGTTTAGCCTTGGATAGGTAATCGATTGACACATGACTTTTGTGGAGGACTTTAGAGAATCATACTTTCTGAACTGTAAGTCCGTTTTAGTTTCTGTTCAAAGGGTCAGAGGATAAACTGTTGGAATTTCTTTTGGAGAATGATTGGTAGACATTAAATGATATGAATTTTGGAGTGTCGTTGTTGCGACTACTGAGGATCTAAATTGAGAAGTTATAAGAGACTCGTGAAGTGTGATCATCCAGGAAACATTTGGTATTTGAATTACTGTGTGGATAAGAGATGGGAAATTGGTCAGTTCTAGTATTGCTAATTCTTAACATCAGTTATAGACTCCATAAGAATAATACCAGATGTGTGCAGTACAGTCTTACTCAGAGATATGGATTTTTAAGTTACCTTTCCAGGTAAGAGTGAGAGGTGAATGTTCCAAAATTAAGCATGTAAATTGGATCGTTTGAGGAAAGGGACCCTTGAGAAAAGCGAATTTGAACGAGAAGTTTAGTATGGCCTTTAAAGGTGAGTGTGTGAATATAATATGCGATAGGAAAGTGTTGTGGAAATCTGCAAGTATAATAAGGATGATTTAAGTTTAGTATTGGTGACTCACTAATGATTGTAAGTTCTGTGACATTACTACGTTGTTATTAATGGAGACCTTGTGTCAACAGAAACCTTGAGTGAATATAATCTTGTGATGAGGATTGACATAGAGTATAGTAACCATGGAAGATTTATTAAGTTGAATTGGATAAATTGTTTCGAGTTTAGAAAGGAATCAGAATTGTATCAGTTATGATTGCAACAATACAACCCCTGTATCTCTGTCGTTGGAGAGTTTGGACTGATGTTATTATTGTGTGGTTAAAAAGTAAGTTGTTATATCCCTGAATGTCTGCATGTTTTGTTTCGTTGGTTGGTGAGAACTCCAATGGATAAGTGTGTTCTTCGTGGACTATCAGCTACCTAGTGTTGCTTGAGAATTCATGGTATCTCCATTGTTAGACTTTGAGAGCATAATGGAAGGAGACTAATGAAAGATTTCAGTCGAATTATTAAGAATCAGAAGCGAATTATTTGTAAGTGTTGAGGTAAGAGAATTTTGTTCTAAGTGTGTTGTCCTTATGTAAGACACTGAAAGGATGTAGTGTCGGATGTAAAATGGTTATAGCGTATAATATCAAACCATGTGGAATTGGTACAAACGTTGTTGGACAACTTTAAAATGGTTTTAGTAATTGAAGGATTTTAATAAGAGCCTTTGTTGAAATTTGTGTGTAGATAAGATTTCACCAAGATACCTTGTGGAATTTTGTGGAGTGTTTGTTGTCCCGAAATCAAGTTGGAGTGTTATGCTTTATGTTATGAATTAATGGAAGGAATTAGTATGGTTTGTTTTTCCGAAGGGGAGACGTGACTAAGTGATTCAGTATGAAACAAAAAATGTGTTGCGGAAATAGTAAGTTAGAAGTTAACCCAATGTTGGAACAAGCGTATGAGTAAGGATGTAAAGTTTTATTTATTATGAAGAGAGGACTTGAGCCGTGAAGTCAAATTGGAATTTGAATATGTCAGAATATGTAGGAGAAGTAAGGATAAGTATGGATCTAAGATGGTGTTATAAATTGTTGTTGTTGTTGTTGTTGAGTAAAGGAAATTCGAGGACAAATTTCAATTTAAGGAGGGGAGAATGTAATACCCCGTATTTTAATAAATTTTATGTATAATATTAATTAAGATTAATAGGGTTCCGATATGCTCTGAGAGTTTTCAATTAAAATAATTAGAGCAACTGACGAACATAAATTAATTAATTAGTATTATCTGACTCAGAGGTTTTATTAAATAGTTGACTAAGAGACATTTTTTGGATACTTTCAATTTGGACCGGTTGTAACTAACTAAAGCTATATTTGTATAATTTATTATGTTGTATTTGTTATAAAAAGAAAGAAAAGAAGAAAGTTGGTAAGAAGAAGAAGAATAGTAAGAAAGGGAAAAGAGAAGAGAAAGAGAGAAAGAAGAAGGGAGAAACCCTAGAAGAGGAAAAGCTTGGATCTCCATCAATCTTCTTCATAAATCTTCACCAAACTCCTCGTCGATTGCAAGGTGGCTTCTAGTTAGATACCATTTCTTTTAGAATTCTTGATTTTCTAAGAATTAGGTTAAGTTATGAAAAAATGATAAAATTGATTAATCGAAGATTCTAACGGTTAAAATGATGAAATAATCGGGTAGAATAGTCGGTTTATATGTATATTAAACCTAATAAGATTGCTTGGATGATCCCTTATGTTTGGATTGAGTTTGGGGAGTTTTGAGTGTTAAAAACGCATAATTTCATCTTCCGACTGTCGGTTAAGCGGTTAACCATATGTGTTAACCGGTTAACGGGACCTGATACGCCACTTGAAATGGAATTTTAGACTGGTTAACCTGTTAACGCTGTAAGTTTTGGAATATAATATTTCTTAGAAAATTCATAACTTTTTACTCGGGTATCCGATTGAGGAAAATATTACATCGTTGGAAAGCTACGACAACGTACTATCCAATGGTGAGATAAAATATTGAGTTAGAAGTAAAATTAATTAATTTGTGAGATTAATTAAGTTATGAGATTTAATTAATTTCGGTAGGAATTAAAGGTGTGAATTGTTTAATTGTGATAATTTAATTAAAATGTTAGATTATATGTTTGGGAATTATATAATTAAAGGAATCAAGAATTGATAAAGAATGAGGAAACTTTACCATAAACTAATAGTATGGCCTAGTAATGTAACTAGAAATTGTTAGATGGTATAGTTTGTTCGATTGATGTCTAAGTATCTTTTCTTAGCATGTAATTTATTGTACTATGAGCATGGTAGTGGCTTGAGATAGGTATTACACTGAGTCCCATGGGAATCCTTTCCCGGTTGAAAGCTTGAGGTGGGTATTACACTTGTCGCTCCCACCAAATGAGGCTAAGTCAAATGGGGTACAGACGCGAACGGTCGGCGAAAGGAGGAGAGAACACACAAGGGTGAACTCAAAAGACAAGAGTCGCCAGCTAGGCATTTTTATCCCGAAGGAAAGGTAATGCTGCATAAACCTAGAAAGATAGATAAGACGGTCGCGAACCAGAGAAACTGAGAAAGGGGGTTGGTTACAACCTGGGAAGGTATTAGCACCCAGATTGTCCGTCGTACTCGACGGGATCCATGCTTAAAAGATTTGTGTTTTAAAGGGGTAGTGTCAGTGCAATTTGTGTATCAAAGCTGGAAAGAATGCAAGTGTCAGTGTAAAAGAAATGTGAAGTGTATAAGAGAAGTGTCAGTGTACAAGGAAAGAGATAAGATGCTCAAGGTTAATGAGGCTTAAAGAATAGATGGAAAGAGGGGGGATATACAGAGACTTTTGTTCGATAACTGTTAAGTTATGCTTACATATCCTCTCGTGCAATGAGGAAGTCAGAACACCGTAGTTCGACTCGAAGAGACTGAAAGATAAATTGACTTGTGAACTGCTTACTTATCTATGCTCAAGTGTATGACCTGTCTGGCTCAGGTGCTAACTGTCTTGCCTTAGACGGAAGAAGCAAGTTCTCGCTTGTGAGTGAAGGTGATGAGAAAGGAATCCCGAAGGAGACGATTATTGTTTGTTTTTGTGTTTTCAATCTTTTATTGCTTTTTGTGTTTGTCATAAGTTAATGAGCTTAAGCCTAAACCAAGGGTTAGTAAACTCATCACATCCTCCCTCTGATTAGGGGTAATGAGAATACCTTAAGTGTGAAGTAAGCACCTCACACTTAATCACCATGATGTAGGATTAAGATCATTAACCTACTTGTGTTTATTTAGATGTTTTCGGTGTTTTTGTTTAGTGTTAAGTAATGAGTTTAAGCCATAATCAAGGATTTAATGGACTCATTACACCATCCTAATAGAAGGATAATAGATGAGAACATTTAAGATGAGGAAGGCTCCTCAACTTAATCCATGATTAGGGATTAACCTCATGATAAAACAAAGCCTTTATTAAATGGATTTTAGTTAAAGATAAGATTAAGAAATGATTTTTATGGTTTGTAAGACAACTTGAGGGGGACTTGTCCATTAACACTAGGGTTAGTCCTTCTTAACCAATTAAGGAAGAATTAGAACCCTAATGTAAGGCCCAAGTTACAAGCTTGATGTCTTGATGATTATTAAGTGAATTGATTAGAGGATTTAAACACATTAAGGGTTTAACACTTAGGATTAAAGTTATACACTCCATCCTAATATAAGGATGCAGGCATAAGCTTAATCACAAAGCCTTAAAACCTTTAAGGTTTAGTCCTTGATTATGAGGTGAGAAGAGAAGACTCAAAGAAGACTCAAAGGTAAAACTAAATGGGGGGACTAATCAAACCCTAATCATGATCATGCTTGGTTGTTCCTAGGGTTTATGAGGCTTGCAAAAGATCTTCAGGAGAAAAGTCACCAGGAAAGAAGCAGATGAAGCAAGACAACTTGCTTCACTTAAGAAGACAAGTTGCTTGAAGGAAGAAAGTGGGAAAGAACATGAATGAGCAAGCTCACTCTAATACACAAGATAAAATGCAGCAATGGTGCATAAAAGAGATGAGAAGAGATTGTGAGAAGTGAAGGCAAATTCACTTCTCAAAACAACTTACCACCTGAAAAGTTAGCAAAAGAAATGAATGCAATGAAGATGAGATGAAATGCCATGATGCAAACCAAAGTCAGAAGCATAAACATGATTTAAATGATGCTAAGAGATGATGCAAACACATGTCAAGAGTTGTGGATGATCATACAAGGATGAGGATGCAAATGAAACAGGTTTTGAACCATGAAAGTTCATGAAAGTTTATGAAATGATATGAATGCACAACATGGCAAATGAAAGATGCAATGATCAAACATGATTCTAATATGTCCTAAGATGTCTTATGAATCATGTGGATGCACAAGATATCATGGCAAGTTCTTAAATGCAAGAAAATGAGAGATGAATACAAAGGAAGGCAAGGATTAGGGTTTGTGAACAACATGCAACACAAAAATTCAAAATCAGAAGCAAAGGGCATGACAAAAAATTGAAATGGGATCAAAGGAACCCTAACCCTACACAAGTTCACTGCCCAAAGGAGAAAACCTAAATCTTAACCTAATGGGAGTTGTGATTTTCCTAAGTCAACTAGGGTTTCAAGGCACCTCAAAAGGAAAAATGTTCATTAAATTGACAATGAAAGATAAATTCAAACCAATTTTACCCGAAAAACTACATGTTATGAAGGATGCAATGCAAGAAGAACCATCATCAAACTCTTCATGGTTAGGCAGAATGGATTTTTTCAAGTTAGGATCAAAATATTGCCTTTAAACAAATTTAATTCCAATGGAAATTGTCAAAATAGGTCAAGGACCAAAAAGAAATTTGTCTTGAGAGTTTGATAATGTTTCTAAATGTTTTAAAGTGAAATGTGAATTTTTTTGTGATTTTTAAATACTTAAATGCATTTTTAATTAATTAATTTCCATTAACCAATTAAAAATAAACATTTAAATGGTTTAAAAATAATTTTTAATGAAAAAAATAAAAATAAAAATATTTTTGGGTTCTGAAAATTAATGAAATGTTTGACAAAAAAAATCAGAATTTTTCAATGAATTTTCCTATTTTTAATAATTCGTATAAATAAATGCAATGAAAATGAAAATAAAATAAAATAAAATGGAAAGGTATGCCAAAGGGAAGGACCAGATTGAATCTGGGCTTGGGGGTGTTGACTTGGCGCCACATCCAAGGGCCCAAGTTCAAACCTGACTAAATTTATTTAATAATTAATTAATCCAAGGTTAGGCTTATTAATGACCGATTAGGGTTTAAGTGGACCATCTGGACCATCCACACGCGCGCGGGAAAGCCAGATCAAGGGCTATTATTCAAACTAGCTAATTAAACGTAATTAGGGCTAATCAAATTCAGGCGACCGGAACAATACTCCGGTCGTCTTCTCCGACGACACAAAACCCTAGTTTCTCCTACAGGTCACCAAACTTCAAATCTCTTCCACCAAAATGATCCTCACATCAATCTAAACCTAAACCCTCAATCAAAATCCATTTATTTCACCTCACAAGCATGAATCGAAGCAAAATATAAAACACGGGAAAATGTTCAGAGTCATCATACATGCTGGTTTCGCACTCATTTTCAAAAGTAAACACATATTCATGATCAGGAGAGCACATAGCACCATAAAAGAACTTAAAAACTAGCTTCTGGGAAAAAAGTTCTTCATGTTACCTGAGATGAAGCCTCTCTAATTTTGAGCTTTCTGAATTTTTCCTTTGTGCAAGCCTGCTTCCCTGAACCTCCTGATGATGGAATGAAGCTTAGAAAACTTGGGGGTGGCTGGTTTGAATGTTTCAGCTCTGGTATAGCAGAAATGGGAGTTTGTGTATGTGGGGATTCAAGCTGTTTCAGGGGGGTGATTCTTATTCTATGAGTGATTTGTGACTTGTTGGTGAAAGAAAAATGAAGGTTTGATGGCTGAGGAAGGATTTTCAAAGAAGAGGAGTTTTGGACAGATTTTTGTGCAAGCTGGATTGTGGGGGGGTTTTGGCTTGTGTGTGGCTTGCTTTATGATCCATAGAACTTCCCTAAACTATTGGAAGAGGTCTGAGGAAGTGATTGCACTGTGGGAATGGCATGGGGCAATTGGCCAAAAAGTCAATGTTAGGTGTACTTGAGGCATGGGCTGTGGCAGAGGCTATTTTAGGGTTGCTCTGGGCTCAGCTGCCTTCAAGGATGGCCATGGGATGAACTGATGTGAGCTAGAATGGATGAAGGGTGAGATCTCACATGTTTTGCAATTTTGCAACTTGTTACACTTTGTAATTTTTGGCCATGGACATGTGACATCTCTTGGGAAATATGCAGCAAAATGCACCATACAATGTTGCTATGATACTTTGATAATGATTAGAGACCAAACAAAACCAAAGGAACCCTTCTTGCAAGATTTCCCTCTTTGTGATTTTCATGAAAAATGGTTTATGATACTTGGACATCAAGGCATGAAATTGAGAAATTTCTTGGGCCAATCTGAATTTTAGGCATTGCATTGGGTTTGTATGAAGATTAGAAGTCACTTTGAAGTCACCTTTGGCCTTGGCATGAGGTTTTGTAACTTTCCCTCTTTGGTGCAAAAGTGAAAATTTCATGATTTTTCCCAACTTTGTAAAGTCATAACTTTTGATCCAAAATGAATTAGAAAGAGTTCTTGTACTTTTTGAAAAGGGAATGATCCAATCTACAACTTTCATGACCAAAGTTTCTTCATTTGAAGCATTTTTGAATCAAAAAGAGGAGGTTGGAAAACTTTCCCAAAATGGCAAGTTTACATTATAAGTCACTTTCCCAAAAAGGCAACTTTGCAAATGACTTGAAGTTTTCCAATTTTGTGAACTTCTAACACCTTCTATGATCAAATAAAGATCATACACATTCAAAATAATGGAGAACATCCTTTGGTTGGGTCATTGGGGGGCCTCAGATGCCCTGATTTTGCACTGACTTGCTCAAGAAGTCATCTCTTGATCAGATGCCTTCCCCATTGAATTTCTTCATGAAAATTGATACGCATGATCCTCATATTATATAGAGACTCATAGAAACAAAAATGACCAAAAAATTTGGAGTTATGGCCTTTGAAACCAAAACCCTAATTTCAGGTCATCTGTGCAGTTAAACCTGGCTCTGCTTCCATGCCTTTCTCAGTTTTTGTGATTCTTTGACTTCTTTGATCTTGAGAAGATATAATATGATGCTTGAACACACATGGACCTCTTTGATATGATTGAATACCTTTGGAGTGGCTCAGATGGCTCAAGGATGGCTCAGATCACAAACCCCTAGATGCAGATGACTTTGAAACAATGCAGTGAAGCAAAAATGCAATATGAGATGCTATGATTGAACTCATGCACATGAAAATATCACAAGCCATGGTGTGAATGGGTGAGGGAAATTTTGGGGTGTTTACAGCTGCCCCTATTCAAACATGAGTTAGTTGTGCAGGATGTAAGCGACGGCTTAATAGGCAAACAAGATAACTTGTGGTTGAATACCAAAGACAGTCCAAAATTTGCACTCACAGAATGAAGAAGAAAAGGGATATAAATTGTAAAAGGAAAATAAAGTATGTTTATAAAGTGCGGGCGACGGAGGACGACCGCCGAGCAGAGGATGACTGCTGGGGATGAAGCAATGACGGGGATGACCGACATGCTGGGGAAGATGCAGGGAAATAAAGCAATGACGGGGACGGCCGACAAGCTGGGGATATGAGAGATTATGATGGGGACGGCCATCAAGTAAAGAAATAAGACTTTCTGGGGGTTAAAGATAAGTGATGGGGACGGCCATCGGGTTGAGGAAATAAATGAAACAGATGATGAGGTACGGTCATCAAAGGTGAAGGACGATCACCTAGCAGGGGACGGCTGCTCTGTTGGGGATAAGATGAGGGACGGTCATCTAAGGTGAAGGACGATCACCTGGAAGGGGATGGCTGCCGAAAGTATTACGACATAGGACGAATGTCGGATAGAAAAAATTCGACGATGGGGACGGCCATCGGATAAGCATGACGAAGGACGATCATCACGAGGTGAAGGACGATCACCTAGCAGGGGACGGCTGCTCTGAATATCACGACATAGGACGAATGTCGGATAGGAATGGGTTCTAATAAATAGAGACTCCACTGGGAATGATGAAGGACGATCATCAGAAAGGTGATGGACGATCATCTGGAAGGATACGGCTGCCGAAAGGTATCATGACATAGGACGAATGTCAGATAGAAAGGTAATAATTCAACAATAATTGTTGGGGACTCCTCTGGGGAAGGGTAGACACAAACGAGTGTCTAAATTCAAGAGATGAAGGTACAAGTGTTTGACACTGTGTATAGATTAAAGATGCGGACGAGCATCCTTAAGACTATGATACGGACGAGTATCAGTAGAAGCAAATGCTTGACGCATGTTCAGAGATGATGATACGGACGGGTATCAACTAGTTAACAAAGAACACAGACGAGTGTCGAATCTGAGGGGATATAAGTGGTATATATAAGATACGGACGAGTATCTGTATGAGTAAAAGAGAGTGAGACACATGTGAGTGTTCAATTTGCTGTGGAGAACATGACACAGATGGGTGTCGGAAGAAATTGTATTATAAATAGGTATATGGTTCCCGAAGTGTTTAGGAAACTATGCTGGGGATGGTGACACGGACGGGTGTCAGGGAATTGTATATATATGTAAACATGTATTCGTGAGTGCAAAGGGGACGCTTTGGCTTTCTGCTGGGGATATGGCACAGACGAGTGTCAAGAAGCATCTGTAATGTATAAGTATTTGTTTGTAGGGGATGTTCTGGCGACTTTCTGGGGAAAGATGACACGGACGGGTGTCAAAAGGAGCATGTAAAGAAAATGCTTTGATATTCTGTCGGGGAATTGGGAAATATTCTGCATATTGTTGATGGACTGTCAGTATTTACAAGTCTATTTCAAAACATGGCTTATGATTATGCAATATGTTTGATTTTTGCCGTAATGCTCCGCATTAGACGGAATGCTACGCTCTGTGGGAGAAACATGATGTGAATGCCATGATTATGCAAAGATACCGATCCAAGATTTGGATTCCGTTACGGTGAAGCTCTCCGGCTGATCTGCTTGAAGTGATATCCCAGCTGGGGATGAGATCATTGGTAGATCCGATATATATGACTCTGCATGGGGAAGTAGGTCATTGATAAACCTATCTGTGTAATGAGGGACCCAGCTGGGATCCGCGGTAGCTTTCGCCGCTCTGTTGTGAGATCTTTGAGCGTTGCTCTTCCGGATAGAGGTTGAAACTTTGAGGGGCTGGTTCCCTGTCTAGCACTCGGCTGGGGAAGAAAAAAGATCACTGAAAGATCCTCCTAGAGATTTCTGTGGGGATCCTGCTGAGGATGATGCTTGACAACTCAGCTGGGGATATGAGTACCTTCTGGTAATGCTCTGAAGGAAATGTTGGAGAAGTGGTGCCTAGCAACTCTGGGGAGAAAGCATCTCTGGTGCTGTTTGGAAGGTGTGCTGAGGAAATAATGATTTGGAATCCTACTGGGGAGAAGCTTTCATGCCCCATGCTGTGCTTTGAACACCTGCAATCCTGTATGACAAAGAAACGTACAAGTTCCCCGAGGTATCCTTTACTGGATTCCGTCATAGGAGTTTAGACACTCCCGGGAGTAAATATATTTCCTGTAAGCACATATTTTAGAAGGGAAGCATCTGTATTTATGCAATCAATATCTTAAGGACATCGGACATTTTGCAAATGAAAATAAAAATGTACGAGACAAAATATGACTGTAAATCTGATTTTATTAATTTACACGCCCTGAATTGGCAAGATACAGTCAAAGAAACGGATCCCCTGAAATGAGGAGATCGTTACAAATTGAGAAACAAAAAGACAGTGGCAATGTTGATGACGCTTCAAGGAGCTTCCCTTTTGCTATGACTTGTATGACATTTGACGTTCTTCTCATCTTGCTTTCCGAGGAAGGTTGATTATGACCAATGCTTTATCCTTTTGAAGCTTACCATGTTGTAAGTGATACAGATGAATTCAGAATACAGTTGTTCGCTTATTCCCTAATTTTGCGTGGATCGCCCTTTCGGGTTTTCAATCCACCGGGATACCCATTTTTGCCTGAGTTGTCCAATGCGGCTTTTCAACTCAGCGGGTGTACATTTCTTTATTTATTTTCCCTTATTTTTGCCCGAGTCTTTTATTTTGTTTTTGGTTCGCCGGGATGCCCTATTTTTGCCTGGACTTACATTCTGTTTTTATGTCCAGCGGGTCATTTTATGCGAAGTATTTTTTAACTGCATCTGAATTCACAGGGGACAGGAAATCTTCACCATCCATAGTACTGAGCATCAGTGCCCCACCAGAAAAAACTTTCTTTACTATGAATGGACCATCATAATTCGGAGTCCACTTGCCCCTGTGGTCTGTATGAGGAGGGAGGAGTCTTTTCAGCACAAGATCTCCTACTTGGTATTCTCGGAGCCTGACTTTCTGATCGAAGGCTTTCTTCATTCTTTTCTGGTATAACTGCCCATGACAGATCGCAGCTAATCTCTTTTCTTCAATCAGGCTCAGTTGTTCATATCGGGATCGGACCCATTCTGCTTCATTTAGCTTAACATCCATTAGTACCCACAAGGAGGGTAATTCAACTTCAACAGGTAGGACTGCCTCCATACCATACACAAGCTGATACGGTGTTGCCCCAGTGGATGTTCTGATTGACGTACGGTATCCATGCAAGGCAAACGGTAACATTTCATGCCAGTCTTTATAGGTAACCACCATCTTCTGCACAATCTTCTTGATATTCTTGTTAGCTGCCTCTACAGTGCCATTCATCTTTGGCCTGTAAGGAGAAGAATTGTGGTGTTGGATCTTGAAGTCCCGGCATAGTTCTGCCATCATTTTGTTGTTCAAGTTGGAACCATTATCAGTAATGATTTGTTCGGGAACTCCATACCGACAGATGATATCTCTCTTCAGAAATCGGGCTACCACTTGCTTTGTAACATTTGCATATGAAGATGCTTCAACCCACTTGGTAAAATAGTCAATGGCTACCAGAATGAATCTGTGGCCATTTGAAGCAGTCGGTTCGATCTTTCCAATCATATCAATGCCCCACATGGCAAAGGGCCAGGGTGAAGACATCTCATTCAAAGGATTGGGAGGCACATGCACTTTATCCGCGTAAATCTGGCATTTATGGTATTTTCTGGCATAGGCACAACAGTTTGCATCCATTGTGATCCAGTAATAGCCTGGTCTTAGCAACTTTTTAGCCATAGCATGCCCTCCTGCATGGGTACCAAAGGATCCTTCGTGCACCTCATGCATCAGCAAGTCTGCTTCTGCCCTATCAACACATCTGAGAAGTACCATATCAAAGTTTCTCTTGTACAGGGAACCATCGGTATTCAGGAAGAAACTACCAGCTAGCCTTCTTAATGCCTTCTTATCATTGGAAGATGCCCCAGGTGGGTATGTTTGATCCTCTAAGAAGTATTTGATATCATGGAACCAAGGCTTATCATCTTTAACAACATCGAATGAGAACACATATGCTGGTCTGTCAAGTCTGGACACTGCAATCCGAGGCACAAAGTTGGCAGCTTGAACTTTGATCATGGATGAAATGGTAGCCAGAGCATCTGCGAACTGATTCTCGTCTCGAGGGATATAATTAAGCTTGACTGTTGTGAAGAAAGTCAATAACCTCCTTGTATAATCCCGATAAGGTATCAGATGATCTTGGTGGGTGTACCATTTGCCGTTGGTTTGATTAATTACCAGAGCTGAATCTCCAAATACAGTCAAAGTCTTGATCCTGAGGTCAATGGCTTCCTCAAGACCCATAATACAAGCTTCGTATTCAGCTTCGTTGTTAGTGCAATTGAAGTTGAGTTTTGCCGAGAAAGGCATGTGAACTCCCTTAGGTGTAATGAGTACTGCACCAACACCACTACCATTCATATTAACATGCCCCATCAAACATCATAGTCCATTCTTCTTCCGGGTCAGGCCCTTCAGTGTGAACAGGTTCTTCATGATCTTTTGCTTTTAAGTACATGATGTCTTCATCAGGGAAGTCAAATATCATGGGCTGGTAATCATCAATGGGTTGCTCAGCAAGATAATCGGACAATACACTGCCTTTGATGGCCTTTTGAGATGTGTACTGAATATCATTGTCTGTGAGGATCATTTGCCATCTTGCAACCCGTCCGGTAAGTGTTGGTTTCTCAAAAATGTACTTAACCGGGTCCATCTTTGAGATCAACAAGGTAGTGTGGGTCAACATATACTTCCTTAGTCGGCGAGCAGCCCACGCTAAAGCATAGCAAGTTTTCTCGAGCAGTGAATAACGTTGTTCACAGTCGGTAAACTTTTTGCTTAGGTAGTATATTGCATACTCTTTTCGACCAGACTCGTCATGCTGGCCCAGCACACACCCCTTTGACTCTTCTAATACTGTCAAGTACATGATTAGAGGTCTTCCTTCAACTGGAGGCATAAGGATTGGAGGCTCTTGCAAGTACTCCTTGATTTTGTCAAAGGCCCTCTGGCAATCTTCGTTCCACCTGACCGTTTGTTATTTTCTTAACAGCTTGAACAAAGGATCGCAGGTTGCTGTAAGGTGAGATATGAACCTTGAAATGTAGTTCAATCTACCTAGAAACCCCCGAACCTCTTTTTCAGTCTTTGGTGCAGGCATTTCTTGAATGGCTTTAACTTTGTCAGGGTCAACTTCAATCCCTTTTTCACTTACAATAAACCCCAGCAGCTTACCAGATCGTATCCCGAATATGCATTTGTTGGGGTTTAACTTCAATTGGTACTTCCTTAGACGCTTGAATAACTTCAGTAGGTTTACCAGGTGGTCTTCTTCTATAAGAGACTTGGCAATCATGTCATCCACATAACATTCAATTTCTTTGTGGATCATGTCATGGAATAATGTTACCATAGCCCGTTGATAAGTGGCACCAGCATTCTTCAGTCCGAATGGCATCACCTTATAACAGAATGTGCCCCAGGGTGTGATGAAAGTTGTCTTCTCCATGTCTTCAGGTGACATCTTGATCTGATTATACCCGTAAAATTCGTCCATGAAGGAGAACACCGAGAACTGAGCCGTATTATCAACCAATACATCAATGTGTGGTAAAGGGAAGTCATCTTTCGGGCTGGCTCTGTTCAGATCCCGGTAATCCACACACATCCTCACCTTGCCGTCTTTCTTAGGCACAGGTACAATATTAGCAACCCACGGCGGATAGCTAGTCACATCAAGGAAACCGGTGTCCCACTGCTTTTGTACCTCTTCTTTTATCTTCATTGCCATATCTGGGTGAGTACGACGCAGCTTCTGTTTTACTGGTGGGCAGTCTTCTTTCAGAGGTAGCTTGTGCACGACAATGTCGGTGTCCAACCCTGGCATATCCTGATAAGACGAAGCAAAAACATCCACGTATTCCCGAAGCATGTCAATCAGTTGCTCCTTTACTGAATCTTGTAGATAGGCCCCGATCTTAACCTCTTTCACATCTTCTTCTGTACCGAGATTAACCGTTTCAATCTCCTCCTGATGAGGAGTGATAACCTTTTCCTCTTGCCTTAACAACCTGGCTAGCTCTTCAGGTAGCTCATAGTCTTCTTCAACCCCTTCATCGGCTTGATTGATTGGATTGTCAAAGTCATACGAAGTCATAGCAGTGTTGTTGTCAGTGCAGTCTGGAGGGCACTTTCTGCAAGGGTTTAGATTGTTCATTTTAGTGATCAATTTAAATCTTGTTTAGAAAAAGTGAAAATGAAGTTATTTATTTTGAAAAACATTTCCATTTTATTTTTTGTACAAAAAGAAAAATGCAAAGGCAGTGAGCGAAAAAGAGACTTGTTTGCAAAAGATGTCTGATATTCATTGATTAATCCATTTGCACAAAATTACAAGATGGCCCGATTACAAAATGAGTCTTGACATCTTGGGCAAGATGCAAGACTTGATGCATGCATTAAAATACAGGAAATAATAATTACTCTGCAGGAGTAACCCTTATAATTTCCTGGGAAGACCAGTTAAGGACTTGGCTCCCCGGGATCCTTGGACGTATCCAGCTCTCCAGGTTACGGTCGCTTTCCTCCTCGTCTTCCAAATTGTTTACAGCATCCGGGGTGAGCATCCCCCCGCTGACAAAATTGGGCTCTTTTGCAGCCTCTGATTGATCTTGTTGAGTTGGTTTGTAACCTAACCCAAATCTGTCTTCTTTCTTTTCCACGGGCAGCAGCTTGCCCCAGCCTTGGGCAGTACCCTCTTCAACAACCTTTCGGGTTTGTTGATAAGACGTCATGGAAGTTCCCATTACAGCAGAAGCTTCATTAATGTTCAGGGCCTCAAATCCCTGGCTCATGGTTTCATGGATTTCTACATCCATTTCAATGTACTTATACGTAGCCAGATGGCTAAAAAAGATGTCTTCCTCCCCACATATGGTGATGATCTGGCCTTCCCACTCGAATTTCAGCTTCTGGTGAAGGGTAGACGTAACAGCGCCAGCAGCGTGGATCCAGGGTCTACCCAACAGACAGCTGTAGGCCGGCTGAATGTCCATTACATAGAAGGTAGTTTTAAAAGTCTGCGGGTCAATCATCACAGGCAGATCAATCTCCCCAAGAACTGATCTTTTAGAGCCATCAAATGCTCTCACCACCAAATTACTCGGACGCAATGTCAAGCCATCATACTCCAGCTTCACCAAGGCTTTCTTTGGTAGGACATTGACCGATGACCCAGTGTCCACCAGTACATGAGATAGAACAGCGCCCTTGCACTCCAGGGTGATATGTAAAGCCTTGTTGTGGTTACGTCCCTCAGTTGTTAAGTCAGCATTGGTAAAGCTCAGTCCATGACTGGTGTTGACATTTGCCACCACAGTTTCTAGCTGATTAACGGTAATCTCCTCTAGCACGTATGCTGCGTGCAGGACTTTCAATAATGCATTCCTGTGAGCTTCTGAACACATCAACAGTGATAATATGGAGATTTTTGAGGGAGTTTGGTGAAGCTGATCCACCACTTTGTAATCACTCCGCTTTATGATTCTCATGAACTCGTCTACATCTTGTTCAAAAGATGTCTTCTGAGTTTCCTTGGCAATTGGCTCTTCAGGTACCACACTCTTTCCTTTTGCTTTGGCAGCAGCTTCTACTTCGGCATTAGGTCTTTGTGTTTGTGAGGCAAAAAGGCGTCCGCTTCTGGTGAAACCTCCGCCTCCCCCAACATTATCAATTTGTGGAGAAGAGGTTGATGAATCCATAGTGATTTTCTCCCCGTTGCAGTAGAGATCAGAGCCATAATGCCAAGGTATGGCATTACTGCTTTCATAAGGAACAGGTCCAGGCACCGTGATAGTAACTGGACTGACCGCTGCAGAGGAGGGTACTGTAATGGTGTGCGGATCGTAGTAAATTGTGACTAGTGATCTGGCAGGAGGTGCCACTGTTTGTTGCTGGAAATTGTTGCTGGGAGGAACTTCTGATAGGTCATAGTAGATTGTAACCGCTGAGACATCTTCGTTAATTTTTGTTGGCGTTGTAGAAGATTCTGCTGATAAAATGGATGCTAATGTTGTAGAAGAGATGGTTGCTAAAATTTGATTTGTTGAAGTGATGCATGGAGCCATTGCTGATGATATTGATGAATCGGTAGGGATGATTGTTGCTGTTGTTGTAGAAGAATCTGGATTGTTGTTAAAGGAATTGCTGGATTTGTAGGCGCCGTTGTTGAGATCTGAAGGATACCATCCTTAATAAGACCATCTATGCCGCTTCTCAAATTTTCGCACCCGTTGACTGCAATGTTGCAATACCCACAACCGAGCTCACACCCGGGGAACACTTGGCACTCTATAAGCGGTTCTTGGATTTCTAATGGAGACAGTTCAGTTCCGTCGCAAGGTTTCAATTGGGCCAAAAGTTTTCGGCGGTTTGGATTACTACGTCGTAATTTTTATATAATTTTTAAAAAATTAAGGGCGGTTTCCAAATGTTTCCAATTGTTTTCACGTTAAAGTTAAATTATAATCTTTTTTATTTTTTATTACAGTTTTTTTTATGTTAATCGTTAAGTTAAATAATTTGTTTTTATTACAATTTGTTTTATGTTAATATAAAACCATATTAACATATATGGAATTAGAGGCTTTGATTTTTTTTTAATATTTTTTTTATTACAATTTTTTCATGTTAATCTTAATTTTTATATAGTTTTTTTTTATGTTAATCGTTAAGTTAAATTATATTATTTTTTATTACAACTTTTTTATGTTAATATAAAACCATATTAACATATATTAAACTATAGCTTTGATTTTCACCTCTTTTAATTAGGAATTAGAGGCTCTCATCATATGAATTTCAACCCATATATGGAATTGATGACAAATCATTAAAATATTTGAATATTTATTAATAATTTAAATTTTTAAACAAAAATTATAAATATATATATATATATATATATATATATATATATATATATATATATATAATTTTTGTTTAAAAAATTTAAATTATTAATAAATATTCAAATATTTTAATGATTTGTCATCAATTTTTTTTCTAAATTAAATTTAGCACAAAAAATATTAACAAATTGGATGAAACAAAATGAAAATAAAAGTGTAAGGAAAATATATTTTAGCCAATTCCAAGGATTTAAACACCTCATAAAATAACAACCTTAAAAATTATTTTATAAAATAAAAAGTTAAGTAAAAAATATAATAAGGACGGTTTTGTAATAACTGTCGTGATAACCGTCGTAATCCAGTCTTTAATTGTCGTGACAACCGTTGCAATCCAGGAATAAGGACAGTTTAGTAATAACTGTTGCAAAATATCTATGACGGTTGACTCTAACTGTCGTGGCAACCGTCGCAACCTAGGAATAAGGACGGTTTTGTGATAACTGTCACAACTAAAGTGTCGTAAATCTCCTTTTTTCTTGTAGTGGTGGTAGGAAACTGGTTCAAGATAATCACACATATGAGGGAAGGAAAAGCAATTGGTAATTTCATAACCATTGTACCAGCATGATTCATGGTTTGATCAAATATATAAGTAACATAATCAAATTTGGTTTTGGTACCCACAACATAGATAAACCTTCCTAAACCCGTAGCAATGTTAGATGTATGGTTGGTAGGAACCCAGTTTGCTACACCTATTCTATTTAACATGGCATACTTAACACTCAACATGCTTGTTGAAAGCTTTCCCTTTCTTGGCCAATACTTGTCTTGATCAGTAGTGAGGGTCTTAAAAATATGATTATCAGTCACTTCTAACTTAGGATAATTGGCAACATCTCTACCTAGATAGGTATTTATCACAACAGGAGAAAAGTTAATGAACTTACCTCTAACATACACTTTTATGAAGTCTTGTGACCTTCCAACAGCACATCCTTCGGAAAGGTCAACAATAAACTCTTTTTTACAAGAGTTTCATAGCATGGTGAGAATCTGACCACAGTTTTGAGAATACCTGCAAAGTAAATTAGGTCCATAATTTTAGTGAAGCTCAGAACAGATTCAGCAACCTCTCTTTCCAAGGCCAGCCTTTTGTGGTATACAAACTTCCACTTATTTACACTGCTGATGCAGTGAAAAGAAATGTTATCCAGAGGTGCATCGTACACCCTAGATGCAAGTTTGCTGGAAATTGACTTCTTTCTTGATGTGATGTCTGGAACATCACTCTCAACATCCTCATCAGACTCATATATAGCTCTGATCTTTCTCTTTTTGGTAACCACCTTACTCCACCATTTAGAGGGACCAACATAATTCTTCTTAGGAGTGTCTTTTATGTTATCCTTTTTGGGCATTGGCTTGTTCTAAAGAGAGCTCTGACTAGAAAGACTTTTCCCTTTCTTGGAAATAAATTATTTTGCCACACTTGGATTGATATTGGCAATAAACTCATTATCAGACAGATCATCAAGATCAATCACATCATCATGAGTATCTTCTTTGTTGTTCTCATCAACCTGTGTATCTTCATCATTTTGATTTGTAACCCCAACAGCAGGTGTTACAACATCTTCAACATCATCCTTGGGACTCCCTTCAATATCATAAACAATAGTGGTTTGTTTATCAACATCACTACTTGGTCCGGACCCTGGATTCTTCTGAGTTTCCTGAGAAGCATATTTTCCAGCAAAGTCACTGTTTTTAGCCAGGATTGTTTAGATGAGGTTTTTAGTAGCTTCATCACAAAACTTAGTGCCTTGAGAGCCAGATGAAGGACATGCAGACTGATACTTGGGCCTACGCACGTTAGGTGTTCTGGGTTTAGAAACCCTAGCAGCATCAGGAACAACCACGTTCAATGGAGAAACATCTAGGACATCTTCGGAAAGATGATGAACCCTAGACTCAGGCTCGAAAGATGACTTCTTGGAGGGTAAAACAGATGATGGTTGACACATGTTGATAGGAATTTGTAGGGAGAGATGTCGCTCCCAAAGATTTTCATCCCGATACAAGCGCGGAAGGTCGGCGAAAAGAGAGATGAAATGAATGAATAGAGTCGTCAGCTAGGAATTTTATCCCGAAGGAAAGGTAATGCTGCATAAACCTAGAAAAAGATGGATAAGACGGTTGCGGACCAGAGAAACTGAGAAAGGGGGCTGGTTACAACATGAGAAGGTATTAGCACCCAAATTGTCCGTCATACTCGACGGGATCCACGCTTACAAGATTGTGTTTAAAAGGGGTAGGTGTATGTGCTATCTGTGTGCAAAAGGTAAAGAATGAATGTACAAGTGTCAGTGAAAAAGGGTGAAATGCTCAAAAACTGAGGCTTAGAAAGAATGCTGAAGGAGGGGGAAGGCAAAGAGACTTTTGTTCGATAACAGTTAAGTTATGCCTACGTATCCTCTCGTGCAATGAGGAAGTCAGAACACCGTAGTTCGACTCAAAGAGACTGAAAATGAATTGACTGTGAACTGCTTACTTGTCTATGCTCAAGTGTATGATTCGTCTAGCTCAAGTGCTAATTGTCTTGCATTAGACGGGAGAAGCAAGTTTTCGTTTGTGAATGAAAGTGATGAGAAAAGAATCCTGGAGGAGACGATTATTGTTTGTTTTTGTGTTTTTAGTTTTGTTATTGTTTTTGGTGTTTTTCATAAGTTAATGAGCTTAAGCCTAAATCAAGGGCTTGTAAACTCATTATATCCTCCCCGATTAGGGATAATGAGCCTACTTAAGTATGAGATAAGCATCTTAAATTAATTACCACGATGATGTAGGATTAAGATCATTAACCTACTTGTGATTAATTAGATGTTTTTGGGTTTTTGTTTAGTGTTAAGTAATGAGTTTAATCTCTAATCACAAATTAGTGAACTCATTACATCATCCTAATAGAAGGATAATAGATGAGAACACCTAAGCTGAGGAAGATGCCTCAACTTAATCCATGGTTAGGGATTAAATTCATTATAACAAGCCTTTATTAAATGGATTTTAATTAAAGGATGAGATTAAGAAATTGATTTTATGGTTTGTAAGACAACTTGAGGAGGACTTGTCCATTAAACACTAGGGTTAGTCCCTCTTAACCATAAGGAAGAGTTAGAACCCTAATGTAAGGCCAAAGTTACAAGATAAAGTCTTGATGATTATTAAGCGATTTGATTAAGAGGTTTAAACAAATTAAAGGTTTAATACTTAGGATTAAAGTTATACACTCCATCCTAAGAGAAGGATGCAAGCATAACCCTAATTCCAAAGTCCTGAAACTTTAAGAGTTTAATCTCTGATTATTGAGATGAGAAGAGAGACTCAAGGAGACTCAAAGGTAAAAATCTAAGGGGAACTAATTATAACCCTAATCATTATCATGCTTGGATATCCTATGGTTTATGAGGCTTAGTGAAAGATCTTCAAGGAAGCCACCAATGGAAGAAGCAGATGAAAGTAGGAGGAATCAGAAGAATAAGTTACTTACTTCCTAAGAAGATAAGTAACTTAAAGGAAGAAAGTGAGAGATATGGAACACAAGTGAATCCAATTCACTTCAAAGACAAGTTAAAATGCATATGAATGAGATAAGAATAAGTGAGAGGTGAAGGCAAATCCACCTCTCAAAATAACTTACCAAAAGTACCTGAAAAGTTAGTATGAATGCATAAGGTATAAAGCATGAAGAAATGAATTGAAATGAGATGCAATGATCAAAGTCAGAAGTGTTTATGCTATACAAATGTCATATGAGATGATGCTATGTCATACAATGTGCATATGAATGATCATACAAGGATGAGATGTTATGAAAGCATGCTTAGAAGTTTGAAAACACATGAAAGTTTATGAAATGAAATGAATGCTAAACATGGAAAATGAATGAAGAAATGATCAAGCAAGGTTATAACATGTCTTAAGGTGTCTAAGATGACATATGAATTCTTGAAATGTCATGACAAGTTCATGTGATGATGAATATGCAAGGTGAATGCACATGAACATGAGAAATTAGGGTTTCATGGACATATGAGATGCAAATGACTAAAACAGAAGCAATCCACATGATAAAAATTTGAAATCAAGCTCAAACAAACCCTAATCCCATATTAGGTCACTCACCAAAGGAGATGGTCAGAAGCCTAACCTATCAAAAGTTATGATTTTGCTAAGTTTTCTAGGGCTTTTTTGGATGATTCAAAAGGAAAAATGCAAATCAATTTGAAAATGCAAGATAGATTCATGAGGAAAATTACCTATAAAATACATGCAATATGTAACACAATGCAAAAAGAATCAAGTTCAAACTCTTCTTGGTTAGGCAGAAATGATTTTTCAAAGTTAGGGTTTAAAAATGTGATTTTAATGACCCTTAATTCAAAGAAAATTGGGAAACTATGATCAAACCTAAAAAGAAATTTGTGTGAAGAGTTTGAAAATGTTTCTAAATGTATTGGAATGGTTCATGATTTTTTTGGTGATTTTTAGAAACTTAAATGTATTTTTAATTAATTAAAATACTTTAATTAATTAAAAATAACATTTAAATATTTTAAAAATACTTTTTTAATGCAAAAAATAAAATAAAAATTATTTTTGGATTGATAAAAATATTTAAAGTCAAAATTCAAAGGGAAATATTTTTTTGAAGTTTTTTAGCTATTTTTAATAATTTTGTGAAATAAAATGCAAAGAAAAATAAAATAAAAACAAAAGTATGCAAGATGAAGGGTTGTGATTGGAAGTTGAGGGATCTAGTGGTCAGGATGGAAAGTCCACGTGACTTGTGGTAATCTGATCCTAGGGCCATGATTCAAACTTATTAATTAAATGAGATCCAAAGGTCACGTTTTAATCTGACTTAAATTAAATAATTAATTAGGTTTTGGGTTTTAATGATCAATCATGGTCATCCAAAACGCGCGGAAAACACACATCCAAGGGTCTACATTTAAACTCAGCTAATTAATGAGATTAGCCCTAATCACTTTCAGACGGCCGAAACAGTGTTCCAGTCGTCTTCTCCGGCAAGGTCCTCTCTCTAACTCTCTCCACAAGCCATAAAAACCTCCCTAACTCTCCAGAATCACTCCCCAAGCATCAATAAGCAAGAATCAACCATCAAAAACAATTCATTTCACGCATACATGATGAATCAAAGCAAGAACAAATTCACGGGCAAAGTTTCAGAAGAACAATACATGCTCTTTTCTCAATCATTTCAAAAAATAAACATATCACAATGATCAGCTAAACATGTAGAATCATTTAGAAACTTAAAAAAGGAGTTCTGGAAAAAAATGTTCATCATGGCTACCTGAGTTGAAGCTTTGCAAACTGGAGCTTTCTGACCTCTTCCTTTGTGCAGAATGGCTCCATTGATCCCTCTGATGCTTCTGGAAAGCTTAAATGGCCTCCTTTGTGAGATTCAGTTCTGAGGAGTGAGAAATTGTGTTTGTGTTATGGGGTGTTTCAGGCTATGGTGAGGGGTGGAAAAGGATCCTTGGGTGTTTTTGAGTTGATTGGTGGAAGAGTTTGTGGTTTTTGTTGGCTGTGTTATGAAAATCGAAGAGAGGAAAGTATGAAGTGATTTTGTGCAATCTGAACTTGTGTGAGGTTTCAGGCTTGTGTGTTGTGTGTTTTGAGGTCCATGAGGTTCACATAAGTCATGTTGATTGGTTCAGAGAGTTGGTGTGGCATAGTTTAATTGGTATGGGCCAAAATTCAAAAAGTCAAGGTTATGTGTACTTGAAGCATGGCACGGGTCAGAGGTGTTTTCATAGGGTGTCTGGCCTCATCTTACATCAATTATGGCCTTAGGATCAAAGTTATGCAGCTGGAAGGCTTGGATGGAGAGTTCTCATGGTTTATGCAAATTTCCCTCTTTGATGTTTCTTGTGATTCAAGCCATGGAATGCTTCAAATCTTGGGCCAATTATGATCCTTTGAGAATTCTTTGACATATTATGATGCATAGAAGTTGATTTGAGGCCATTAGAATGCTTGGCAAGTGAAATTGCAAAATTCCCTCTTTGACATGAACTTGAAAATTATAGGATTTTTGCCAACTTTGAAAGGCCATATCTTGAGTTCTAGGATGAATCAAGACATGTTCTTGTACTTTTTGAAAAGGGAAAGACCTAATCTACAACTGTCATGCCCAAGAATTTTTCATTTGAAGCATTTTTGGTCATGAAAGAAGAGGTTGAAAATCTTTCCCAAAATGGAAAGTTTGCATTTCAAGTCTTTTCCAAAAATGGCAAGTTTGCAATTGGCTCAAAATTCTTCAATCTTGTGAACTTACAAGTACTTATAAGATCAAATAAAGATCATTGAACTTCAATTTGATGAAAATACCCCTTTGGTTCCATTGTTGGGGGCCTCAGATGCCCTGATTTTAACTTAACTTGCTCAGGAAGTTACCCAGTAAACAGATGACTTCCACAATGAGTTTCTTCATCAAACTTGGTACACATGATCTTTATAACATATTAAGGACATTAGAAACAAGAATGACCCAAAAATTTGGAGTTAAGGCCTCTGAAACCAAAACCCTAATTTTGGTCATCTGTGTAGTGAAAACCCTAGCTCTGCTTCCATGCATTTGCCAATTCTTGTGATCCCTTGACTTTCATGAACTTTGGGGAGCATAATATGATGATAGAACACACATGTACCCTCTTGGAGATAGAACACACATGTACCCTCTTGGAAGAATTCAAGACCTTTGGGATGGCTCAGATGGATTCTTGGATTGGTCAGATCACAAACCCTAGATGCAGATGAACTTGAACTATGCAGTGAAACAAAAATGCAATATGAGATGTAATGCTTATGTTAAAACAAAAAATGAAAGATCACAAGCCATGGTGTGATAAAGAGTGAGGGCAAATTTGGGGTGTTTACAGCTGCCCCTATTCAAACATGAGTTAGCTGTGCAGGGTGTAAGCGCTTGGCTTAATAGACAAACAAGATAACTTGTGGTTGAATACCAAAGACAGTCCGAAATTTGCACTCGCTGGGGATAAGAAGAAAAGGGATATAAATTGTAAAAGGTAGTATAGTATGATTATCAAAGGAAAACGATGGAGGACGACCATCGAGTAGAGGACGACTGCTGGGGATAAAATGGTAAGCAAAGCAATGACGGGGACGACCGACAAGCTGGGGAGATAAAGAGATCATGATGGGGACGGTCATCGGGTAATTAAAATTCTCTGGGGATTGAGAAAAGCATTGATGGGGATGGCCACCAGACTTCGGAAAGTAAAGTAAACAATGATGGGGACGGCCATCGGGTAAAATAATACATGAAATAATGATGAGGGACTGATCAAAGTTGAATGACAATCACCTAGCAGGGGACGAGTGCTCTTTAGGTTTATCACGACATAGGATGAATGTCGGATAACAAGATCAACGATGGGGATGGCCATCGGATAAAAAAGATGAGGGACGGTCATCAAAAGGTGAAGGACGATCACCTAGCAGGGGACGGCTGCTCTCGGGGTTTATCACGACATAGGACGAATGTCGGATAACAAGATCGACGATGGGGACGGCCATCGGATAAATGATGAGGGACGGTCATCAAAAGGTGAAAGACGATCACCTAGCAGGGGACGGCTGCTATAAATATCATGACATAAGACAAATGTCGGATAGGAGAAAGTTGTTTTGTTGGTGACTTACTGGGGAACGGAAAACACGGACGAGTGCTTACGCTTCCAAGGATAAAAGATATAAGTATTTGACGCAGTTTATAGAATAAAGATGCGGACGAGCATCCTTAGGACCATGATACAGACGAGTAACGGTAGAAACAAACAATGAAGCATGCTCAAAGATGATGATACGGACGAGTATCAAGTGGTTAACAAGAAACACGGACGAGTGTTGAATCTGTTGAGGGGTGATATAAACAAGATACGAACGAGTATCAAAGACTTCTATATAAGTATGTACAAGTATGATCTTCTTATGAGGCATGAGCAAGACACGGACGAGTGTTCGACTTGCTGGGGAAGGTATGACACGGACGAGTTTCAAACATGTATAAGTATAAACATGCATCTGTTTTGAGAGTGCAAAGGAAATGCTTTGGCTTTTTGTGGGGAGATTAAGATGACACGGTCGAGTGTCGAGGAGAACATGTTATGGACAATTATCTACTTGCAGAAGGTGTTCGGGCGACCTGTGGGGATAGGATGACACTGACGGGTGTCGAAAAGAGTGTGTTATGAACAAGTATTTGTACTTGAGAGTGCAAAGGGGACGCTTTGGATTTTATGTGCAAAGGATGTATTTTGTATATTGCTGATGAAATATTGATGGTAATTGCAGGTGACTGGTTCGAACCTGGCTTGTGATCATGAAAATGTTTGATTTTTGCCATAATTCTCCATATTAGACGGAATGCTACGCTTATTTGGTGAATATGATGCAAATGTTATGATTATGCATAGGGGAGAAACTGATCCGGGACTCGGATCCTGCGTGGATAAAGATCTTTGGCTGATCTTCTTTGAGGAACAACCCGACTGGGGGGGAGAGATCATTGGTAGATTTTTCAGGAGGGAGAACTCTGCTTGGGGGAATAGATAATTGGCAGATCTATCCGTAAGGAGAACTCAGCTAGGGAGAAGGAAACTTCAGCTACTTTGTTAGGGATGGGCTTCAGGCATTGCTCTTCTGGGGAAAGAATGGAAACTCTGTGGGGAGTAGGAAATTCTTTGCCCACCTTGCTGTGAAATAGTTGTCAGGCACTGCTCGGGGAGGTAATAAATTCTGGGAAGTAGCATGTTGGGGATTCAATGCTTGATACTCCCCATGCTGTGTATTGAATACCTGCAACCTTTTTAAGACAAAAGTAAACGCATAAGTATCCTGAGGCATCCCTTACCGGATTTCGTCATAGGAGTTAGACTTTCCCGAAAGTAATACATTTCCTGCAAGCATTTATTAGAAATGGCTCATTTGTTTTATGCAAGTGTTTTATTATGAATATTGGACATTTTGCAAACGAAACAAAAATGTACAAAACAAGGTGTGACTGAAAACTCTGATTTTATTAATTTGGGTGCCCTGAATTGGCAAATACAGTCAAAGAAACAAATCCCCTGAAATGAGGAGATTGTTGTAAATTGAGAAAATAAAAGGTGTTGGCAATGTTGACGACGACATTCCAGTGAACTTCCTTTTCTATGACCTATATGACCTTGACATTCTTCCTCTCTTGCTTTCTGAAGAAGGATGATTCTGACTGATGCTTTATCCTTTCGAAGCTTGCCAGGTTGTGAATGATACAAACGAATTTAGAATGCAGTTGTTCGCTTATTCCCTGATTTTACGTGGATCGCCCCTTCGGATTTTCAATCCACCGGGATACCCATTTTTGCCTGAGCTGTCCAATGCGGCTTTTCAACTCAGCGGGTATACATTTTTTCTATTTTCCCTTATTTTTGCCCGAGTCTTTTTATTCTGTTTTTGACTCACCGGGATGCCCTATTTTTTCCTGGACGTACATTCTGTTTTTATGTCCAGCGGGTTATTTTATCCGAAGTATTTTTTAACTGCATCTGAATTCACAGGGGATAGCAAATCCTCGCCATCCATAGTAGTAAGCATCAATGCTCCGCCAGAGAAAACTTTCTTTACTATGAATGGGTCATTGTAGTTTGGCATCCATTTGCCCATGTGGTCTGTATGAGGAGGAAGAAGTCTTTCCAAAACAAGGTCTCCCACTTGGTATCCCGAAGTCTGACTTTCTGATCGAAGGCTTTCTTCATCCTTTTTTGATATAATTTCCCATGCAGATGGAAGCTAGCCTCTTCTCTTCGATCAAATTCAACTGATTGTACCGGGACCGGACCCATTCTGCTTCATTCAGCTTTACATCCATCATTACCCGTAAGGAGGGTAGCTCAACTTCAACAGGTAGGACAGCTTCCATACCATACACAAGCTGATAAAGCGTTGCCCCAGTAGACGTTCTGATTGAGGTTCGGTACCCATGCAAGGCAAACGGTAGCATTTCATGTCAGTCTTTGTAAGTGACTACCATCTTTTGCACAATCTTCTTGATGTTCTTGTTAGCTGCCTCAACATCGCCATTCATCATTGGCCTATAAGGAGAAGAGTTGTGATGTTGAATTTTGAAGTCCCGACACAGTTCTGCCATCATTTTATTGTTCAAATTGGAACCATTATCAGTAATGATTCGCTCGGGAACTCCATATCGACAAATGATGTCTCTTTTCAGAAATATGGTTACCACTTGTCTGGTGACGTTTGCATATGAGGCTGCTTCAACCCATTTGGTGAAGTAATCAATGGCTACCAGGATGAATCTGTGGCCATTTGAAGTAGTTGGTTCAATCTTCCCAATCATGTCAATGCCCCACATGGCAAAGGGCCAAGGCGAAGACATCACGTTCAAAGGATTTGGAGGCACATGCACTTTATCTGCGTAGATCTGTCACTTGTGGCATTGTCTGGCATAGGCATAACAGTCTGCATCCCTTGTGATCCAGTAGTAACCTGATCTTAACAATTTCTTTGCCATTGCATGTCCTCCGGCGTGGGTACCGAAAGAACCTTCGTGCATACAATGGTTTAACAACATTCAACAAACAACTAAAGCAACATGTTATTATTATATACCTATACTCCAACATTAAGAAATCCAACATCTTATAGACCCATAACACATTTTTACACATCAGATGCTACAATGTACAACCCAACATTAAGAAAACCAATATTTGAAAACTAATATTTGAAAACCAATATCTTATTGACCTATAACACATTTGTACACACCAAATGCTACAATGCTACAAGTTTTGAAAACTAACATCACAAAGATTAAGAAAACCAGTGTACGGTGGAAAATGGAAACCTAAATGAAAAATAACTAAAACAATGTTTTCCCTAATAGAAAAAGAAAAAACTTACCAAAACAGAGACGGTGTACGGTAGAGGAAGGAGTACGACGACAAGCTGTAAACGAGACAGTGGAGTACGGTGGACTACGGTGGCGATAGCAGCTTCGTTAGGTCGTTCGCAATGGTCGTTCGCAAGTCACAGTCGCAGAGAGGGAAAGAAATGATATGAAAATAGAATACTGACTATTATAATATTTTCATTTCATTAGACCTTAGACAACGCTTTTGTGAAAAGCACTGGCTAAGATAGCCCTTAGACAACGTTTTTGAAAAGCGTTGGCTAAGATAGCCCTTAGATAGCGCTTTTGAATATTTCTTTTTTAAAATTATAAGACCTTAGACAATGCTTTTAAGAAAAGCGATGTCTAAGATATTCCTTTAAAAGCGCTTTCAGAAAGCGCTGGCTAATGTCTACCTTAGACAACGCTTTTGGAAAAGCGATGTCTAAGGTATGACTTTTAGCAGCGCTTTTACTATTTTTCGTGAACAGTTTCCATGTTTTATTTTTAACTTATAGCAGCGCTTTTGTAATAAAGCAATGTCTAAGGTCCGCTATTAAAAATCATTTTTGGCATAGTGTTTGGAGGCTATCATACATTTTGCGAAGGGGGTTAACTCGTTTCTCTTAACGCTTGGTACTTTGAGTGTGTCCTTTTTACAATATAAAAAGATGGGACTTTTAATTCTGAAAATGAATTCTACTTAAATAGACATAAAAATGTAACTATCAAACCCTTTCCAATGAATCTAATGATGAGACGTGTCACCCCACTACTATGGCAAGTGCCCACTACGTTGCTCCACTTCCTTGGGCAGTCTCTTCATGACATTCTGAATGGCACGTCGAAAGTCTTGACACACTGGCTTTTCAGACTGAGTTTTTCTTCGCTTGCCCTCTCTTTGTCGACGTGTCAGCACGTCATTCGCTTTTTGGAGAAGTCGAAAGTTTCATTTTTACCGATTGTGTGGATTTGCTTCAAAATGCAAAAACCGATCGAAATCTTCAAATAATATCCATCCTTAAACAAGAGATATAAAACTCTAGAAAATCAATATAATTAATGGCACTAACATAGTCATAAAAGACTAATCTTAATTTCTTTAATACTATTAATTCTAATTTTTACAACTTTCCAAAAACTTCTAAAATCCTCTGTCATTTTTATTTTCATATAATTTCCATATATACTTAATTCTAACACCTAGAGGACTAATTAGATTCTAATATTCCCTTCCCCCAACCTAAAATAATGCAAAGACGTTCACGCCACTAACAACTTAATCCACCATACTTGCCCCCAAAAACAGAAACACTACACCTCACGTGTGTGTATTTTTTTATTTTACTATATTCGTAAGGCGTGTATATAATATACCACATACACCCTTTTTCATTCATAAACCTCAAAAATTTATACCTCAAATTTGTATTATCTAATGTCGTCTTCTTCTTCCGTTGAATCAGCTCGAGATCTTGCAAACAAATGGAAAACCTTTCTCTTCCCCACCCTCAAAAGCGATTACTTCTTTCCATTCTTCAAATTCGCTATCGTCATTTCCATCATCTTTCTCGTTAATTTTGTTTACCTTTCAATCTCTTACCAGAAACCACAAATCCACTTTAATCAATTAACCCTGAAACGAATGTTCCAATCCGAAATCCCTAAAACCCTAACCCCAAATCCCAACGCAACTGAAGATCCTATTCCAATTCAAACCAACATCTCACACATTGTTTTCGGAATCGGCGGAACGTATTCTTCCTGGGAGAATCGTCGTCATTATACCGAACTCTGGTGGAACCCTAATGTCACAAGAGGCTTCGTCTGGCTCGATACGGCCCCGCCGAAGAACAAAACCTGGCCGAAAAGTTCTCCTCCGTACAAAGTCTCGGCAGATACGTCGTCGTTTAAATACACATGTGATTACGGGTCTCGTTCAGCGATCCGCATTGCGCGGATAGTGAAAGAGACTTTTAATTTAGGGTTAGAGAATGTCAGATGGTTTGTCATGGGTGACGACGACACGGTATTCTTCCCGGAAAATCTTATTACGGTGTTGTCGAAATATGATCATAATCAATTGTATTATATTGGTGGAAATTCGGAGAGTGTGGAGCAAAATGTTGTGCACTTTTACACCATGGGTTATGGTGGCGGAGGGTTTGCTATAAGCTACCCTTTAGCGGCGGAGCTGGTGATGATTTTGGACGGTTGTATTGATAGGTATGCTGATTATTATGGATCTGATCAGAAAATTCAAAGTTGTATTAGTGAAATTGGAGTTCAGATTACCAAAGAACCTGGCTTTCATCAGGTATTTTTCTTCTTTTTATTTTTCATTTTTCATTCTATATCATATACTATGAATCCGATTATATTCCATATTAAACATGATTTTTTTCTTATTTTCCAGAAACTGTTTATTTTTTAGTTTGATTAAAGCTTTTTACTTTTGGTAAAATTTCTTTTTTTTTTTAAATTCATTTAATCCAGTTTAATAATAATAAATCATATATTGATTATTTAATAAATTTTAAAGATGTTTATAAATAGGATCATAGGAGGGTAATTATTAGTCTTTATTAACTTTTTTTTGACCAAAAGTAATTATTTCTTTGTTTAGAATATATTTATTTCAGAAATTTCTTAAATATTGTGAGTATAACACAAATTGCAGTATTTAATTAATACACTAATACATTGAATAATAAAAATTATGTAAGATAGTTTAATATGGAATCCTTTAGTTATTTTTTACTTTATTGATTAAATCTTTTTTTAAAGCGAAATTCTGACCATAAAACTTATTTATTTATTTATTTGATGAAATTCTGACCATTAAACTTGTTAAAATTCACACTTTCCATTTATTTACTTTTATCAAATGTAAGCTAATATATTCAAAAAAATATTTCTCCATTGTAAATAAAATATATAGTTTTAAACTTAATATAAATTAAATTTACAATAATTATTATTTTTTATTTTCTTAATAAAGAAAAATGTATGTTCTAATTATCCTCTTTTTTTTTTTTTACGTTATTATAGATTTAATAGTTTTTTAAAATAAAAATAGAACTCTAACTATTATATAATTTTCTCACTACATTTTCTTTCTTAAAATAATAATTGTAAATTTTAATATATAATATGTTTTTTGATAACAAAAAAGTAAGATGATATCTACTCATAATTAAAAAGAAATGATAGCATACATATAAAAATAAAGAAAATCATTACTAGTACGTTTTAAAAATACATTTTATTGAATTGAATTTTGAAATATTTTCCCTATTTATTTTTAAAAAATTGAATATGTTCTCTTGAGTTTTAAAGCACATACATGTCATACCAATGTTTTAAAAAATATTTGTTTCTTCAACATATCTTTATATTTTTTTGAACAAATCTTACGTACATCCATATTAGTAGTACAATATATTTTTTCTTTTTATTGTTGAACCTTATTATCTTGACTTATTAACAATGTTTTCTATGAGTTTAAAACTAACTACCTATTATGAATTTTTTAGGTGAAAGTAGGTATGCTAATTAATTCCTTTATTATTCCTTCACTACAGGTTGATGTACATGGGAACCCTTATGGGTTATTGTCACCACACCCAGTAGCACCCTTGGTTTCATTGCATCATTTAGACTATGTGGACCCAATGTTCCCAGACATGGATCGAGTAGAGGCACTCAAAAAGTTAATTACAGCTTATAAATTGGATCCAGGTCGAACCGTCCAACCGAGTTTTTGCTATGATCACACCCGAAATTGGACGGTTTCAATTTCTTGGGGATACAGTGCTGAATTATATCCCTATTTTCCCACAGCCAAAGAGCTTGAAACGCCGTTCTTAACCTTCAAAACATGGAAGAGTTGGAGTGATGGTCCGTTTACATTAAATACCCGACCCGTTAGCTGGGATGTATGTAAACGGCCACTAGTATATTTTCTAGATCAAATTGATATGATGCAAGACCAGACTCAATCGAATTATAAAAGATATCCGAGTCCAATTCATTATGAGTGTGAGCGTGCTGATTTTGCACAACCTTTAAAAGTTCAATATCTTAATGTATCGGCTCCTATATTTTCTGCTAGCTTGTGGGACAAGGTAAAAAAAAATTCTTTTATTTCAATTTTTATGATCCATTTTTATTTCTTATGAGCCAATTTGAAGTCTAACTGGATTGAAATGTGACGAGTCATCAGGCGCCACGTAGACAATGCTGTGAAATAATCAATGGCTCAGAAAGTGTGGTCCAGGTGAATATTAGAACATGTCAACCATTTGAGAGTGTAACTCCTCATTAAGAATTTACAACACCTTGAAGAGAAGGGAAGGAGTTTATGAAGTCTTTAGTAAATGAAGACTCAAAAGGAGTATTGACTCAAGGGTCTAATGCAATAGGAGGATGAATTGATAGTTAATGTTCATTAGCAAGAGAATTCTTTAGGTTTTTAAATGTTCAAACTCAATATGTGCACATATTTTAAGTGATTTTGTAGCAAATGTGTTACTATGGAGATTATTTCTCTAAGTCGGAGATGATTACAATAGAGAGATTTAAAATTAAATTTTTTGGTTAAATTTAAAGATACTATTATCATTATATTCAAATTGTATTGGGTTAGATAAGCATATCTTTTCTATGAACAACTTTATAATGTGTTATTTTAATGAATTCTTAGTACTACGGACATTGAATTGTTAAATAAAGAAGAGGTGTAGTGCTCGAAGACATTATTGTGCTTTTAGGTGATCCGACCAACGACGTGCTCAGAGGTATGATTTGAAACAAATATCAATGGCTTAAATTATAACTAACTTGTTATATATTAAAAGTTGGAATGGTTCAACAACATATACATTTTTTGTTTAACGACACATTTACTTCATAAAAGAAAATACATAAAGTTAAGAACGATTTTTATACTTAATTAAAGTAGGCAGCTAAGTGAATCATCTCACATGGGGATGGATTTGCTCAACCAAACAATAATAAGATGGGTAAACAATTATTTTAATTTATAAATGTGGGAGACAATATATAAGACAATAATAAGATGGAATTGCTTCAAGTGTTCACTTGCGTCAAGGGATAATACATGTAAGTACTTCGACGTACAAGTCAATGATCGTCGATAACAAGAGGTATTTTAAAGGTAAAATATGTGAATATTGGTCCAACAATCGAGAATCTTATATATGCATGACAATTTTTCTAGGAGGGGCAGTATTTTGGATACTGTTTGTTTTGTGATTTTTTATTCTCTTTCAATCATTTGCCTTTATCAGATGCTCTTCCAAGACAATTCCATGTTTATTCTTGAGATTCTAATTTTTTTCCCGAGTCCATAGTTGAAAAAGGTGACGTCTTTAGCATATAATGTCATCACTTTGACGTCACACAAATCGATCAACGTTAGAATTCATTTTACTCTTGATCAAATAATTCATTGTCTTTCTAGAAATTTAAGTCCCTTAGAGAATTTCCTATTCAGGCTTGACCATTTCTATCTTTGGGCCTTGTGTGCGGGTTGAAACAATAGCCATTGAAGTATGGTTTCATGAGAATCATATGAGGTTTCCCTATGTGTTTTTCAAGGAATGGCTTGTGGACTTTGGTTTGACTTCTTTGAGCCTTCATGCTTACTGTGAGGTATCCTCTCCGACCTTGATGGATTTTCTAATTTTAATGTTGTGGACCCACGTTGCTTTTTCATATGAGAAATTTCAAATTGGTTATGGCTATTATGCATTATTTAGGTATTAACTCTTGGTATCTTCTTTTGTTACAACATGGTTTCTTAGGTCTGTCTTTATGGGTTCTAGGTATGCGGAACAATTAATGGTTTTTACCATATACCCATATTAGATAACTATGATGTTGAAAATTGTAGTTGTAATGATTCATCTACAAAAATATTTTGGACAGGTCTTCGGGGTCTTCAGCTGGGGCAGCAACAACAATTGAGGATATGTGGTGGGGTACCTGCAAGATACTTCGACGTTCAAGTAAGTTTCAATATGAGTGTGAAAACAAGACAAAAGCATTAGAAAAATGTAGAATTAGGTAGGACTGTATTGAATACTTGATCGTCCAAGGGAGAAGGGTATTTATAAGGGCATGTGGCCGAAATAAGTGGGAACGTGGTCCACAACTTGGTCTAACTATATTTGTGAGTTTCAAAGGGGCAGTTAGTCGCGTGGCAACTGTCAAGAGCGTACAGAGAGAAATCCCCAACGACTATAATTCTAACGCCGACATTCCTTATTGGGTCGTGCTCAAATCAGGATTGGGTTGTGCCTTGCCCAACTGGTGGGCATCTGCCAGTCCAGTCCAGGATAGGAGCCCCCTAAGTCGTTGCTCTGATCTTGTGTGAAAGGCAATGATTTTAGCGAGGATGATGGCCGACAAATAATAATGTCGCAAAGACTCTTAAATGTGACCAAAATAAATGGTGTAAAAGTTTACGATGATAAGGTCAGGGAAATAGTGTTTTCGATGTTGATCAGGGACGCGTGGGGAAGTCTGGAAGTTTCCTTTCTTGGAAAGTGTAGAGTTCTCTTGAGAAGCTAAAACTTTTGGTGTTTAGCTGACATGTGTGATGGTGCATTAATTATTTTGATAATACCTAGGGAATCTAGGTTTAGGCAATGATGGTTTTTCCCCATTCGTTTCCCCATACAGGAATAATCCTTATAAAAGGTGGGACTCAAGTTCATTTGAGTATCTTACGCGAATTCATTCCCTCACTGGATTTCTCTACTCTACAACTTTTACCTTACCTAAACCTTTGTCATTGTCGTCTCATTCTTTGTCTTTAACCGACAAATTCATCAATCTTCATCTTCTCCAATGGATCAAAGTACATCTTCATCTCTTTTCTCCTTATTTTCTGCAGAAATGAAGAACATTAGTGAATCTTCATGAATTTCGGGATGGACTTCCTGAGTTCTTCTAAGAACACATGAATATCTGGGAATTCCATGAAGAAAATGAAAAACACATGAATGTTAGGATGAAAATTATGGTTAGTGTAGAAGATGGTGTTTAGATTTTTATAGGATGCTTGTTAGGAAATTTATATGTTTGTAGTCGGGCATTAGGCCTATGTCGAGGATGACTGATCATATGTCGAGGAATCCCTCAAGGGGATCCTCTCCATTGGGTACTTTAGGTGCCCATATGAAAAAAGGGGTTTTCTTCATTGGAGAGGATTCCTGATCGGCTGAGGATGGTTAAAAATATTCGCTCAAGGGCCGAATCGAGGACATGTCCTCTAACATCGCATCTCTCTTTCACTTGACTTCATGGTGGAAGGGTGGATTTGACTTCTTCGAATCCACTTATTTTCCTTTGCTTTTTATGTGAAAGGGTCGAGCGCGAGGATGACTAAATCCTGGAAGAAAATGGTGACCAAGATGATAGGGCCGGAGTCGCTAACGTCCCCATGGGAGATCGTCTGTGGAGTATGCTCGAACCATAGGAGACAACCTCAATTTTTACCATAGATGATTCCGATGTTTTTAGCATGGTGGGAAACTAGAAGAAAGGGGACCCAATCAATTAGTGGGCATTTGCTCCGAAGCCCGAACATAGGATTTGCTCGCGCTACCAAGGGCTGAGGTTTCCTATGTATGTGTTTATTTTTTAGGAAGCTGGGTTTCGTCTACCCTTAGTGACTTTAAACAGGAGATCTTTACGCGTCTGGTACTCGCTCCTTCTCAACTTCCTCCGAACACGTTGGGTTTCATCAGAGCATTTGAACCAATGTGCTATTACCTGGAGATTGGCGCAATCGTTAGCTTGTTATTTAGGGTGTTTCACCTTTAGAGGAAATCTCAAGATGGCCGACACAGTTGGGTTTTGTTTAAGCAGCTGAGCAGGCTCTTCAAAGTGTATTTGGAGTATGTTCCTAGTTTTAAATATGATTTATATCATCAAGCCCTGCTCGTAGGAAGCAAAAAATTCTCTATATTGCAAAGAGGAGGTGGAGGGCAAGGAGAAAATGATGTCTTACTTTCCTCTGGAGTGGGCGGAGGTTTGTTTTAATCATGGAAGCGACCACTACATCACGAAGCTAGATGAACAGAGTGCCGGAGATAGGGATGCATACATAAAGCTCGTGAATTTTGTCTAGGGCATTCTCTCGGCGATACTTATATACATCGAGGATTATGTGCTTATGACCCCTGATAGAACCCCCTTTATATCGTCCAGGTTGATCAACACCAAGGCTTTCCTCAACCGCGTAGATGAAGAGGAAGCTTTGGTGCTCCTAGGTGGAGCCTTATTTTGTTAATTTAATGTGAGTTTTTAAGTTATATCTAACACTTATTTCTCTGTCGTGCATGTAATATGGGTGAAATGTGGGAATGCTTAGTCAAGGCCAATCGGGAAAACCTAAAGAGGGGGGCAAAAACCAGGGTTGAGACCATTAAGGATCAATTAAAGATAGAAAAGTACATGGGGTCCTCCTCTGATTCACCGGGCATCACTCCGATGAACATCTCTTCGGAGAGGTCCAAGAAAAAAAGTTGATCACCTGGACTCTACCACAGCTACAACCACGAGTGGGACATTTGAACTACCCCTTTCCACTCCAAACCTATATTATTTGATGATGGGGAATCAGTGGTCATCCCTAAGGCGGATGTTCCGGACATCTCATCCTAGGGCCACACTGAGAGAAAGGAGTAGTTTTTTCGGGATGCTGCTAGTATGATGAGAGTAGTAGAAGCCTCCTTGGCCCTCAATGACACCGACACTTGTCTAATGAAGGAATATAACAAGCATACTAAAACCAACATCGAGCTGGAGTAGGATAATGCCACTCTTCATACCATGGTGCCCGAGATTCAGTCTGAATACGAAAATAAGATTAAGATCTTGAAGCATTACAATTTGATGTCCATCGAGCACAATAACACGATGGCGAAAAACGAGAAGCTGAAGGAGAAGGTGGTGGAGTTGGGGAAGGCAGTGGTGCCAGCAGAGGAAGAGAGCAAGGAAGAGCAGGCCCTCAAGACTCGGGCTGACCTGGTCGAAAAAATCTAGTTGTTGGAGCAGGACAATCTGTCCATGGCATTTTCGGTTTCACTAATGTCAACTAATGTCATGAAGCACATTCAAGTGAAAAAATCTTGTGTGGGTTTTGTTGTTGATGAAATTGGCTCGCTACATCGTGTTGTAAACACCCCAAATTTTCCCTCTCTAAGTACACACCATGGCTTATGATATTTCATTTTTTGCATAAGCATAAGCATACCACCTCATATTACATATTTGTTTCATCTGCATAGTTCAAGTTCATCTGCATCTAGGGTTTGTGATCTAGGCAATCCAAGGATCCATCTGAGCCACTCCAAAGGTCTCCAATCATTCCAAGAGGGTCCATGTGTGTTCTATCATCATAATATATCCCTCAAAGAACAAGGAAGTCAAGAAATCACAAGAACTTGGAAAGCATGGAAGCAGAGCTAGGGTTTCACTACACAGATGACCTGAAATTAGGGTTTTGGTTTCAGAGGCCATAACTCCAAATTTATTGGTCATTCCTGTTTCTAACAGTCTCAATATGATATAAGGATCATGTTTACCAAGTTTGATGAAGAAATTCATTGTGGAAGTCATTTGTTCACTGGGTAGCTTCTTGAGTAAGTCAGAGCAAAATCAGGGCATCTGAGGTCCCCAACAATGGAACCAAAGTGGATTTTTCATCAAATTGAAGTTATATGATCTTTATTTGATCATTGAAGTGCTTGAAAGTTCACAAAATTGAAGAAAATTGAGCTAAACCAAAAGTTGCCAAAAATGGAAATGACTTGTAATGGAGACTTTCCATTTTGGGAAAGTTTTTCAACCTCCTCTTTCTCAACCAAAAATGCTTCAAATGAAAAATAGTTGGTCATGAAAATTGTAGATTGGATCATTCCCTTTTCAAAAAGTACAAGAACTTGATCTAATTCTTCCTAGAACTCAAGTTATGGCTTGACAAAGTTGGCAAAAATCACATAATTTTAGGTTTCATGCCAAAGAGGGAATTTTGCAAATTCACATACCAAGCCATTTTGTGACCTCTGATACACTTCTAGGCATCATACAAACATAGTGTATTGCCTAAGAATCAGAATTGGCCCAAGAATCTCAAGTTTCTATGCCTTGCACACCAAGAAATCACAAAGGGGCCGAAATGTACAAAACTTGCAAAAACTCATACAACCATGCTTCCACTTGTGCCAGCTGAAAAATATGACTTCCATGGCTATCCTTGAACCAAGCTGACTCGAGCCATGCCCTGAAACAGCCACTGAACCAGCCCATACCTCAAGTACAAGTTATGTTGACATTTTGGCAACTTGCCCATACCAATCACCATAGGCCACAACAACTCTTCTGACCTATCAAAGCTTGTTATGTGGATCAAAAGCAACTCATAACATACAACACATAAGGCTGAAACCTCAGAATTACCAAGTTCCTCAAAATCACCTCAAAAGCAAAAGCTTTCGAAACTCATAGCACACACACTCAAACTCAAAACTTCTTTCATCAATCAACTCAGCATCACAAGAGGATCATTTCCCACCCTTCTTGCAGCCTAAACACACCCAAAACTGAAACACGATTTTTGACCAGCTGAAGAACAATCACTCAAACCAGCCATTATAAAATATTTACAAGCATCAAAGCATCACCAGGAGGATCATTGGAGTCATTTTGCACCAAAGAGGAGGCCAGATAGCTCAGATTGAGAAAGCTTCACTTCAGGTATCCTCAAGAACAAATTTTCCAGAAATGTAATTTCTTGTTATAGAAATGTTCTTTATGCTTTGCTGATCATCATGATGTATTTACTTTTGAAAATGGTTGAGAAATAAGCTTGTATGCATGCTCTGAAACTTTTGCAGTTTTTAGGTTTTGATTCGTATCCTTTGATTCAGCCATTAGAAATTAGTTTTGAGGTTAGATTCATGTTTAGGGAGGTGAGGAAATGTGATATGGAGCTTTAGAGCTCTTGAAATGGCCTGAGAAAGAAGTTGACAATTTGGTCTCGCCGAAGAAGATGACCAGAAGTCTTCTCCGGCCACCTGAAACTGATTAGGGTTAATGACATGTTTAGGGCTAAGTTTGAATTTGGACCGTTGAATGAGGATTAGGGTTAGGCAGTGGATGACTCAGATTAGCTCATTAAGTTTTAATTATGATTAATTAATTAATTAATTAGGATTAAGCCAGTTTGAATTGTGACCATTGGATAGTGCGCGTGGTCTTCCCTCCAAACCCCAGTTTGAATCTGATCCATTGGATCAGTTGACCAGCCCTTTTAATTTCATTTTATTGTATTTATTTTGTATATTTTATTTAAAATACTTAAAAAATTCCAAAAATATTTTTCTTCTGCATTTTCACTCTAAATATTTTTCTTCACCCAAAAACATTTTTATATTTATTTTTTGCATATAAAAATCATTTTAAAAATATTTAAATGTTTATTTTAATTAATTAATGGAAATTAATTAATTAAAATACCATTTAGGTTTCTAAAAATTCCAAAAAAAATCACATTGCATCTTAGGACATTTAGAAACATTGTCAAACCATTCATACAAATTTCTTTTTGGTTTTGATTCAACCTTGACATTTTTCTTGAATTTAGGGTTCATAAAAATCCCTTTTTGGAACCCTAACTTTAAAAATTCTTTTCTGCCTAACCATGAAGGGTTTGACATTGGTTCTTTTTGAATTGTTCTTCATATAGCATGTAGTATCTAGTATATTTTTGTCACAAATTTATCTTGTATTTTCCATTTGATTTGCATTTTTCCTCTTAAGGCACCCAAAAAACCCTAGTTTACTTAGAAAAATCACAACTTTCTTTAGGTTAAGAGTTAGACCTTCTCCTTTGGGGTGTGATATCATATGGAGTTAGGGTTCCTTTGAGTTCATTTTCAAGTTTTTATCATATGGTTTGCTTCTGTTTTGACCTTATGCGTCTCATGTTGCCTTAAAACCCTAATTTCTCATGTTCATTTGCATTCATCTTGCATATGCATCCATACATGAACTTGCCATGACATTTCTTGCATTCATATGGCATCTAAGACATCTTAGTACATATTAGAGTCATTTCTTGATCATTTCTTCATACATTTGCTATGCTTTGCATTCATTTCATTCCATAAACATACATGTGTTTTCATGCTTCCAACATGCTTCCTTTGCATTCCATCTCTTTGTATGAACATTCATAACACTTGACTTGTTTTTGCATCATCTCATAGAATCATTTGCATCATGTTTTTGCTTCTGGTTTTGTTTTTTATCCTTGCATATGTTTCATTTTCATTTCATTTCTTTCCTTAATGTTAACATTTTCAGGTTGTAAGTAACTTGAGAAGTGAATTTGCCTTCACTTCTCATTTCTCTTCTCATTCTTCTTATGCATCATTGCTGCATTTTTCTTTGCTTTAGAGTGAGATTGCTCATTCATGTTCATCATCCACTTTCTTTCTCCAAGTTACTTATCTTCTTCAGTGAAGTAAGTAGCTTGTTTCTTCTGCTTCTCCTCCTTTCATCTATTTCTTCCATTGGTGGCTTCTCTGAAGATCTTTCTCAAGCCTTACAAACCATAGGAACATTCAAGCATGACAATAATTAGGGTTTTGATTAGTTCCCCTTTAGCTTTTACCTTTGTGTCCTCTTTGTGTCTCTCTTCTCACCTCATCATTAGAGACTAAACCTTTAAGGTTTTAAGACTTTGTGATTATGGTTATGCCTGCATCCTTCTCTTAGGATGGAGTGTATAACTTTAATCCTAAGTGTTAAACCCTTAATTTGTTTAAACCTCTTAATCAATCCATCTAATAATCATTAAGACAATAACTTGTAACTTGGGCCTTGCATTAGGGTTCTAATTCTTCCTTTATTGGTTAAGAAGGACTAACCCTAGTGTTAATGGACAAGTCCTCCTCAAGTTGTCTTACAAACCATAAAATCCACTTCTTAATCTCACCCTTAATTAAAATCCACTTTAATAAAGGCTTGTTTTGTCATGAGGTTAATCCCTAATCATGGATTAAGTTGAGGTATCTTCCTTAGCTTAAGTGCTCTCATCTATTATCCTTCTATTAGGATGGTGTAATGAGTTCACCAATCCTTGATTATGGCTTAAACTCATTACTTAACACTAAACAAAAACCCAAAAACATCTAAATAATCACAAGTAGGTTAATGATCTTAATCTTACATCATCATGGTAATTAAGTTGAGGTGTTTATCTCATACTTAAGGTATTCTCATTATCCCTAATCAAAGGGAGGATATGATGAGTTTACTAACCCTTGGTTTAGGCTTAAGTTCATTAACTTATGACAAACACAAAAATCAATAAAATATTGAAAAATACAAAAAACAAACAATAATCGTCTCCTTCGGGATTCTTTTCTCATCATCTTCACTCATAAACGAGAACTCGCTTCTTCCGTCTAATGCAAGACAGTTAGCACTCGAGCCAGACGAGTCATACACTTGAGCATAGACAAGCAAGCAGTTCATCAGTCAATTTATCTTTCAGTCTCTTTGAGTTGAACTATAGTGTTCTGGCTTCCTCATTGCACGCGAGGATACGTAGGCATAACTTAACAGTTATCGAACAAAAGTCTCTGTGTCTTCCCCCTCTTTCAGCATATTCTTTCAAGCCTAAGTTCCTGAGCATTCCCCCTTTTCACACTGACACTTGTATATTCTTTTTCAGCTTTTGCACACAGATAGCACATACACTACCCCTTTAAACACAAACTTTCAAGCGTGGATCCCGTCGAGTACGACGGACAATCTGGGTGTTAATACCTTCCCAGGTTGTAACCAACCCCCTTTCTCAGTTTCTCTGGTTCGCAACCGTCTTATCCATATCTTTCCAGTTTTATGCAGCATTACCTTTCCTTCGGGATAAAAATGCCTAGCTGGCGACTCTATTCAGTTCACCTCATTTCTCCTTTCGCCGACCGTTCGCGTTTGTACCCTATCTGACCCGGTGTCTTTTAGTGGGAGCGACAACTTGGTGACTCTGCTGGGGACCTTTATATTGCAACCAGGGCTTCTGGTTCTTTTTATGGGTTCCTCCTAGCGCTTGTTTGATTTGTGTTTATAGGGGTGTTATGTGCTACTTGTGCTTATTTATTTGCTTTATTTATTGCTTTCTGTACAACTTTATTTATCGCTTTCATTTTATGCATTTCATACTGTCATTATCATGTGTTGGATCTCTTATCTGTTTTGGTGGGTGGGGATCATTGAGTGATTAAAGGTCCTATACCTGGGACCTGAGTGACACATAGGCTAGAGTGGCTTCATATTCTTTCCCATTCCATTTCGGTCTGGTGCGGGAATATGAAACACGCTTCAGACATGGGTTTCTTCTTGAGAACTCTATGCTACAGATTTCCTATAGTACTAGGGCTATCTGGGAAGCCTGCTAAGTCTGGATGACCTTTTTATGACCTTCAACATCTGAGGTGAATTAGAGGAGGATTTTTTATGGTTATTGTAAACACTGTACCTCCGGGTTAGAAGTGTTTACACTTCTCATAACTGATCCAAGTCTGAGGATCCTTGTTCTAGAACATTACATGTGAGAGGGTTGGGATGTTTACAGGTTTGCAGGAACCCTTGGCCTTATTATACCTTGTTACTAGATTTGTTAAGGTTGTATTATTTGGATAGTTCTTGTGATTACCCTGGACTTGTGACTCTTTATTTGAGTCCCCCACCTGGTTACTGGATTTCTAAGCCTCCATCCGGACTTATGAACACACATGGACCTTTACCAAGACAGATAAACAGATCCAACACTTGATCACAAACCCTTTGCATATAATTTGCATACATCATTTTTGCATCATTTAACATTTTCTTATTTGTTTTACAGGGTATCCATCATATCATCTCTGGTTTGGTTTTGACCCCTTCTGCTGCTTAGACTCCTTCAGTCTGTCTTCTCTAGCACCTTCATCAGTTTGTCAGTGATTCTTCTCCAGCTATCTTCATCAGAGAGACATCTCTAGCATCTCATTCAGTGACCTTCATCAGCAGTTGCTCTCAGCTTCTTCATCAGCATCCATCATCAGTATGGACACATCAAGAAAGAGCAACATCACATACCACTTCTTTGAGCCCACCCTGATTGGCATCAGGAAGATCCAGTCCCTCATTACCCCCGACCATATCCCACTGTTCAGAGAGCATTATGGAGGCATATTGGACATGGTCATGGATCTAGATGCATCTTAGAGGAGCATGATCCATACTTGCTTGCAATTTTATGATCCTCCACTCAGATGTTTCATATTCCCTGATTTCCAGTTGGGACCTCTGTTGGAAGAATTTTCCATGTTGTCAGGAGTTCCTATCAGGAGAGGGATTCCTTTCAACCCTGACATGGTTGCTCCCAGAAATGAAGACATAGCTAGGGCATTGCATTTGAAGCCTTCCCTCATTGATCAGAACATGACAACCAAGGCTGGGGTTCCAGGCTTTCACCTAGACTTCTTGATCTCCCAGGCTACCCTGCATGCTGCAATAGGGGAATGGAAGGTTCTCTGTGCACTTCTGGACCTCAGTATATATGGGGTTATCTTGTTTGCAGATGAGCCAAAGTTTGTGAATAAGAATGCCATTCACCTGTTCTTATTAAGGAACCCAGTTCCTACCTTGCTTGGAGACTTCAACTACTCAGTACATCAGAGGAATGAGAAGCAAAGAGGAAGACTGGCCAGATGTTGTGCTCCTCTCTACTACTCTTGGCTGCTAAGACATTTGCCAAAGTTAGACACCTTCTTGAACCCTCATCAGCAGAAGAACTGGGCTAAGAGATTTATTGCCTTGACATCAGAAGACATCAGATGGTGCACTCAGAGCACCAAAGGCAAGGACATCATTACTAGCTGTGGGCAATATCCTAATGTGCCTTTGATAGGAGTGAAAGGTTGCATCAACTACAACCCTTTACTGTTTAAGAGACAATTAGGGTATGCTTTGGTTCACCCTCCCAGAGGACAAGATCTGACTGAGACCCTCTACTGTGAAATCCAACCCAACTCTGCTGTTGTCAGGCAAGTTGCCTGGGCTTGGGACAACATCCAGACTAAAGGGACAGCCATCCTTGGCAAGTGCAACAACATTTATTCAGCACAATATTCTGATTGGTCTCGTACCAGAGCTCAGATCACCCGGATGCCATTCACTTTAGAAGATGTACCTGGACCTTCTACAGTACAACATGCAGCTACTGTCAGTTTGGAAGAGTTTGAAAAGCTGAAAGAGAGGATAACTCAGTTAGCTGAAGCCTAAAAGAAGACTCTTTGGGAGAGAAATGACAGCCGTCTGGATAATGAGAGATTGGAAAGGCTCAGGATTGAGCACCTGACCAAGATTGAGAAGACGGATGACTACATCAAGAAGGCAATAGCAGGGGAGTTGGTACTAAAGAATGCTTGTAAGGAAGCAAAGACTCAGAAGGCTAGGGCAAAGCATTATCTAGAGGAGAGCCAGGCTAGGTGGATCAGGATCACTGAAGCCCGTGCACAGGAAGATCAAAGGACTCAGGCTAAGATAGAGCAGTTGAAGGCTGGTGAGAAGAAGCATCAGGAGGCTTTGTTGGCAGCTCAGAAAGAGATATCTGAATTGAAACTCCGGGCGGGGTTGAAGAGGACAAAGAATCAGGACAAGCATAAGAAGTTAACCAATGCCATTGCTACCAGGAACCTCCTCATCAGGACTATCACAAAGCACCCAGTGGGTCTAGTGACTGAGGCCATCCTAAAGGAAGTCAGAGAGGATGACTTTGGATTAGATGTTTGACTCTTTTGCTTGTACTTTTCTTTTGTTGTACTTTTCTTTTGTTGTTGTATTTTGACCCACCATGGGATGTTATTGTAATCAAACTATGTATTTTCACTCTTTGTAATATATCAGTTTGTATTATTGGTGGGATTTATCTATCAACATCATCAGCATTTCCTCGAGGTCTGGAAAGGTCAAAACCAAAGAACCAAACTGGATACCCTTGGAAGACAAATAGGCATATTGCATTGCATACTAACATTTTCTTTGTTTTGTAGGTTTTTGTTTTATTGTTGTTTCTCACTTTGTTGTGGTTTCAGGAAACATTGCTCGCAGAAGAGTGTTCCCTGTCAACAGAATACATCGGTACCCGACGCGAAACAACCTTCCGGGACTCCAGATGGATCAAGTTCAGCAAGGCTTGAATGAAGTGAGGACTCAAATGGCCAATGAGAGGGTTGAGATGAGGAATCAGATGACCCAATTTATGACTGTGATGACTGGTTTAGCTCAGAGCCAGGAAAGACTAAGGGAGTTGGTCGAAAGGCAGACTCCTGAAGAACACCATCCAGGTACAGGAGGTACCAGTAACAACGATCACGTGCAACCTCGCATTGATCCACCAGAGTTTGGGCCTCATCTAAACCCTGAAATCAATGCCATAAGGAATACTCAGGGTAACACTGTTGGAGGAAGGGTCTTGCAAGAGGATCCTCAAGAAGAGCAGTTTACAGTTGTTAGGGCTGGGGATGAAGTTTACGACCGTAGGCTGGATGAAATTGCAGAGAAGCTGAGATCTCTTGAATCCCAGAACTCTCTAGGTTTTGATGTAATGGACATGGGACAGGTGGAAGGGGTGAGAATTCCTCACAAGTTCAAATCCCCGTGTTTTGAAAGGTATAATGGCACATCCTGCCCACGCACCCACCTTCAATCATTCTTGGGAAGGTTAAAAACATACACCATGGACGAGAAGCTGTGGATGTTTTACTTCAAGGATAGTCTAACAGGGGCATCCCAAGAATGGTATTCCCATTTGACCAGAGCCACAGTAAGAAACTGGAAAGACTTGGCTGAAGCTTTTATCCTTCAGTATCAGTATAACTTAGACATGGCCCCAAACATGACCTTTCTAATGGGGATGTCTCAATCTTCCCGTGAAAGCTTCAGAGAATATGCCCAAAGGTGGAGGCAACTGGCTACTGCAGTTCAACCCCCTATGTCTGAAAGGGAAATGGTAGACATGTTCATGAATACTCTTCAAGGAACATATATTGACAGATTGGCTGCATTTTCTTCTACTAGCTTTGCAGATGTGGTGATAGATGGGGAAAGAATAGAGAGCCTATTGAAGATGGGAAAGATATCCGATAACGGTGCCAGTTCAAGCAGTACAAGAAAACCATTTGCTGGGCCCCGTAGATCTGGTGAGACAAACTCTGTGCACATGGGAAGGGGAAGACCCCAATACTTGCCTATAACAGTTGCTGCTGTTACTATCCCTGTTCCACCTCCCCAGTATGCTCAACAACCACAACATTTTCCGCAACAACAACAGTTTCCGCAACAGAGATCATACAACAACAATAACAACAATCAACAACAACGCCCGTTTCAACAACGACCATCTCAGGCCAACCGAGTAATTGACCTCATTCCTATGTCGTATGCTACACTGCTGCCACAACTCCTAAAGCTCAATCTTGTTGAGTTGAGGACATTGGCTCCACCTGATCCTCAAAACCTTCCTAGAAATTATGATGTCAATGCTAGGTGTGCTTTTCACTCTAACGCACCTGGTCATTCTATGGAAAAATGCAGAACCCTGCATATGAAAGTTCAGGATCTGGTAGATTCAAAAGCCCTGAACTTTGCACCTTCTCCCAATGTAATGAAGAATCCTATGCCAAGCCACAGTGGACCAAGAATTAATGTTGTAGAGGATGGCTCACCCACGAGTTTAATAGAAGACATTGCATGTATTCAAACACCTCTGGCAGAGGTTAAAGCCCAGCTTTTAAAGTGCCAAGTGTTTCCAGGATGTGAGGCCTGTTGCGAATCATGCAAACTTTCTGAGAATGGGTGTGCCAGCGTGAGGAGTGGAATTAATGGCTTGATCAAAGAGGGCATTCTGCAAATTACAACCACAACTTCTACAACACCAACAACTCTTTTGTCAACAAAAAATGAATCTTCTACAAATACAACAACCATCTTTTCTGCTGAATCTTCTACAACTACAACAACCATTATTCCAACCGATTCAGCTACAACTTCAGCAATCATTCCATCTGTCACTTCAACACATAAAAATTCATTTGCACCAGCTGCTACAACTTCAGTAACCACCAATAATGATGTTTCCACTGTCACAATTTATTATGACCCGACAACGGTCCCGAATTCTAGCAACTTTCAACAATCTCAACAACAGTCTCAACAAAGCTTCAATTCACCTCCACCAACATCCACCAGAGGTCCTGTTACTATCTTCTATGACCCGCATACTATTAAAGTCCCAACATCTGCTGCAGTGAGCCCAGTCACTATCACGGTGCCCGAGCCAATTCCATATGATAAAGACAGTGCTATACCATGGCATTATGATGCTGATCTGTACTGCAATGGAGAGAATGTCCTTCTTGATTCTCCAGTTCTCACTCCCCAAGTGGATAATGTCAGGGGAGGCAGAGGCTTCACCCAAAGTGGACGTCTCTTCGCGTCACAAGCTCCCAGAATTAATATTGAGGCAGAGGTTGCTGCCAAAGCTAAAGGGAAAAGTGTGATACCTGAAGAATCTGCACCAAAGAGACTCATAAGTCATCCTTCGATCAAGATGTGGATGAGTTTATGAGAATTATTAAAAGAAGTGACTATAAAGTTGTGGACCAGCTCCACCAGACTCCTTCAAAGATCTCAATCCTATCACTGTTGTTGTGTTCCGAAGCCCATCGGGATGCACTACTCAAAGTTCTGCACGCTGCCTACGTGCCAGAAGAGATCACTGTGAATCAGCTGGAAATAGTAGTGTCAAATGTAAACACAAGCCATGGGCTAGGTTTTAATGATGCTGATTTAACAACAGAAGGACGTCTTCAAAACAAAGCCTTGCACATAACCCTGGAGTGCAAAGGAGTTGTCTTATCTCATGTTCTTGTAGACACTGGGTCCTCACTCAATGTCTTACCCAAGAAAGCCCTTGTCAAGCTAGAATATGATGGGATAGCTCTCCGGCCAAGTAACCTTGTGGTCAGGGCTTTTGACGGCTCCAAGAGATCTGTTCTTGGAGAGGTGGAGCTTCCAGTGATAATCGGTCCACAAGTCTTTAAGACCATTTTCTATGTGATGGACATACAACCTACTTACAGCTGTTTGCTAGGTCGACCCTGGATTCACGCCGCAGGCGCAGTAACGTTGACCCTTCATCAGAAACTGAAGTATGAATGGGAAGGACAGATTATCACCATATGTGGTGAGGAAGACATATTTGTTAGCCATCTGGCTACATACAAATATATTGAGATGGATGGTGAAATCCATGAGACAACGAGCCAAGGGTTTGAGGCCCTAAATGTTAATAAGGCTACTAGAGTATTGGCTGCATCCCAGGAAGACAGGATGGGTACTTCGATCATCTCCTATCAGCAAGCCCGGAAGGTTGTTGAAGAAGGTAATGCTCAAGGCTGGGGCAAGCTGCTACCAGTGGAAAAGAAGGAAGATAGTTTCGGTTTGGGTTACAGACCATTCCGACAAGATCAATTAGAGGCTTCCAAGGAGCCCAAATTTGTCAGTGGGGGGATGCTCACTCTAGATGCTGTTAACAATCTGGAAGACGAGGCGGAAAGCGACCGCAACTTGGAGAGCTGGATACGTCCAAGGATCCCGGGGAACCAAGTCCTTAATTGGTCTTCCCATGAAATTATAAGGGTTACTCCTGCAGAGTAATTATTATTTCCTGTCTTTTAGTATGCATCAAGTCCTGCATCTTGCCCAAGGTGTCAGGACTCATTTTGTAATAGGGCCATATTGTAATTTTGTGCAAATGATTAATCAATGAATATCGGACATCTTTTGCAAACGAGTCTCTTTTTCGCTCACTGTCTTTTCATTTTTCACTTTTGTACAAAACAATAAAATGACAATGTTTTCAAAATAAATAACTTCATTTTCACTTTTTCTAAACAAGATTAAAACTGATCACTAAAACAAGCAAATCTCAAACCCTTGCAGAGATTATTCTCCAGATTGCACCGACAACAACACATCTATGACTTTGTATGACTTTGACAATCCAATTAATCAAGCTGATGAAGGGGTTGAAGAAGACTATGAGTTACCTGAAGAGTTATCCAGATTGTTAAGGCAAGAAGAGAAAGTGATCACTCCTTATCAGGAGGACGTTGAAACAGTTAATCTTGGTATCGAAGAAGACTTGAAAGAAGTGAAGATCGGGGCTAGTCTGCAAGATTCAGTGAAGGAACAACTTATTGACATGCTTCGAGAGTACGTTGATGTCTTTGCTTGGTCCTATCAAGACATGCTAGGTCTAGATACTGATATTGTCATGCACAAGCTGCCATTGAAAGAAGAATGTCCTCCAGTGAAACAAAATCTACGCCGTACTCGTCCAGATATGGCTATGAAGATTAAAGAGGAGGTACAAAAACAGTGGGACGCCGGTTTCCTTGCTGTAACTAGTTACCCGCCGTGGGTTTCTAATATTGTACCAGTTCCTAAGAAGGATGGCAAAATACGGATGTGTGTGGATTACCGGGATCTGAATAGAGCTAGTCCGTAGGATGATTTCCCATTACCTCACATTGATGTATTGGTCGACAACAAAGCTCAGTTCTCGATGTTTTCCTTCATGGATGGATTTTCCGGGTATAATCAGATCAGGATGTCACCCGAAGACATGGAGAAAACTACCTTCATCACGCCTTGGGGCACGTTTTGTTACAAGGTGATGCCTTTTGGACTAAAGAATGCTGGTGCCACTTATCAACGGGCTATGGTAACGTTATTCCACGACATGATCCACAAATAAATTGAATGCTACATGGATGACATGATTGCCAAGTCCCTCAATGAAAAAGATCATCTGGTAAATCTGCTGAAGTTGTTCAAGCGTCTGAGAAAGTATCAGCTGAAGCTAAACCCCAACAAGTGCACATTCAGGGTACGTTCCGGTAAACTGCTGGGATTCATTGTAAGTGAAAAAGGAATTGAAGTTGATCCTGATAAAGTCAAATCCATTCAGGAGATGCCTGCACCTAAGACTGAAAAGGAGGTTCGGGAGTTCTTAGGTAGATTGAACTACATATCAAGGTTCATATCTCATCTTACCGCAACCTGTGAGTCCCTATTCAAATTGTTAAGAAAGGAACAAACAATCAGGTGGAATGAAGATTGTCAGAAGGCTTTTGACAAAATCAAGGAGTACTTACAAGAACCTCCAATTCTTATGCCACCAATTAAAGGAAGACCTCTAATAATGTACCTAACAGTATTAGAAGGATCAATGGGGTGTGTGTTGGGCCAGCATGAAGAGTCTGGTCGAAAAGAGTATGCAATATACTACCTAAGCAAAAAGTTTACCAACTGTGAACAACGTTATTCACTACTCGAGAAAACTTGTTGTGCTTTAGCGTGAGCTGCTCACCGACTAAGACAGTATATGTTGACTCACACTACCTTATTGATCTCAAAGATGGATCCAGTCAAGTACATATTTGAGAAGCCAGCACTTACCGGAAGGGTTGCGAGATGGCAAATGATTCTGACAGAGTATGACATTCAGTACACATCCCAAAAGGCCATCAAGGGCAGTGTACTGTCTGACTATCTAGCTGAGCAACCCATTGATGATTACCAACCAATGAGATTTGATTTCCCTGATGAAGACATCATGTTCCTAAAAGCAAAAGATCATGAAGAGCCTGTTCACACTGAATGGTCTGACCTAGAAGAAGAGTGGACAATGATGTTTGATGGGGCTGTCAATATGAATGGTCGTGGAGTTGGTGCAATGCTCATTACACCTAAGGGAGTTCATATGCCTTTCTCGGCAAAACTCACTTTTGCGTGCACTAACAACGAAGCTGAATACGAAGCCTGTATCATGGTTCTTGAGGAAGCCATTGACCTCAGGATCAAGACTTTAACTGTATTCGGAGATTCAACTTTGGTAATCAATCAAACCAACGACAAATGGTACACTCACCAGGAGCATCTGATTCCATACCGTGACTATACAAGGAGATTGTTGACTTTCTTTACAACAATCAAACTTGAGTACATCCCTCGAGACGAAAATCAGTTCGCAGATGCTTTAGCTACCATTTCCTCCATGATTATGGTTCAGACTGCCAATTATGTGCCTCGAATTTCGGTATCCAGACTAGACCGACCAATATATGTTTTCTCCGTGGACATTGCTAAAGATGACAAGCCATGGTTCCATGACCTCAAATGTTTCTTAGAGGATCAAACATACCCACCTGGGGTATCATCCAATGACAAGAAGACATTAAGAAGGTTTGCCGGTAGTTTCTTCCTTAATGCTGATGGTTCATTATACAAAAGAAACTTTGACATGGTTCTTCTCAGATGTGTTGATAAGAAAGAAGCCTACTTGTTGATGCACGAGGTGCATGAAGGATCTTTTGGTACCCATGCTGGAGGACATGCAATGGCTAAGAAGTTGTTAAGATCAGGTTACTACTAGATCACAATGGATGCAGACTGTTGTGCCTATGCCAGAAAGTGCCACAAATGCCAGATTTATGCAGACAAAGTGCATGTGCCTCCGAATCCTTTGAATGTGATGTCTTCACCTTGGCCCTTTGCCATGTGGGCCATTGACATGATTGGAAAGATTGAGCCGACTGCTTCAAATGGCCACAGATTCATCCTGGTAGCCATTGATTACTTCACCAAATGGGTTGAAGCAGCTTCATATGCAAACGTCACCAGACAAGTGGTAGCCAGATTTCTGAAGAGAGACATCATCTGTCGATATGGAGTTCCCGAGCGGATCATTACTGATAATGGTTCCAACTTGAACAACAAAATGATGGCAGAACTGTGTCGGGACTTCAAGATCCAACATCACAACTCTTCTCCTTACAGGCCAAAGATGAATGGCGCTGTTGAGGCAGCTAACAAGAAAATTAAGAAGATTGTGCAGAAGATGGTGGTTACTTATAAAGATTGGCATGAGATGTTACCATTTGCCTTGCATGGGTATCGAACCTCGATCAGAACATCCACTGGGGCAACATCGTATTAGCTTGTGTATGGTATGGAGGCAGTCCTCCCTATTGAAGTTGAATTACCCTCCTTACGGGTACTGATGGATGTAAAGCTAAATGAAGCAGAATAGGTCCGTTCTCGGTACAATCAACTGAATTTGATCGAAGAAATGAGATTAACTGCAATCTGTCATGGGCAGTTATATCAGAAAAGGATGAAGAAAGCCTTCGATCAGAAAGTCAGGCTTCGGGAAGACCAAGTAGGAGATCTTGTGCTGAAAAGACTCCTTCCTCCTCATACAGACCATAAGGGCAAATGGACTCCAAACTACGACAGTCCGTTCATAGTAAAGAAGGTTTTCTCTTGTGGAGCACTGATGCTCACTACTATGGACGGTGAAGATTTCTTATCCCCTGTGAATTCAGATGCTGTTAAAAAATACTTCGCATAAAATGACCCACTGGACATAAAAACAGAATGTAAGTCCAGGAAAAAATAGGGCATCTCGGTGAGTCAAAAACAAAATAAAAGACTCGGGGAAAAATAAGGGAAAATAAAAAAAAATGTACACCCGCTGAGTTGAAAAGCCGTATTGGACAGCTCAGGAAAAAATGGGTATCCCGGTGGATTGAAAACCCGAAAGGGCGATCCACGCAAAATCAGGGAATAAGCGAACAACTGCATTCTGAATACGTCTGTATCACTTACGACACGACAAGCTTCGAAAGGATAAGGCATCAGTCAAAATCAACCTTCTCCAGAAAGCAAGATGAGAAGAGCGTCAAGGTTATACGGGTCATAGCAAATGAAACTTACCGGAGCATCGTCAACATTTCCAGCACTTTTACTTTTTCAATTTATAACAATCTCCTCATTTCAGGGGATCTGTTTCTTTGACTGTATTTTCCAATTCAGGGCACCCCGATTAATAAAATCAGAGTTTTCAATCACACCCCGTCTCGTACATTTTTGTTTCGTTTGCAAAATGTCCAGTATCCATGATATAATATTTGCATAAAACAAAATGAGCCATTATTAATAAATGCTTGCAGGAAATGTATTTACTCTCAAGAATATCTAACTCGTATGACGGAATCCGATAAGGGATACCCTGGGACACTTGTGCGTTTCTTTGTCTTAACAGGTTGTAGGTATTCAATATGCAACACGGGGCATGCCAAGCACCTCTCCCCAGCACATCTTCTTCAAGCAGCATCTAGAATGCTCTTTCCCCAACAGAGTTGTCAAAGCCTCCTCATCCTCAGCCGGGATCCCCACATATATCTTTAAGAAGATCGTTCAGTGATCTTTCCTCCCCCAAACAGAGTGCCAGGTCTCAAGGACAGAAGAACCATTTCCCTACAGAGTTCCAGCCTCTCCCCAGAAGAGCAATGCCTGAAACTCTTACACAACAAAGTGACGGAAGTTTTCTCATCCCCAGCTGGGTTCTCCTTACTGAATAGATCTATCAGAGATCCATTTCCCCAAGCAGAACCATATATATCATCAGATCTACCAATGATCTTATCCCTAGCTGGGATATTCTCCTTCAAGCAGATCAGCCAGAGATCTCCACGACAGCAGGATCCGAATCCTGGATCGGTTTCTTTTGCATAATCATAGCATTCGCATCATTTTCCCCACAAAGTGTAGCATTCCGTCTAATATGAAGCATTACGGCAAAAATCAAACATTTTGCATGATCACAAGCCAGGTTTGAATCAGTCACCTGTAAATACCGACAGTACCACATCAGCAATGTATATAAGGACTCACACCCCTTGCAAATAAAATCCAAAGCATCCCCATTGCACTCTTTAACACAAATGCATGATCATATGTACCCTTCCGACACTCGTCTGTGTCATACTATTCCCCTGCAGATATAAACCACAAACATCCTTTGTGATTATAAATACCTATACATACTCTTTTGACACCCGTCCGTGTCACTAATCCCCAGCACAGTTTCCAAAACACTGGCAAACCATACACTTGTTCATAGTATTTCCCTTTCGACACCCTTCCGTGTCACCCCATCCCCATAGGCCGCCGAAATACCTTTTACACTCATAAATTCATAACTTATACACCTTTTCTTCTGACACCCGTCCGTGTCAAACTTTCTTCAGCGAGTTGAACACTCGTCCGTGTCTTGCTCATACTTCACCAACAATACTTGTTCATACTTATACAGATACTCGCCCGTATCTTATATATAAATTTATTCCCCACAGATTCGACACTCTTCCGTGTTCTTTGTTAACCAGTTGGTACTCGTCAGTATCATCATCTCTGAACACGCGTCAGCGTTTGTTTCTACCGATACTCGTCCGTATCATAGTCTTAAGGATGCTCGTCCGCATCTTTAATCTATACACAGCGTCAAAATACCTATACCTTTTATTTCTTAAGCGTAAGTACTCGTTCGTGTTTACCCTTCCCTAGCAAAGTAACATTTCTTCTACCCGACATTCGTTCTATGTCGTGGTATTCGGCAGCCGTACCCTGCCAGGTGATCGTCCTTCACCTTTGGATGACCGTCCCTCATCCCTTTCCCTCAGCGGAGTCTCCATTATTGGAACCCTTTCCTATCCGGCATTCGTCCTATGTCGTGATATTTAGCAGCCTTACCCTGCTAGGTGATCGTCCTTCACCTCTTGATGATCGTCGTTCATCACTTTTATCCGATGGCCGTCCCCATCGTTGATCTTTGTTTTCTGACATTCATCCTATGTCACGATAAACCCCGAGAGCAGCCGTACCTTGCTAGGTGATCGTCCTTCATCTCTTGATGATCGTCCTTCATCATGCTTATCCGATGGCCGTCCCCATCGTCGACCATTTTTATCCGGCATTCGTCCTATGTCGTGATAAAGAGCAGCCGTCCCCTTCTAGGTGATCGTCCTTCACCTTTGATGACCGTCCCTCATCGATATTTCATTAATTCTTTGAACCGATGGCCGTCCCCATCGTTGTTTACCTTACTTTGCAAACCTGATGGTCGTCCCCATCATTAACTTTACCTTTAAATCCCCAAAGAGTCTTATTTCCTTACCTGATGGCCGTCCCCATCATGGTATCTATTATTTCCCCAGCTTATTGGTCGTCCCCGTCATTGCTTTATCCCCAACAGTCGTCCTCTGCTCGATGGTCGTCCTCCATCGCCCGCACTTCATAATCATACTTTACTGTCTTTTACAATTTATATCCCTTTTCTTCTTCTCCCAAGTGAGTGCAAATTTCGGACTGTCTTTGGTATTCAACCACAAGTTATCTTGTTTGTCTGTTAAGCCAGGCGCTTACATCCTGCACAGCTAACTCATGCCTGAATAAGGGAAGCTGTAAACACCCCAAATTTTCCCTCACTAATTCCACACCATGGCTTGTGATATTTCATTTTTTGCATAAGCATAAGCATACCACCTCATATTGCATATTTGTTTCATCTGCATAGTTCAAGTTCATCTGCATCTAGGGTTTGTGATCTGGGCAATCCAAGGATCCATATGAGCCACTCCAAAGGTCTCCAATCATTACAAGATGGTCCATGTGTGTTCTATCATCATAATATATCCCTCAAAGATCAACGAAGTCAAGAAATCACATGAAATTGGAAAGCATGGAAGCAGAGCTAGGGTTTCACTACACAGATGACCTGAAATTAGGGTTTTGGTTTCAGAGGCCATAACTCCAAATTTATTGGTCATTCTTGTTTCTAATAGTCTCAATATGTTATAAGGATCATGTGTACCAAGTTTGATGAAGAAATTCATTGTGGGAGTCATCTGTTCACTAGGTAGCTTCTTGAGCAAGTTAGAGTAAAATCAGGGCATCTGAGGTCCCCAACAATGGAACCAAAGTGTATTTTTCATCAAATTGAAGTTATAGATCTTTATTTGATCATTGAAGTGCTTGGAAGTTCACAAAATTGAAGAAAATTGAGCTAAACCAAAAGTTGCCAAAAATGGAAATGACTTGTAATGGAAACATTCCATTTTGGGAAAGTTTTTCAACCTCCTCTTTCTCAACCAAAAATGCTTCAAATGAAAAATAGTTGGTCATGAAAGTTGTAGATTGGATCATTCCCTTTTCAAAAAGTACAAGAACTTGATCTAATTCTTCCTAGAACTCAAGTTATGGCTTGGCAAAGTTGGCAAAAATCACATAATTTTAGGTTTCATGCCAAAGAGGGAATTTTGCAAATTCACATACCAAGCCATTTTGTGACCTCTGATACACTTCTAGGCATCATACAAAGATAGTGTATTGCCTAAGAATCAAAATTGGCCCAAGAATCTCAAGTTTCTATGCCTTGCACACCAAGAAATCACAAAGGGGCCAAAATATACAAAACTTGCAAAAACTCATACAACCATGCTTCCACTTGTGCCAACTGAAAAATATGACTTCCATGGCTATCCTTGAACCAAGATGACTCGAGACATGCCCTGAAACAACCACTGAACCAGCCCATACGTTAAGTACAAGTTATGTTGACATTTAGGCAACTTGCCCATACCAATCACCATAGGTCACAACAACTCTTCTGACCTATCAAAGCTTGTTATGTGGATCAAAAGCAACTCATAGCATACAAAACACAAGGTTGGAACCTTAGAATGACCAAGTTCCTTAAAATCACCTTAAAAGCAAAAGCTTTCGAAACTCATAGCACACACACTCAAACTCAAAACTTCTTTCATCAATCAACTCAGCATCACAAGAGGATCATTTCCCACCCTTCATTGCAGCCTAAACACACCCTAAACTAAAACACGATTTTTGACCAGCTGAAGAATAACCACTCAAACCAGCCATTATAAACTCTTTTCAAGCATCAAAACATCACCAGGAGGATCATTGGAGTCATTTTGCACCAAAGAGGAGGCCAGATAACTCAAATTGAGAAAGCTTCACTTCAGGTATCCTCAAGAACAAATTTTCCAGAAATGTAATTTCTTGTTATAGAAATGTTATTTATGCTATGCTGATCACCATGATGTATTTACTTTTGAAAATGGTTGAGAAATAAGCTTGTATGCATGCTCTGAAACTTTTGCAGTTTTTAGGTTTTGATTCGTATCCTTTGATTCAGCCATTAGAAATTAGTTTTGAGGTTAGATTCATGTTTAGGGAGGTGAGGAGATGTGATCTGGAGCTTTAGAGCTCTTGAAATGGCCTGAGAAAGAAGTTGACAATTTGGTCTCGCCGGAGAAGATGACCGGAAGTCTTCTCCGGCCACCTGAAACTGATTAGGGTTAATGACGTGTTTAGGGCTAAGTTTGAATTTGGACCGTTGGATGAGGATTAGGGTTATGCAGTGGATGACTCAGATTAGCTCATTAAGTTTTAATTATGATTAATTAATTAATTAATTAATTAGGATTAAGCCAGTATGAATTGTGACCATTGGATAGCGCGCGTGGTCTTCCCTCCAAACCCCAGTTTGAATCTGATCCATTGGATCAGTTGACCAGCCCTTTTAATTCATTTTTATTTCATTTTATTGTATTTATTTTGTACATTTTATTTAAAATACTTAAAAAATTCCAAAAATATTTTTCTTCTGCATTTTGACTCCAAATATTTTTCTTCACCCAAAAACATTATTATTTTTATTTTTTGCATATAAAAATCATTTTAAAAATATTTAAATGTTTATTTTAATTAATTAATGGAAATTAATTAATTAAAATACCATTTAGGTTTCTAAAAATTCCAAAAAAATTCACATTGCATCTTAGGAAATTTAGAAACATTGTCAAACCATTCATACAAATTTCTTTTTGGTTTTGATTCAACCTTGACATTTTTCTTGAATTTAGGGTTCATAAAAATCCTTTTTTGGAACCCTAACTTTAAAAATTCTTTTATGCCTAACCATGAAGGGTTTGACATTGGTTCTTTTTGCATTGTTCTTCATATATCATGTAGTATCTAGCATATTTTTGTCACAAATTTATCTTGTATTTTCCATTTGATTTGCATTTTTCCTCTTAAGGCACCCAAAAAACCCTAGTTTACTTAGAAAAATCACAACTTTCTTTAGGTTAAGAGTTAGACCTTCTCCTTTGGGGTGTGATATCATATGGGTTAGGGTTCCTTTGAGTTAATTTGCAATTTTTTATCATATGGTTTGCTTCTGTTTTGACCTTATGCATCTCATGTTGCCTTAAAACCCTAATTTCTCATGTTCATTTGCATTCATCTTGCATATGCATCCATACATGAACTTGCCATGACATTTCTTGCATTCATATGGCATCTAAGACATTTTAGGACATATTAGAGTCATTGCTTGATCATTTCTTCATACATTTTCTATGCTTTGCATTCATTTCATTCCATAAACATACATGTGTTTTCATGCTTCCTACATGCTTGCTTTGCATTCCATCTCTTTGTATGAACATTCATAACACTTGACTTGCTTTTGCATCATCTCATAGCATCATTTGCATCATGTGTTTGATTCTGGTTTTGTTTTTTATCCTTGCATATGTTTCATTTTAATTTCATTTCTTTCCTTAATGTTAACATTTTCAGGTGGTAAGTAACTTGAGAAGTGAATTTACCTTCACTTCTCATTTCTCTTCTCATTCTTCTTATGCATCATTGCTGAATTTTTCTTTGCTTTAGAGTGAGCTTTCTAATTCATGTTCATCATCCACTTTATTTCTCCAAGTTACTTATCTTCTTTAGTGAAGTAAGTAGCTTGTTTCTTCTGCTTCTCCTCCTTTCATCGGTTTCTTCCATTGGTGGCTTCTCTGAAGATCTTTCTCAAGCCTTACAAACCATAGGAACATCCAAGCATGATAATAATTAGGGTTTTGATTAGTCCCCCTTTAGCTTTTACCTTTGTGTCCTCTTTGTGTCTCTCTTCTCACCTCATCATTAGAGACTAAACCTTTAAGGTTGTAAGACTTTGTGATTATGGTTATGCCTGCATCCTTCTCTTAGGATGGAGTGTATAACTTTAATCCTAAGTGTTAAACCCTTAATTTTTTTAAACCTCTTAATCAATCAATCTAATAATCATTAAGACAATAGCTTGTAACTTGGGCCTTGTATTAGGGTTCTAATTCTTCCTTTATTGGTTAAGAAGGACTAACCCTAGTGTTAATGGACAAGTCCTCCTCAAGTTGTCTTACAAACCATCAAATCCACTTCTTAATCTAAACCTTAATTAAAATCCACTTTAATAAAGGCTTGTTTTGTCATGAGGTTAATCCCTAATCATGGATTAAGTTGAGGGTATCTTCCTCAGCTTAAGTGCTCTCATCTATTATCCTTCTATTAGGATGGTATAATGAGTTCACCAATCCTTGATTATGGCTTAAACTCATTACTTAACACTAAAAAAAAACCCAAAAATATCTAAATAATCACAAGTAGGTTAAGGATCTTAATCCTACATCATCATGGTAATTAAGTTGAGGTGTTTATCTCATACTTAAGGTATTCTCATTATCCTTAATCAAAGGGAGGATATGATGAGTTTACTAACCCTTGGTTTAGGCTTAAGCTCATTAACTTATGACAAACACAAAAAGCAATAAAAGATTGAAAAATACAAAAAACAAACAATAATTGTCTCCTTCGGGATTCTTTTCTCATCATCTTCACTCATAAACGACAACTCGTTTCTTCCGTCTAATGCAAGACAGTTAGCACTCGAGCCAGACGAGTCATACACTTGAGCATAGACAAGCAAGCAGTTCATCAGTCAATTTATCTTTCATTCTCTTTGAGTCGAACTACGGTGTTCTGACTTCCTCATTGCACGCGAGGATACGTAGGCATAACTTAACAGTTATCGAACAAAAGTCTCTGTGTCTTCCCCCTCTTTCAGCATATTCTTTCAAGCCTCAGTTCCTGAGCATTCCCCCTTTTCACACTGACACTTGTATATTCTTTTCCAGCTTTTGCACACAGATAGCACATACACTACCCCTTTAAACACAAACTTCAAGCGTGGATCCCGTCGAGTACGACAGAAAATCTGGGTGCTAATACCTTCCCAGGTTCTAACCAACCCCCTTTCTCAGTTTCTCTGGTTCGCAACCGTCTTATCCATATCTTTCCAGGTTTATGCAGCATTACCTTTCCTTCGGGATAAAAATTCCTAGCTGAAGACCCTATTCAGTTCACCTCATTTCTCCTTTTGCCGACCGTTCGCGTCTGTATCCTATCTGACCCAGTGTCTTTTAGTGGGAGCGACACGTGTGGAGGATGGCGAGGTTATCCCCCTAGCTGACTAGGAGTGAAACTTGGGCTTGCGTGCCGAGATATTATGTTGGCCTAAATGTCATTTAATTTATACAAGTATGGGGCTATACCCGTTTTTATGTAATGTTTAGACAATTTAGACCTGGAGGTCGAGTAGTATTATAATATTTATTAATTAGTGTGTTTTTATTTCCTTCTGGCAGTACATCTGAAATATCCTCCAAAAATAATTCTGGAAACTCTCGTACTACATGTACTTCATTGATTACAACTTGGATGTCAAAAGATAGCGATGCAAACATTGCAAACACTCGAGCTTCATCTTTTAAGAGCTCATTCAACCCTTCCACATATAAGAAATCAATTCCCTCCTCACCACCAGGAGTAAGAAACCATATCGATTAATTAAAACAATTAATTCGAACATGGTTAAACATCAACTAGTTCATTCCCAAGATAACATCGAGATTCATCAGCGGAAAGCAAATTAGATCCACACCAAAATCTCTACCAAATATTCTTAAAGGAAAATTCAAGAAAACAAGAGAAGTAGCCACTGATCCCTTAGCAGGAGTCTTGATAACCTTTTCTCCCTTCATCACAAATACATTCAGGCCGAGCCTTTTCACACAATCATCAGAAATAAAGGAATGAGTAGCACTAATATCAATAACAGAAACAAAGGTGTATTATTACTAAAACATGTACCTCTAATAAACATGTCCTCACTGGAAATTTGAGTTCTTGGCAGAGAGAACACTTTGCTTCCAGTTGCAGCTTGCTTTGGTTTCTGGCAATGAAACTGATATGACCAGGTTCCCCATAATTGTAGAAAGTCACTACTTTCTCAGTGCATTTAGCAACCAGATTCCTGTCTTACAACACTTGTATCACTTATAGTGAGTCGATCGAGCCTGACTATCCTCCTCATAGATTCTACAACAATCCACCAAAATTGGACATCTCCTAATTCATTGGTACCCGATCACCTGTTTGATCCCAGACCTCAAACTGTTCTCAAATTTGACACACTTCAAGAACTCATCAGTTGCCTCGTTGTAGTGAGGGTAGAACTTAGCAAGTTCTACAAATTTGGCAGCATATTTCATAGCTGGCATGTTACCTTACTTCGACTCCAGAAACTTAATCTCATTCTTACCTTGGACATCTTCAGGAAAGTATTCCCCCAGGATTTCCCTACTGAACACAACCCAAGTGATAACTTTCCTTGTAGCTCCCAACAATTGATATGTGCTAACCCACCAGTCATCGGACTTCTCAGCTAGCATGTGAGTACCGAACCACAACTTCTATGTATCAGAATAATCCATAAACCGAAAGGTCCTCTCGATCTCTCTAAGCCAAGATTATGCTCCATTTGGATTGTATCTTCCCTTGAATGTAGGAGGTTTGTTCTTCTGAAACTCGTCATTATCACCAACATTAGGCTGATTCAACACAGCCTGGGCAATAGCCTGCAAAGCAGAAGCAATAACGGCGTCGTTCCTTCCAGTCATTTTGTATTATGCATCAACAATAATGCACAATGGATAAGGAAACAACACCGAAAAGAGTCAAATGTCACACACCAACGACTCAACAACTTGGTCGGATAGACTGACCTGCGCTGATACCACTATGTAACACCCTAAATTTTCCCCGTATTTTCTTTTTATAAATAAAACATTATAGTAATTAAATAAAACACACACAACTTAGGATGTTATAGTCAACATACAAAACCTACTCATCTAATAGTCTATGTAACACTTATATATTAAATATAAACACAAAAACATGAACATGTTTGAACATTACATTTATTGCAGTGGAATAATAAAAATCACTTATCGTGTCATGATATATAATAACTATCATGAATATCACATAATTCATCAAAATAGAAATTATACATAATAAGGACATGTCTATAAATATCAAAAGAAATATAAAACATAAACGCGTTCCATGTAACACCCCAAACTATCCCCCGCGTAATGTAAATAAAATCAGAGTAAAATAAAATTCCAGACATTTAGGATGATAATTTCATCAAACACATGCTCATATACTTGATATGCAACACATCACTTTTTCTATTATTTAACAACAATGATATTGATAAAAGATTTCTAACTATTTTTTTTATTAAAACAGCGGAAACATCAATCATTATTCATTACCACATAAGCATAATTATCAATTAAATAAATAACTAAAATAAAGAGATATCTAAAATCTCAAGCTAAGATAGCCTAAAAAAATATGGTCCAGAAACCCCAGTGTTACATATCATAGCAGACACTGACACGAAAGCATAAACGGAAGACTCCATCTTCCACTCACATCATATCTCCTACTGCAAATTATCAACATGTTACCCACGTGGAGGCAACATTCAAACAGAAGGGGTGAGATTCTCAAATCAACAAAAGAAACATATGATATAAATATGAAAGCATAAAATCATCAAGTAATTCACCCTTCATCACAACTACTAATAGGAACAATTAATTCCACCACACACCAATAATCATACACCTCATAATGCAATGCAACTCAAATATAATACAATGAGACACTAACTCGACTTAATGCACATGGTACCAATTTTGATCCCTATTTCATGATCACAATTCTCGTATGAATTTCTATATAAGTCACTCACACCCCACATGGGCACACGACGTCTGTGATAGCTCACACCCCACATGGGCACACGATTACCTCAACAAAAACAACAATTCGATTATATAATGTAGAATTCAGATAAACGCTCACACCCCACATGGGCATATGTATCATCCTATAACTCATGCAGCATGATATGCACCTAAAAAACAATGTACAAATACATCATAATAAACAACTAATGCATTTACAAGTTATACCATAACACAACATGCCATAACTAATCAACAACATCATGCAACATCATAAGCAACAACTATTATATCTTCACGGTATGCCACAACCACTTAACAACAATATCATGCAACATCCTAAGCAACAACTATTGCATTCAACAACAACATACAACAACGATGTAATGCATAAGACTAGCATACAACCAATACATTACCTCACAATTGTCCAACATACAACATATACTTGCTCAATCATGCAAACATTGAAATACGTAAGAACAACACACATTAACACAAACTGAATCCACATTTTAGAGTTCAACACGTCGAAACACACACGGAAACACATATATGCGTCGAATAGTTGGAATTCTGTCATTGAAAATAATTTAATAGAAAGTACATAAAACCAGCTTTCCAAAAATTCGAATGGTGACCCAAACAGACTTACGAATCAAAAGTTATAAAATTTTCAAAGTTTTTGAAATAAAACAGCCATGGATAGCGGGCTAAGCCCGGGTGCATAGGCTATGTGCTCTACTCACTGCCCATATCGCGCTAAGCCCGATATATGGGGCTAAGCGTCCTCTACGAAACTGCCAAAAATTCTTGTGATAACAACACTATCTCGACTGCGATTTCCCACTCTTAAACTGGTTGTTTAGCCTTAATTCACATGAATTAACTCATTATAACCTATATCTAACATGTATGAATCAACACAACAATCACAACACAACAATTTCATCATTATTCTTCATCCTCTACCTCTTAATCTTAGGTTTTCCCAAAACCCCAAACATCAACCTTTAAACAATTACAAGGATTAAAACATAATAATTTACTACCCGCATACATACATCATATGTAACACCCAAACTTCCCCCACATAATTTAAAAGAAAATTAGAGTAAAAATAATTTCCAATAAGAAGTCAAGGCATTACTTTCTTCACAAAGTTGCTCTTTATAAGACATGTAACATATTTTGACATTTTTCAGAAATTACATGTTTTAATCCAAATAAATAAACTTTATTAGGCAACGGAAAATTATACATTTCAGTCAACAAAATATAACGATTTCAATTAACTACTGAAATTAGTTTTCATATCATATAAACAACTAATCATCCTTCAACAATTAAAATCATGTAAAAGCGTTACCGACTCCCATGTTACATATCAGAGCATACGCGACTAACATGAAGTACTTCGACTTCAATGATCACAAACTCTAATTACTCCTGATTACCTGCATGTTACCCATGTATATGCAACATTCAAACAAAAGGGGTGAGATTCTTAAATCAACAAAAGAGAAAAATGATATACATATAGAAGCATAAATCATCAAGTTATTCACCATATCACAATTTCTAACAAGAATCACACATTTTGGCTCAACCACAGATAATCACGTCAACACAATGCAACACAACTATCAAGAGAATGCAATGAGACCCAACTAGACTCAATGCATGTGGTACCATTTTAGATCCTTATTCATGATCACAATTCCCATCGGAATTTCTTTACCCCTGTTTCATGGTCACACAACAATTGTGATTGCTCACATCCCACATGGACACACAATCACCTCCACTATAACAACGTCAATTCCATCAAGGAATCCGGGTAGACACTCACACCTCACACAGGCACATGTCATCCCACAACTCATGCAAATGATATGCACCTCAACAACAAAATACAATGACTCTCACCTAATCAATGTATCATGCAACTATAAATTATAACACATTATGTTACAACAACTACATAACGACATCATACTACAACAACCCAACAAAATCAACATACTACAACAACACACTACAATAACTCAAAAACAACATACTACAACAACTCAACAACAACAACAACAACGTATAATAACAACTCAACAACAATATACAACAACAACTTAGCAACTATGACATATAATAACAACTCAACAACAACATACAACAACAACTTAGCAACGACAACATACAATAACAACTTAACAACAACATACTACAACAACTTAGAAACGACAACATACAATGACTAAGGGCACACCCAAAACATATTCATCATCCCACCAATACCACTCAACTATCACATGCATTTATCAAACCTAACTTATTATGTTACTACAACAACTATACATCTTTGCATCACTCAGCCATGCATTCCACATTATCACATCAACATCAACAAAACAAGCATATAACACTTCAATACATGCTCACAACTTCACAACAACAAAACAACAATTATATAATATAGGGTTAAATATGTTTTAGGTCGCTCTAAATATACCAGTTTTCAATTTTAATCCCTCTAAAAATTTCCTTTAAAGAATGGTCCTTCTAAAAACTTTCATCTGTACAATTGGTCCCTGACGTCAAATTTCACTAACGGATGATGACGTGGCATACCGCGTGGAATTTTTACTGACTGGACATACATGTGGCAAAGTCAATGTGGCAAAAATGATGATGTGGATGCCACGTGACAATTTCTTCCATTTTTTGTTTTTTTATATTAATAAAAATTATAGCGACATAAAGTTGGACGATAATCTGCCGCTAAGATGAACAACAGAATTTGCAGCTAATCCGCAGCTAATTCCTAGCAAATTTTTAGCTAATTTAAGATATACTTTTTAATCTTTGAATTATTTCTCAAGTGGCATTATCATGATTCATTTTTGTGCATTGCATACCTAAATGATAAATTTGAAAAAAAAATCAAGTAATTGACCTATGCATATGCATTTTTGACATTATTTAAAAAAAAAGTTAAAAAAAGAGTTCACTATGCCAAACAAGGGAAAAAAGAGCGCTTTTTATGACCTTTAACAGCGCTTAAAAATGCTATCTAAGGTGGCGCTGTCGTAGGAAAGACAACACTTTTTTTAAAAGGAAAAAGCGCTGCTAAAGGCCTACTTTAGAAAGCGCTTTTAAAGGAAAACACTTTCTAAAGTAAGCCTTTAACAGCGCTTTTTCCTTAAAAAGTGCTCTATAAAGTGGGCCTTTAGGCAACGTTTTTAAAGGCGCTGTCTAATGTATACATATACAATTTTAATAATTTTTTTATATACCTTTAGAGAAAAAACGCTTTCTTTTGTCCCTCTTTAGACAGTGCTTTTGAAAGCGCTCTCTAAAGTATACCTATAATTATAATTATATTTTTTTCTATACCTTTAGAGAGCGCTTTTTAGAGAAAGCGCTTTCTTTTGTGGACTAAAGAGAGCATTTTTTCTTAAAAGCGTTGTCTTTTCTATACGTATAATTTTAATGATTTTTTTAAAAATCGCATTTTAACAATTTTTTTATGCAGAAACCTGTATAATTCACATTCCAATAAACTTGTATAAACCATTTCAATCTATTTCAAACCATTTTTTATGTAAATACAAATATAAACTATTTCAATCCAAAAATTTACAATTCAAGTAATTTACATCTCAAAACTAACACCATTTCAATCCAAAACTATATATATAATTCAAGTCATTCCATTTACATACCATTAGTCATTTACAAAAAATGATTCTATTTCATTTACATAATCCTATATCTTAAAATATTCTTTATTTCAATAATATATTCACACAAATCCTCCATAATTTCACCCACTTTTGAGGGCGTGTAATGAGGACACGCGAATTCATCAAAGTACTATATAACAAAACAAAATATGCATTAGTTAGTTTAAAATACTAAATTATGACATATCCAATAAATATTAAAATAAATACTAAGTTATGAATCCATGCATACCTGAATAGGAATCTCTAATCGATCCAATTGAAGGATTTCTCTCATGAACCTCAAAACATAGTACCCTCAATCTATGCCATTTTTCTATTGAGGACACTACACATAGACAAAAAAATAAGAATTAATATATAGTTATTTTGTGTTATCAAGTAGCATCACTAATAAGCAACATTGTGAAAATTAAATTAATCTACCGACACATGGATCTATGAAATAATGCTTGCTTTATCCCGTGCTACTTGAGCATCTCTTTGGGCTCGATATACTAGTATAAATCTATAAAAGAGAAAAATGTAAATTTAGAACAATCTCACAAAAATAATTAAATATACAAATACACACGAATATTTCGAACAATCTCACTTACGTATCAACCACTTCCTTCATACTCTCATATGTTGACCAATCATGATCCAATGAATTCATATAATAGACCACTTCTTTTGTAGGATTAATGGCAACCAACAACCAGTATCTACTGTAAAATATAACAAAATTTTAGATGGATAATTTCTACGCAAAAGATACAAAGATTATAATGAAAATATTACTTGTGTCCAATATTATACGGTAAAGAAAACAAAGTTTATGTATTGACCATTGTAAATCTCTCAATCAAGTGGTCTCTTACTAAAACTACATTTAAACCAATTGTCGTTGCATTGACACAAGTGGAAGAAAAGAAACGGAATCAGTTTGACAATTGTGTCCCCTGCATGATTTTGTCATGCAAAAACCTGAAATAAAAACATATATAATAAACATTATATTATTTTCATTAAAATGTGTAAATAAATTGTTCAACTAAATAAATAATAGATTGCTCGGATTACTAGGTGTATGCATAACAACGATGCCTAATGTTTGATGCCTGAAAATATGCTATATGTCCTCTCTTCTGATTATCTCGTAATGAGGAAAACTAAAAACACCATTTTCCATATATATTTTATGAATACAACCTTGCATCACATCTGATGTTGACACAAGTGTCTCAAGACACAATCGAAAGCGATTTGTAGGAGCTCTTTTTGCCGACATGATTCTTGGAGGAACCTTTTTCTTGCTCATGACCTGTTGTGAAGCTTGAGAAAGAACCTAACAATCATATAAGTTAGGTAAAGTATAAAATCATGAAACTTATAAATTCAGTTCATAGAATAACACTTTAAATTTACCTCTCTTTGTTGTGATGCAACAGACTCTTATTTTGGCAAAACCCCTTTATCCTTAGATGCGGGTTTTGTAGGAGTCTAACATTACCATATTGTAAAAACATGTATGTAATGGTTTAGAATGATTTTCATAATGGTTCAGAATTGACATTTGAATACCAAAAGATTCATAATGGTTTTAAACTTACCTCATCATCTATGAAAATGAGATCTGACGACCATGTAACAAACGAGCCTATTGCATCTCCCACCAATGTTATCTCTGAAACCATGTCAGGTATAGGTAGTACCATATCCCTATCTATAACAATATCAACTGACACTTTCAGATATACACGAGGGAGCGGATTATGGTGAATTAACTCTTCCGCTCTGTTATTCACTTTTCCCTTGCCAACCATGTGATATATCGGTAACCACAAATACAACCAACAAGAGGAAAGCCCTGAAGCAATAGTGAATGCATAACTGTTAATGTGTATAAAGGTTAATTAAAATAAATGTGTTAATTTAATTGAAATAAATATGTACTAATTACCTCCAGAATTTTATTTTCACAATTTATACTAGCTTTGTCACTAGTATCTTTCAACCTGGATCCGCGCTTTTCCGCCTCATATCTCTCTTTATCCTTTTGCAATTCACGGACTTGCGCTTTTAGTTCCTCCAATGGTTGCATAAATTCTTGATTGCTAGGATTTTTTTCTCTTTGGTTGCTTATACAAGGAAGATGGAGTCACTCCAAATCCTTTACCCCTCACCCGACCGAAATACTCAGGAACATTTAGTACTCGTCTAAGAATACTCCTGCAATCCTCCTCACTGGTGGTTAAGGATTTAGATAGATTCTCCTGAAATTCATTGACAAATAAAAAATTATTTGTGGGGATTAAAAATTAATTATATTTTAAAGACATAATGTAATACTTACACATTCCTCATAAACATGTTGAACGTCTTCACTAGTAACTCCACTCTTGCCCACACGAGCAACCTTCCACAAAACATGTTCCGAAAGAGATTTTTCTTCACTTTTCTCCTCTTCCAACTACACATTGAGACAAATAATAAGATCGTCAAGTATAACATATTGAGACAATTAATAAGACCATATCATTTATATATAGTTACCATTTGTTGTTGTAAGCGTGCATATCCCAAACACCCTTTTCTGTATGGTTATATGGGATTTGATGCTCTTTGGCGATTAATGACACTCAAATCCTAGATAAACAAGTTTAAGTCATATCTGAACAAACTAATGTAACAAGTATATAATACAATTAATAGACATGAAAAGATAAACAAGTTTACATTGAATTTTTTGGTTTTCCGTTTTGCTACAAAAGTGCCCCATTCTTCTGGTGTAATTAATACCGCATACAAGTGTGGAAGTTCTGCTTCAACAATAAAATTTTCATCATCCCTCGGATATTTGTTTGATAATAAGGCTCGAAATCCCCTATGTCTCTTTCCGACCAATTGGAGACAATACTTCCGCCGACTTTCATCAATATTAAAGGACCTCTACAAAAAAACATACACATATAAACATAAAGTTTGTTAGTATAAGTCAAAAAAATATAATAACACATCAATCATGTTTGGTAATTAAGTTCCTATATCTCACTCCATATCTTATTTTTACCAGCTTTCAACAATGGATTCCTCCAATTATCACTGGTAATTGGAATGTGTTGGCGGACAAGTGAACCAATGTATGAAGACAACATTGAACCGCTAGGCTTAATTAGTTGGTTCTCATCACTCCAATGTACATGAAATTTCACCCCTTTGTCTCTAGCACAAACAATTTATTTCATAATTGTTATTCCATGTTTTATTTCACTTTCTACCTTCGAAGCTTTATTCTAAGCTTCATTTGTATCATGTTTCTCGTGTGTGTCTTCCTCATTACTAGTTGTCGCTCCCTAGATTTTCATCATGGTACAAACGCGAAAGTGGCGCGGAAAAAGGTAAAGTTGCCAGCCATGCATTTTTATCCTGAAAGAGCGAGAATGGTAATGTTTCACAAACTGAAGAAAATAAAGGGAAGGACATAGGTCCTGCGAACCAAAGAAATTGGATCCGAGAGTCGGTTACGACCTGGGAAGGTATTAGCACCCTAGACCGTCCGCCGTACCCAACGGGAACCACGCTTGCAAAGAAACTGTTTCAAAGGGTGAAGAAAAGAAAGATGTTGCAAAGAAAAGGAACTGAACTGGATAAAAGAAAAGAAAGGGGGAAAATGTAGGGAAAATAAAAGAGTGCTCGAACGGGCCCTATCCCGCTGCCTATGTACCTTCTCTGGACATGAGGATCAGAGACGCCGTAGTTCCCCTAACTAAGGCGAGAACTATTTTTGTGTTTTTTAGAGCTGAACTGCTTATGTCTATGCTCAGGTGTTGCAGGCTCGTCTGGAACGAGTGCATTACCGTATTGCAAATGAGACAAGTCGTTGCAAGTTTGCATTGAGAGTGAATGAGATGAGAAAAGAATTCCTGAAGGAAAAGACGATTATTCTTTGTTGTTTTGTCTTTTAGGGAAGTATTTTTTGTTTATTATTTGTGAACGTTCCCACACTAAGACTTGTTCATCATGGTAGATGCCTTACACCTCGCCCCGAAATGGAACGCGTATAAGTAACCCATGACAAAGTCCCATGTCGTATGAGAATCTCAACCTTTATTAGGGGCTTTATTGTTATTTTCTTTGAGATGAAAAAGAAAGAAAACGAACAAAAGGTAAATGTCTAAAGGGATACTAATTATCCTAGTGTTATCATGCATGGATGAACCTAGGTTAGTGAGGTTTCTAATCGTAATGCGAAAAGGAAAAAGAAGAAGGGAAATAGAATACAACTTACTTCCCAATGAAGGTAAGTTAATTCTAAAAGGGATTAGCATGAAGTTGTAAAAGTAAGCAAAGGAATGCTAAAAACATACACACTTTGAAAGCATAAAGAATGTAAAAGAGATTAAGATTTAGAGACTTACCTCCACCTCCCTACAAAACAAGGATTATCATGACAAACATGAATAAGAAATGAAGGTAAACAATTACCAAACAATTCCTAAGGGATCTAGGACCTAAACTAGACTCAATCCTAAGTTTAAGGGACTTAAGAAAATGCAAAGCAAAAATCCAGTAGCCTATTACAACTCCTAAATGCACAAACATCAATGAAATGCAATGCACAATGCACACAACTTTCTACAGCTAACAAGCAGCACGCAAAACAAGTGTAAAAAGTGTGAAAATGCAACAACCATCATACATTTTATAGCTATGACATCAAAATAAAGCTATGGAATTCAAGACAGATTTGAATGATTTTCAATTATGCACAAAAATGATGATTTTAATGCACAAACATTACAAAGCATGATCAAATGGAATCAAAATGCATGATTAAATTAACATGATTATTTCTAATGAATGCTTATGAAAGAATGCACAAAAATAACAAATATGCAACAAGTATGCATTTCAAGGATTGACAAATAAACATCTAAGCATGGATTAGGAGTGTGTCAACAAAGATCAACAAAATTAACATGTAACTTAATGCAAAAATCCGAATTGGGTTTAACATGAAAATGTAATAAAAAAAGCAAAAAAATGCAAGAATGTGCATACTTGTGATCATGTGTTATCAAGAAAATTCAACATGCAAATATGCAATGTGATTATGCGTTCAAATTAACGAAACATACATGGATCATGAAAGTGAAGCAGAAACAGAACCTAAACAATTATATGTATGCTAGCAAAAGAGTTTGAACATGGTGTAAACACCCCAAATTTTCTCTCACTAATTTCACACCATGGCTTTTGATCTTCCATATTTGCATTAGTTTAGGCATATCATATCATATGGCATTTTTGTTTCACTGCATAGTTCAAATTCATCTGCATCTAGGGTTTGTGATCTGAGCAATCCAAGGATCCATCTGAGCCACTCCAAAGGTCTCCAATAATTCCAAGAGGGTACATGTATGTTCTATCATCATATTACATCCCTCAAAGATCAAGGAAGTCAAGAAATCACAAGAACTGGCAAAGCATGGAAGCAGAGCTAGGGTTTCACTACATAGATGACCTGAAATTAGGGTTTTGTTTTCAGAGGCCATAACTCCAAATATTTTTGCCATTATTGTCCTTAATAGTCTCAATATGTTATAAGGATCATGTGTACCAAATTTGATGAAGAAATTCATTGTGGAAGTCATTTGTTCACTGGGTAACTTCTTGAGCAAGTCAGAGCAAAATCAGGGCATCTAAGGCCCCCAACAATGGAACCAAAGGGGTATTTTCATCAAATTGAAGTTATATGATCTTTATTTGATCATTGAAGTGCTTGGAAGTTCACAAAATTGAAGAAATTTGAGCTAAACCAAAAGTTGCCAAAAAGGGAAATGACTTGTAATGGAAACTTTCCATTTTGGGAAAGTTTTTCAACCTCCTCTTTCTCAACCAAAAATGCTTCAAATGAAAATTGTTGGTCATGAAAGTTGTATATTGGATCATTCCCTTTTCAAAAAGTACAAGAACTTGTTCTAATTCATTATGGAACTCATGTTATGGCTTTGCAAAGTTGGCAAAAATCCTATAATTTTCACTTTCACACCAAAGAGGATTTTTTGCAATTTCACAAACCATGTCATTTCGTGACCTCTAATCACTCTCTATGCATCATACAAACATAATACATTGCATTGTGTTCAAAATTTCCCAAAGAATTATTCAATTTCATGCCTTGAACTTCAAGAAATTTCAAAAGGGGAAAACTTCCTCAAAATTGCAAAATGATACAAAACCTCTCATACACTTGTTATAGCTCATCAAATCTGATCTATGAGCCTTCCTTGATCTCTGCTGAACCAAGACATGCCCAAATCCAAGCCTTCCATTTTCCCATTCCTCAAGTACACCATTTGTTGACTTTTTGCAAATCATCCCATACCAATCAGCTGCAGCCACAACCACTCTCTGGCCAATAGGGTTATGTTATGTGGACCAAAAGCAAGCCAATGCATAACACACACAAGCCTGAATCAGTTCACACACCAAGTTTCACAAAAATCACCTTCAAGCAAAAACTTTCGAAACTCTCTGTCCAGCCACTCAAACTTCAAACAAACTTCACCATTCAACTCACCATCATCATTAGAACATTTCCCAACCATCAAACTAGCCTGAAACCCCACAAACACAAAACACGATTTCAGACCAGTTGGAGTGTAACCTCTCATTCCAGCCATTTTAAACTCCATCAAAGCATTCCAACATCATCAGGAGGTCAAGTGAGATGGATTTGCACAAGAGAAGAGGTCTGAAAGCTCCAAAAGTGAAAGCTTCAGCTCAGGTAGCCACCTTCAAAATTTTTTCCATAACTTGTTTTTTTATGTTATAGAAATGATCTATATGCTTCACTGATCATAATGCACTTGTTGGTTTTGAAAATGATTGAGTATTGAGCCTGTATCGTGTTTCTGAAAGTTTCACCATTTTTATGTTCTTCTTTGAATCTTGAGTTTGATGCATGAGAAATGAATTTTGAGGTTGGATTCAGGCTTAGGAAGGTGTGGGGGAGTGATCTGGAGCTTTAGAGCTCTGGAAATGGTCTAGGGAAGAAGTTGATGTTGGGGTCTTGTCGGAGAAGATGACCGGAACACTGTTCCGGTCACCTGAAAATGATTCGGGCTAATTTTAGGGTTTAGTGTGCCAGACACATTCTGGGCCTTTGGATCAGGATTAGTTTAAAATGAGTGGCCAGGATTAGTTCAGATTAGGGTTAATTCGAATTAATTAAATTAATTAATTAGGTTTAGTCAGTTTGAATTTGAACCATTGATCTGCGCGCGCAGTCTTTCCCTCCAACCCCAGTTTAAATCCAGACCATTGGATGCGTTGACCTTCCCCTTATTTTAATTTTTATTTCATTTTAATCTCATTTTCTTTGCCATTTTATTTAAAATACTTAGAAAAATCATAAAAATATTTCCTTCTGCATTTTGATCTCAAATATTTTTCTTCACCCAAAAACATTTTTATTTTTATTTTTTTCATTAAAAAATCATTTTAAAAATATTTAAATGTCTATTTTAATTAATTAATGGAAATTAATTAATCAAAATACCATTTAGGTTTTTAAAAATCACAAAAAAATTCACATTGCATCTTAGGACATTTAGAAACATTGTCAAACCATTCATACAAATTTATTTTTTGGTTTTGATTTAATCTTGACATTTTTCTTGAATTTAGGGTTCATAAAATTCCCTTTTTGGAACCCTAACTTTGAAAATTCTTTTCTACCTAACCATGAAGGGTTTGACAATGATTCTTTTTGCATTGTTTTCAATATAGCATGTAATTTCTAGGATATTTTATCATGAATTTATCTTTCATTTTCAATTTGATTTGCATTTTTCCTCTTAAGGTACCCAAAAACCCTAGTTAACTTAGAAAATTCACAACTTTCTTTAGGTTAAGAGTTAGACCTTCTCCTTTGGGGTGTGATATCATATGGGATTAGGGTTCCTTTGAGTTCATTTGCAAATTTTTATCATGTGAATTGCTTTTGTTTTGGTCATTTGCATCTCATCCTTTCATGTAACCCTAATTTTGCATCCATACTTGCATCTTACATTGCAATGCTTGAACATGTGAACTTACCATGACATTCTAAGCACTTGTATGCCATCTTAGACATCTTAAGACATTGATGGAACATTTCTTGGTAATTTATTCATGCATTTTCTATGCTTTGCATCCATTTCATTTCATAAACATCCATGTGTTTTCATGCTTCCTACATGCTTCCTTTGCATTCTTTCTCTTCATATGAATATTCATAACACTTGGTATGCCTTTGCATCATCTTATAGCATCATTTGTATCATGTGTTTGCTTCTTGTTTTGTTTTTTTACCTTTGCATATGCTTCATTTCATATCATTTCTTTCCTTATTCATATTGTGCTAACATATTCAGGTGGTATGTAACTTGAGAAGTGAATTTGCCTTCACTTCTCATATTTCTTTTCATCTTCTTCATGTGCATCCTTGATTCATTTTTCATTGTATTAGAGTAAGCTTTCTAATTCATGTTCATCTCTCACTTTCTTTCTCCAAGTTACTTATCTTCTTTAGTGAAGTAAGTAACTTGTTTCTTCTGCTTCTCTTCCTTTCATCTGCTTCTTCCATTGGTGGCTTCTTTGAAGATCTCTTTTAAGCCTCACAAACCATAGGAACTTCCAAGCATGATAATAATTAGGGTTTTGATTAGTTCCCCTTTAGCTCTTACCTTTGTGTCTTCTTTGTGTCTCTCTTCACACCTCATCATTAGAGACTAAACATTTAAGGCTTTAAGACTTTGTGATTAGGGTTATGCCTGCATCCTTCTCTTAGGATGGAGTGTATAACTTTAATCCTAAGCGTTAAACCCTTAACTTGTTTAAACCTCTTAATCAATTCATCTTAATAATCACTAAGACATTAACTTGTAACTTGGGCCTTACATTAGGGTTCTAATTCTTCCTTTATGGTTAAGAAAGACTAACCCTAGTGTTTAATGGACAAGTCCCCCTCAAGTTGTCTTACAAATCATAAAACTCATTTCTTAATCTCACTCTTAATTAAAATCCATTTAATAAAGGCTTGTTATATAATGACTTTAATCCCTAATCATGGATTAAGTTGAGGTATCTTCCTCAGCTTAAGTGTTCTCATCTATTATCCTTCTATTAGGATGGTGTAATGAGTTCACGAATCCTTGATTATGGCTTAAACTCATTACTTAACACTAAACAAAAACAAAAAAAACATCTAAATAATCACAAGTAGGTTAATGATCTTAATCCTACATCATCATGGTAATTAAGTTGAGATGTTTATCTCATACTTAAATAATTCTCATTATCCCTAATCAAAGGGAGGATATAATGAGTTTACTAACCCTTGGTTTAGGCTTAAGCTCATTAACTTATGACAAACTCACAAAAAGTAATAAAAGATTGAAAACACAAAAACAAACAATAATCGTCTCCTTCGGGATTCTTTTCTCATCATCTTCATTCACAAGCGAGAACTTGCTTCTTCCGTCTAATGCAAGACAGTTAGCACTCGAGCCAGACGAGTCATACACTTGAGCATATGCAAGCAAGCAGTTCATCAGTCAATTTATCAGTCTCTTTGAGTCGAACTACGGTGTTCTGACTTCCTCATTGCACGAGAGGATACGTAGGCATAACTTAACGGTTATCGAACAAAAGTCTCTTTGTCTTCCCCCTCTTTTAGCATTCTTTTCTAAGCCTCAATCCTGAGCATTTCACTTCTCTTTTGCACTGACACTTGTATATTCTCTCCCAGATTTTGCACACAGATAGCACATACACTTACCCATTTAAACACAATCTTTCAAGCGTGGATCTCGTCGAGTACGACAGACAATCTGGATGCTAATACCTTCCCATGTTGTAACCAACCCCCTTTCTCAGTTTCTCTGGTTCGCAACCGTCTTATCCATCCTTTTCTAGGTTTATGCAGCATTACCTTTCCTTCGGGATAAAAATGCCTAGCTGGAGACTCTATTCATTTCATTTCATTTCTCCCCTCGCTGACCGTTCGCGCTTGTACCGGGATGCAAATCTTCGGGAGCGACACATGGCAACAAATACACACAAATCACTTTATGCATTATTGGCACATAGACACAAAAATATGCAAAAGTAACGAATACGCATGTCGAAACGACTTGAAACGATGGAATGATACACCTAAAATGATCCTAACAATTCTCTAAAATCATGATCTAATACTATATGATGATTAAAGAAACAATTCAAAGCAAACATGCAATGAAAACTAGCCATTTTTCTAAGTCAGAACATCGTTAACTGGTTAACGCCCTCAAGTTTTCAAAACAGGGGCAATTTTCAACGTGTTAACCGGTTAACCATATGCGTTAACCGGTTAACACTGAACAGAATGCAAAAAAACAGCAATAACTAAGCACTTTTAGCCACAAACTCACTTCTAACAACTCCTAATGCACTCATGAACATGCTAACACGAATTTTTACTTAGCTAAGGTCTTCTAACACATATTAGCACCTAGAATAAGCTACAATTCTAGCTTCTAACAACCAAAATAATCGTCACGCAAAAAAATCGTAATCAAGCCATAACAATGATAAAAAAGTAAGCATAAAAAGGAAACGATAAAGAATTCCATACGGAGAGATGAAGTGAAATAAGTTAAAAGCGAAAAACGGCCTCGAATCACTAACCTACAAATCAGAGGCTTTCTTTGGTGAATGTTGCTATGTCGATCGAAACACGAATGATGAAGAAAACCAGAGATTCCTTTGATCCGCGAATGCAAAATAAATGCAATTTGATCTTGACGAACACTTGAGAAATCACTTTTGAAAAGCCAAAATCAATCCAAAGAATAGCAACACTTCTTCAATAAGCCACAAAATTGATGATTGATGAAGGCTTAGCTTCAAGTTCTTCAAGTTTTAACTTGAAGAAATTCTATAGAGAAACTTTGGTGAAGGTTGAAAATGGAGGAAAAGTTGAGAGACAAAGTTGAGAGATGAAGAGAAATTTGTGAAAAATGAAGGTGACACCCCTTTTGCTTTGGAGTGAGTTGAGATTATATAGAGGTTAGGCTTGGATTGAAGCTTAGGTTTGGAGCTAGCATATGCATTGGGCTTGGGAAATGAGGCTTGGAGTTAAATAAAGTTAGTTAGGGTCTCTAGAATATTCCTTGGAATATTCTTTGGAATATGCTAGAAGAGTCTAGAAGGTGGTGGAAAATTCCAAGGGAAAAATGGAGTGGGAGTGAAGTGTAAGGCAAGTGTGAAAAAGGTGAGAAAAATGAAGGAAAAAAGTGGAGGTAAAATGGGAATCCAACTAATTTTTGAAGCTTTTTATTCATTTTTCACATGCGTTAACCGGTTAACGCTATAGGTTAACCGGTTAACGGACCAAAAACTTGATTTTTTCCTTTTTTACATTCATACCATCCATTTTGAGTTGATTTTGATTTTAATCCATTCTAGGGCTTTGTGGATGGAATTAAGCTCCTTGCAGAATCACTTGGCTTTTATTAACTTCGCGGATAGAATTTCTGGATAACTGATCATATGCCCTATGCTAGCAACCATGGATGTTATGCTTTATTTTTATATACAAGGATGCTTGATCATGTATGCAATATGTTATGCTATATGATATGAAAATGAGAGGGAAATGCTTGGGGGTGTTATAGCTGCCCCTATTCAAGCAACTGTTAATCTAAAAAGGACGAAAGCATCGACTGTTGGCCGTTCTAGATGAACTGTGGTTAAATACCGAAAAAAGACCCTGAAATTTGCACTCTGATGGAGAAAACAGGTAAATAAACCCAACCAAAGAAAAAAATTGTCTGATGATGAAGGTAACTAGAAGTAACCGCTGAGAATGAGAACATATCTGTTTTGGAACCAGGAGACTACTGGCTTGCCATAGCGACGATGGACTTTGAAATGTATTTTGTGGAACCAGGAGACTACTAACTTGCCATTGCAACGATGGACTTGGTACACTTTGGTCTGTGGGATAGATGTGTACGACTTCAAGATCCGTATTAATAAATACATTGTCTTGATCTTGATTAGAATCCGTATAACAATACGCTGTCTTGATTCTCTTCGTATAACCTAAAGGTATATGGTAACAATTGTGCAATTACGAAAATCCGCGTAAAAATGCACTGTCTTGATTCTCCCGTACTGTTTCGAAAATATAACCCACTGTCAGGATCTGCAACCAACTGTAACACCCCAAAATTTGCTCTCTGGTTTTTCTATCTTTTTCTAGCTTTTCGTTTGCATTCATTCGAATCATCATTAGGTTATATCATTGTCATCTAGGGATGGAGGTTTCACGTCCTATTTGCAGAATATCATAGAATTCAAGGTTTTGGCTATACAGCCATCAGTGGCATCATCTTCTTATTGATTTTGTCACTAAATTAGGGTTTATTTCCCTAGTTTAATAGTATTCAAGGATTTCACTTGTAAATACTGTTCACGAGCGCCTCTGGCCCATTATCAGCAGTGAAGTGTGAATTATGGATCTCTTCTTCATCAAGTCGCAAGGATATTTTCTTCTTCTCAGCATCTCGGGTTGTTTCTTCTTTCTCAATATTTCAAAAGCTTTGGTTTCTGTTTAAGCGTGTTTGTTTAGTCGCAATCCAATTCAAATGAATATTTGACCTAATCTTGGTCAAACCTTCACGGTCTGCAAGTTATCTGCCTCATTGGAATATTTCTCAAGTCATGTATGTCCAAGATTGTGGTGTGTGGAATTCCTCAGGGGTTTTAAGCAGTGGTTCATGATTTGCTTAGCTAGAGATTCAGGGGACAATTAATTAAGATGATTGTTTGTTTCAGTTGTGAGTTATCTGATGATGGTTGTGTTTGTTTAATAAGTGGATTTTGTGGAAAGTGTTTGGGCTTGGCGTTGGATTCATCTATTCTTTAAATCGAGTTTTTAATATTCATTACCCATTAAACCTTTTTCTTTATATCATATTTGATCCTTTTTAAGTTTATCTGTTTAGTCCATAATCCAGTTATCCATATTTCAATTCATTTTCTGTTTAACCCATAATCCAATTCTAAGATCCATTTTTCAATATCCATATTTTTTCTCTGATATCCAAATCCATATCCATTTATAAAACTATTACTCGAGTTTTTTTCCAATCTAATTTCCTATTCACTTTTCAAAACCAAGTCCATTTTTATTTTTTCTTAGTACAAATAACCATCTAATAAATTTTAAGATCCTTTATTCATTTTGAATTCTTTTGTCAATATTCATTCATATATACAAGGCCCATTCAAGAAAAAGTCAAAATTCACTTAAAGTCAAAAGTTCATCAAATTAAGGTCATAATTATGACATTACTTTTGCAGCAAAAATAAAATAAAAGGGGAAAATAATTATTTCTTTATTCGGCCAAGTGAATACCTCAGCCATCACACATAAAAAAAATCGCAGCATGGTCCCACAAAAGTTAATTCTCAAATCACATAACTTGCAACTTCATTTCCATACACAACTAACAACACTTGCAGACCCAATGCATTAAACAATGAATTCAATGACTCCACCAGCCAACAAATTTCTCTTCACGTGTTTCATCTAAAACCACACACAAACTTGCGGTACCCACACTAACGATACACACGCTCCACTCCACAACGAATTTCATGCCAACCCAATTCGTACAATTCAAAAAATGACCTTCACAAATTACTGTAAACACCCCAAATTTGCCATCACTCTTTATCACACCATTTCTTGTGATCTTTCATTTTTGCATTAGCATAAGCATATTATCTCATATTGCATGTTTGCTTCACTGCATAGTTCCATTTTCATCTGCATCTAGGGTTTGTGATCTGAGCAATCCAAGAATCAATCTGAGCCATCCCAATGGTTTTGAAGCTTTCCAAGAGAGTCCATGTGTGTTCCATGATCATAATATGCTCTCCAAAGTTCATGAAATTCAGGGGATCACAAGATTAGCAAAGGCATGGAAGCAGAGCTAGGGTTTTCACTACACAGATGACCAAAATTAGGGTTTTGGTTTCAGAGGCCTTAACTACAAATTTTTGGGTCATTCTTGTTTCTAATGTTCTTAATATGTTATAAGGATCATGTTTACCAAGTTTGATGAAGAAATTCATTGTGGAAGTCATCTGATCATTGGGTAACTTCCTGAGTAAGTTAAGTCAAAATCAGGGCATCTAAGCCCCCCAACAATGGAACCAAAGGGTCATTTTCATCAAATTGAAGTTCAATTATCATTATTTGATCTTATAAGTGGTTGGAAGTTCACAAGATTAATGAATTTTGAGCCAATTGCAAACTTGCCATTTTTGGAAATGACTTGAAATGCAAACTTTCCATTTTGGGAAAGATTTTCAACCTCCTCTTTCATGACCAAAAATGCTTCAAATGAAAAATTCTAGAACTCAAGATATGGCCTTTCAAAGTTGGCTAAAATCCTTTAATTTTCAAGTATGTGCCAAAGAGGGATTCTTGCAAAATCAAGATTCAAGCATTCAAATGGCCTTTAATTGACTTCTAAACATCATACAAACATGATGCAACCTTACAAGACCAAAATCATGCCTTGGATCACAAGTCTCCATAAGCCATTTTTCACAAAAAATTCTAAAAAGGGGATTTTTTGCAAAACTGATTTTTAGGACTTTGTGTGACCTCTAATCCACTTCAATGCATCATAGAAACATTATGCAACATACCATGACCAAGATTCAGCATTGAGCAAACCATTACCATAACCAAATGTCTCAAAATGCACAAAGTTGTAAAAATGCAAAACATGTGCAATCTCACCATTCATTTACTTCTGATCACTCTAAATCATCCCATGGCCATCCTTGAAGCCAGCTGAAGTCAGAGCAACCCTAAAACACCTTCTGCCATGGCCCATACTCAAGGACACCAACTCTTGACTTTTTGGCAAATTGCTCCATACCATTCCCACAGTGTTATGCAGTCTTTCTGACTCATTGCATTTGTTTATTCATACCTCAAGGATCACAAAAGACACAACACACATGGCTGAAACCTCTAACAAGCTCAGATTGCACAAAATCACTTCACACCTTCCTCTCTTTGATTTTCATAACATAGCCAACAAAAACCACAAACTCTTCCACCAATCAACTCAAAAACACCCAAGGATCATTTCCCAACCATTGCAATGGTCTGAAACACCCCACAACACAAACACGATTTCCGAGTTATCAGAACTGAATCACTCAAACAAGCTCATTTAAACTCCATTCAAGCTTTCCAGAAGCATCAGAGGGATCATTGGAGGCATTTTGCACAAAGGGAGAGGTCAGAAAGCTCCAGTTTGCAAAACTTCAACTTAGGTAGCCATGAAGAACTTTTTTTCCAGAAATCTTGTTTTAAGGTTCTAAATGATTCTACATGCTTCACTAATCATTGTGATATGTTTATTTTCGAAAATGGTTGAGAAATGAGCATGTATTGTTGTTCTGAAACTTTGCCCGTGAAATTGTTTTTTCTTCGATTCATCATGTATGCGTGAAATAAATTGTTTTTGTGGATTGATTCTTGTTTATTGATGCTTGAGGAGTAATTCTGGAGATTTGGGGAGGTTTTCATGGCCTGTGGAGAGAGTTAGAGTGAGGACCTTGCCGGAGAAGACGACTGGAACATTGTTCCGGCTGCTTGAAAGTCATTTGCCCTAATCCTGTATTAATTAGCCAGTTTGAATAATAGCCCTAGGATCATGTTTGCCCGTGTGTTTGGATGGTCCAGATGCACTCAATTAACCCTAATCCTTAATTAATTTAATTAATTAGGTTAATTAGCCAGAAAAAATCCCAGCCCTTGGATCACACGCCAGTCAACACTTATTTCCCCAGTTTAAATCTTGGCCCTAGGACCTGCATACCTTTCATTTAATTCATTTAATTTCTTTTTTATTTCATTTTCTTTTGCATAATTTATTTAAAATAGCTAAAAACTTCAAAAAAATATTTCCTTTTGCATTCTGATTTCATATATTTTTCTCAATCCAAAAATAATTTTTATTTTATTTTTTGCATTACAAAAGTATTTTTAAAATATTTAAATGTTATTTTTAAATAATTAAAGTATTTTAATTAATTAAAAATGCATTTAGGTTTCTAAAAATCACCAAAAAAATCGTGAACCATTCCAATACATTTAGAAACATTTTCAAACTCTTCACACAAATTTATTTTTAGGTTTGATAATAGTTTCCCAATTTTCTTTGAATTAAGGGTCATTAAAATCACAATTTTTAACCCTAGCTTTGAAAAATCATTTCTGCCTAACCAAGAAGAGTTTGAACTTGATTCATTTTGCATTGTTTCACATATTACATGAAGTTTCTAGGACATTTTCCTCATGAATTTATCTTGCACGTTCAATTTGATTTGCATTTTTCCTTTTGAATCATCCAAAAACCCTAGCAAACTTAAGAAGATCATAACTTTCAATGGGATTAGCTTCTGACCTTCTCCTTTGGAGTATGACTTTGTATAGGTTTAGGGTTTGTTTGAGCTTGATTTCAAATTTTTATCATGTTGCATGCTTCTGTTTTATTCATTTGCATCTTACATATCCATGTAACCTTAATTTCCCATGACCATTTGCATTCTTCTTCACATAGCATCCTCACATGAACTTGCCATGACATTTCAAGCATTCATATGTCATCTTAGTCCTCTTAAGATATGTTAGAACCTTGATCGATCATTTCTTCATTCATTTTCCATGTTTTGCATTCATTTCATTTCATAAACATCCATGTGTTTTCAAACTGTTATGCATGCTTTCATGACATCTCATCTCTGTATGATCATCCATATGCACATTGTATGACATTGCATCATCTCATATGCCATTTTCATTGCATAAACACTTCTGACTTTGGTCTTTGCATCCCATTTCATCTCATTTCAATTCATTTCTTCATGCCTTATACCTTATGCATGCATACTAACACTTTCAGGTACTTTTGGTAAGTTATTTGGGAGGTGGATTTGCCTTCACCTCTCACTTCTTCTTATCTCTTTCATGTGCATTTTAACTTGTATTTGAAGTGAATTTGATTCACTTATGTTCCATATCTCTCGCTTTCTTCCTTTAAGTTACTTATCTTCTTAGGAAGTAAGTAACTTATTCTTCTGCTTCCTCCTCCTTTCATTTGCTTCTTCCATTGGTGGATTCCTTGAAGATCTTTTCTCTTAAGCATCACAAACCATATGATATCTAAGCATGATAATGTTTAGGGTTGTGTTTAGTCCCCCTTAGGTTTTTACCTTTGAGTCTCTCTTCTCATCTTAACAATCAGAGACTAAACTCTTAAAGCTTTAGGACTTTGGAATTAGGGTTATGCCTGCACCCTTCTCTTAGGATGGAGTGTATAACTTTAACCCTAAGGGTTAAACCTTTAATTTGTTTAAACCTCTTAATCAAATCACACTAATAATCACCAAGACTTTATCTTGTAACTTGGGCCTTACATTAGGGTTATAACTCTTCCTTATGGTTAAGAGGGACTAACCCTAGTGTTTAATGGACAAGTCCCCCTCAAGTTGTCTTATAAACATAAAATTCACTTCTTAATCTCATCCCTTAATTAAAATCCACTTAATAAAAGCTTGTTATATAATGAATTTAGTCCCTAAATATGGATTAAGTTGAGGTATCTTCCTCAGCTTAAATGTTCTCATCTATTATCCTTCTATTAGGATGGTGTAATGAGTTCACTAATTTGTGATTAGAGATTAAACTCATTACTTAACACAAAAAAAAACCCAAAAACATCTAATTAATCACAAGTAGGTTAATGATCTTAATCCTACATCATTGTCACTCCCACCAAATGACACATGGCCAAAAGGCGTACAGACGCGAACGGTCGGCGAAAGAGAGAACATGAAGATGAACTGAAAAGAGTCGTCAGCTAGGCATTTTTATCCCGAAGAAAAGGTAATGCTGCATAAACCTGGAAAGATATGGATAAGACGACCGCGAACCAGAGAAACTGAGAAAGGGGGTTGGTTACAACCAGGGAAGGTATTAGCACCCAGATTGTCCGTCGTACTCAACAGGATCCACGCTTGAATTTTTGTGTTTTAAAGGGGTAGTGTCTGTGCTATTATGTGTGCAAAAGCTGGAAAAGAATACAAGTGTCAGTGCAAAAGAAGTGTGAAATGAAGAAAAGGAGTGTCAGTGTAAGAAAAGAGTGCAATGCTTAAGACAATGAGGCTTAAAAGAATAATGCTAGAAGAGGGGGAATATACAGAGACTTTTGTTCGATAACTGTTAAGTTATGCCTACGTATCCTCTCGTGCAATGAGGAAGTCAGAACACCGTAGTTCGACCCAAAGAGACTGAAAGATAAGTTGACTTGTGAACTGCTTATTTGTCTATGCTCAAGTGTATGACCTGTCTGGCTTAGGTGCAAACTGTCTTGCATTAGACGGAAGAAGCAAGTTCTCGTTTATGAGTGAATGAGATGAGAAAAGAATCCCGGAGGAGACGATTATTGTTTGTTTTTTATGATTTCAGTCTTTTATTGCTTTTTGGAGTTTGTCATAAGAAAATGAGCTTAAGCCTAAACCAAGGGTTAGTAAACTCATCACATCCTCCCTCTGATTAGGGGTAATGAGAATACCTTAAGTATGAAGTAAGCACCTCACACTTAATCACCATGATGTAGGATTAAGATCATTAACCTACTTGCAATTATTTAGATGTTTTTGGTGTTTTGTTTAGTGTTAAGTAATGAGTTTACGCCATAATCAAGGATTTAATGGACCCATTACACCATCCTAATAGAAGGATAATAGATGAGAACATTTAAGCTGAGGAAGATACCTCAACTTAATCCATGATTAGGGATTAAACTCATGACAAAAAAAACCTTTATTAGAGTGGATTTTAGTTAATGATAAGATTAAGAAGTGAGTTTTATGGTTTGTAAGACAACATGAGGGGGACTTGTCCATTAACACTAGGGTTAGTCCTTCTTAACCAATTAAGGAAGAATTAGAACCCTAATGCAAGGCCCAAGTTACAAGCTTAGTGTCTTAGTGATTATTAGATGAATTGATTAAGGGATTTAAACACATTAAGGGTTTAACACTTAGGATTAAAGTTATACACTCCATCCTAAGAGAAGGATGCAGGCATAATCTTAATCACGAAGCCTTAAAACCTTGAAGGTTTAGTCTCTGATTATGAGATGAGAAGAGAGACACAAAAGATGACACAAAGGTAAAACTAATGGGGGACTAATCAAACCCTAATTGTTAACATGCTTGGGTGTTCCTAGGGTTTATGAGGCTTGCAAGAGATCTTCAAGAAGAGCCACCAAGGAAGAAGCAGATGAAAGGAGGAGAAGTAGAAGAAGCAAGTTAACTTACTTCACTTAAGAAGATAAGTCACTTGAAGAAGGAAAGTGGAGAAGGAACATGAATGAGCAAGATCACTCTAAAACAAAAGCAAAATGCAGCAATGAATGCATAAGAGAGATGAGAAGAGATTGTGAGAAGTGAAGGCAAATTCACTTCTCAAAGCACTTACCACCTGAAAAGTTAGCAAAAGGAAATGAAATAAAAAGAAAATGAAATGGATGCAAGGATGCAAACCAAAACCAGAAGCATGTTCATGATGTAAATGATGCTAAAAGATGATGCAAATTTATTTCAAGAGTTGTGAATGATCATACAAGTGATGAGAATGCAAATGAAGCATATAAGAAGCATGAAAGTACATGAATGCACATGAAATGAAATGAATGCATAACATGGCAAATGGATGAAGAAATGATCAAGCATGATTCTAATGTGTCCTAGGATGTCTTAGAAGTCATGTGGATGTGTCATACCCCAAATTTGTCCTACCAGTCACCCTTTTATTTTACTGTCTAAACATTACTAAAAAATTCAAAGTACGCCCTATTTTCTTCTTCTGTCTAATATTCGAAAATAAAAGTGTAGTTTATTCTCTTTTCATATTAATATAAGTGTTTTTTTGTGTAGCTCATTATCAAAGAGTACAAAAAAAGTTTCTCTATTTCTTGTCATCTTTTAACATTAGTATTTTTTTTACCACTATTGTTATCCCTATTATTTTTTATTTTATTTTATTAGTATTTTCCTTTTCTATTATGTCTATTATAATTACTCATATTATTATTAATAAGTTTAATTTTCCTACTACTACCATCATCATATATATATATATATATATATATATATATATAAAATCATTCCTATTGTAACTACCTAATCATTTTCCATTATTATTTTTATTAAGTTTTTAATATTGTTATTATTTTTGTGTTTACCTTTTATGTTATTTTCTATTCTTATCATTTAATATGTGTTTATGATATAATTTCCTTTTATTATCACTATTTTTATTTTTACCTTATTACTATTGTTACAGCTATTACAATTTTGTAGATTTATGTATCATTAGCAAAATAGAATAGGACTGCAAACTGAGCAAGAATGTACACGCTACCCGTGGACCCCATTTGTTATCCCAACCAACTTTTTGGCAGCATCACAACAACAAGAAAATCACGAACAAATCTTCATCAGCTCACTGCAAATCACCCAACACCATTTGCGGAACCATTTACAAACCCTCCATAAACCATCGCCCATCACACTTTCTATGAATTCTCAAACCAACTTTCATACAAAAGGACAGCTCACTGATCCTATCCAAAATCCATAACAATTTCCAATTTCACCCTCCAACATTTTTATTTTTTCTTCTTCAAATAAGTATCAGAATCATTTCCTTTTTTTCACAGAACCCACTGAATAGAGGTTGAGAAAGAGCAACAAAACCTTTATGTTTCCATACAATACCTTCACACAAAAAAACAAAGAAAATCAGATAACTCACCTCACCACTCAAAACCTCCGTATTACCATAACACCAAAACAAAAAATCAAGAAAAAACATCCAGTCAGGACCTGTGAAAAGAACCGAAAACAACCTCACAAATTCTCTCCCGCAGCCGCCATAAAACCACCATAACCAAATGCAGTGAAACCTGTTCATCGAAAACCTTTCACCATCCTAAAACAGAAACCTCGGCTGCGCGAACACAACAAACCCGCTACCCTTCATCAGCCTTGAAACCATAAACACTCATCAACCAACCTCTTTCCAAAATGCACAGCCGTTCACCTTCACCGTGAGGAATCTGCAAAATCCAAACGGAACCCTCCTTCATCTTCATAAGCTGTCACCATCAACATTTGTCTTCAAACCACCCGACAACCAAAATCGCTAGCCAAAACGCAGAACCATAAGCTCACAAATCCACTGCTACAACATAAAACCAGAAACAAAAAAAAACCGCTCAAACACTCAAACCCGCGACCCATCCCGCGATCAGAACACAACCCTTCACCGATTCCAATCTGAAAGCCCACCGATGGAAAAGCGCAGCAGAGCACGAACCGCCATTCAGGCCACCGCCGAATGAGCCGACGAGCACTCGTGACTGTCCACGAAACCTATCATCATCTCCGTCAACACCACAAACGGAAACCTCCGCCGACGAAATACAGAAAAGGAGAAAAGCATCGAAACGGAGACTGAACAGTCGGGATCGGAAAGAGATTCCGCGTTGGAAGGAAGAGCGAAATCGACAGCAGCCGTTGTGAGGTTGCCATCACCGCCGAAGACCAATTTGTGGGTGGGTCAAGTTTTGTTTTCTCTGAATCGTGTTTCTTCTTTTATTTTATGAACTGTTTATTTTATTTTATTTAGTATTCATTTCATATAGTTTTCTATTTTTTGTTTTCCATTTTCTATTTTTTGTTTTTTAATTTATTTATTATATTTTGTTGCTGCTAATGGATTTAAACCCCAAGCCCCTTATATTTTCTCCACGCAACCAAATCCCTACACATCCTATACACATATTAAATATAGTACCAGCCCTCATATACTTTCTTTTTTTTTTTTATTATTATTTTGACTCTTTCTATATTTTTTCCTTAAGGACTTTCAATCCATATGGATTTTGCCTACTAACACCATCCCTGCCAACGTGCCATCCTCCCCTGTCTCTTCTTGTATTTATTTATTATTAGTGTTATTTTATTGTGTTTAGTTAAGTAAAGTTCTATATTTTATAATTTATTTGAGTTACTACCTTTTAAGAAAATTTATAAAGTATTTTAAGATTCATGTAATTCATTTTATTTTATTGTTCATTTTGTGGGCCAATGATATATTAAACGGCCAATTTTTCGCCCGATTTTAATCGGTGATATTTGGTCAATATGAGGCCCTCCTTATAATTAGTTTTTTTTCATTTTTATTATTCCGACAAATAAACATGTAATTTAATTTAATTTATTTTATTTATTCTTGATATTATTTAATTTATTTATTATTTATATTCATTATTTTATTTTTAATTCAAGCAATTCAATTTAATTTATTCATTTAATTTCGCATTTCAAATTACGATTCGACTCCTTATAGAATGGTTCCCATTTTGAACCGATTCTAAGGCAGTTCACGAACAAAATTTCGTCGCGTCCCGAAAAGGTCCAACGCCTTCGAATAGTTGCGCTCGATTAAAAGGTCCAATGCCTTCGAATAGTTGCGTCCCGATTAAACAGGCCGAACGCCTTCGAATAGTTCAAAAACACTGCACACACGCTTTCTCTTGGGCTAATTACAACGAGACCTTTTTATTTCTCGTAATCCCCTGTATTTATTTTGTATCCATCTCCCCTTACTTTGTACGCATTTTACTTTCCGTATTTTATTTAATTCTGAATCCTTGGTCCAACGCCAAGCGATTGCACTTGCACACTTGCACTTTATTTTTCAGTTATCTTTTTTGTTTAGGATTCATTCCACCTTTGCGAGCCGAGTGATTCGTGCCTCGCTAACAAAACCACAAAAATAACCTCCATTTGCATTTACCCTCTAAACCTCAAAAAACCAAAACGTTCCGATTAGATCCAAACCCTTGATCTAACGTCAAGCGGCTTTAGGAAATAAAAACACTTTAATAAATACGAGAAGATTTGTACGCCACGAGCCTTAAGCGGTAGAAAGGGGGATAACGAGCTTTCGTTACTCGCTCCGATTATTTCGACGCAGGACACTCGTCTTGTTGGGCGAGATAAACTATCCATAGTCTTTAGTGCACTTCAACTCCTAAACCCTTTCATCGACGAAAGGTAATAAAATCAAACAACCATTACCCTTAGTAGGCCGAACTACGAGGCTCTGACTTTCCCATTGCACACGGGAGTACGTAGGCACGAGGATCTCAATCCTTGCCGAGCACCTAGGTTCAATCTAACTTATAATTCAACTCATTTCCCTCTAGCAAGCAATTCGTTTAAGCATAGACATCCTTTCCCGCGCGTTAACTTAGATGGTTCCCATCGAGTACGATGGATGTAGGGGGTGCTAATACCTTCCCCCTGCATAACTGACTCCCGAACCCAGGCAATGGTTCCGTTGACCTTTGTCCTCATCCTTCTCCTCCCGGGTTGTATCTATATCTTCCCTTTCCCTCTTCGGGAATAAATAGAATTAGGTGGCGACTCTTCAGTCCGTCCGGCGCGCGGCTCCGTCCATTCGGATCGCGTGAGGTCGTATTTTTCGGGGTACGACAGCTGGCGACTCTGCTGGGGAATGATTCACCCCTATGCGAGTCAAGCCTAGTCTAGGTTCCCGCGTTTGTTTGAATGTTTGCTTTTATGCCTTGCTTGTTTATTTTTATCGCTTTCTTTATCGCACTCCATATTATATATCTTGTGGCTCCTTAGTACTATAACTTGGATCGATACTTTGCAAAAGAAACTTGAGGGAAAAGCTCTATACCCGGGCTTTCGAGTACAAACATAAGTTAGCGAGGTTGTGTAGTATGGGCTCCCGAGAGAACCTCTCTCGTGGGTTGTCGATATGAAAACCTCACTTGGAGTAGATTCTGATGAGAATACTGACAACCGTCAAGTCCTTGACGTGTGTGCTCAGTCGCTTTCATTAGGGTCATTAACTCTGAGGACCTTTAGAACCTTTTGGTTAAAACATCGGTTGATGGTTGCGTAGTATTGGGCACCAGGGTTCGCCCTCGCGTGGCTCGATACGAAAACCTCACTTGGAATAGACTTACTCAATGGTGTTGATTGACTGTCAAGAATGTATGAAATTGACACGTGCATCAAACAGTTGAGAAAGTTCCATAACTCCAGGACTTTGTTTTAAACCTTGTGTCGATGATCACGTAGTATGGACTCCCGAGAAAACTTGCTCTCGTGGGTTGTCGATACGAAGATCTCACCCAAAATAGATTCATATGGCGGAGTCAATCAACCGTCATGCTTATGGCGCGTGTGATGAACAGCCATATGAATTGATAACTTTGGGATCCCTAAACTTTAGAGTCTACCCAGTGAGTTCTTGATCAAAGTATCCTCCACCTGTACCTTGGACTCCTCAAGACCCTGATCTTGTGATCCTGGATTCTGACATTGCATATTATTTCATTTGCATCATTTATTCATCTTGCATTTCATTCCAAAAGCCAAAAACTTATTTCATGCTCCTCCATCTTCAGTAAATCAAGCTGGTTTCCCGACGCCCGTATCGTGCTAGACGCCCATATCTAACTAGAGCCAACACTAGAAGACTGATGGACGTGATTTAAGAAGAGCAAGCTGCCACGAGGGAAGAGATTGACTCGGTCAAGAGCAAGATTGACCAGATTTATGAGACTTTGCAATCTTTGGCAAGAATGGAAGAACGTCGCGAAGCTGCTGCCGCAATGAACAATGCTCAAGTGCAAGGATCTACCTCACGAGCAATGCCTTCAGTTCCCGTTCCAAATCCTTTGGTCTACGGTTTTCCTCCAGGTTTCACTCCTGCTGTTGAAGAGGTCACTTCCCAACCAATACCTACTTCTGGTGTTACTGTTGGTGCTATTCCTCAAGCTCAACCTATTCCAACTCAAGTCCAGTTTCCTCAAACTGAAGAGAATCATCAAGTTGAGTATGAGATGCATACTGCTGTTCAAATCACCAATCCTCATGCTGTTCAAGAGTCTGAAGCCATGAAGATGTGTCGCGAGTTAGCTGAAAAACTCCGGATCATGGAAGGACACAATTCAACCTCTTTGAGTGCCACAGACATGTGCTTAGTTCCAGATGTTGTGATTCCTGCTAAGTTCAAACTTCCAGAATTCGAAAAATATAAAGGCCTCAGCTGTCCTGAGCTTCATTTGAGGATGTACTGCAGAAAAATGGCCGCTCATGCCAAAGATGACAAGCTTATGATCCTTTGCTTCCAAGACAGCCTGTCTGGAGCATCTCTAGAATGGTACATGCAGCTTGAACGCAACAATGTTCATACTTGGCTTGATCTATCCGATGCATTCAAAAAGCAGTACAAGTACAACACTGACTTAGCTCCTAACCGTACTCAACTTCAGAGTATGTCTCAAAAAGAGAGCGAATCCTTCAAGGAGTATGCCCAACGCTGGAGGGAGTTAGCTGCCAGAGTGCATCCGCCTTTGGTTGACCGTGAATTGATCGATATCTTCATGGGTACCCTACAGGGGCAATACTACGAGAAGCTGATCAGCAACGTATCTTCTGGATTTTCGGATATGGTAATGGTCGGAGAAAGAATTGAAGAAGGTATGAAAAGCGGAAAGATCCCAGGAGGTTCTAGCAACCAAACCAATGCCAAGAAACCTTCCAATGGGTATAAAAAGGGCGACACAAATGCCATTTCTGCTGCAAGTGGGAATTTTCAACAGAGTGCACCTGTACCAGTTCCCTATTACCAGTATCCCTATGTTGCTGCTGCACAATATGCTCCTATGCCATATCAGCCATCTCCTCCAATGCCTTATCAGCAGACCTTTCAAGCTTTATTTCCACCTCAGATGGCTCATCAACCACGTCCAATGGTTGCAGCTGCGCAGTATGCGCCCAATCCATACCAGCCACCGACTTATCCACCACGGCCTGGTCAGCAGCAACATCGTGCTCCTCAACAACGTCCACCATATCAGCAAAGAAGGCCTGAAAGAACCTTTGATCCCTTGCCTATGTCATATGGAGAAATCTTTAACGGACTGATGGCAAAAGGAACTCTTGTGTTGAAGGACATGCCACCTCAAACTGGTAACGCTCGAGATTATGATGCCAATGCTCGTTGTGAGTATCACAAGGGTGCTCCAGGTCACACAATTGACAACTGCAGGTTATTCAAGCACAAAGTCCAAGATTTAATCGACTCTAAGGATCTCACCTTCACTCTGAGAAATCCAAATGTCCAGAATGATCCAATGCCGTCACACGGTGCCAACAAGTGATGACATTTGAAGGGGTTGTTGAAGACCAAGCTGAGTAGTCTCCAACTTTGAAGCATTCAATCAAGAAAAGTCCAATTCCTCAAATCAAGGCAGCCGTCGTCATTTACTTATTTCCGCATTCCTGTTGTTTTGTAATGTTTGTTTAAGTACTATTTGCTCTGAACATTATTATCTGTACTTGGTTATGTTAATGTTATGTTTATGCATGTTTTGAATCAGTTTATTCGCATTCGCTCATATTTATCATTTATCACAAAATCACAAAAATATTTCCTCACTTCACTTTAGCAAATATTTGAGGGAGGATGATGAAAACGAAATACCCATAATTGTTGCGGTATGCTTTCGGATAAAACCTTGTCAATGATGTACAGGCATTTCTTTCAAATCCCCAAACACTGGAGACATAAGGAGTTAATCCCTAGTCAACCACTTCGAGCCTAGAAATAGGAATTTCTTTCGGATACAACCCTTACATTTAACCCGGGGCAGGGTAGTTTGTTCAGTTAACCTGATTACACCTTCAAATCGCAAGATGAGACATCCCGTCAGAGGACCATCAACAAATGACTTGGCAGTCACAACAAAGCAAAAAAAAATAGAAAAGAAAAAAACTACTAAGTTGAGCACCCAAAGGGAGACTTAGTCGAAAAAAATCAAAAGAGGAACTCAAATCCTCAGCAAAAGCAAAACAAATATCAGTGACCACAAAATCAAAAATCAAAGGGTCACCAGCAAAATAAGATGACTGTCACTTTCAAGCGAACATCAAAGCTTCATCTTCACTCTTGCAAAGTCGAAAATAGATGCATGTGTAGAGTTAACTGAACGTAGGACTGGAGAACATCACGAAGAAAGGTTTGGGTACAAATCAAACTTTGAGCCTTATATCCTTTGTTTCTCAAACCATTAACCAGACCACGTTACAACCCTCAAAAGACCTAATTGAGGCACGGTTTATTCTGAAAGCAAGCTACCAACAAGGTTGCGTAAATTGACTCCCATATATTTGCTAATCTTCAATCTCGATTGCACATTATTCTTGCTGCATATTTTACGCACTTTCTAAATCAGCACCACGTTTGGACTAATGGTCCATTCGTCACACTTTCACAACATTCAAATAAATCGAATCTTTCAAAACTTACATGAACTTTACATTAACACTACCATTTATGTATGAACAATTTAATTGCAATTCGGTGCTTGACATCAGTACAATCCCAACAAGGGGCAATCAAAAGAGGAATTTGACTCAATATTTCTTCAAAACAACCCAATCAGAGGCATTTTATCATTTAGAAGGCTCAATAAGGGGCGTTTCATCTTCAAACGGCCCAATCAGGGGCAAATCTTCTTCAAAATCAGCTCAATCAGGGGCAGGCGCTTACCAAATCCAGATTCTGGGGCAGAGCATGTCATGGCCATTGTCGAAGCTTCCTCACCAGATTTATTTCAAACACCCTACGGACAGGGGCAAGCAAACAGGAGCAAATCCTCCTATCTCTTCTCCCCAGCTAAACAGGCAGTCATTGTTAGACATTGGCAATCATTCAAAGCAAATCAGTCTTCATGTGTCAATTAAGTCGCTCCGCTCATCAGCAGATAACCAAACTGGGAGCATTCAGATCTATCTTCTGATCATTCATCGTCGAAGATCGAGTGTCGGGAAATCAGTCCATCCACCCACCCAAAGTCCAATCATTATTGGCAACTACCAGATCAAAAGTCCACCAAGCTGGCGCCTTCCAATTACTCATATGCATCATTATGCATCATCAACGTCATAAGCATCATTTACATCAATCACTTGCATCATGTGCATCATTTGCATGCCTAAATAAATCAGTTTTCCATATCCCCAACATTATCGAATTTATATCTCAGTGCATAAGCATTTGCATCGCATCTCCATCATTATGGAATACCATTTCACAACAATCGAGCATACGTGCATAATTCAAGATCCAGGATCAATCCAAGATTCCAGGTCTTCCCCCAGCGGAAGTCAAGATCCAGGGTCGATCGAAGATTCTCCTAAGGTGTTATTCAGTGGGCGTCCCCGTTGGATATTTCTCTTCCAGTTTATTTAAATTTTCTGTTGCTCAGCATCGACCTAGCATCGAATGTTGGGGTCGCATTATCATCCTTGTGGTGGTAAGCGATTATTTTATTTTATTTTCTTGTACTCAGCATCGACCTAGCATCGAATGTTGGGGTCGCATTATCATCCTTGCGGTGGTAAGCGATTATTTTATTTTATTTTCTGTTACTCAGCATCGACCTAGCATCGAGTGCCGAGTTCGCATTATCATCCTTGCGGTGGTAAGCGATTATTTTATTTTATTTTTTGTTACTCAGCATCGACCTAGCATCGAGTGCCGAGTTCACATTATCATCCTTACGGTGGTAAGCGATTATTTTATTTTCTATTACTCAGCATCGACCTAGCATCGAGTGCCGAGTTCGCATTATCATCCTTGCGGTGGTAGGCGATTATTTAATTTTCTGTCAACCTTTTTTTTGTTTCGTATCACCTTTTGTTTTCCAAATTTTAATCATCCATTTACTGCACATTTTCTTTTATCGGACAAATTTGGAGTCTGTTAGTATCTAATTATCTTATACCTTGAAAGTTTGAACGTGAGCCAGTTCATCTTATTTGGTCTAAGCCAATTCGATAGGGGCATCTGTCATACCCCAAATTTGTCCTACCAGTCACCCTTTTATTTTACTGTCTAAACATTGCTCAAAAATTCAAAGTACGCCCTATTTTCTTCTTCTGTCTAATATTCGAAAATAAAAGTGTAGTTTATTCTCTTTTCATATTAATATAAGTGTTTTTTTGTGTAGCTCATTATCAAAGAGTACAAAAAAAGTTTCTCTATTTCTTGTCATCTTTTAACATTAGTATTTTTTTTACCACTATTGTTATCCCTATTAATTTTTATTTTATTTTATTAGTATTTTCCTTTTCTATTATGTCTATTATAATTACTCATATTATTATTAATAAGTTTAATTTTCCTACTACTACCATCATATATATATATATATATATATATATATATATATATATATATATATATATATATATATAAAATCATTCCTATTGTAACTACCTAATCATTTTCCATTATTATTTTTATTAAGTTTTTAATATTGTTATTATTTTTGTGTTTACCTTTTATGTTATTTTCTATTCTTATCATTTAATATGTGTTTATGATATAATTTCCTTTTATTATCACTATTTTTATTTTTACCTTATTACTATTGTTACAGCTATTACAATTTTGTAGATTTATGTATCATTAGCAAAATAGAATAGGACTGCAAACTGAGCAAGAATGTACACGCTACCCGTGGACCCCATTTGTTATCCCAACCAACTTTTTGGCAGCATCACAACAACAAGAAAATCATGAACAAATCTTCATCAGCTCACTGCAAATCACCCAACACCATTTGCGGAACCATTTACAAACCCTCCATAAACCATCGCCCATCACACTTTCTATGAATTCTCAAACCAACTTTCATACAAAAGGACAGCTCACTGATCCTATCCAAAATCCATAACAATTTCCAATTTCACCCTCCAACATTTTTATTTTTTCTTCTTCAAATAAGTATCAGAATCATTTCCTTTTTTTCACAGAACCCACTAAATAGAGGTTGAGAAAGAGCAACAAAACCTTTATGTTTCCATACAATACCTTCACACAAAAAAACAAAGAAAATCAGATAACTCACCTCACCACTCAAAACCTCCGTATTACCATAACACCAAAACAAAAAATCAAGAAAAAACATCCAGTCAGGACCTGTGAAAAGAACCGAAAACAACCTCACAAATTCTCTCCCGCAGCCGCCATAAAACCACCATAACCAAATGCTGTGAAACCTGTTCATCGAAAACCTTTCACCATCCTAAAACAGAAACCTCGGCTGCGCGAACACAACAAACCCGCTACCCTTCATCAGCCTTGAAACCATAAACACTCATCAACCAACCTCTTTCCAAAATGCACATCCGTTCACCTTCACCGTGAGGAATCTGCAAAATCCAAACGGAACCCTCCTTCATCTTCATAAGCCGTCACCATCAACATTTGTCTTCAAACCACCCGACAACCAAAATCGCTAGCCAAAACGCAGAACCATAAGCTCATAATTCCACTGCTACAACATAAAACCAGAAACCAAAAAAAACCGCTCAAACACTCAAACCCGCGACCCAACTCGCGAGCAGAACACAACCCTTCACCGATTCCAATCTGAAAGCCCACCGATGGAAAAGCGCAGCAGAGCACGAACCGCCATTCAGGCCACCGCCGAATGAGCCGACGAGCACTCGTGACTGTCCACGAAACCTATCATCATCTCCGTCAACACCACAAACGGAAACCTCCGCCGACGAAATACAGAAAAGGAGAAAAGCATCGAAACGGAGACTGAACAGTCGGGATCGGAAAGAGATTCCGCGTTGGAAGGAAGAGCGAAATCGACAGCAGCCGTTGTGAGGTTGCCATCACCTCCGAAGACCAATTTGTGGGTGGGTCAAGTTTTGTTTTCTCTGAATCGTGTTTCTTCTTTTATTTTATGAACTGTTTATTTTATTTTATTTAGTATTCATTTCATATAGTTTTCTATTTTTTGTTTTCCATTTTCTATTTTTTGTTTTTTAATTTATTTATTATATTTTGTTGCTGCTAATGGATTTAAACCCCAAGCCCCTTATATTTTCTCCACGCAACCAAATCCCTACACATCCTATACACATATTAAATATAGTACCATCCCTCATATACTTTCTTTTTTTTATTTATTATTATTTTGACTCTTTCTATATTTTTTCCTTAAGGAATTTCAATCCATATGGATTTTGCCTACTAACACCATCCTTGCCAACGTGCCATCCTCCCCTGTCTCTTCTTGTATTTATTTATTATTAGTGTTATTTTATTGTGTTTAGTTAAGTAAAGTTCTATATTTTATAATTTATTTGAGTTACTACCTTTTAAGAAAATTTATAAAGTATTTTAAGATTCATGTAATTCATTTTATTTTATTGTTCATTTTGTGGGCCAATGATATATTAAACGGCCAATTTTTCGCCCGATTTTAATCGGTGATATTTGGTCAATATGAGGCCCTCCTTATAATTAGTTTTTTTTCATTTTTATTATTCCGACAAATAAACATGTAATTTAATTTAATTTATTTTATTTATTCTTGATATTATTTAATTTATTTATTATTTATATTCATTATTTTATTTTTAATTCAAGCAATTCAATTTAATTTATTCATTTAATTTCGTATTTCAAATTACGATTCGACTCCTTATAGAATGGTTCCCATTTTGAACCGATTCTAAGGCAGTTCACGAACAAAATTTCGTCGCGTCCCGAAAAGGTCCAACGCCTTCGAATAGTTGCGCTCGATTAAAAGGTCCAATGCCTTCGAATAGTTGCGTCCCGATTAAACAGGCCGAACGCCTTCGAATAGTTCAAAAACACTGCACACACGCTTTCTCTTGGGCTAATTACAACGAGACCTTTTTATTTCTCGCAATCCCCTGTATTTATTTTGTATCCCTCTCCCCTTACTTTGTACGCATTTTACATTCCGTATTTTATTTAATTCTGAATCCTTGGTCCAACGCCAAGCGATTGCACTTGCACACTTGCACTTTATTTTTCAGTTATCTTTTTCGTTTAGGATTCATTCCACCTTTGCGAGCCGAGTGATTCGTGCCTCGCTAACAAAACCACAAAAATAACCTCCATTTGCATTTACCCTCTAAACCTCAAAAAAACCAAAACGTTCCGATTAGATCCAAACCCTTGATCCAACGTCAAGCGGCTTTAGGAAATAAAAACACTTTAATAAATACGAGAAGATTTGTACGCCACGAGCCTTAAGCGGTAGAAAGGGGGATAACGAGCTTTCGTTACTCGCTCGGATTATTTCGACGCAGGACACTCGTCTTGTTGGGCGAGATAAACTATCCATAGTCTTTAGTGCACTTCAACTCCTAAACCCTTTCATCGACGAAAGGTAATAAAATCAAACAACCATTACCCTTAGTAGGCCGAACTACGAGGCTCTGACTTTCCCATTGCACACGGGAGTACGTAGGCACGAGGATCTCAATCCTTGCCGAGCACCTAGGTTCAATCTAACTTATAATTCAACTCATTTCCCTCTAGCAAGCAATTCGTTTAAGCATAGACATCCTTTCCCGCGCGTTAACTTAGATGGTTCCCATCGAGTACGATGGATTTAGGGGGTGCTAATACCTTCCCCCTGCATAACCGACTCCCGAACCCAGGCAATGGTTCCGTTGACCTTTGTCCTCATCCTTCTCCTCCCGGGTTGTATCTATATCTTCCCTTTCCCTCTTCGGGAATAAATAGAATTAGGTGGCGACTCTTCACTCCGTCCGGCGCGCGGCTCCGTCCATTCGGATCGCGTGAGGTCGTATTTTTCGGGGTACGACAGGATGCATGAAATGCCATGGCAAGTTCATGAATGCAAGCATATGCAAGATGTATGCAAGAGAAGATGAGAAATTAGGGTTTTCATGCAACATGAGGTGGAAAACTAAAAAACAAAAGCAAATGACAAGATAAAAAATTGAAAATGCAATCAAAAGAACCCTAACCCCATATGATTTCATACCTCAAAGGAGAAGACCTAACTCTTAACCTAATGAAAGTTATGTTTTTTCTAAGTTTTCTAGGGTTTTAAGGTACCTAAAGGGAAAAAATGCAAATCAATTCAAAAAGGAAGAAGAAATTTATGACAAAATTATGTTAGAAACTACATGTCAAATGAAGATCAATGCAAAAAGAATCATTGTCATACCATTCTTGGTTAGGCAGAAAATAATTCTTGAAGTTAGGGTTCTAAAATGTAAATTTTATGAATCCTAAATTCAAGAAAATTATCAAAGATGGTTCAAAACCAAAAAGAAATTTGTGTGGATGGTATGACAATGTCTCTAAATGTTTAAAAATGCAATATGAATTTTTTGGGATATTTTAGAAACCTAAATGATATTTTAATTAATTAATTTTCATTAATTAATTAAAATAAACATTTAAATGTTTAAAAAATGATTTTTTAATGTGAAAAATAAAAATAAAAATATTTTTGGGTTAAGAAAATTATTTGAAGTAAAAATGCAGAATAAAAATATTTTTTGGAATTTTCTATCTATTTTAAATAAATCATGCAAAATAAATGAGAAAAATGAAATAAAAATGAAATAAAACAGAAGTATGCAAAGTGAATGGCTGGGATTGAATCTGGTGAAGTATTTGTTGACAACGCGCCACATCCAAGGGACGAAATTCAAACTTACTTAAACTCAATTAATTAATTATTTAATCCAGAAATTAATTTAATGAAATGATCTCAGCCACTCATCTCACGCGGGAAAGGGAAATCTAATGGTCCACGTTTAAACAAAACCCTAACCCTAATTAACACACTAATGACTTTCAGGTCACCGGAGAAGAGCTCCAGTCGTCTTCTCCGGTGACCCCCTCACCTGAAAATCTCCAACTTCTTCCCTAGGTAATTTTTGGAGCTCTAAAGCTCCAGATCAACTCCCCTCCTCTCCCTGACCTCAAATCCACACTCAAAACACATTTATTCCTCACCAAACTCATGATTCGAAGCAAAGATCAAAAATGGTGAAACTTTCAGAACATGCATACAGGCTCATTTCTCAACCATTCTTAAAAATAAACACATCATGGTGATCAGCAAAGCATAAAGATCAATCTAAACACTTAAAATAACACTTCTGGAAAAATGTTTGAAGAAATTACCTGAGCTTGAACTTCCTCAGTTTGGAGCTTTCAGGCTGTTTCTTTTGTGCAAGCTAACTCCAATGACCTTCCTGAAGAAGCTTTGATGCTTGGAAGACCTTGAGAGTGGCTGGTTATGAGATTGCACCTCAACTGGCTGAGAATCGTGTTTTGTGTATGGTGTGTTTCTGGCTGTTTTAATGGTTGGTTTGTGATCAGTGAGTGATTTAGAGATGAATGGTGGAATTGGTTTGAAGATTGAGTGAGTGGGCTATGAATTTCAAAAGTTTTTGCAAGAGGGAGTGTTTTTGGCAATGTTGAGTTCTTGGAGAGTTAGGCTTGTGTGTGTTATGAAAAATGACCCTTGAGGCATGCTTGTAGTGTTCTGGTTGGGCAGAGAGTGGGTGGTGGCTGCACCTGATTGGTATGGGTGAATTTGCATAAAGTCAACATTTCTTGTACTTGAGGTATGGGCAAGAATGCAACTGGCTTTTTGGCATGTCCATGTGCAGCTGAGATCAAGGATGACCATAGAATCAATCTTGAGGCAATTCAGTAAGTTGAAACAAAGTTATGGGGCCTTTTGCAAATATGTGAAGTTTTGGCCCTTTTGAGAAATCTTGATGTTCAAGGCATGCAATCTTGCAATTCTTTGGGCAATTCTGATCTAGAGGCAATGCACTATGATGTTATGATACATTGAAGTGTGTTTGAAGTCATAAAAAACCTTGGCAAGTGGTTTTGCAAAGAATCCCTTTTGGTGCATTCTTTAAACTCTATGTCATCCCCCTCTTTCAGCATTCTCTTATAAGCCTCAGTTCCTGAGCAATTCACACTTTTTGCACTGACACCTGTACATTCTTTTCTTAGCTTTTGCACATAGATAACACATACACTATCCCTTTAAACACAATCTTGTAAGCGTGGATCCCGTCGAGTACGACGGACAATCTGGGTGCTAATACCTTCCCAGGTTGTAACCAACCCCCTTTCTCAATTTCTCTGGTTCGCAATCGTCTTATCCATCTCTTTCTAGGTTTACGCAGCATTACATTTCCTTCGGGATAAAAAATTCCTAGCTGGCGACTCTATTCACTTTACCTTCATTTTTCTCTTTTCGCCGACCGTTCACGTCTACACTGGGATGCAAATCTTCGGGAGCGACAACTTGGCGACTCTGCTGGGGATATACTTATCTTGCAACCAGGGCTTCTGGTTCTTTTTGTGGGTTTCTCCTAGAGCTTGTTTGATTTGTGTTTATAGGGGTGTTATGTGCTACTTGTGCTTATTGTTTATTGCTTTCTGTATAGTTTTATTTATTGCTTTCATTTACTGTTTTTATGCATTTCACTACTATCATCATAGGATTTTGCTGGATCTTTGGTTTGCCTTGGTGGGAGGGATATTGAGTGAGTAAAGGTTTCATACCGGGAGCCTGAGTGACACATAGGATAGAGTGGCTTCATATTCTTTCCCATTCCATTTCGGTCTGGTGCGGGAATATGAAACACAGTTCAGACATGGGTTTCTTCTTGAGAACTCTGTGTTACGGATTTCCTGTAGTACTAGGGCTATATGGGAAGCCTGCTAAGTCTGGATGACCTTTTTATGACCTTTAGTATCTGAGGTGAATTAGAAGAGGATCCTTTATGATTATTGTAAACACTGTACCTCCGAGTTAGAAGTGCTTACACTTCTCATAACTGATCCATGTCTGGGGATCCTTGTTCTAGAACAATACATGTGAGGGGGTTGGAATGTTTACATGTTTGCAGGAACCCTTGGCCTCATCATACCCTTGTTACTGATATTGTTAAGGTCACATCATTTTGGACTGTTCTTGTGAAACCCTGGACTTGTGACTCTTTATTTGAGTCCCCCACCTGGTTACTGGTTTTCTAAACCTTCATCTGGACATATGAACACACATGGACCTTATCAAGGCAGATAACAGATCCATCACTTGATCACAAACCCTTGCATATCATTCTGCATACATCATTTTGCATCATTTTAACATTTGTCTATTTGTTTTATAGGGTATCCACATTTTATCTTTGGTTTGGTTTTGACCTATTCTACTGCTCAGATTCCTTTAGTTATCTGCATTAGCTAACTTCATCAGCTATCTTCATCAGCTATCTTCATCAGAGATTCTTTTCCAGTACCTTCACCAGTTTACTTCATCAGTACTTCTCCTCAATCTTCTTCATCAGCATCCATTGTCAGCATGGATCCATCCAGGAAGAGCAACATTACTTACCATTTCTTTGAGCCCACTCTGGCAGGCATCAGACAGATTCAGACACTCATCACTCCTGATCATATCCCTCTATTCAGGGAACATTATGGTGGCATTATGGACATGATCATGGACTTGGATGCATCACAGAGGAGTATGATCCACACTTGCCTTCAGTTCTATGACCCTCCACTCAAGTGTTTTACCTTTCCAGACTTTCAGCTAGGCCATTTGTTAGAGGAATTTTCCATGTTGTTGGGTATCCCCATCAGGAGAGGGATTCCATTCAATCCTGAGATGACTGCTCCCAGGAATGAAGATATAGCTAAGGCTCTGTACTTGGAATCCACCATCATTGAACAGAATATGACCACCAAGGCTGGAATCCCAGACCTCCATTTGGACTTCCTGATCATTCAGGCCACCATTCATGCTGCAACAGGCAAGTGGGACACTGTCTGTGCCCTCTTGGCCCTTAGCATATATGGTATCATCTTGTTTGCAGACGAGCCTAAGTTTGTAAGCAAGAGTGCTATCCACCTCTTCCTGTTGAAGAATCCAATTCCTACCTTGCTAGGGGATTTTTACTACTCAGTGCATCAAAGGAATGAGAAGCAGATGGGAAGATTAGTCAGATGTTGTGCACCTCTCTTCTACTGCTGGTTGTTGAGACACTTGTCAAAGTCAAAAGCTTTCTTAAATCCTCATCAGTCAAGAAAATGGACTAAGAGAATGATTGCCCTTACATCAGAAGACATCGGATGGTGCACTCAGAGCACCAAGGGCAGAGGCATAATTACCAGTTGTGGGCAATATCCCAATGTACCTCTTATTGGAGTGAAGGGTTGCATCAACTACAATCCTTTTCTATTCAAAAGGCAGCTAGGGTATGCCTTAGTACATCCACCAAGAGAGCAGGACTTATCAGAAACCCTTTACTATGACATTCAGCATAACCTTTCCATTGCCCGACAAGCAGCCTGGGCTTGGGACAACATTCAAACAAAAGGGACTGCCATTCTTGGCAAACGCAACAACATAGCTTCAGATCAGTATCTTGATTGGTCTCGTACCAGAGGACAGATCACCCGCATGCCATTTACCCTAGAGGATGTGCCTGGACCCTCAGCAGCAGAGCCTGTAGCTACAGTCAGCTTATAGGAATTTGAGAAGTTGAATGAAAGGAATGTCCAGTTATCTGAAGCTCTAAAGAAGACCCTCTAGGAGAGGAATGATAGTCGTTTGGACAATGAGAGGTTAGAGAAGCTCCGGATCGAGCACATGACCAAGATTGAGAAGACAGATGATTACATCAGAAGGGCTAGAGCAGGGAAGTTGGTATTGAAGAATGCCTGCAAGGAAGCCAAGATTTAGAAGGCCAAAGCTGAGCACTACTTGGAGGAGAGTCAGGCTAGACGAATCAGAATCACTGAGGCTCGTTCATAGGAAGATCAGAGGACCCAGGCTAAGATAAAATAGTTGGAAGCTAATGAGAAGAAAAATCAGGAGGCTTTGTTAACAGAATAGAAGGAAATCTCTGAGTTGAAACTCCGGGCGGGGTTGAAGAGATCAAAAGACCAAGACAAGTATAAGAAGTTGACAAGCTCCATTGCCACCAGGAACCTTCTTATCAGGACCATCACAGAGCATCCAGTTGGCCCAGTGATTGATGCTCTCCTGAAGGAAGTCAGAGAAGATGATTATGGGCTGGATGTTTGATCTCTTTGTATTTTTACTTCATTTTGTTTGTACTTTTGTTTTTGTTGTTGTATTTTGACCCACCAAGGGGACTTGTTGTAATCAAAACTATGTATCTTTACATTTTGTAATATATGGTTTGTGTTATTTTGTGGGCTTCATCTCTCTCTAATGTCATCATTCCTCGAGGTCTGGAAGGTCAAAACCAAAGAACCAAACCGGATACCCTTGGACAACAAATAGACATCCTGCATTGCATACTAATTTCATTTCTTTGTTTTGTAGGTATTTGTTTTTTTTGTTTCTCACTTTGTTGTGGTTTCAGGAAACATTGCTCGTAGAAAAGTCTTTCCCATCAACAGAGTTCACCGGTATCCGATAAGAAACAACCTTCCGGGCTTACAGATGGACCAGGTTCAACAAGATCTGACTGACGTGAGAACCCAGATGGCTAATGAAAGGACTGAGATGAGGGCCCAGATGAACTAGTTCATAGCAGTGATGACTGGGTTGGCCCAAAGTCAAGAAAGATTAAGAGAGTTGGTCGAGCGGCAAATTCCTGAAGAAAACCACCCAGGTACAGGGGGTACCAGCAATAATGATCATGTACAAACTCGTAATGATTCCCCAGAGTTCGGACCTCATCTTAACCCTTACATTAATGCTATCAGGAATACTTAGGGTAATACTGGAGGGTGTGCCTTGCAAGAGGACCCTCAGGAGGAATAATTCATTGTAGTTGGGGCCGGAGATGAAGTATATGATCGTCGGCTGGACGAGATAGCAGAAAAGTTGAGGTCTTTGGAATCTCAAAACTTCTTAGGGTTTGATGTTATGGATATGGGGCTAGTGGAGGGAGTTAGAATTCCTCACAAGTTCAAACCTCCCTGCTTTGAAAGATACAATGGTACATCCTGCCCTCGCACCCATCTCCAATCTTTCCTGGAAAGATTAAAAGGCCTACACCATGGATGAAAAACTATGGATGTTCTATTTTGAGGATAGCTTGACAGGGGCATCCCGTGAATGGTACTCCCATCTGACCAGGGCCACAGTAAGAAATTGGAAAGATTTGGCCGAGGCTTTCCTTTGCCAATATCAATACAATCTAGACATGGCTCCTAACAGAACTCTTCTAATGGGTATGTCACAATCCTCCAAGGAAATCTTTAGAGAGTATGCTCAGAGATGCAGGCAATTAGCTGCTTCCGTTCAACCTCCAATGTCAGAAAGAGAAATGGCAGATATGTTTATGAACACCCTCCAAGGGACATACATTGATAGGTTGGCTGCTTTCTCTTCCACTAGCTTTGCTGACGTGGTCATAGCTGGAGAAAGGATTGAGAGTTTATTGAAAATAGGAAAGAATTCTGATAACGGCGCCAGCTCAAGCAGCACAAGGAAACCATTTGCAGGGCCTCGCAGGTCGGGTGAAACAAACTCAGTACACATGGGCAGGGGTAGGCCCCGGTATCTGCCAAGATCAATTGCCGATGTCACAATTCCTACTCCACCTCCTCAACAACAATACACTCTGCAACCACAACAATTTCCACAGAAACATTTTCCTCAACAAAGGTCCTATAATAACAACAACAACCAACAACAACGTCCTTTCCAGCAAAGGCCATCTCAAGTCAACAGGGTAATTGAGCCTATACCAATCCCCTATGCCCCTTTGTTGCCACAACTCCTGAAGCTTAATCTTGTTGAACTAAGGATTTTGGCTCCACCAGATCCTCAGAACCTTCCGACAAATTATGACGTCAATTCCAGATGTGCCTTCCATTCTAATGCACCTGGCAACACCACAGAAAAGTGCAGAGCTCTGCACATGAAGCTCCGGGATCTAGTTGATTCAAAGGCCTTAAATTTTGCACCACCTCCCAACGTCACGAAGAATCCTATGCCCAGCCACGGTGGGCCAAGGATAAATGCAATTGAGGAGGATCAACCCATGAATTTAATTGAAGATACTGCAAGCATTCAAACACCTTTGGCAGAGGTTAAAGCTCAGCTTTTAAAATGCCAGGTGTTCCCAGGTTGTGAGGCCTGCAGTGAATCTTGCAAATTTTCTATCAATGGGTGTGCAAGCTTAAGAAGTGGTATCAATGGCCTTATAAGGGAAGGTATCCTGCAGATAACATCAACGGTTTCTACAACATCAGCAATTCCTCTTACAGCAACAACAAGTACTTCTCCTACAACTGCAAAAACAATTGTTCCAACAGACTCGTCTACAAAATCAACAATCATTTCTTCTACCACTTCAACAAACACTAGTTCAACTGCATCCGCTTCTACAACTACAACAACCATTAACAACGACATTTCCACAATCACCATATATTACAACCCAACAATGCTCCCAAACTCCAATAATTTTCAGCAACAATCTCAACAACCCAGTTTCAGTCATTCACCACCACCACCAGTCAGAAGTCCTGTCATCATATATTACGATCCACAGACAATCACAGTTCCTACCTCCTCTATAGTTAGTCCAGTCACCATCAAGGTACCTGGACCCATTCCATATGAAAAAGATAATGATATACCATGGCACTATGGTTCAGACCTCTACTGCAACGGGGAGAGAGTCCTTCTTGATTCTTCAGCTTATACACCACAGGTTGGTAATGTCGGGGGAGGCGGAGCCCTCACTCGAAGTGGATGTCTCTTTGAGTCACAAGTTCCAAGAGTTAATGCTGAGGCACAGGCTGTTGCCAAAGCTAAAGGCAAAAATGTGGTGCCCGAAGAATCAGTGCCAAAAGAAGCTCATAAAACATCTTATGATCAATATGTGGATGAATTTATGAGGATAATCGAGAGAAGCAACTACAAGGTTGTGGATCAGCTCCACCAGACTCCTTCTAAGATCTCAATTTTATAACTGCTATTGTGTTCCGAAGCCCATCGGGATGCATTACTTAAAGTCCTACACGCCGCATACGTGCCAGAGGAGATCACGGTAAATCAGCTAGGGACAGTGGTGTCTAATGTTAATACTAGTCATGGGCTAGGCTTCACCAACTCTGATTTGACAACGAAAGGTCGTCATCATAACAAAGCTTTACACATCACTCTGGAGTGTAAAGGGGATGTACTTTCACATGTTCTAGTTGACATTGGGTCTTCACTCAATGTCTTGCCAAAGAAAGCCCTTGTCAAGCTTGAATATGATGGCATTGCTCTTCGACCAAGCAATCTGGTGGTCAGAGCTTTTGATGGTTCCAAGAGGTCTGTTCTTGGAGAAGTGGAACTGCCTGTGTTAATTGGCCCGCAGGTCTTTCAAACTACTTTCTACGTGATGGACATTCAGCCGACCTACAGCTGTTTGTTGGGTCGACCATGGATTCATGCCACTGGCGCAGTTATGTCGACCCTTCACCAGAAATTGAAATACGAGTGGGAAGGGAAAATTATTACAATCTGCGGGGAAGAGGCTATTTTTTTAGCCATCTGGCCACCTACAAATACATTGAGATGGATGGTGAAATCCACGAAACCATGAGCCAAGGTTTCGAAGCACTGAACGTCAATGAGGCGACAACTGAAGTATTTGCTGCATCCCAGGAAGATAGGATGGGTACTTCAATTGTCTCCTATCAACAAGCTCGGAAGGTTGTTGAAGAGAGAAACGCCTGAGGCTTGGGCAAGCTGCTATCGGTGGAGAAGAAGGAGGACATATTCGGTTTGGGTTACAAATCATTCTGACAAGATCAAGCAGAGGCTTCTATGGAGCCCAAGTTCATAAGTGGGGGGATGCTCACCCCGGATGCTGTCAATAACGTGGAAGACGAGGCAGAAAGCAACCTCAACCTGGAGAGTTGGATTCGTCCAAGGATCCCGGGCCAACAAGTCCTTAACTGGTCTTCCCAGGAAATTATAAGAGTTACTCCTGCAGAGTAATTATTATTTCCTGCTTTTTTTTCAGCATGCATCAAGTCCTGCATCTTGCCCAAGGTGTCATGACTCATTTTGTAATAAGACCATATTTGTATTTTTGTGCAAATGGAATATCAATGAATATTGGACATCTTTTGCACACAATTTTCTCTTTTGCTCACTGTATTTTCATTTTTGTTATTTTCCGCACAAAACAATAAAATGGCAATGTTTTCAAAATAAATAACTTCATTTTCTGAACAAGATTAAAATTGATCACTAAAACGAACAAATCTCAACCCTTGCAGAAATAATCCTCCAGATCGCACCGACAACAACACTGCTATGACCTTGTATGACTTCGACAATCCAATTAATCAAGCAGATGAAGGGGTTGATGAAGACTATGAGTTGCCTAAAGAGTTAGCTAGGTTGCTGAGGCAAGAAGAGAAAGTGATTACTCCTCATCAGGAGGAGGTTGAAACTGTTAATCTTTGTACAGAGGAGGATTTGAAAGAAGTGAAGATTGGGGCCTGTCTGCAAGCTTCAGTAAAAGAACAACTTATCAGTATGCTTCAGGAATACGTCGACGTCTTTGCTTGATCCTATCAAGACATGCCAGGTCTAGATACGGATATTGTCATGCACAGGCTACCTTTGAAAGAAGATTACCCTCCAGTCAAACAGAAGTTGCGCCGTACTCGCCTAGATATGGCCATGAAGATTAAAGAAGAAGTACAAAAAAAGTGGGATGTCGGTTTCCTTGCTGTAACTTATTACCCGTCGTGGGTTGCTAACATTGTTCCCGTGCCCAAAAAGGATGGCAAGGTGCGTATGTGTGTGGATTACCGGGACCTAAACAGAGCTAGCCTGAAGGATGATTTCCCATTACCTCACATTGATGTATTGGTCGACAACACAACTCGGTTCTCGGTATTTTCTTTCATGGATGGATTTTCTGGGTATAATCAGATCAAGATGTCACCCGAAGACATGGAGAAAACAACCTTCATCACACCTTGGGGCACATTTTGTTACAAGGTAATGTCATTTGGACTGAAGAACGCCGATGCAACTTATCAACGGGCTATGGTAACATTATTCCACGATATGATCCACAAAGAAATTGAATTCTACGTGGATGACATGATTGCCAAGTCCCTTACTGAAGAAGTCCATCTGGTAAATCTTCTAAAGTTGTTTAAGCGTCTGAGGAAGTATCAGCTGAAGTTGAACCCCAACAAATGCACATTCAGGGTACGTTCTGGTAAGTTGCTGGGATTTATTGTAAGTGAAAAGGGAATTGAGGTTGATCCCGACAAAGTCAAAGCCATTCAGGAAATGCCTGCACCTAGGACTGAAAAAGAAGTTTGGGGGTTCTTAGGTAGGTTGAACTACATATCAAGGTTCATATCCCATCTTACTGCAACCTTTGAACCCCTTTTCAAATTGTTAAGAAAGGAACAAACAGTCAGGTAGAATGACGATTGTCAGAAAGCTTTTGACAAGATCAAGGAGTACCTGCAAGAACCTCCAATTCGCATGCCTCCAATTGAAGGAAGACCTTTGATAATGTACCTGACAGTATTAGAAGGGTCAATGGGGTGTGTGTTGGGCCAGCATGACGAGTCTGGTCGAAAAGAGTATGTGATATACTACCTAAGCAAAAAGTTTACCGACTGTGAACAACGTTATTCACTGCTCGAGAAAACTTGTTGTGCTTTAGCGTGGGCTGCTCTCCGACTAAGACACTATATGCTGACTCACACTACTTAGTTGATCTCAAAAATGGACCCCGTCAAGTACATATTTGAGAAGCCAACACTTACCGGAAGGGTTGCAAGATGGCAAATGATTCTGACAGAGTATGACATTCAGTACACCTCTCAAAAGGCCATCAAGGGAAGTGTACTGTCTGACTATCTGGCTGAGCAACCCATTGATGATTACCAGCCCATGAGATTTGACTTCCCTGATGAAGACATCATGTACTTAAAAGCAAAAGATTGTGAAGAGCCAGTTCACTCTTGTGTGTTCTCTCTTTCGCCGACCATTCGAGTATGTACCATATCTGACCAGGTGTCATTTGGTGGGAGCGACAACTTTGTATAGGTTTAGGGTTTGTTTGAGCTTGATTTCAAATTTTTATCATGTTGCATGCCTCTGTTTTATTCATTTGCATCTTACATATTAATGTAACCCTAATTTCCCATGACCATTTGCATTCTTCTTCACATAGCATCATCACATGAACTTGCCATGACATTTCAAGCATTCATATGTCATCTTAGATCTCTTAAGACATGTTAGAACCTTTCTCGATCATTTCTTCATTCATTTTCCATGTTTTGCATTCATTTCATTTCATAAACATCCATGTGTTTTCAAACTGTTAAGCATGCTTTCATGACATCTCATCTTTGTATGATCATCCATATGCACATTGTATGACATTGAATCATCTCATATGCCATTTGCATTGCATAAAAACTTCTGACTTTGGTCTTTGCATCCCATTTCATCTCATTTCAATTCATTTCTTCATGCCTTATACCTTATGCATTCATACTAACACTTTCAGGTACTTTTGGTAAGTTATTTGGGAGGTGGACTTACCTTCACCTCTCACTTCTTCTTATCTCTTTCATGTGCATTTTAACTTGTATTTGAAGTGAATTTGATTCACTTATGTTCCATCTCTCTCACTTTCTTCCTCTAAGTTACTTACCTTCTTAGGAAGTAAGTAACTTACTCTTCTGCTTCCTCCTCCTTTCATCTGCTTCTTCCATTGGTGGCTTCCTTGAAGATCTTTTCTCTTAAGCCTCACAAACCATAGGATATCTAAGCATGATAATGTTTAGGGTTGTGTTTAGTACCCCTTAGCTTTTTACCTTTGAGTCTCCTTGAGTCTCTCTTCTCATCTTAACAATCAGAGACTAAACTCTTAAAGCTTTAGGACTTTGGAATTAGGGTTATGCCTGCATCCTTCTCTTAGGATGGAGTGTATAACTTTAATCCTAAGTGTTAAACCTTTAATTTGTTTAAGCCTCTTAATCAAATCACACTAATAATCACCAAGACTTTATCTTGTAACTTGGGCCTTACATTAGGGTTCTAACTCTTCCTTATGGTTAAGAGGGACTAACCCTAGTGTTTAATGAACAAGTCCCCCTCAAGATGTCTTATAAACATAAAATTCACTTCTTAATATCATCCCTTAATTAAAATCCACTTAATAAAGGCTTGTTATATAATGAATTTAGTCCCTAACCATGGATTAAGTTGAGGTATCTTCCTCAGCATAAGTGTTCTCATCTATTATCCTTCTATAAGGATGGTGTAATGAGTTCACTAATCTGTGATTAAAGATTAAACTCATTACTTAACACTAAACAAAAAACCCAAAAACATCTAATTAATCACAAGTAGGTTAATGATCTTAATCCTACATCATCATGATAATTAAGTTGAGAGGCTTATCTCATACTTAAGTAAGCTCATCATCCCTAATCAGGGAGGATATAATGAGTTTACAAGCCCTTGATTTAGGCTTAAGCTCATAAACTTATGCAAAACACCAAAAGCAATAACAAAACTGAAAACAAAAAACAAACAATAATCGTCTCCTTCGGGATTCTTTTCTCATCACACGCATTCACAAACGAGAACTTGCTTCTTTCGTCTAATGCAAGACAATTAGCACTCGAGCCAGACGAGTCATACACTTGAGCATAGACAAGTAAGCAGTTCACAGTCAATTCATTTTCAGTCTCTTTGAGTTGAACTACGGTGTTCTAACTTCCTCATTGCACGAGAGGATACGTAGGCATAACTTAACAGTTATCGAAAAAAAGTCTCTGTGACATCCCCCTCTTTCAGAATTCTCTTCTAAGCCTCAGCTCTTGAGCAATTCACACTTTTTGCACTGACACCTGTACATTCGTTTCTTAGCTTTTGCAGACAGATAGCACATACACTACCCCTTTAAACACAATCTTGTAAGCATGGATCCCATCGAGTACGACGGACAATCTGGGTGCTAATACCTTCCCAGGTTATAACCAACCCCCTTTCTCAGGTTCTATGGTTCGCAACCGTCTTATCCATCTCTTTCTAGGTTTACGCAACATTACCTTTCCTTCGGGATAAAAAATGCCTAGCTAGCGACTCTATTCACTTCACCTTCATTTTTCTCTTTTCGCCGACCGTTCGCGTCTGCACCGGGATGCAAATCTTCGGTAGCGACAATTACAATAGGTGATTTCTCTACCTTCATAACACACTTCTAAACCAAAGAAAAACTTCATCAACAAAATACAGAACACAACAAAGCTTCACACGACACAACCTCACTTTTTCGTCAAAAATTCATCTTCACTCTTGTTGTTTTTTCCATTCGCCCAAAGAAATATCCTTCAGACTTACTTTCATCACCTTCTAACACATATCACTCCATCGATTTTCCTCAACACAAACACCTTCGTCCATCCCATTCTTCATCGACCCACACAACAATCCAATACACTCACCGCTTCAACACCATCACCACTCAAAAACTCAATCACTTAAAATCACCTCCTCCCCCCACAACCCTTCAAATCACACAAATCAACAACACAAATCAGAAAAAAGAATTTGAGATAAAGAGAAAACGGATTGATACCAATTCAGAAAAGAAGATGAAATAGATTTGGTATTGAACCAAACCGAATTGAAGAGGAGAGTGAACAGAGGGTGTGTTTCGACGATGACCCAAGCTTGATGAGAGAGACCGTTCACCATGATTCAGACGAAATCGCAAGAAGTGGTCGCGGATTGATGAAGACGGACAAACAAAAGCAGGTGGCGATGTCGCAACGATGAAGAACATGATCATACAGAGAAAGGAGAGACGCACGAATGGACATCGATGAAGGGGATGCCGCCACGATCTCGATTTGGAGAAGAAGAGGCAGGGAATGCGGTGTTCGTGCGATGCTGATTTTCTCATTTTCTCGTGAATTATTTAGCTAGCCCTTTGATTATTTATTTTCTTTTTCTTTTTAAAATACAAACTCTGATTCATTTTTTTATGTATGTATATTGTTTTAATTCCAAGGCTTATGTTTGTTGGTGATGGGGCTGGGCCCGTTTAATCTGTTTTTTACACCTCCGCATGATCAATTTTGATGAGGATTGGGTTTCCTTAAGCCCACTTATTTGTTTCTTTTACCACCACCTGTTACCTGCGCCATACCCCATTGTTGTTGTTGTTATGGGCTTATCAAGCCAAACTTGAATTCCTCTCAGCACACTCCCAATTCCTGCGGACATCCCCTTTCCCTTTGCTTATTCTTATTAATATTTTGTTCTTCTTTTATTCTAATTAGATTTTCTTTTCTATCGTTTTGTCAATTTAATTGCTATATGGTTATTAATTAATACTTCTTATATGTTTAGTTTAGAATGCATTAGAATTTTGTTAATCTTGCTTTTAATTTTATAGTTTAGATTTTAATTTCAATTAATTTGGTTAATAGAATTTTATTGATCTTGGGTTTAGTTTTTTGTCTGATGTTTTGTAGGCTTATTTTGATGATTGCGGATATGGCTTGATGACGACCTTGTGACTAATTATTTTTGTGATCTTGTTTGGACTGTTGAGTCCTCTGGATACAAATTGCACTTAGACCTTGACTTTGCGCTGGCCAATTTTTGGTGTTAATTATGTTTCTCGTTGATTGGTCATTGGATGCTTATACTTGAATTTTGTTTGATACCTGGATAATTGGCAATTGTGCTTGATTGTTAACTCCTATTACTGGTTGGAAGTTTCCGGATTTCTCTTGTGCGTATTGAAGAGGCAACGGACCTTCTTCGTTAGGTACCATTGAAACTTTTATTTTCCGCGTCTCATTTTAGTCCTGATGCCATGTTGGGAGCATGTTGTTGCATCTGAAGGCCTACTGGTGTAGGCTTTGTCTGTGCATTATCTGATTATCTGATATTTCTCTTTCTTCACTTGCACGCTTATTTCTTCCACATCTCAACTTCTTTTTCCTCTTTCTTCTATGTTTTCTCCTTTGTCTATGTGATGAGCCTTATGTCATATTGTGATTAACTTCATTTCTCCCCCTTTAGAAGCAACTTACCTTCTTTAGGGAAGTAAGTTGTCTTCTAGCTCCTCCTTCTCTTCTCTTTTTCTTTTTCTTTCTTCTTTTCTTCTTTTCTTTAGGAGATAGTTCAAACCTCACTAACCTAGGCTTATCCATGCATGTTAATAATAGGAGTAATCTTTCCCCATTATATTTTTACCTTTACATCCTTTTGGTTTCTTCTCTTCTTATCTCCAAAAGAAACCATAAAAAACACTTAATAAAGGAAGAAATGGTCTCTTGTGTATAACCTTATTCCATGGGGAACTCATATTCATTCCATCTTGGAATAGTGTGAGCTTGTCTAGCATGATGCACAAGTCTGGTCATGAGACCATCTTCATCAAGAAAATCATAAAAAACACTTCTTCACCTAACCACTAAGACACTTAATAACTTCAACAAGTTAGTGAGCTTAGGCCCTAGCCCTTGGAAACAAGTCTTGGATAAATTCTCCTTACTTGGTGTGATTATTCTATTATTCCATCTTGGAATGTAGTAACTGTCGCTCCCTGGATTTCCATCCAGGTACAAACGCGAAAGTGACATGGAAAAGGTTAGAGTCGCCAGCTAGGGATTTTTATCCCGAAGAACGGGAATGGTAATGCTACACAAACCAGAAGAAAAGAAAAGGAAGGACACGGGTCCTGCGAACCAAAGAGACTGGGTTCGGGAGTCGGTTACGACCTGGGAAGGTATTAACACCCAGATCGTCTACCGTACCCGACAGGATCCACGCTTGCAAATAATTGTTTCAAAAGGTGAAGAAAAGAAAACTGCTGCAAAAGAGAGATTCAAACTAGAAATGGAAAAGGAACTGAAAAGAGAAAACAAAGAGGAAAATGTAGGGAAAATAAAGATTGTGCTTGAACGGGCCCTACCCCGCTGCCTACATACCTCATCGGGAAAATGAGGATCAGAGACGTTGTAGTTCCTCTAACTAGGGGTGGAAATATTGCTTGTGTCTTAAGTTTGAACTGCTTATGCCACTGCTCAGGTGTTGCAGGCTCGAACGACGAGTGCGTAACCGTCTTGCAAAATGACAAGTAGGAGAAAGTTCACGTTTAGAGTGAATGAGGTGAGAAAAGAATTCCCGAAAGAAAGAGGATTATTGTTTGTTTGTGTTTCTTAGAAGTCTTTTATGGGTGTGGCACAAGGAAGTGAACCCAAGCTACTTTCCATGGAATGTGTACTTTCTACTAAATTCCAATATGGAATAATAGAACAAGCACACCAAGTAAGGAGAAGATCCCCAAAACTTGATTCCAAAGATTAGGGCATAAGCTCACTAGCTTGTTGAACTTATTAGGTGTTTTAATGATTATGTGAAGAAGTGTTTTTTTAAGTTTTCTTTATGAAGATAGTCTTAAGATCAGACTTGTACATCATGCTAGACAAACTTGTACTATCCCAAGATGGGAAGACTACAAGTGCCCCATGGCATAAGGCTATTACACAAGAGACCACTTTTATCATTTATAAAGTGTTTTTTAGGGTTTTGTTTAAAGATGAGAAGATAAAGAGAACCAAAGAGGATCTTAAAGGTAAAAGTCTAATGGGGAATGACTAATCCTAATATTAGCATGCTTGGATGATCCTAGGTTAGTGTGGTTTAAACTATCCTAAGAAAGAAGAAGAAGAGAAAAGAAGAAGAGGAGAAGAAGAAAGTTAGAGAACAACTTACTCCTCTAAAGGAGATAAGTTGCTTCTAAAGGGGGAATGTGAGAAGTTGAATCACAATATGGCATAAGGCACATCAACAATCACAAAATAGAAAGCAAAGTAAGAGAGGAAAGGAAGAATTGAAATGTGGATGTCCTCCACACTTCACTTACCATGAGCCCCTGAAATGGTTAGTACTAAACACATATGATAAGATAAAACCACATAAGATCAAGTGAGACATAAACAAACAAGAGACCTATTCCACACACCAAATCCAGAAGTAATTCATCTCATTTACATGCCAAAATTACCTCGATCAAAATCAAAGAGAAGGCCAAGCAAACATGGCATCTTAAAGCAACATGAACAACTTATGGAAAAGATAATCATACATGAGATTCTACACATCATTCAAGCCTAATAAGCATCATATACTTCCAAACCAGAATCACATCATCACATGAATGTGCATAAACAACCAAAGAAAAAAGCACACAAGATCAAACAACATCATCATGCTAAATAACTATACATGGGGAAGTGGAGTGAGTATTTAGTTAAGTGTAAGAACAAACAATCACAAACCAATTCAAAGCACAATTATCATATGAGGACCAGGGACCCATTCATTTCAAAATGTGCCTAAGGAGCATCAACAAAAATGGGAAGAAGCATACAAAACTAAAGCATAATAACTCATGGAGAGCAAATGAACAAAGAAGGTGAGGTGAGAATGCATACATTTGTGAGAATCTTAAGACATGACCCAAATCACAACAAACCAAAAGAAAAATCACACATCATGACCAGAGGAATTCATTCATATTAAAAGGACCTCAAACATCTCACAAAAGTGGGCATAAGTGTTCTTACAACCTAGAAACTAAGCATGTGACAAGAAATGGGAAAGAATTAAGGCAAGCACACATCAAAAATCAAATCAAATCAAAAATTAACTCAAAAATTCTACAATTAAGCGCAAATGTTCATTAACAATGTGATAACATCATACCCAAATGGAAAAATCAGAATCAAAAGCAAACTAGGTCAAAGGACCTCATGAACACAAACTAGGGTTTTGAAACTTCACACAAAAGTAAATTGACAAACATACTCATATAAATTCTTAAAAAATCATAGGAAAAATCAACAATAAACTACATCCAAATATGGACCAGATTCAAAAAGAACCAACTCAAAACTCAAATTAATGATCAAGATAAAAATTCCACAAGCCAGCATGTATTAAAAATGAATTAAAAAACAAAAAAAAAATCAAAAATTAATTTCTACATGAAAAATAAAAATAAATGAAAAGTGAAAGTGTCAAAAATTAAATAAAATCAAAAGGATCAGTCATGAATTATTTTGGAATTTTTGTGAACATTTTACTATTTTTTATGAATTAAGTAAAACAAAACAAATAAAAGAAAAATAAAATAAAAATAATAATAAAAGTAATCAGATCAAGTGGATGAGAATGAAATTCAATCAAAGTAAGCAAATCAAATGGCTAGGCGCATGAGTCAACAAGACTAGGAAGTAATCACAATCAAAGGCTCACATTCAAACTTACTAATTAAAACAGATCCAATGGCCATGTTTTAAAATTATTATAATCCTGATAAATTAAAATAATAAAACAAAATTAACCTAATTAATCACGATCGAATGGCCAGGATCTAATATGGAAATCATAAACCCTATATTAAACCCTAATCAAACCCTAACCGGTCGGAGAAGCGCCAATCGTCTTCTCCGGCGTGCCAATAGTTGCAGAACCTCATTTCTCCACTAAAACGAACAAATCATATACCAAAATGATCCTCAGGCCACGTACAACACAAATAAAGCATCAAAAACCATTAATCTAACACACACAAGTCAAATCGAAGAAGATAAGTTTGGATCTAAAAACTTCATATCTATGGTTCTTGCTTATTTCAACATCATTTTCAAAACAAAATAGATCAATAGACTCAGGAGAACACGTAGATCACAAAGCACACAACAAAAATCATTTGCAGGTCCATAAATTTTGAAGATACCTGGAACTTGCAGTAGTCAAATTAGCTTGAGATGAGCTTCCAAAAGATCCAGATCTTTTCCTTTAGGCTCCTCCTTGCAAAATAAATGCAAGAGAGGTATTGAATCTCTCTAGATCTAAGAACCCGAGCACAACTGCACCAAACTTGCTAGGTGTATAATCTTTGGCTTCACCTTCAAATGATGGTGAATTCTTACTCCTTACACCTCAAGGATCATGAATGTGTGGTACGTTTTTGGATTGAGTGTGTGTATGAAGCAATTCGAATGAAAATGCAGTGAGAGCAAAAACTTGGAAGAGAGCAAATGGTGATGATCTCAGGTGAAATGAAACCCTAACAATCTTATATAGTTTGCAAATGATTCATGCTGAAAATTTGAAAGGGATTGCACGTGAGGTGAGTGTGACTAGGATGATTTTGCAAAAATGCAAAAGTTTTGTGATGGAGTGATTCACTCGTGCTCTTCATCCCCCTTTGCACATGCTGAACACTCATCTAGCCCTTGATTCATAAGTTCACAAATCCTGGCCTTTGGATGTTGGTATCGTGCTTCTTGAGTGATCATGCATTTTGGCATTTTATGGAATAACATGTATCCCATGCACGAGTTCTTTAATTCCCTTTGAGCCAAATGCTTCTCATGTCATGCCTTGTGATGTAGTGACTTAATCTTGCCCATAAAACAACTTGGAAACAAGATACATGAGTTTTTGCACTTTGGTAAAAACTTAAAAATGAGGTAAACTTCCAAAAATATGTGAACTTCCATTGGCCATAACTTGCAAACCATGAGGGGTATGATCATGTTCTTGTACTTTTTAGAAATAGGAGATAATTTCCTACAACTTTCATGTTCATAGAAATTCCATTTGAGGTCATCTTGGTCATGAAAGAATGCCTTGAAGATTAGGGCAAAACATGCCAAATTTAGAAAGTTAGTTACATGCCACATTCCCAAAAATGGCAACTCTTGCAAAAAACCTAGATTCTTGACTTTTGACTTTGCCAAACATTTTCTATGACCTGAAGAACATCCCTTGTCTTGAAAAATAGGATTGAAACCCTTGCATTGTCACAGTTTACTTTTCAAATAATCAGTTTGACCAATTTCTTCTTATGCAAGTAACTGATGAATAACTGCCTTCCTTAATGATTTTTCTCACCAAATTTCATCCATATCATTCACATATCACATGAATGAATTTGACCACAAGAAATGGCCAAAGTCACAAAGAATCCTTGTTTGAAAATGAAACCCTAATTTGAATGTCATTTGTGTAGGAGATTGTTCCTTCTTTGATCCTTTGATGATCTTCAAACCTTCTGGGCTCTTGCAAAGGATCTTGAGCTTGTATATGCCATGTAGACACCTCATGGGACTTGGACAAGGCCTCTTGACTTATTACTTGGCCTTGCAAAGCTTTAAATGTTCCCATAATTGATCATATGCCTAATGCTAGCACATGAGAATGGCACACTTCATTTTTCTATGCAAAATGCTAAAGACATGTCGTGCTTATGATGATTATGATATGATGATGATGCTAGAAAGAAGAGGGAAAATTTAGGGTGTTACAGCTGCCCCTATTCAAGTAACTGTTAATCTGAAAAGGACGATAGCCCGGGCTATCGGCCGTTCAAGATAAACTGTGTTTGAATACCAAGAAAACCTGAAATTTGCACTCTGCTGGAGAATGCAAGCAATAGGAAATAAACCCAACACTCTAGATAATTGAAGTGAAGGCAAAGCAGAAGAACTCCCTCCATATTGAACTATTACGCCAGATAAGAAAACTTAGACAAATGAGTCTTCTTCAAGTAAACCTGTTACGCCATGAACTGGACATACGAGCCCTCTTCAAGTAGACCTGTTACGCCAGGAATGGAAATACGAGTCATCTTCATACATCTTGCATATATATATATATATATATATATATATATATATATATATATATATGTCTTGAGATAGACGAATCTCCTTAGGATAACCCGTTACGCCAGGACCATATGCACTTAGGTCTATGGGATAGACATGCATAATCAGGATAGACGGACCCTCTTCATATATCCTTTGTAGATGTATGGTCTAAGACAAACGAGTCTTCTTCGAGCAAACCTGTTACGCCAGGTGCGACATTAGGATTGGACGAACCTTCTTCACAAATCTTGCGTAGATAAGTGGTGTCTGAGGCAGACGAACCTCCTTTGGATAACCTGTTACGCCAGGACCGGTAAACATTTTTACTTTTAATCCCACTGTTAGGACTTCAAAACTCTTCAATACAGATGATTATTGGATGATCATCAAGAACACACAGATGAGTGCCATAAGTCAATGATACGGACGAATATCAGACGATGATCTAAAAAAACACAGACGAGTGCTCCAGGCGATGATACATATGAATATCAGCCACTGATATAGACGAATACCAGAAATCCAACACAGACGAGCATTTGGATTAGCAATACAGACAAGTACTGAGGTAACTATCAAATCAACACATATGGATATAAACCAACACATACGAGTGTGAAGGACGATATAGACGAGTATCCAAGCAATGCAGACGAGCATCAAACACAGACAAGCTTTGGAGTCATGCATACGAGCTTCAACCAGATATCAAACACAGACGAGTGCTGGGGAATTCATTCAAGCATCAAGAAACTATCCAACACAGATATCAAACACAGACAAGTGCTGGGGAGTGCATACGAGCATCAAACAAATGCCTGATTGGTAGTAAGAATCACAACTTTGCAGGGGAGAACCAGGTCAAAAGGCTTTGACGATTCTTAACTCTGGCTGGGGAGATGAATAATTGTCTGTATCATCACATTGGCCAAAAATAAATTGGCAACTTCTCTGGGGAATATTTCAATGAAGGGAGTGAATCCCAAACATGAACTCTGTGGGGAAATCAGGCGTTCAGCTGCCTGCTGGGAATACTTCACTTGTGGAAAGATAATCCGCTTGGGGATAAGAGTTGTTCCATTAGCCTTGGAGTTTTGCTGGGGATGACACCTGCTCTAACTCAGCTGGGGAACATTCTCTGCTTGGGGAGATATGACACCATCCTGCAAAACCTGCAACAACATTATACACACATGTGCCCCGGGGACTTGCATGGTATGATCTGATCATCCATTGTCACCTGACACTCAAAGATAATTTTAAAATGTTTCCCTGCAATGTCATTTTAGAAAATCACCATGTTTATAATGCAATGTTCTTTTTTGCCAAAAACTCAGGACATTTTTGCAAACAAAATAAACAAAACACAACACAACTTTTGACTGAATATTCATTTATTGATGAGCCTCTGAATAGACAAATCTTTACATCAGGAAGCAACTACCTGGAAAGAGGTAGCTACCATAAAAATTGAGAAAAGAAACTATCCTAATGGCAATGTACACGGCATTCCAATGAGTTTCCTTCCTGCTATGACCAACATGTCTTCAAGACTTTCCATTCTTGCTTTTGCCTTTTGAAGAAGAAAAGGAGACTGATTCCTACCCTTCTGATATTGTCAGACTGTTTGAGACAGTGATTTGGTTCAGATTACCTGGATCGCAGTTGTTCGCTTATTCCCTTATTTTGCGTGGATTGCCCTTTTGGGTTTTCAATCCACCGGGATACCCCTTTTTGCCTGAGCTGTCCAATGTGGCTTTCAACTCAGCGGGTGTACATTTTATTTATTTATTTTCGCTAACTTTTTCCCGAGCTTTTTATTCTGTTTTTAGCTCGCCGGGATGCCCTTTTCTTGCCTGGACTTTAATTCTGTTTTTGTGTCCAGCGGATCTTTTATTCGAAGTTTTTTTTAACTGCGGCCGAGTGAATAGGGGATTGGAAGTCTTCTCCATCCATAGTAGTGAGCATCACTGCCCCACCAGAGAAAAATTTCTTTAATATGAATGGGCCTTTGTAGTTTTGGGTCCACTTGCCCCTGTGATCTGAACCTAGAGGAAGAATCCTTTTGAGTACAAGCTCGCCTACTTGATACTCTCGAGTACATACTCATTGGTCGAAAGCTTGCTTCATTCTCCTCTGATAAAGTTGACCATGACAGATGGCTGCTAATCTCTTTTCCTTAATTAGGCACAATTGATTATATAGAGCACGTACCCACTCAGCCTCATCAAGCTTCACATCCATCATTACACGTAAAGAAGGAATTTCTACCTCAACAGGCAAGACTGCCTCCATGCCATATACCAGGGAGAAGGGAGTTGCCCCGGTTGATGTCCTGACTGGCGTTCGGTACCCATGCAGCGTGAATGGTAACATCTCATGCCAATATTTGTAAGTGACAACCATCTTCTGCACAATCTTCTTAATATTCTTATTAGCTACCTCTATCGCGCCATTCATCTTTGGCCGGTAAGGAGAAGAATTGTGATGCTGAATCTTGAAGTCCCGACACATTTCTGCCATCATCTTGTTGTTCAAATTGGAACCATTATCAGTAATGATTCGCTTGGGCACTCCATATCTGCAAATGATGTCTCTCTTCAGAAATCTGGCTACCACATGGCGAGTGACATTGGCATAAGATGCGGCTTCAACCCACTTGGTGAAATAATCAATCGCGACCAAGATGAAACGATGATCGTTTGAAGCAGTAGGCTCTATCTTCCCGATCATGTCAATTCCCCACATAGAAAAGGGCCAAGGAGATGACATGACGTTGAACGGGCCAGGAGGGACATGCACCTTGTTTGCATATATCTGGAATTTGTTGCACTTACGGGCGTACGAACAATAGTCTGCATCCATTGTTAGCCAATAGTACCCCCGATCTTAATAATTTCTTAGCCATTTCATGTCCTTCTGCATGAGTACCGAAGGATCCCTCATGGACTTCCTGCATTAACAGACCTGCTTCGTGTCTATCCACGCATCTGAGCAAGACCATGTCAAAGTTCCTCTTGTACAGAACTCCATCTGCGTTCAAGAAGAAGCTAGAAGCAAGTTGTCTTAGGGCCTTATTGTCGTTGGATGATACCCCAGCTGGGTATTCTTGTTTTTCCAAGAAAAGCTTGATATCAAAGTCCCAAGATTTCTCATTAGACACTGCGTCTACAGAGAAAGCATACGTTGGTGCATCAAGCCTGTAAATGTCAATTTTGGGCACATAGTTCCAACACAAGACTTTGATGGACGAAGAAAGAGTAGCCAAGTTATCGGCGAATTGATTCTCATCTCGTGGTATATATTGAAGCTTAACCGTTGTGAATAATGTCAACAGTCTTCTGGCATAATACCTATAAGGAATTAAGTGTTCTTGATGCGTAAACCACTTGTCGGTAATCTGGTTGATAACGAGGGCTGAATCTCCGAATATATCGAGGGTCTTAATCCGAAGATTAATAGCCTCCTCTATTCCCATTATGCACGCCTCATATTCTGCTTCATTGTTGGTGTAGCCAAAAGTAATTATGGCAGCGAAGGGAAAATGAACACCTTCGGGAGTAATAAGAACAACACCAACTCCGCGTCCATTGATATTGACTGCCCCATTAAACATCAACTTCCATTTGGATTCAGGGTCAGGCCCCTCCTCTGGAAGTGGTTCCTCGCAATCTTTTGCCTTGAGGTACATGATGTCCTCATCAGGGAAATCAAACTTCATTGGCTGGTAGTCGTCTTTAAGTGGTTGATGTTCAAGATAATCTGACAATACACTTCCTTTGATGGCTTTCTGGGAACTATATTGTATGTCATATTCTGTTAATATCATTTGCCATCTAGCAACCGTTCCGGTTAATGCGGGTTTCTCGAAAATATACTTGACGGGGTCCATTTTTGAGATTAGCAATGTGGTGTGGGTCAACATGTACTGTCTCAGTCGGTGAGAAGCCCATGCCAAAGCGCAACAAGTTTTCTCGAGCAGTGAGTAACGAGATTCACAGTCGATAAACGTTTTGCTAAAGTAATAAATAGCGTGCTCTTTTCGACCAGACTCGTCATGTTGTCCTAGAACACACCTCATCGACCCTTCTAGCATAGTCAAGTACATGATAAATGGCCGTCCTGGAAATGGAGGCATTAGGATCGGAGGCTCCTACAAATATTCTTTTATCTTCTCAAAGGATCTTTGACAATCCTCATTCCACTTGACCGTTTTTTCTTTTCTTAACAATCTGAAAATTGATTCGCATGTGGCAGTTAGATGAGATATAAACCGAGAAATGTAGTTCAATCTCCCTAAAAACCCACGCACTTCTTTTTTTGTTCGTGGTACAGGCATGTCTTGTATTGCTTTAACTTTTGCAGGATCTACCTCGATCCCCATTTGGCTAACAATAAAACCAAACAACTTACCGGAACGCACTCCGAAAGTGCACTTATTTGGATTCAACCTCAATCTATACTTTCTTAACCTTTCAAACAGCTTTTTGAGATTGACCAGGTGTTCTTCTTCGTCCCGGGACTTGGCAATCATATCGTCCGCATAGCACTCAATTTCCTTGTGTATCATGTTGTGGAACAAAGTTACCATAACCCGTTGATATGTTGCCCTGACATTCTTCAACCCAAAGGGCATAACCTTATAACATAATGTACCCCACGGGGTAATGAACGTCGTTTTCTCCATGTCTTCCGGTGCCATCTTAATCTGATTATACCTGGAATAACCATCCATGAAAGAAAATACCGAGAACTGAGTCGTGTTGTCTACCAGCACATCAATGTGAGGTAATGGAAAATCATCCTTTGGACTTGCTCTGTTTAGATCCCGATAATCGACGCACATCCAGACCTTTCCATCCTTCTTTGGTACAGGCACAATGTTAGCTACCACAGGTGGGTAACTAGTTACGGCAAGGAACCCAACATCCCACTGCTTTTAAACTTCCTCCTTGATTTTCATTGCCATGTCAGGGTGAGTTCTTTTCAGCTTTTGTTTTACCAGAGGGCAGTCCTCCCTTAATGGCAGCTTATGTACAACAATGTCAGTATCCAACCCTGACATATCTTGATAAGACCAGGCAAAGATATCCACATATTCCCGTAGCATACCAATCAATTCCTTCTTTACCTCGGCCTGCAGACTGGCCCCAATCTTTATCTCTTTCTTTACATCCTCAGACCCGATGTTAATGATCTCTATTTCCTCCTGATGAGGCTGAATGATCCTTTCCTCTTGTTTCAACAATCTAGCCAATTCTTCAGGGAGTTCATCGTTTTCCTCAACCCCTTAATCATCATGGTAGATAGGATTGTCGAAGTCATGCATGGTCATAGAAGGAACGTTATCACAGGAATCTCGATGATCAACACTGCACAAATGATGTGCTTATTTCAGAATTTGTTCTTTATAAAAGAAACGCAAACACCAAAAACATTGAAAAAGAGAAACACTGCCATTTTAATATTTTTGTGTAAGAATTAAAAAATGAAAGAAATAGAACACAATTTGCTCGAAAAATGTCCTTTATTCATGGTAAAAACAAATGCATTAAAAGCATGGTGGCCCTACAAATGGATCCATGCACCTTGGGCAGAGTGCAGGATTTGTCATGCAGTATGATAAAAATGGAAAAAAGAAAATTACTTTGACTGCCAAGTAACTTGAATAAAATCTTCAGCAAACCAGTTCCGGAGCTCCTCCCCAGGTGTGCATGGCCAGATCCAGTTTTCCAAGTTGCAGTCGCTATCCCCATCTTCATTTGTAGCACAAACATTGTTGTAGTCGAGCATTCCAGTACCAGTGAATGTTATGGACTTACTGCCCTGAGACCAGTGGACTGACCAAGTTGATATCCGAGGCCGAACTTGTCATCCTTCTTTTCCACTTCCAACAACTTTCCCCAGCCATGGGCATTTCCGGATTGGACTACTTCCTTAGCTTGCTTGTAGGAGTAGATGGGAGTCCCTTCCTTCTCATTGCTTTGAGTTGCAGCAACAGGAGATAAAGTACTAACATTGACTGTCTCAAAAGCTTGGCAAAGTGTTTCGTGGATCTCCCCGTCCATTTCCACGTATTTGAAGGTCGACAGATGGCTTACGAAAATATCCTCCTCGCCGCATACAGTAATAACTTGATCGTCCACCACATATTTTAACTTTTGATGCAACGTGGATGTTACTGCGCCAACAACATGAATCCAAGGACGTCCTAGCAGACAACTGTAGGTAGGTTGGATATCCATAACATAGAATGTGCTTTTGAATATCTAAGATCCAATCTTCACTGGTAGCTCCACCTCCCCAAACACCGACCTCCGTGGCCCGTTAAAGGATTTTACAATCAAATTGCTGGGTCGTAAAACGATGCCATCAACATCCAGTTTCATTAGGGCCTTCTTAGGGAGCACATTGAGGGAATAACCTGTATCTACCAGGACATGTGATAGAATAATGCCCTTACACTCCATGGTGATCTGTAAGGCCTTATTGTGATTGCGTCCCTCAGAAGTGAGATCTCTATCTATGAACCCTAACCCATGGCTGGCATTCACACTAGCTACCACAACCTCCAACTGATTGACATTTATCTCTTCTAGCACGTAAGCCATTTGCAAAACTTTTAACAGAGCCTCTCTATGAGCTTGGGAACACATTAACAATGATAGAATGGATATATTGGACGGTGTTTGATTCAGTTGTTCAACCACCTTATAATCACTTTTCTTAATTATCCTCATAAATTCTTCAACTTCCTTCTCAAAAGTGCCCTGACTAGTAACAGGAGTTGTCGCCTCTTCGGTAGCTATCTGTTTACCTTTAGCCTTTGCAGCAGCTTCAGCTTCAGGATCACCTCTAAGAATTTGAGGAGCAAAGAGACGCCCACTCCGTGTAAACCCACCAACTCCTCCGACATTCACAACAGTCGGGTCAATTGTCACTGTTTTACTTTCCACCTTTTGTCCTTCTACGTACACATCTGAGCCATAATAACAAGGGATGGCCTTGTCATCAACATAGGGAATTGGCCCCGGAACAGTAATGGTTATTGGACTCACCTCTGGAACATAGATAGTCACCGGCTCTCTCCGGGCAGGAACTTCGGCAGAATCATAATAAATTGTTATTGTAGACACACAATCATTTCTGTTGTCAACCTTGTCAAACTGTAAAGACCCCTCATCCATAAAACATTGCAACCCAGTTTCCAAATCTTTGCAACCATAAACTAAATTCAAACAACCCTCGCAGTCAAAATCACACCCTAGGAATACATGTCGTTTCAGCAATTTGTCTTTTACCCCTAACAATGAAGTCTTTACTTCTTCCACGTTCAAAATCAGGTTCAACCTCTCGCCACCATCAATAACGTTTATCCGAGCCCCTCCATGATTTGGAATGGGGTTTGTTGTAACATTTGAAGGCGGTGTGAAGTTAATTGCTTTTGAGTCAATCAAGTCTTGGACTTTATGCTATAATGCCCTGCACTTCTCTGTTGAGTGTCTGGGAGCTCCTGAGTGAAATGCGCATCTTGCATTAGCATCATACCCCACTAGAAGTTCTCCAGGTGGCGTTGGTGCTAATGTCCTCAACTGAACCATGTTCAAATCTAACAATCTTTGTAGCAGTGTTGTGTAAGCCATATGGATTTCCTCTAGCACCCTGTTAGTTGGACGCGTTTGTCTCTGCTGATAGGGTCTTTGCTGATAGTTATTGCGTTACGGCTGTTGTTGCTGCTGTTGTTGTGGTTGTTGAATAGGGCTTGTGGGAATGGTGATAGTTACCACCTGCTTGTAAGATCCCCTGTATCCACGGCCCCGACCTTGGTCGTACACATCATTAGTTTCTCACTCTCTTCTTCTTGGAGGTCCATTAAAAGATTTTCTGACACCACTTGAGCTACCTGCACCATTGTCTTGGATTTTCCCTATTTTCAGCAGAGTTTCAACCTTTCCCCGACTATCACAATATCGTTACACTTTGTTGTTGAACAAGACACTAGTCTCTCAATAAACACACCCTGCAGTATTCCTATAAACATGTCTGCCATTTCATTCTCTAACAAAGGAGGTTGTACTCGAGCAGCAAGCTGACGCCACCTCTGGGCGTTCTCCTTGAACCCTTCATTATCACTCTGAGACATTGTCTGTAATTTGGTACGATTTGGAGCCATATCCAAATTATACTGATACTCTTTCACAAACGCCTCAGCTAATACATCCACAACTTTTCGTCGTTTGTATGTGCAACAATTCTTCCTACAAAAGACTGAAGGTGAGTTTTCGGGCAAGCCATACCGTTGTACTTATCAAAAGTAGGGACCTTGAACTTGTAGGGAATTCTCACCCCTGGCACTAAGCCCAGATCAGTGATGTCAAACCCTAGAGAACTCTGAGACTGAATGGCGTGAATTTGCTCAGCCATTTCTTCAAATCTCCTATTCATGTCAACCCTCTGGCCTTCTGCCTCATCCAACAATGTAAACTTTTCATCCTGCTCGTCCATTTGCAGGTTCTGATTACCATCATTGACGATTGTGACTCCAAGTTGAATTACAGCAGCCTCAGGATTACGGGCGCCCGCCCCGTTACGATTGCCACCATCTACTTGTCTGTTGTTTCGATTGCCTTCCAACATCTCTCTTAGACGATCCTGGGTCTGACCCATCCCAGCCATCAAAGTCATAAACTGATCCATCCGTGTTCAAAGATCAGCTATGTCTGCTTGCATCTGGTCCATGACTCGTCCTCTGTTCACCTTTGTTGGATACGTGTGTATGGTTGATTTTCCCTGAACTCTCTTGGGAGCTATAGTGCCTGAAATTGACATAAACGTTAGAAAACTGATGAATTACCTGCAAAACAGCAAACAATGTTATATGCATGCAATATAACTATTCATGTTTCCATATTCAGGCATATTAATGTCCCAGTTCCGGTATTTTGACAGAAAATACTCCAGATGGTTCTTTGAGTATTGGTTTTCAAACTCTTTTTTTAAGAGTGTTCAGACCCTAGCAGCTTCAGACAAACAGGTTTTTGTGGACTTAGAAATGGTAACTAGAAACTAACATTGCATAACATGAATAACCCATTGGCAACCAGAGTTAAAAACATAAACAAATTCCCCGGAGGGTTACAAGTCAATACATGAAACAACATACAACTACCTAAAACAGACTCCAACAACAGTCCTGTAGGTAGTCCGAATACAAAGAGCAATAAACTAAAACTCTAAGTTAAAAGAAGATTCTGAATCTTCTTCTGCAGCCACCACCCCTGCCCGGTTCTTCTTGACGCTCTCCCTCAGCTTAAGATCTGCAATCTCTTTCATCGCTTCCTCCAAAGCTAGCTGGCTCTGTACCAATTGCTGAGTCTTTTCCCTTCGTATTCTGTTAGCTTATTCTACTTCATCTTTCTTGAATGCCATATGTACCTCAAAAAACTCTTCCTTTTCCTTTTGCTTCTTCTGCTCCTGTTCTCTTTGGTCCTGTAACCAAGAAATGGACTGGCGAGCTTCTCTAAGGGTCTTCAAAGTCTTCTTACACTCTGCTTCTCTCTTTGATTCTGGTAAAACCAATCTTTGAAAATGAGATTCTCTCCCAGCAAACTCCTTTTCCTTAGCTTCTAGGGTTACCTGCATCCTCTATAGTTTTTCTTCTACTTCATTTTTAGCACGATTTTCACAGTGGTACAAGTTAACCATTTCAGAATTCTCTACCCGAACCTCGTGCAACTGAGCTTCCAACTTCTTATAATCTTCAAGAGAAACAGTGTTCTGACATGGCACTTCTTTGGGATACAAAGGAGCTTCCACTGAAAAAGGCATGAGCAATTCCTCTACACACTTCTGTAACCATGTAGAAAAGGAAGATATGTCTTGGGGTCCACGCTTCCAAAATCCTTCTTACCTTTCTTCACCCTGTGAGCCCAAGCCTGAGATGCCTGTATAACCAACTCTTTGTTTCCCCCCATTGGGAAGTACAAAGAATCAGATATTTCTTCAACACGTGGTGGATTCCTCAAAGGATAGCCAAATTGTTTCCTGGCTAAAATTGGATTGTAATTGATCACACCCTTTCTCCCTAGCAAGGGTACATTAGCAAAACTACTACAACTAACAAGTAATTCTTTGCCTAACAAATCCCTGTTGTGTCCCCAATCTATATCCTCAGAAGTCAAACCCATTAACCTCCTATACCACCTCCATTCTTCCCTCATCTCTTTGAAAGGACCTGACTTTGGTAATTGGTTAGCAAACCAATCAGCAAACAATGGTGCACAATAACTCACTGGTACTCCTCTTCCTTTCTCGTTCCGGTAGTTAACATTATAATAAAAATCTCCCAACAATATAGGTATAGGATTCCCTTTGGCAAAAATGGAGATCACCTTCAAACACACAAACTCCTTTTCTCCTGGGAAAAGACTAGATCCATATACCATCAAGGCCACCATAATACCAAAATCTCCCCACTTACCCTCTTTGGCATAACTTTCAGCTTCTGGTATAAGCACATCCCAAGGAAGTCCTCTTCCTTCACTAACCTGCAAATATTTCTTGACCTTGGCAGCTGGTATACGACAGACTTTGGATATGCCTTCTTCCTTGAGAACTATCTCTGATCCATAGTAAGGCAAGATATCTCTGATGGGAATACCCAAAATACTGGAAATTTCCTCCAAGGTAGGAGCCAAGATATAATCTGGAAATACAAAACACCGCAGTAGAGGGTCGTAGAACAGAAGCAAAGTGTGCAAGCTTTCCTTCTGGTCTGCAGTAGGTTTATCCATGTACCTCAAAATCTGACCATACCTCTTTCTGAAGTTTCCTAAAACCTGATCATTCATCAGTCCTACTAGTCTCTGAACCCTCCTGACTTCTGGTTGAAGAAAAGTGTAATGGACATTTCTCTTTCTTGAAATCTTCTTAACCTCTTCCATCTGGAGAACTTACAATTACCGGAACTGGGTACTAAATGCAAACAGAAAACCTGAAAAATGGAAACAAAAATAGTTAATGCGAGTATGATGTAATGCAAATGCAATGCAGGCATATGATCAATCTGGAACCGTCCGGATACTGAATATTATGGCCCCAAGTGACTGAAAACCAGGATTCTTTGAACCATAACCATCTGATAGGAACCCTCAAAACCAAAGATTAAGAAGTCCAGAACCATAATAACCAAATCACAACATAGAGCATATTGATAATGATGGTATGTGGAGGTCAAGGGTTCCTACAAACCTGTAAATCCCTCCCAATCTCACGGGTATGCTTCGGGTCAAACATCACGGACTCTCATACAAGAATAGAAATAATACATTCACCATTTCCGAGAAATGGCTCATGACCAAATCCGGGAATCGGTTCGGCATTATGTACTATCCAGGGAGGCCTCAACTGAGTCTGGGAAAACAAGGTCATCCTATGAGAGTTCCAGGTGGGCCCTCGGGTGCAAATGGGTTTTCCACACAATGTGGTGTGCCACTGTCACCACTAAAGAGGGATGTTTCCACAAGGTTCTCAATGATCGGTCCCCAGATGCACATAACTATTAAGGTTTATGAAATGAGAGAGGAAGATCCCCAAATCAAAAAATTTCCAAGACGGTCGCAAATCTCGGCGTGGGACTCACTACTACCCTCATGACAAGATCTCATGAGGCCAAAGTGGAACCACTCTAAGTCCTAAGGTGCACTCGAGCCTTGGTAATGAGCTCATCTCACAGTATCAATTGCCAACCCACCAAACAGAAAATCCAGTAATAATATATATGATGCATGAATATAAATATTGAAAACTATAAATAAAGCGATAAACAAACTGCAAAGACACAACAGTAAAATACACACAGCAGCAAACATAACACACCCAATAAAACAGAAACAAACAAGTGCTAGGATTGATTCTCAAAGGGGAAACCAGATACTCTGGGTTCGATCCCCAACAGATTCACCAGCTGTCGCTCCCTGGATTTCCATCCTGGTACAAACACGAAAGTGGCGCAGAAGAGGTTAGAGTTGCCAGCCAGGCATTTTTATCCCGAAGGAACGGGAATGGTAATGCTTCACAAACCAGAGGAAAAGAAAAGGAAGGACACGGGTCCTACGAACCAAAGAGACTGGGTTCGGGAGTTGGTTACGACATGGGAAGGTATTAACACCCAGATCGTCCGCCGTACCCGACGGGATCCACGCTTGCAAAGAACTGTTTCAAAGGGTGAAGAAAAGAAAATTGCTGCAAAAGAGAGATTGAAACTGGAAAGGGAAAGGGAACTAAAAAGAGAAAATGAAGAGGAAAAATGTAGGGAAAATAAAGATTGTGCTCGAATGGGCCCTACCCCGCTGCCTACATACCTCATCGGGAAAATGAGGATCAGAGACGTCGTAGTTCCCCTAACTAGGGGTGGAAAGATTACTTGTGTCTTAAGCTTGAACTGCTTATGCCACTGCTCAGGCGTAGCAGGCTCGGACGACGAGTGCGTAACCGTCTTGTAAAATGACAAGTAGGAGCAAGTTCGCGTTTAGAGTGAATGAGGTGAGAAAAGAATTCCTGAAAGAAAGACACTTATTGTTTGTTTGTGTTTCTTAGAAGTCTTTTATGGGTGTGTCACAAGGAAGTGAACTCAAGCTCCTTTCCATGGAATGTGTACTTGCTACTACATTCCAAGATGGAATAATAGAACAGGCACACCAAGTAAGGAGAAGATCCCCAAAACTTGATTCCAAAGATTAGGGCATAAGCTCACTGGCTTGTTGAACTTATTAGGTGTTTTTTATGATTATGTGAAGAAGTGTTTTTTTAAGTTTTCTTTATGAAGATAGTCTTATGATCAGACTTGTACATCATGCTAGACAAACTTATATTATCCCAAGATGGGAAGACTACACGCGCCCCATGGAATAATGCTATTACACAAGAGACCACTTCTATCATTTATTAAGTGTTTTTTAGGCTTTTGTTTGAAGATGAGAAGAGAAAGAGAACCAAAGAGGATCTTAAAGGTAAAGGTCTAATGGGGAATGATTAATCCTAATATTAGCATGCTTGGATGATCCTAGGTTAGTGTGGTTTAAACTATCCTAAGAAAGAATAAGAAGAGAAAAGAAGAAGAGGAGAGGAAGAAAGTTAGAGAACAACTTACTCCTCTAAAGGAGATAAGTTGCTTCTAAAGGTGAAATGTGAGAAGTTGAATCAAAAGATGGCATAAGGCACATCAACAATCACAAAATAGAAAGCAAAGTAAGAGAGGAGAGGAAGAATTGAAATGTGGATGTCCTCCACACTTCACTTACCATGAGCCCCTGAAATGGTTAGTACTAAACACATATGATAAGACAAAACCACATAAGATCAAGTGAGACATAAACAAACAAGAGACCTATTCCACACACCACAACCAGAAGTAATTCATCTCATTACATGCCAAAAATACCTCAATCAAAATCAAAGAGAAGGCCAAGCAAACATGGCATCTTAAAGCAACATGAACCACTTATGGAAAAGATAAGCATACATGAGATTCTACACATCATTCAAGCCTAATAAGCATAATATACTTCAAGACCAGAATCACATAATCACAAGAATGTGCATAAACAACCCAAGAAAGAAGCACACAAGATCAAACAACATCATCATGATAAACAACTATACATTGGAAAGTGGAGTGAGCATTTAGTTAAGTGTAAGAACAAAAAATTACAAACCAATTCAAAGCACAATTATCATATGAGGACCAGGGACCTATTCATGTTAAAATTTGCCAAAGGAGCATGAACAAACATGGGGAGAAGCATACAAAACTCAAGCATAATCACTCATGGAGAGCAAATGAACAAAGAAGGTGAGGTGAGCATGCATACATTTGTGAGAATCTTAAAACATGACCCAAATCACAACAAACCAAAAGGCAAATCACACATCATGACCAGAGGCATTCATTCATATTAAAAGGACCTCAAACATCTCATAAAAGTGGGCACAAGTGTTCTTACAACCTAGAAACTAAGCATGTGACAAGAAAGGGGAAAGAATTAGGGAAATCACACATCAAAAATCAAATCAAATCAAAACTTCACTAAAAATATCTATAATTAAGCACAAATGTTCATTAACCATGTGATAACATCATACAAAAAGGGAAAAATCAGAATCAAAAGCAAACTAGGTCAAAGGACCTCATGAACACAAACTAGGGTTTTGAAACTTCACACACAAGTAAATTGACAAACATACTCATATAAATTCTTAAAAAATCATAGGAAAAAATCAACAATAAACTACATCCAAATATGGACCAGATGCAAAAAGAACCAACTCAAAACTAAAATTAATGATTAAGATAAAAATTCCACAAGCCAGCATGTATTAAAAATGAATTAAAAAACAAAAAATAAAATCAAAAATTAATTTCTACATGAAAAATAAAAATAAATGAAAAGTAAAAGTGTCAAAAATTAAAGAAAATCAAAAAGATCAGTCATGATTTTTTTTGGAATTTTTGTGAACATTTTACTATTTGTTATGAATTAAGCAAAACAAAACAAATAAAAGAAAAATAAAAGAAAAGAAAATAATAAAAGTAATCAGATCAAGTGGCGGAGAATGAAAGTCAATCAAAGTAAGCAAATCAGATGGCTAGGCGCGTGAGTCAACAAGACTAGGAAGTAATCACAATCAAAGGCTCACATTCAAACTTACTAATTAAAACAGATCCAATGGCCACGTTTTAAAATTATTATAATCCTGATAAATTAAAATAATAAAACAAAATTAACCTAATTAATAACGATCCAATGGCCAGGATCTAATCTTGAAATCATAAACCCTAGATTAAACCCTAATTAAACCCTAATCGGCCGAAGAAGCACCGGTCGTCTTCTCCGGCGTGCCAAAAGTTGCAGAACCTCATTTCTCCACTAAAACGAACAAATCATATACCAAAATGATCCTCAGGCCACATACAACACAAATCAAGCATCAAAAACCATTAATCTAACACACACAAGTCAAATTGAAGAAGATAAGTTTGGATCTAAAAACTTCAGATCCACGGTTCTTGCTTATTTCAACATCATTCTCAAAACAAAATAGATCATTAGACTCAAGAGAACACGTAGATCACAAAGTACACAACAAAAATAATTTATAGGTCCATGAATTTTGAAGATACCTGGAACTTGCAGTAGTCAAATTAGCTTGAGATGAGCTTCCTAAAGATGCAGATCTTCTCCTTTAGGCTCCTCCTTGCAAAATAAATGCAAGAGAGGTCTTGAATCTCTCTAGATCTAAGAACCCGAGCACAACTGCACCAAACTTGCAAGGTGTATAATCTTTGGTTTCAGCTTCAAATGATGGTGAATTCTTACTCCTTACACCTCAAGGATCATGAATGTGTGGTTAGTTTTTAGATTGAGTGTGTGTATGAAGAAATTCGAATGAAAATGCAGTGAGAGGAAAAACTTGGAAGAGAGCAAATGGTGATGATCTCAGGTGAAATAAAACCCTAACAATCTTATATAGTTTGCAAATGATTCATGCTGAAAATTTGAAAGGGATTGCACGTGAGGTGAGTGTGATTGGGATGATTTTGCAAAAATGAAAAAGTTGTGTGATGGAGTGATTCACTCGTGCTCTTCGTTCCCCTTTGCACATGCTGAACACTCATCTTTCCCTTGATTCATAAGTGCACAAATCCAGGCCTTTGGATGTTGGTATCGTGCTTCTTGAGTGATCGTGCATTTTGGCATTTTATGGAATAACATGCATCCCATGCACATGTTCTTTAATTCCCTTTGAGCCAAATGCTTCTCATGTCATGCCTTGGGATGTAGTGACTTAATATTGCCCATAAAACAACTTGGAAACAAGATACATGAGTTTTTGCACTTTGGTAGAAACTTAAAAATGAGGTAAACTTCCAAAAATATGTGAACTTCCATTGGCCATAACTTGCAAACCGTGAGGGCTATGATCATGTTCTTGTACTTTTTAGAAATAGGAGACAATTTCCTATAACTTTCATTTTTATAGAAATTCCATTTGAGGTCATCTTGGTCATGAAAGAATGCCTTGAAGATTAGGGCAAAACTTGCAAAATTTAGAAAGTTAGTTACATGCCACATTCCCAAAAATGGAAACTCTTGCAAAAACCCTAGATTCTTGACTTTTGACTTTGCCAAACCTTTTCTATGACCTTAAGAACATCCCTTGTCTTGAAAAATAGGATTGGAACCCTTGCATTGTCACAGTTGACTTTTCAAATAATCAGTTTGACCAATTTCTTCTTATGTAAGTAACTGATGAATTGACTGCCTTCCTCAATGTGTTTTCTCACCAAATTTCATCCATAGCATTCACATATCACATGAATGACTTTTCCCATAAGAAATGGACAAAGTCACAAAGAATCCTTGCTTGAAAATGAAACCCTAATTTGAATGCCATTTGTGTAGGAGATTGTTCCTTCTTTGATCCTCTGATGATCTCAAACCTTCTGGGCTCTTGCAAAGGATCTTGAGCTTGTATATGCCATGTAGACACCTCATGGGACTTGGACAAGGCCTTTTGACTTATTACTTGGCCTTGCAGAGCTTAAAATGTTCCCATAATTGATCATATGCCTAATGCCAGCACATGAGAAGGACATGCTTCATTTTTCTATGCAAAATGCTAAAGACATACCATGCTTATGATGATTATGATATGATGATGATGCTAGAAAGAAGATGGCAAATTTAGGGTGTTACAGTAACAAGTACACATTCCATGGAAAAGAGTTTGAGTTCGCTTCCTTGTGCCACACTCCTAAAAAACTCATAAAAAACACTGGACAAAGAATAAGCTTCTCTCCTTCGGGACTTCTCTTCTCATCACCTTCACTTTTACGTGTGAACTTGCTCCTACTTGTCATTTTGCAAGACGGTAATGCACTCGTCGTCCGAGCTTGCAACACCTGAGCATTGACATATGCAGTTCAAGCCTTAAGACACAAACAATCTTTCCACCCCTAGTTAGGGGAACTACGACGTCTTTGATCCTCATGTCCAGATGAGGTACGTAGGCAACGGGGTAGGGCCCGTTCGAGCACTCTTTTATTTTCCCTACATTTTCCCAATTTCTTTTCTTTTCTTATCCAGTTTCAGTTTTTTTCTTTTGCAACAACTTTCACTTCTTCACCTTTGAAACAATTTCTTTGCAAGTGTGGATCCCGTCGGGTACGGCGAATGATCTGGGGTGCTAATACATTCCCAGGTCGTAACGGACTCCCAAACTCAGATTCTTTGGTTTGCATGACCTGTGTCCTTCCTTTTTTTTTCTTCGGTTTGTTCAACATTACCATTCCCGTTCCTTCGGGATAAAAATTCCTGGTTGGCTACTCTACCATTCTTCTGCGCCACTTTCGCATTTGTAACAGGATGGAAATCCAGGGAGCGACAGCTGGCGACTCTGCTGGGGTTCGAACCCAAAATCTATGGTTTCCCCTTGAGATTCTCTCCTAGCGCTTGTTTATTTCTATTTCTTTGGGTGTTTTATGTTGTTGTTGCATGTTTATTTTTCTGTTGTTTATTTACAGTTTTATTTAAAACTTTATTTATCGATTTCAGTATTTATTTTCATGCATCATATGTATATACTGGACTGTTTGGTCTGTGTTGGTTTTCTTTTGGCGAGTTTGGGGATTGTTACTATGAGATGAGCTCGTAACCGGGGCTCGAGTGCACCCTAGGACTTAGCGTGGACAGTCACTTTGGCTTCATGGCATCTTGCAATGTTGGTAGTAGTGAGTTCCACACCCAGACTTGCGACCGTCTTGGAAATGTTTTGATGCATGAATCTTTCTTTGATCATTACAAGAACTTGATAGTTATATGCATCTAGGGACCTATCATAGAGGACCTTTATGGAAACATCCCTCTCCAGTGGTGACAGTGGCAGACCATGTTCTGTGGCAAACCCATTCGCACCCGAGGGCCCACTGGGAACTCGCATAGGATGGCCTAGTTCTCTTATAGGAACTTAGTCACAGAATCTGGTCGTATGGAAATGGTATTGTATCCTACAGGCTGAATGTACTATTGTTTCTCGATTTCAGCGCTCGAAGTTGGACTTATAAGGGATGCTTGTGTTTCCAAGACTCACGCTGAGACCTCCCTGAGTAGTACATAATGCCAAACCGATTCCCTGATTTGGTCATGAGCCATTTCTCGGAGATGGTGAACGTATTATTGCTATTCGACTTTGAGAGTCTGTGATGTTTGACCCGGAGCACACCCGTGAGATTGGGAGGGGTTTACAAGTTTGCAGGAACCCTTGACCTCAACATACCCTGATTATTAGTGTGTTCTATGTTTTAATCCAGTCACTATAGTTATGGAGTTCTTGATCTTTGGTTCTGAGATGCTTATTTGTGGTTATTCTTCAGAGATGCTATAGTTCCAGACATATTCCAGACAGTTTACAGGCTTTAATCCCATGTATTTTCATCTCTAGCATCATCATATCGCGTTTGCATTCATAAGCATTGCATTTCCTTTTCCAGAGCTCATCCTTACTCTTTTGTCCCTAAACAGCCACCTGATTTCCCGGTACTTAGTTTGAATAAGTGGTAATCATTGGAATACGACAGAGTGTTTGAAGCCAGACTGAGCAGTGTCAAGAATTAAAAAGGTCATATTGGAAGTTGTTGGTAGCCATGTTAGAGAACAACCCTCAGAATGTTGATTCTCCACCTGGTTTCACTTTGATGACCAATCCGTTGTATGGTTTTTCTCCTAATGATGATTTTACACAAGTAAATAACCTTATTCAACCTCAGCCTGCGCAGAGCCCGATCAAGAATCAGAGTGTACCTGAACCATCTATTGTCCGAGGTGGACATTCCTCTTCTTTTGATGCTACAGATTACCAGAGTTTTGCATTCTCTATGCCAAACTTCCAAGGGGCAATACCTATTGAGAAAACCAAGGATCCACGAACTATTGAGACTGCTGAAAGGTTTCGTGTGTTGGGTGAGCAACTCAAAGCCTTAGTGAATCCTGATGCCTTTGGTTTTGATGCTTTAAACCTGTGTTTGGTGCCTAGTCTTGTCATTCCTCCAGATTTCAAAACTCCGAAGTTCGAGAAATACACTGGTTTCAGTTGTCCAAAGCGTCATTTGGTGATGTTCTGCAGAAAAATGACTTCCTATGCCCGCAATGATAAGTTGATGATTCACTGTTTTCAGGACAGTTTAAGCGGTGCATCCTTAAGTTGGTATATGGATTTGGAGAGTAGTTGTATCCGGTCATGGAATGATTTATCCAGAGCTTTCCTAAAGCAATACCAGCACAATTTAGACATGGCGCCCAGTCGCACACAATTGCAAAGCCTATTTTAGAGGACTGGTGAATCTTTTAGAGAATATGCACAACGGTGGAGAGAATCAGCAGCCCAAGTGCATCCACCACTTTCAGATAGAGAATTAGTTGACTTGTTCGTGGGCACCTTGCAAGGTCCGTACCTAGAAAGAATGAGTAGTATTGGGACATCAAACTTCTCTGATTTGATGATAGTTAGAGGGCGCATTGAGAGCTTGCTCAAGAGTGGAAAGATCCAAGACCCTTTGTACATCCCGGCTAGTGAAGATGAATTTGTTGGTAGCTCCCAAGGGGAAGAGGGGCATGAAATCAATACATTCATGGCCAATATCGAATATTCTGGACCATCATCTTCTCAGAGATCATCGTTTCCTGTGTCTAGCCACTCTTATGGGCATTCGGCAATGCTCAGAGCACCATATCAGAAACCCTGGACTCCTCATCGTCTAAGACCTCAGAATCAGCGTCAGAGCCAGCATAGGCCTCACAATAATTTGGAAAGAAGGAATGCTCCTCTTCATCCAGTTCCCATGGTGTACAGTGAACTTTTGCCACATCTAATTCAGAGCTCATTGGTGGTTCCTAAGCCTCTCAAGCTGTTGCCAGAGTCGTACCCTCCAGAGTACAATCCTCATGAACAGTGTGGATATCAGGGTGGATCGATGGGGCATTCAACTGAAGATTGCAAATCTTTTCAGGTCAAAGTACAACAGTTGATCGACAGGGGGTACATATCATTTCCAGAAGAAAGCTTGGTTGTGCACGTCAACCTCTCGCCTGATTGAGTCTGAAGACTTTGAAGGAGCGTTTCCTGATTTCAGTGGCTTAGACAAGAAGACGTCATCAGAGTTGGAAATCATTGTATCCTTTCTATCATTTGCATTGTAGTTTCTTTCCTGTTAGTTGCTACTTGTTTTTAAATATTGTTGTTTTGAATGGTAATGTTAGTGAAGTGATCATGCACTTTTTGAATCAATTATATTGCATTCACTCTTTTTTCATTCCTTGCATCGAAAAAATCAAAAAAACAAAAAAAACATCCATATACCTGTCGCTCCCTAAATTTTCATCCTAGTACAAACGCGAAAGTGGCGCGGAAAAGGTAGAGTCTTCAGCCCGTCATTTTTATCCCGAAGGAATGGGAAAGGTAATGCTACACAAACCTGAGGAAGAAGGAAAGGACAAGGCCTTGCGAAAAAAAGATCTGGGTTCGGGAGTCGGTTACGACCTTGGAAGGTATTAGCACCCCAGACCGTCCACCGTACCCGACGGGATCCACGCTTGATTGTTTGTTTCAAAGGGTGAGGAATAAGATGTTGCTGGATAAAAAAAACTGCTAACTGGAACTGGAAATGAGGAAGGGGAAAGGAAAAGAAAATGAAAAGAAAGAATGGGGAAAGTGTAGGGAAAATAAAGAATGTGCTCGAACGGGCCCTGCCCTGCTGCCTACGTACCTCATCGGGAAAATGAGGATCAGAGTCGACGTAGTTAGCCTAACTAAGGCGGGAACTATTTGTTTGTATTTTTTATGCACTGGAATTGCGTATGTCTATGCTCAGGTGTTGTAGGCTCGTCTAGTACGAGTGCGTCTACCATCTTGCATGCGAGACAAGTCGTCGCAAGTTCCCGTTTAGAATGAACGAGATGAGAAGAAATTTCCCGCATGAAAGTCGCTTATTGTTTGTTATTTTCTTTTCCTTAAATTTTTTTTATGAATATGGCACAAGGAAGTGAACTCAAACTCTTTTCCATGGAATGTATACTTGCTACTACATTCCAAGATGGAATAGTAGAACAAGTACACCAAGTAAGGAGAATTTATCCAAGACTTGTTTCCAAGGATTAGGGTCTAAGTTCACTAGCTTTTTGAACTTATTAGATGTTTTTGTAGCGTTTTGAAGAAATATCTTTTATGTTTTCTTTATGAAGATAGTCTCATGATCATACTTGTACATCATGCTAGACAAGCTCACACTATTCCAAGATGCAATGAATATGAGTGCCCCATGGAATAAGGCTATATACAAAAGACTATTTCAATTCTTTATTAAGTGACTTTTGGTTTTTTGTTTGAAGATGAGAGAAGAAGACTTAAATGGCAAAAGGACAAAACTAAGGGGGACTAAGAAACAACCCTAAGTTGTTTATTAAAATGGTGGTCCTAATGGTTAGTGTGGCTTTTCTAATCCAAATGAGCAAAAGGAAAAGAAAGAAGGAAAATGACGCAACTTACTTCCTATGGAAGATAATTTGGTCCTAGCCAAAGGGGAAATCCTACTAATCACATGTATAGAGGTAAAAATCAAATTAAATGCATAAAGAAAATGCATAAAAAATAACAGGATAATGGGTAAGGAAACATACCTTTCCCTCCCTACAAAACAAAGATTAGTGTTGCATTTTATTATAAATAATAAAGCAAACTCACACCAATTAAATCCTAATAACTCTAGGACTCAATCTAAACGCTATCTTAATTCTAAAAGAACTAAGAAAAATGCTAAACAAAATTCAGCACCTACTACAACCCCTAATACACAAATAACTATGAAAACACAAGTCAAAGCACAAGCAACTTTTTACAGCTAGCCTACAACATGCAAAAATAGGTGTAAAAGACCACAAACAACATGAACATCATAACATACAGCATACATTTTACAGCTCCTATATGCAAAGACAACTATAAAATGTAAAATGTAGATTTGATTATTTTTCATTTCTTATGCACAAACTCAACATGAAATGCTCAATTATCATGAATATGCAAATATGAATATAGATCAAGCACATAATTGAATGTCATGATTATTTTTGAGGGATTATGCAAGAATGCACTACATGGTTTATTATGCAACAAGTATGCAAAATATGACACATGAACATGAACATGTGTCGCTCCCGAAGATTTGCATCCCAGTGCAGACACGAACGGTCGGCGAAAGAGAAATGAAATGAACTGAATAGAGTCACCAGCTAGGCATTTTTATCCAGAAGGAAAGGTAATGCTGCATAAACCTGGAACAAGATGGATAAGACGGTTGCGAACCAGAGAAACTGAGAAAGGGGGTTGGTTACAACCTGGAAAGGTATTAGCACCCAAATTGTCCGTCGTACTCGACGGGATCCACGCTTACAAGATTATGTTTTAAAGAGGTAGTGTATGTGCTATCTGTGCATGAAAAGTTGGAAAAGAAATATACAAGTGTCAGTGCAAAAAGGGTGAACTGCTCAGGAACTGAGGCTTTGAAAAGAATGCTGAAAGAGGGGGATGACAAAGAGACTTTTGTTCGATAACAGTTAAGTTATGCCTACATATCCTCTCGTGCAATGAGGAAGTCAGAACACCGTAGTTCAACTCAAAAATACTGGAAATAAATTGACTGTGAACTGCTTACTTGTCTATGCTCAAGTGTATGACTCGTCTGGCTCGAGTGCTAACTGTCTTGCATTAGACGGAAGAAGCAAGTTCTCGTTTATGAATGAGTGTGATGAGAAAAGAATCTCGAAGGAGACGATTATTGTTTGTTTTTATGTTTTCAGTTTTTTATTATTTTTGGTGTCTTGCATAAGTTAATGAGTTTAAGCCTAAATGAAGGGCTTGCAAACTCATTATATCCTCCCTGATTAGGGATAATGAGCCTACTTAAGTATGAGATAAGCATCTCAACTTAATTACCATGATGGTGTAGGATTAAGATCATTAACCTACTTGTGATTAATTAGATGTTTTTGAGGTTTTATTTAGTGTTAAGTAATGAGTTTAATCTCTAATCATAGATTAGTGAACTCATTACACCATCCTAATAGAAGGATGATAGATGAGAACACTTAAGCTGAGGAAGATACCTCAACTTAATCCATGCTTAGGGATTAAATTCATTATATAACAAGACTTTGTTAAATGGATTTTAATTAAAGGATGAGATTAAGAAGTGAATTTTATGTGTATAAGACATCTTGAGGGGGACTTGTCCATTAAACACTAGGGTTAGTCCCTCTTAACCATAAGGAAGAGATATAAACCTAATGTAAGGCCCAAGTTACAAGATAAAGTCTTTGTGATTATTAATTTGATTTGATTAAGAGGTGTATACAAATTAAAGGTTTAACACTTAGGATTAAAGTTATACATTCCATCCTAAGAGAAGGATGCAGGCATAACCCTAATTCCTAAGTCCTAAAACTTTAAGAGTTTAGTCTCTGATTATTGAGATGAGAAGAGAGACTCAAGGAGACTCAAAGGTAAAACACTAAGGGGGACTATACACAACCCTAAAGGTTATTATGCTTGGATATCCTATGGTTTGTTAGGCTTAAGAGAAAAGATCTTCAAGGTCACCAATGGAAGAAGCATATGAAATGAGGAGGAAACAGAAGAATAAGTTACTTACTTCCTAAGAAGATAAGTAACTTAAAGGAAGAAAGTGAGAGAGATGGAACATAAGTGAATCAAATTCACTTCAAAGACAAGTTAAGATGCTTATGAATGAGATAATAAGAAGTGAGAGGTGAAGGCAAATCCACCTCTCAAATAACTTACCAAAAGTACCTGAAAGTGTTAGTATGAATGCATAAGGTATAAAGCATGAAGGAATGAATTGAAATGAGATGCAAAGACCAAAGTCAGAAGTGTTTATGCTATGCAAATGTCATGTAAGATGATGAAATGTCATACAAGATGCACATGAATGATCATACAAGGATGAGATGTTATGAAAAGCATGCTTATAAGTTTGAAAACACATGGATGTTTATGAAATGAAATGAATGCAAGACATGGAAAATAAATGAAGAAATGATCAAGCAATGCTCTAACATGCCCTAAGATGTCTAAGATGACATATTAATGCATGAAATGTCATGGCAAGTTCATGTGATGGTGAATATGCAAGGTGAATGCAAATGAACATGAGAAAATATGGTTTTATGGACATATGAGATGCAAATGGATAAAACAGAAGTATACAACATGACAAAAATTTGAAATATAGCTCAAACAAACCCTAATCCCATACTAGGTCACACCCCAAAGGAGGAGGTCAGAAGCCTAGCCTATTGAAAGTTATGATTTTCCTAAGTTTGCTAGGGTTTTTGGGTGATTCAAAAGGAAAAATGCAAATCAATTTGAAAATGCAAGATAAATTCATGAGAAAAATGACCTATAAACTACATGCAATATGTAACACAACGCATAAAGAATCAAGTTCAAACTCTTCTTGGTTAGGCAGAAATGATTTTTCAAAGTTAGGGTTTAAAAATGTGATTTTAAAGACCCTTAATTCAAAGAAAATTGGTAAACTATGATCAAACCTAAAAATAAATTTGTATGATGAGATTGAAAATGTTTCTAAATGCATTGGGATGGTTTATGATTTTTTTGGTGATTTTTAGAAACCTAAATGCATTTTTAATTAATTAAAATTCTTTAATAATTAAAAATAACATTAAAATATTTTAAAAATACTTCTTTAATGCAAAAAATAAAATAAAAATCATTTTTGGGTTAAGAAAAATATTTAAAGTAATAATGCAGAAAATGATGATTTTTTAAAAACACTTTTGCTATTTTTAATAATTTTGTGAAATAAAATGCAAAGAAAGATAAAATAAAAACAAAAGTATGCAAGATGAAAGGATGTGATTGGAAGTTGAGGGATCCAGTGGTCCAGGTGGAAAGTCCACGTGACTTTAAGTATGGTGATCCTGAGGCTATGATTTAAAGTTGCTAATTAAATGAGATCCAATGGTCACGTTTTAATCTGACTTAAATTAAATTAATTAATCTAATTAATTAGGTTTAGGGTTTTAATGATCAATCCTGGCCATTCAAAACGCGCGGCAAACACAAATCCAAGGGTTATTATTCAAACTGGCTAATTATTACAGGATTAGGGAAAATGACCTTCAGGAAGCCAGAACAGTGTTCCGGTCGTCTTCTCCGGCAAGGTCCCTACTCTAACTCTCTCCACATGCCATAAAAACCTCCCCAACTCTCCATAATCACTCCCCAAGCATCAATAAGCAATAATCAATCAACAAAAACAATTTATTTCACGCATACATGATGAATCGAAGAAAAAATAATTTCACAGGCAAAGTTTCAGAAGAACAATACATGCTAAACATGTAGAATCATTTCTCAACCATTTTTTAAAATAAACGTATCACAATGACCAGCTAAACATGTAGAATCATTTAGAAACTTAAAACAAGAGTTCTGGAAAAAATGTTCATCATGGCTACCTGAGTTGAAGCTTTGCAAACTGGAGCTTTCTGACCTCTTCCTTTGTGCAAAATACCTCCAATGATCCCTCTGATGCTTTTGAAAAGCTTGAATGGAGTTTAAATGGGCTGGTTTGAGTGATTAAGTTTTGATAACTCAGAAATTGTGTTTGTGTTGTGGGGTATTTCAGGATATTCCAATGGTTGGGAAATGATCCTTGGGTGTTTTTGAGTTGATTGGTGGAAGAGTTTGTGGTTTTTGTTGGTTGTGTTATGAAATTCGATGAGGAGAAGGTTTTTGGAAGTTTTTGTGATTCTGATGTTGTGGGAGGATTCATCCTTGAATGTTGTTTGTTTTGAGGTCCATGATGTTTGTATAGGCCAATGGGATTGATCAGAAAGTTGTTGTGGCACAGGCTGATTGGTATGGTGTGTTTTGCAAAAAAGTCAACTTTGTGTACTTGGAGGTATGGGCCATGGCAGGAGTTGTTCAATGGGGTTTCTGGCCTCAGCAAGATTCATGGAGAGCCATAGAATTAAAGTTATGCAGCTGGCACAAGTGGATGAAGCCTTTCCAAGCATCTTGCAACTTTTCCCTCTTTGGTGTTTCTTGGATCACAAGCCATGAAATGCTTCAAATCTTGGGCCAATTCTGATCCTCTGAGAATGCTTTGACATGTTATGATGCATAGAAGTTGATTTGAGATCATTAGAATTCTTAGCAAGTGAAATTGCAAAATTCCCTCTTTGACATGAACTTGAAAATTATAGGATTTTTGCCAACTTTGAAAGGCCATATCTTGAGTTTTAGGATGAATCAAGACTGAAAAGGGAAAGACCTAATATACAACTTTCATGCCCAAGAATTTTTCATTTGAAGCATTTTTGGTCATGAAAGAGGAGGTTGAAAATCTTTCCCAAAATGGAAAGTTTGCATTTCAAATCATTTCCAAAAATGGCAAGTTTGCAATTGGCTCAAAATTCTTCAATCTTGTGAACTTCTAACCACTTATAAGATTAAATAAAGATCATTGAACTTCAATTGATGAAAATGACCCTTTGGTTCCAATGTTGGGGGCCTCAGATGCCCTAATTTTGACTTAACTTGCTCAAGAAGTTACCCAGTGATCAGATGACTTCCACAATGAGTTTCTTCATCAAACTTTTTACACATAATCCTTATAACATATTGAGAACATTAGAAACAAGAATAACCAAAAAAATTGGAGTTAAGGCTCCTGAAACCAAAACCCTAATTTTGGTCATTTGTGTAGTGAAACCCTAGCTCTTCTTCCATGCCTTTGCCAGTTCTTGTGATCTCTTGACTTTCATAAACTTTGAGGAGCATAATATGATGATAGAACACACATGGACCCTCTTGGAAAGCTTTAAGACCATTGGGATGGCTCAGATGGATCCTTGGATTGCTCAAATCACAAACCCTAGATGCAGATGAATTTGAACTATGCAGTGAAGCAAAAATGCAATATGAGATAGTATTCTTATGCTAATACAAAAATGAAAGATCATAAGCCATGGTGTGATAAAGAGTGAGGGAAAATTTGGGGTGTTTATAGCTGCCCCTATTCAAGCATGAGTTAGCTGTGCAGGGTGTAAGCACCTGGCTTAACATACAAACAAGATAACTTGTGATTGAATACCAAAGACAGTCCAAAATTTGCACTCACTGGTGAGAAGAAGAAAAGGGATATAAATTGTAAAAGATAGTATAGTATGATTATCAAATGAAGGCGGTGGAGGACGACCATCGAGCAGAGGACGACTGATGGGGATAAAGTGGTAAGTAAAGCAATGACGGGGACGACCGACAAGTTGGGGAAATAAAGAGGCCATGACAGGGACGACCATCGGGTAAGGAAATAAGATTCTATGGGGGTTAAAGACATGAGGAAAGCACTGACGGGGACGACCATCAGGTTTGGAAAGTAAAATAAACAACGATGGGGACGACCACCGGGTTAAAGAATGAATTAAATAATGATGAGGGTCGGTCATCAAAAGGTGAAGGGCGATCACCTAGCAGGGGACGGCTTCTAAAAATATCACGACATAGGATGAATGTCAGATAGAAAAAGGATCAACGATGGGGACGACCATCGGGTAAGCATGATGAAGGATGATCATCAAGAGGTGAAGGACGATCACCTAGCAGGATACGGCTGCTCTTGGGGTTTATCACGACATAGGACGAATTTCGGATAACAAGGGTCAACGATGGGAACGACCATCGGAAAAGCATGATAAAAGACGATCATCGCAAGGTGAAGAACGATCACCTAGCAGGGTACAACTGCTCTTTATCACAACATAGGACGAATGCCAGATAGAAAGTTCTAATAATAGGAATTCCACTGGGGAAAGGATGAGGGATGGTCATCCAATGGTGAAGGACGATCACCTAGCAGGGGACGGCTTCCGAAAGTATCACGACATAGGACGAATATCGGATAGGGGAAAGTTGTTTTGTTGACAACTTACTGGGAAATGGTAAACATGGACGAGTGCTTAGGCTTTCAAAAATAAAGGATATAAGTGTTTGACGCTGTGTATAGATTAAAGATGTGGACGAGCATCCTTAGGACCACGATACGGACGAGTATCGGTTAGAAATAAACGCTGACGTGTGTTCAAAGATGATGATATGGACGAGAATCAACTAGTTAACGAGGAACACGAACGAGTGTCGAATCTGCTGCGGAGGTGATATAGACAAGATACGGACGAGTATCAAAGACTTCTGTATAAGTTTGTACACGTATTGATTTGTTAGTGAAGTATGAGCAAAACACGGACGAGTGTTTGACTTGCTGGGGAAGGTATGACACGGACGAGTGCCAAAATATGTATAAATATAAACAGGCATCCGTTTTGAAAGTGCAAAGGGTATCCTTCGGCTTTCTGTGGGGAGATAAGATGATACGGCCAAGTGTCGAGAAGAGCCTGTTAAGGACAAGTATCTGCTTGTAGAAAGTGTTCGGGCGACCTTGTTGGGGAAGGATGACACGGACGAGTGTCCAAAAGAGCAATGTATGGATGTCTGTATTTGAGAGTGCAAAGGGGACGCTTTGGTTTTTATGTGCAGGAGGTGTAAGTCTTGTATTTGCTGATGAAATATTGATAGTAATTGCAGGTGACTGGCTCGAACCTGGCTTGTGATCATGCAAATGTTTGATTTTTTCCATAATGCTTCGTATTAGACAGAATGCTACGCTTATTTTGGCGAATATGATGCAAATGCTATGATTATGCAAAAGAGAAACTGATCCGAAGTCCGGATCCTACGGGGATAAGGATTTCTGGCTGATCTGCTTGGAGGAATAACCCGGCTGGGGGAAGAGATCATTGGTAGATCTGTCCGGAGGGGGTACTTTGCTTAGGGGAATAGATCATTGGTAGATCTATCCGAAGGGAGAGCTCAGCTGGGGAGAAGGAAGTTTTAGTCACTCTGTTGGGGATGGGTTTCAGGCATTTCTTTTCTGGGGAGAGAATGGAAACTCTGGGGGAGGCAGTTCCATTAACTTTGCTGAAGATGAGCGAGATCTGGCACTCTAGTGGGGAATAGGAAATTCCTTGCCCATCTTGCTGTAAAATAGTTGTCAGGTATTGGAGGAGATAACTCCTGGGAAGTAACATGTTGGGGATTTAACGCTTGACATGCCCCATGATGTGTATTGAATACATGCAACCTGTTAAGACAAAAGAAAACGCACAAGTATCCCGAGGCATCCCTAACTGGATCCCGTTATAGGAGGTAAACTTATCTGAAAGTAATACATTTTCTGCAAGCATTTTATCAAAAATGGCTCATATGTTTTATGCAAGTATTGTATTATGAACATTGGAAATTTTGCAAACGAAACAAAAATGTACAAAATGAAATGTGATTGAAAGTTCTAATTTTATTAATTTGGATGCCCTGAATTGGCAAGTACAGTCAAAAGAAGCGAATCCCCTGGAAGGAGGAAATTTTTGTAAATTGAGAAAATAAAAGTGTTGGCAATGTTGACGACGATGTTCCAGTGAGCTTCCTTTGCTATGACCTGTATGACCTTGACATTCTTCTTATCTTACTTTCTGAAGAAGGCTGATTCTGACTGATGCTTTGTCCTTTCGAAGCTTACCATGTTGTGAGTAATACAGACGAATTCAGAATGCAATTATTCGCTTATTCCCTGATTTTGCGTGGATCGCCCTTTCGGGTTTTCAATCCACCGGGATACCCATTTTTGCCTGAGTTGTCCAATGCGGCTTTTCAACTCAGCGGATGTAAACATTTTTTTTCAATTTTCCCTTATTTTTTCCCGAGTTTTTTTATTCTGTTTTTGACTCGCCGGGATGCCCTATTTTTTCCTGGACGTATATTCTGTTTTTATGTCCAGCGGGTCATTTAATGCGAAGTATTTTTTAACTGCATCTGAATTCACAGGGGATAGGAAATCCTCGCCATCCATAGTAGTGAGCATCAGTGCTCCACCAGAGAAAACCTTCTTTACTATGAATGGGCCTTCGTAGTTCGGCGTCCATTTTCCCCTGTGGTCTGTATGAAGAGGAAGAAGTCTTTTCAGAATAAGATCTCCCACTTGGTATTCCCGAAGCCTGACTTTCTGATCGAAAGCTTTCTTCATCCTTTTCTGATATAACTGCCCATGACAAATTGCAGCTAATTGTTTCTCTTCGATCAAATTTCAGTTGATTATACCGAGACCGGACCCATTCTGCTTCATCCAGTTTCACATCCATCATTACCCGTAAGGAGGGTAGTTCAACTTCAACAGGTAGGACAACTTCCATACCATACACAAGCTGATAAAGCGTTGCCCCAGTAGATGTTTTGATTGAGGTTTTGTACCCATGCAAAGCAAATGGTAGCATCTCATGCCAGTCCTTATAAGTAACCACCATCTTCTGCACAATCTTCTTGATGTTTTTGTAGGCTGCCTCAACAGCGCCATTCATTTTTGACCTGTAAGGAGAAGAGTTGTGATGTTGGATTTTGAAGTCCCGGCATAGTTCTGCCATCATTTTGTTGTTCAAATTGGAACCATTATCAGTAATGATTCGCCCGGGAACTCCATATCGACAGATGATGTCTCTTTTTCAGAAATCTGGATACCACTTGTTTGGTGACTTTGGCATACGAAGCTGCTTCGACCCATTTGGTGAAGTAATCAATGTCCATTAAGATGAATTTGTGACCATTTGAAGCAGTTGTTTCAATCTTTCCAATCATATCGATGCCCCACATAGCAAAGGGCCAAGGTGAAGACATCACATTCAGAGGATTTGGTAGCACATGCACTTTATCTGCGTGGATCTGGCATTTATGGTACTTTTTGGCATAGGCATAACAGTCTGCATCTATTGTGATCGAGTAGTAACCTGATCTTAATAATTTCTTTGCCATTGCATGTTCTCCGGCATGGGTACCAAAAGAACCTTCATGCACCTCGTGCATCAGTAAGTCTACTTCTTTCTTGTCAACACATCTGAGCAGGACCATGTCAAAGTTTCGCTTGTATAGTGAACCATCAGCATTGAGGAAGAAACTGTCGGCCAACCTTCTTAATGTCTTCTTATCATTGGATGATGCCCCAGGTGGGTATATCTGATCCTCTAAGAAGCTTTTGATGTCATGGAACCAAGGTTTGTCATCTTTAGCAGTGTCCACAGAGAATACATATGTCGGTCGGTCCAGTCGGGATACCAGAATTCGAGGCACATAATTGGCAGTTTGAACTTTGATCATGGAGGAAATGGTAGCTAAAGCGTCTGCAAACTGATTCTCATCTCGAGGGATGTATTCAAGTTTGAATGTTATGAAGAAAGTCAGTAATCTCCTCGTATAGTCACGGTATGGAATCAGATGCTCCTGGTGAGTGTACCATTTGTTGTTGGTCTGATTGATTACCAAAGTTGAAACTCCGAATACATTTAATGTCTTGATCCTGAGGTCAATGGCTTCCTCAAGTCCCATGATACATGCTTCGTATTCCGCTTCGTTGTTAGTGCAGGCAAAGGTGAGTTTTGCCGAGAAAGGCATATGAACTCCTTTAGGTGTAATGAGAACTGCACCAACTCCACGACCATTCATATTGACTGCCCCGTCAAACATCATAGTCCATTCTTCTTCTGGATCAGGCCCTTTAGTGTGAACTGGCTCTTCACAATATTTTGCTTTTAAGTACATGATGTCTTCATCAAGGAAGTCAAATATCATGGGCTGGTAGTCATCAATGGGTTGCTCAGTCAGATAGTCAGACAATACACTACCTTTGATGGCCTTTTGAGATGTGTACTGAATGTCATACTCTGTCAGAATCATTTGCCATCTTGCAACCATTCTGGTAAGTACTGGCTTCTCAAATATGTACTTGATGGGGTCCATCTTTGAGATCAATAAGGTAGTGTGGGTCAACATATACTGCCTTAGTCGGAGAGCAGCCCACTGTAGGCACCCTAAATTTGCCCTCTGGCTTTTCTTCTTTGTCAGCTTCTCGTTTTGCATTCATACGCATTTTGCATACCATTTTCATAAGTTCCTAAGACATGGGATCGAGATTTTCTGAAGATTAGGGTTTCACATCCTTGTTTGCAGATTATCAGAGGGTTTAAGGATTTCACTATGCAACAATCAATGACATCATATTTTGGTGCTCCTGTCACTAGATTAGGGTTTATTTCCCTTATTTAGTGGTCTTCAGGGATCTCACGTCTGCAAAGACTGTTCACTGATGCATTTGGATCACCGTTAGAATTGAAGTGTGAATCAAGGGTCTCTTCTTCATCAGTTACAAGGATATTTTTTGTCTTCTCAGCATCTCAGGCTATTCTCCATTTTCAAAGAAATCATCAAGTCAAGATTTTGAAGTAATTTAGAGGGTGTTTGTTTCAATTGTGAGATGTTATGTGGCAGTCGTGCTTATTTCATATGAGACGTGTGGGAGTTGGTGTAAATTTGGTGTTGGATTAAAACTCGAGTGTATTGTGCATCAGTGGCCTTTGATTTAGTTCATGTCCAGTTAATGCATACCCGTAATTTCCATCATTTCCTAACCATTCTTCACAACGATTTTGCCATGTCCATATTTTCGTTATCCGAATATCCACTTCTTAAACCATTTTTATTTCCCAATTTTTCTAATTCTATTCCCATATCCATATTAATATTCATATCCATAAATCAACTTTTAAATTCATTTTTATCTTCCTTTTTATTAATCCCATTTACCATTTCTAATTAAGCCCATCACAAAATAAAAATTCATAATCTATCCATTCATTAACCATTTCCCTTTATACTTTTTTTTTATCCAAATCACAAAGCCCATTTACTTACCAGACCATTTTCAATTATTAAATCCATGTTATTTAATTCACCTTCTTTACCATTTTTTCCTTTTAATATATTTTTATTCTCATTCACACTCAATCCTCTGACTTTTACATAATCTCATCCGGCCCCACTTCCTCATCACCCACGCATTTCATCCTCACATAGGCCCCACACAACTTTTCAGCCATATACCACTACACTATAAGCACATGATTTCCACACGCAGCACACACGCATTACACAGCAAACAACAACAACAAGAAAAGGCACGCAAAAGATTCATCACTCCTCCCTCACGCACACCGTGCAACTTCAATAACACGCACAAATCATTCACGCACACAAGAGGGCACATTTCCTCAGCAACAATTCAGCAGCATTTTCCTTCATCACTCTTCTTCGCGGCACACACAAAACGCAACACCCTGCATAAACATTAAAAAGCTTTTGCAACCTTTCCTCAAACATCACCAACAACACTTAAGAATCGTAAACACAGACCTCACTCAAAACCCAAAAAACTACTCTGCCACTTTCTCACACCACCGCACCAAACACCTTCAAATCGATCCATCACACACACCACCTTCCGACCACCGTCACTCAACACTTTGTTCTTCACAAAAACTCCCAAACAGTTACAAACCAGATAACCTCTCTCCACTTTTTATAACCTCCAACAAATCCTTCAACCAACACAAACAGAAAAAGATGAAGTGAGAAAGAGAGAAATCTGCGACCAAATCATCACCACCGTTTCTCGTCGACATCGCCGGACCATTCCATTTTTCCTTTAAATCGCGAGATTGAACGCAAGCAAGGAGAGACCGTCGGCGATTTGAGTTCGAGGATACGCCATCGTGGAAACAAAGAGGACGTAGAGATGATGTTGGTGATGACGAAGACGCACCGGCAAGTTCTCCAGCTATCTCTCTCGCATGAAACGTTTCCGGCGGCGCAAGAAGCTTGAGCGGCGGTATTGAGGTTGGGAGAGAAAGGGTTACTCGCCGATTTGCATTTGAGGAATGGATTCGTTGTTGACGGACCTTTCCTTCTTTTTCTTTTAGTTCTTTTTTTTTTGTTATTTGTTCTATATTTATCTTTTTAATAAAATGAAATCTTGCTGTTTTTTAAGTTTTTGTTGGAAATGATATGGAGTGCGCTATGACCTGTGAGCTGCAAATTACCACTTTCGTTTCATTGTACTTTTTTTGAGAATTGGTTGTTGTTGTTGTTGTGGGTTAAGCCCACTGATTTTCATTGACTCACCTCATCTTTCGGTGACATCCCCCTCCTGGTATTCGTGTTGCTGAGGGCTTCTGGGCCCAGCAGGTTTGAACTAAATCCGTCACCCATCAGCGTACCACTCCCTGCACTTTTATTTTTATTTTAGTATTTTGTTTAGTTTCTTTTTTTATTTATTTTGTTAATTCTGTCTAAGGTTTAGTTTATATTTTTAATCTTTTGTTAGAACCTTGATATAGTTTTGTCAATATTTGGTTATTAATTTCAATATTATTTTAGTTTTTAACAAGTTTTAGATTAATTCCTTAATTCTATCGTATTTAATTTTTATATTAGCTTTATTTAGATATTGATTTTAATTATGGTTAAGTGTTAATTTAGAGTTGCGGTGCTTGCTGTAAGCTTAGTTAGAATTTTTATAACTTTGATTCTACAGGAGGTTATTTGACCTCGGTTGCAGTTTTGTTTGACATTTTGTAGGCTTATTGGTTTCTTTCAAGGATGGTGAATTTGACTTGGTGATAGCCTCGCGATTGACTGTTTGTTCATGGATTGTTAGCTTGTTAATGTTCTTGGATTTTTGTTACAATTTGTGACAAATAGTGGATTACCGCCTCAGATTGAAGAGCTATCTAAATGGATATCCTGGTTAGTTCGATTGTTGATTAGAGAGGTTAAAGCACCTGAGTATTACTGGAATTAATTGTGTGGATCTCCTTGGTACTTATTCTGGATTTCTTTGCGCATATTGAAGAGGCAACGGACCTTCTCCGTTAGGTACCACTGAGGCCTGGTTTTACTTATTACACGTTGTTGCATCTGGAAGTCCTACTGGTGTAGGCTCTGTTTGTGCATTGTCTCCATTTCGCGTTTTCATCTCCTTATCTTATTTCTTTTGCATCCTATTTCTTCTTCATCTTATCTTATTCCTCATCTTCTTCTATTCTTTCTAACTTGAGGTGTGCTTAGGCCACCATGGTGCTTCTCCTTTCATCTTCTTCTTTACTTCTCCCTCATTAGGATAGTGAGCCTCACTAACCTAGGACCATCCGAGCATGTGAATATTAGGATTAGAATTTTCCCGTTAGCTTTTTCCTTTATGATCCTTTTGGTTCTTCTTCTCTTCTCATCTTCAAACTCAATTCTAATTCACTTAATAAAGGTTGAATACTTTCATGTGACATGAGACTTTGCTATAAGATGCTTGCACGCGTTCCGTTTTGGGGCGAGGTGTGAGTCATCACTCGTGGTGGATAGGTCTTAGCATGAGTACCTCACAAAGAAAAGCTAAAAAAACACTTCTCAATCCATAAAACCACAAAAATACTTAATAATGGTAATAGGCTAGTGTGCTTAAGCCTTCACTTGTGGGACTAGCTTTGGGGATTTCCTCCATAGATAGGTTTACCTCTTGCGCATTCCATTTCGGGATGATGTGAGATGTACGCATCCCATTGAGTAAGACTTAGGTACACTTACCTATGCAAACTTTCACTCATAAAAGCTTCTAAAAAACACCAAACAAACAATAAGCGTCTTTCCTTCGGGAATTCTTTTCTCATCTCATTCGCTCCGTACGCGAACTTGCTCCTACTTGTCACTTTGCAAGACGGTTACGCACTCGTCGTCCGAGTCTGCAAAACCTGAGCAATGGCATAGGCAGTTCAAGCCTTTAATTCACAAGAAATTTCCTTTTAGTACCCCTAGTTAGGGGAACTACGGCGTCTCTGGTCCTCATTATCCTGATGAGGTACGTAGGCAGCGGGGTAGGGCCCGTTCGAGCACAAACTTTATTTTCCCTACATTTTTTGCTCTTTGTTCTCTTATTCAGTTCTTTTCTGGTTCCAGTTTCTTTTCATTTATTTTCTTTTGCTGCAGCATTCATACCCTCACCCTTTGAAATAGTTTTCTTTTGCAAGCGTGGATCCCGTCGGGTACGGCGGACGATCTGGGTGCTAATACCTTCCCAGGTCATAACCGACTCCCGAACTCAGTCTCTTTGGTTCGCAGGACCCGTGTCCTTCCTCTTCTTTCTTCTGGTTTGTGCAGCATTACCTTTCCCTTTCTTCGGGATAAAAATGCCTGGCTGGCGAATCTATTCTTTTCCGTGCCACTTTCGCGTTTGTACCAGGATGGAAATCCGGGGAGCGACAGCTGGCGACTCTGCTGGGGATTGCACACCAGAATCTCTGGTTCCCCTGTGAGTCTCTCCTAGCGCTTGTGTGTTTCTGTTTCATTGGGTGATGTTTGTTTGTTGTGGCTTGTTGTATTGTATTGTTGTTTATTTACAGCTTTATTTACAGTTTTCAGTATTTATTTTCCGCATCATATGTCATACTGGACTGTCTGGACTGGTTTTCTGTTTGGTGGGTGTCGCTCCCACCAAATGAGGCTGGGTCAAATGGGGTACAGACGCGAACGGTCGGCGAAAAGAGAGAGAACACACAAGGGTGAACTCAAAAGACAAGAGTCGCCAGCTAGGCATTTTTATCCCGGAGGAAAGGTAATGCTGCATAGACCTAAGAAAAGATATGGATAAGACGGTTGCGAACCAGAGAGACTGAGAAAGGGGGTTGGTTACAACCTGGGAAGGTATTAGCACCCAGATTGTCCGCCGTACTCGACGGGATCCACGCTTGAAAGATTTGTGTTTTAAAGGGGTAGTGTCAGTGCTATCTGTGTATCAAAGCTGAAAAAGAATGCAAGTGTCAGTGTAAAAGAAGTGTGAAGTGTATAAAAGAAGGGTCTGTGTAAGAACAAGAGTGAAATGCTCAAGACTATGAGGCTTAAAGGATAATGCTGGAAGAGGGGGAATATACAGAGACTTTTGTACGATAACTGTTAAGTTATGCCTACGTATCCTCTCGTGCAATGAGGAAGTCAGAACACCGTAGTTCGACTCAAAGAGACTTAAAGGTAAATTGACTTATGAACTGCTTACTTGTCTATGCTCAAGTGTAGGACCTGTCTGGCTCAGGTGCAAACTGTCTTGCATTAGACGGGAGAAGCAAGTTCACGATTATGAGTGAAGATGATGAGAAAAGAATACGAAGGAGACGATTATTGTTTTTTTTTTGTGTTTTCAATCTTTTATTGCTTTTGGATTTGTCATAAGTTAATGAGCTTAAGCCTAAACCAAGGGTTAGTAAACTCATCACATCCTCCCTCTGGTTAGGGGTAATGAGAATACCTTAAGTATGAAGTAAACACCTCACACTTAGTCACCATGATGTAGGATTAAGATTATTAACCTACTTGTGATTATTTAGATGTTTTTGTTGTTTTTATTTAGTGTTAAGTAATGAGTTCAAGCCATAATCAAGGATTTAATGGACTCATTACACCATCCTAATAGAAGGATAATAGATGAGAACATTTAAGCTGAGGAAGGCTCCTCAACTTAACCCATGATTAGGGATTTACCTCATGACAAAACAAAGCCTTTATTAAATGGATTTTAGTTAATGATAAGGTTAAGAAATGGATTTTATGGTTTGTAAGACAACTTGAAGGGGACTTATCCATTAACACCAGGGTTATGTCATACCCCAAATTTGTCCTACCCACTATTCTCATTTTATTCTAGTATCTTTACATCATATCATTGTGCATTCGAAAAATTCAAAATATGTTACTTTCATTTTTTTCTTTTTTCTTCTTTTTTGTCTAAGCAAGTGTTAATATGATTCAAAGTTTTTTTTTTCAAATATCATTATTGCTTTGGTTTTAGGAATTCCATATGATTTCATTAATTCCAAATCAAAATTCAAGATGGGTTCGTTTCGGGCTCATTTCTTGAGTTTGACTCTTAACTTTAAGACATATTCATCTTGTTCATGATGCTTTTCAAAGAGAATAAGTTCATTTGTTTGCTTTTAAGTAAGATACTTATGTGGCACGTTAAAGTAAGAAGCCAATTTGAAATACAATGTTAAAATTATAGCTTCCTGACTTGGTTTCAATTTCAATTGGAACAAGTTCAAATAGCACATATGTTGTTATTAATTAAGATTCAAGTGTTTTATTTCGAGTGCAAGTTTCAAGGATTTTTTTTTTTTTAAAAAAAAAGGGGTTTGATTGATTGAGTTTTTGAAGTAATGTGATTTTAATTTGAGGTGAGTCGTGTCTTAGTTGGTCTCAAATTGTTTTTTTTTGGCTATTGAGGTAATGATCCTTTTTAAATTCCAACTCTGTTGCAAAGGGATTTTAGACAAGCCAGTTTGATTATGCTTAAGCCATATTGACAAGAGGCGTGTTTTTCTTATTACAAAGCTGCCACCATTTTATTTCATTTCTACTGTTAGGTGATGGCTTGGTTATAGAATCAATTTTGTTAAGGTCATTTCATCATAAGTGATGACAGTAATAGCATAAAAGTTCCAGGTTTTTATTCAAAATAAAAAGAAAATTTTCATAAGACTTTTAAGTCTCCATGGGCAGAAGAATCAGCAAGGAGGGATCTAGAGTTTATTGTGTCAGTGTTATTATGAACAACCACCTGCTCTACACCTAGATTATGATATACACTGAAAAAAGCAACTTCATGACAATGCTAGGCTGATGATGCAATCATAGTATTTCTCTCAGATGGGAAGGTCTGCTGTTTCAGCCTGGGGGAGCATATTCATCCCCTTATCCCCAACAACAACAACATAATCCTTCAGTCAGCAATAATAGTGTATCCCAATGAGTTCTTGATAATCCTCGGTTCGATAACCTCCATATAATGTGTTGAAAGTCAGTTGCCACCACCTGAAACATTGCCACATGATAAGCATACTATCAGAATGCATCCAAGAGTGCAAAACATTGTGTTAAGCCAACCAAGAGGATAAAGCAGTCATACCCAAAGATCTGCTACAAAAGGCGATACCATAGTCGATTTATGTTTCAATCCAAACCTGTAATTCACATCTGAGAAAGGCTAAAGTAAGGATATTGATTAATGTTCACAAACAGACATAAAAAAGAATGTCATAACAGGGTTTATTACATCAGGGTCATCAAAACAAAAAATATGCAAGAATCATGAATGGATGAGATTAGCAACGATACCATTAGAACAAGTTCATACCCAAACAACTCTGCATCAAACATTCAGCCAAGCTTTGCGAAGCCGAACCGTCATCTTCTAATTTATCAGGAACCTTCAGTGTTATGATTTATGTCAGAAAAGCTCAAGAGAATTCCTCAGTTGAATAAGAGTTCTACCTCAAAGTTGCGAGAAAGCACAAATTTGGGTCACAAGGCTGAACCTACAGCACCTTCTCTTACTGACGGAGTGGCATCAAAACCTCCCAGCTCAGCTTCTTCAGGTCCTGTTGCCAATATGCCAATTTTTCCTACTGCTGCTGCAAATCCTCCAGCTAGTGGTACTAGTGTTGCCGGTGTCGCAACTGCAACCAACTTTGAAGCTGTCAGTCAAGTTCCTACAGGCTGTAGTAATGCACCATTAAACTCTCATATCTAGGCTTTTAGCTCCGGGATTCCTCCCATCGAGTCAGCATGAAAATCACGGCTCGTCAAAGTCCTCTCATTAATTTGTTTTCAACCTACAAAACAGACGTGATAAAGATTTTTCAGTATCATATTGCCATAAGGATTGAGTCAATAAAACATGACAAGAACAATGTGAATACTCTTCAGCAGACCAACATCAGTTCTTTGTCATCACAAGGTAGTATGAGTGTGATCCAATCAAATCTAATGTTTTAACTCCAACTGAGACATCAAGAAAATCAGAATTCATGCAAAGACAAGAATCATAGCTTTTACAAAAGAAGGTTATAAGGAGAAATGTTGGTGGTAGAACTAGCTTCAGAAATCCATATCAAGACCCGGTTAAAATCCAGAACCATTTGAAAAAGTTAATGGAAAAGTTCACCCGCAGTAAAAATATAGTTTCATAGCAGTAAAAATAATGAACATTTCATAGACAAATCAAATTCACGGGACCACACAAGTTTTCTAGAAATCTTCTCACCTCACTACAGACAAAAAAACAACAAAGAGAAAGACTCACCTCTTTTGGTCCCCACAAAGAATGCCTGCAGCAGAGGAATCTTGTACAAATCACAACGGCATGAAAATTTCACAACTGACTCTCACGTATCTCTCACGTACCAGAAGAGAATTCTTAAATTTTCACACGTACCAACATTCCTCAAACTTCTTATAAAACCTCTCCAATCATTGGCACAAAAAAATACACCTGAGAAACCCTAGCCACAACAAAAACCAGCAAAACACCGCACAACCTCAAATCCGTCACCAACACTATTCCGTAAACCCACCGTCCAAACACTCCTCTCAAACCCTCTGCAATCAGTAAACCGTAAACAACCTCCTGCTCATAACTTCAACACCTTCAAGCCCTTTCAAACCCCAATCCCCAGCCAAAGCGCTAGCCACAGACAGTGCCACCCAAACCTCACAAACCTGAACAAATCAAACCCGGCCAACACTCAAACACCGCCGTGAAATCCTCCTTCATCACACCTTTAAACCATTTTTTTCACCACCATTCATAAGCACAAAAAAAGAGAGTCTAAAAACTCACAGTGAACTCGCAAAACGCACCGGCCGTCTTCTTCGAAACTCACAGACCAAAACCTTTTTTTTTTCCGGACCTTTTCTCACCATCCAAAAACACTAAACCACAAAACCCACCACAGTGAAACCTTCGCTCAACACCACGCGAAAACCTAGCCGCCGAAGCCAAACACCCACCGGCCTTCCACCATTGCCGTCGCCGAAGAGAAGGATTCACTCACAGAACCTTCGACGAAACTCACAGCAAGCCGCGCCGTCAACCATCGTAAGATCCGACCACCATTCAACACCGAAGCTGTACGCCGTGAGAGAGACCGAGAACGAAACAGAGAGGCGTACGAGAGTTGCCAAGAGCGAAAGTCGAAATCTGAAGACGGAAACTCGCCGATTGGAAAGTGAAGAACAGAGAGAGATGAAGCTGAGTTTTGTCTAAAGCGCTAAGAGTCACACAAAGCCAAACACAGTGATAGACGGAAAAGGTTGAATCACTTCTTTTTTTATTTCTCTGATTTTGAAATGAATAAATGCAACCCTGTTTTTAATGTTGACAAAAAAAGAGTGTGGGTATTTGTTATGTTGGGTTATTCTGATTTTTCTTTGTTTTTTTATTTATTTTGTTTTAAAAGAGAACTCATTGGTGTTATAACTTGCATCTGAGTTTTTATTTTTCTTGTTTATTTTAAAAAAATGACTTTGTGTTATTGGGTGTGGACTGAAAGCCCACCGTGATAATTTCTGCTTCTCATACCAACCATTTTTTTTTCAGTGCACCTCACCCATGTTTGTTCTATTGTTTTCAGGATTTCGGGTTGGGCTTCTAAAGCCCACCAAATTTCCTTTTAGCACCTTCTGACCCATTCGCAGACCCCCTCCTTGACTTGTTTTCTTTTTATTTTTATTCTATTTTACCTATTATTATTATTATTATTATGATGATGATGTTAGAATTTATTTTCTATATTAATTCTTATAGCTTATTTTTATGACTTTTTAATTCCTTTGATTAATAACCTTTATACTTAAGAAAATGCATTAAAAAAATTTATTAATGGAACATTTTTTTTATTATTGTTATTAGGGCCAATGATATAATAAACGGCCGATTTTTCGCCCGATCTAAATCGGTGATCTTCGGTCAATATGAGGCCCCCTTGTATTTAATTTTTTTTATTTTATTATTTCGACAAACAACATGTAATTTAATTTAATTCATTTTATTCTTAATATTATTTATTTTATTTAATCATTTAATTCATTATTCTTTTTTCTAACAATTCAATTCATTTATTTATTCATTCGATTATTTTCGCATTTTAAAATTACGATTCGACTCCTTATAGAATGGTTCCCATTTTGAACCGATTCTAAGGCAGTAAACGAACAAAATTTCGTCGCATCCCAAAAAGGTCCAACGCCTCCGAATAGTTGTGCTCGAAAAAAGGTCCAACGCCTCCGAATAGTTGCGTCCCGATTAAACAGGCCGAACGCCTTCGAATAGTTCAAACACACTGCACACACGCTTTCTCTTGGGCTAATTACAACGAGACCATTTATTTTTCGCAATCCCTTGTATTTATTTTGTATCCCTCTCCCCTTACTTTGTACGCATTTTATTTTCCGCATTTTCATTTAATTCTGAATCCTTGGTCCAACGCCAAGCGATTGCACTTGCACACTTGCACTTTATTTTCCAGTTATCTTTTTCTCCGTTTATTAGGATCCACCTATCTTTGCGAGCCGAGCGCATTGTGCCTCGCTAAAAAACCACAAAAATACACTCCATTTGCATTTACCCTTTAAACCTCAAAAACCAAAACATTTCGATTAGATCCAAACCTTTGATCCAATGTCAAGCGGTCTTTAGGAAATAAAAACACTTTAATAAATACGAGAAGATTTGTACGCCACGAGCCTTAAGCGGTAGAAAGGGGGATAACGAGCTTTCGTTACTCGCTCCGATTATTTCGACGCAGGACACTCGTCTTGTTGGGCGAGATAAACTATCCATAGTCTTTAGTGCACTTCAACTCCTAAACCCTTTCATCGACGAAAGGTAATAAAATCGAACAACTATTACCCTTAGTAGGCCGAACTACGAGGCTCTGACTTTCCCATTGCACACGGGAGTACGTAGGCACGAGGATCTCCATCCTTGCCGAGCACCTAGGTTCAATCTAACTTATAATTCAACTCGTTTCCCTCTAGCAAGCAATTCGTTTAAGCATAGACATCCTTTCGCGCGCGTTAACTTAGATGGTTCCCATCGAGTACGATGGATGTAGGGGGTGCTAATACCTTCCCCCTGCATAACCGACTCCCGAACCCAGGCAATGGTTCCGTTGACCTTTGTCCTCATCCTTCTCCTCCTCGGGTTGTATCTATATCTCCCCTTTCCCTCTTCGGGAATAAATAGAATTAGGTGGCGACTCTTCAGTCAGTCCGGCGCGTGACTCCGTCCTTTCGGATCGCGTAAGGTCGTATTTTTCGGGGTACGACAGGTTAGTCCTTCTTAACCAATTAAGGAAGAATTAGAACCCTAATGCAAGGCCCAAGTTACAAGCTTGATGTCTTAGTGATTATTAAGTGAATTAATTAAAGGAGTTAAACACATTAAGGGTTTAACACTTAGGATTAAAGTTATACACTCCATCCTAATAGAAGGATGCAGGTATAAGCTTAAACACAAAGCCTTAAAACCTTTAAGGTTTAGTCCCTGATTAAGAGGTGAGAAGAGAAGACACAAAGATGACACAAAGGTAAAAGCTAAGTGGGGGACTAATCAAACCCTAATTGTTATCATGCTTGGAGATCCTAGGGTTTGTGAGGCTTAAGAGAGAAAGAATCTTCAAAGAGCCACCAAGGAAAGAAGCAGATGAAAGGAGAAAGAAGCAGAGAGAAGCAAGACAACTTGCTTCACTTAAGAAGACAAGTTGCTTGAAGGAAGAAAGTGGGAGAGAGCATGAATGAGCAAGCTCACTCTAATACAAAGATAAATGCAGCAATGATGCATAAGAGAGATGAAGAGAGATTGTGAGAAGTGAAGGCAAATTCACTTCTCAAAACAACTTACCACCTGAAAAGTTAGCAAAAGAAATGCAATGCAATGAAAATGAGATGAAATGCCATGATGCAAGGCAAAGCCAGAAGCATGAACATGATGTTAATGATGCTAAGAGATGATGCAAACACATGTCAAGAGTTGTGGATGATCATACAAGGATGAGGATGCAAATAAAGCATGCTTTGAACCATGGAAGTTCATGAAAGTTTATGAAATGCAATGAAAGTATAACATGTCAAATGAATGATACAATGATCAAACATGATTCTAATATGTCCTAGGATGTCTTATGAATCATGTGGGTACACAAAATGTCATGGCAAGCTCTTGAATGCCAGCAAATGAGACATGGATGCAAAGGAAGGCACAAATTAGGGTTTATGCACAAGACACAAAGCAAAATCCAAAATCAGAAGCAAATGACAAGATAAAAAATTGAAAATGGGATCAAAGGAACCCTAACCCTACACAAGTTCACTTCCCAAAGGAGGAGACCTAAATCTAAACCTAATGGAAGTTATGATTTTTCTAAATCAACTAGGGTTTCAAAGCACCTCAAAAGGAAAAATGCACATTAAATTGAAAATGAAAGATAAATTCAAACCAATTTTACCCTAAAAACTACATGCTATGAAGGATGCAATGCAAGAAGAACCATTATCAAACTCTTCATGGTTAGGCAGAATGAATTTTTTCAAGTTAGGATCAAAATATTGCCTTTAAACAACTTTAATTCCAATGAAAATTGTCAAAATAGGTCAAGAACCAAAAAGAAATTTGTTTGAAGAGGTGGATAATGTTTCTAAATGTTTTAAAATGCAATGTGAATTTTTTGGTGATTTTTAAATACCTAAATGCATTTTTAATTAATTAATTTCCATTAACTAATTAAAAATAAACATTTAAATGATTTAAAAATAATTTTTAATGCAAAAAATAAAAATAAAAATATTTTTGGGTTCTGAAAATTAATAAAAGGTTTGACAAAAAATTTCAGAATTTTTTAATATGTTTTGCTGTTTTTAAAAATTCATGTAAATAAAATGCAAATAAAATGAAATAAAAATAAATAAATGATCAGAAGTAATCAGATCCAAGAGCCAGGATTTGAACTGGGGTGAAATTGGTTGACTGGCACGTCATCCAAGGGCTGAGGCTTATCCTGATTAAATTAACCTAATAAATGAGGATTAGGGCTAATCAAAACAATCCTGGCCACTGAAAACGCGCGCGCATCTCACATCCAACGCTCTACATTCAAACTTGGCTAATCACCTGAGATTAGCCCTAATTACTCTCAGATGACCGGAATAGTGCTCCGGTCATCTTCTCCGGCAGCTCAAAACGTTATCTCTCTCCCTAAGCCTCTAAAACCTAATCTCTCTGCCCAGAATCAAACCCCACGCATCACTCAACAAGAATCACCCACTAAGACAAATTTATTTCACATATTCAAGCTGAATCGAAGCAAATTAGTTCTAGGTCAAAAAATTTCAGAGAGCTCATACATGCTTAACACTTGATCATTTTCAAAACCAAACATATCAGAATCATCAGTGAATCATGGAGAACCTTTTAGGAACTTAAAAACGCATTTCTGGAAAAAATGTTCATCTTGTTACCTGATGTCGCTCCCACCAAATGAGGCTAAGTCAAATGGGGTACAGACGCGAACGGTCGGTGAAAGAGAAAGAGAATGAATAGAGTCGCCAGCTAGGCATTTTTATCCCGAAGGAAAGGTAATGCTGCATAAACCTAAGAAAAGATATGGATAAGACGGTTGCGAACCAGAGATACTGAGAAAGGGGGTTGGTTACAACCTGGGAAGGTATTAGCACCCAGATTGTCCGTCGTACTCGACGGGATCCACGCTAAAGATTTGTGTTTTAAAGGGGTAGTGTCAGTGTAATCTGTGTATCAAAGCAGGAAAAGAATGCAAGTGTCAGTGTAAAAGAAACGTGAAGTGTATAAGAGGAGTGTCAGTGTAAGAACAAGAGTGAAATGCTCAAGACTATGAGGCTTAAATAATAAAGCTGGAGGAGGGGGAATATACAAAGACTTTTGTTCGATAATTGTTAAGTTATGCCTACGTATCCTCTCGTGCAATGAGGAAGTCAGAACACCGTAGTTCGACTCAAAGAGACTGAAAGATAAATTGACTTGTGAACTGCTTACTTGTCTATGCTCAAGTGTATGACCTGTCTGGCTCAGGTGCAAACTGTCTTGCATTAGACGGAAGAAACAAGTTCTCGTTTGTGAGTGAATAAGATGAGAAAAGAATCCCGGAGGAGACGATTATTCTTGGTTTTTGTGTTTTCAATCTTTTATTGCTTTTTGAAGCTTGTCATAAGTTAATGAGCTTAAGCATAAACCAATGGGTTAGTAAACTCTTCAAATCTTCCCTCTAATTAGGGGTAAGGAGAACACCTTAAGTATGAAGTAAGCACCTCACACTTAATCACCATGATGTAGGATTAAGATCATTAACCTACTTGTACTTATTTAGATGTTTTTGTTGTTTTTGTTTATTGTTGAGTAACGAGTTTAAGCCATAATCAAAGGTTTAATGGACTCATTACACCATCCTAATAGAAGGATAATAGATGAGAACATTTAAGCTGAGAAAGACTCCTCAACTTAACCCATGATTAGGGATTAACCTCATGAAAAAACAAAGCCTTTATTAAATGGATTTTAGTTAATGGTAATATTAAGAAGTGAATTTTATGATTTGTAAGATAACTTGAGGGGGACTTGTCCATTAACACTAGGGTTAGTCCTTCTTAACCAATTAAGGAAGAATTAGAACCCTAATGCAAGGCTCAAGTTACAAGCTTGATGTCTTATTAATTATTAGATGGATTGATTAAAGGATTTAAACACATTAAGGGTTTAACACTTAGGATTAAAGTTATACACTCCATCCTAATAGAAGGATGCAGGCATAAGCTTAATCACAAAGCCTCAAAACCTTTAGGGTTTAGTCCTTGATTATGAGGTGAGAAGAAAAGACTCAAAGATGACATAAAGTTAAAGGCTAAATGGGGGGACTAATCAAACCCTAATTATTATCATGCTTGGTTGTTCCTAGGGTTAATGAGGCTTGCAAGAAGATCTTCAGAGAAACCACCAGGAAGGAAGCAGATGAAAGGAGCAAGAAGCAAAGAGAAGCAAAACAACTTGCTTCACTTAAGAAGACAAGTTGCTTTAAGAAAGAAAGTAATATGGACATGAATGAGCAAGCTCACTCCAAAGCACAAGATAAAATGCAGCAATGATGCATAAGAGAGATGAAAAGAGATTGTGAGAAGTGAAGGCAAATTCACTTCTCAAAACAACTTACCACCTGAAAAGTTAGCAAAAGAAATGAAATGCAATGCAAATGAGATGAAATGTCATGATGCAAACCAAAGTCAGAAGCATAAACATGATGTTATTGATGCTAAGAGATGATGCAAACACATGACAAGAGATGAGAGTGATCAAACAAACATAAGGATGCAAATGAGGCATGCTTTGAACCATAAAGATTCATGAATGTTCATGAAATGAAATGAACATATAACATGGCAAAGGAATGATGCAATGATCAATCATGGTCCTAACATGTCCTAAGATGTCTTATGAATCATGTGGATGCACAAAATGTCATGGTAAGTTTTTGAATGCAAGCAAATGAGAGAGGGATGCAAGGGAAGGCACAAATTAGGGTTTACATACAACACACAAAGCAAAATTCAAAATCAGAAACAAATGACATGATAAAAAATTGAAAATGGGATCAAGGGAACCCTAACCCTACACAAGTTCACTGCCCAAAGGAGGGGACTAACTCTTGACCTAATGCAAGTTATGAATTTTCTAAGTTAATTAGGGTTTTAAGGTACCTTATCATGAAAAATGCAAAACAAATTGAAAATAGAAGATCAATTCAAACCTAATTTATCCTATAAACTACATGCCATGAAGGATGCAATGCAAGAAGAACCATCATCAAACTCTCAATGGTTAGGCAGAATGGATTTTTCCAAGTTTGAACAAAAATATTGCCTTAAAATGAATTTAATTTCAATGAAAATTGTCAAAATGCATTAAGGACCAAAAAGAAATTTGTTTTGAGGGTTTGATAATGTTTCTTAATGTTTTGAAATGCAATGTGAATTTTTTTATGATTTTTAAATAGCTAAATGCATTTTTAATTAATTAATTTTCATTAACTAATTAAAAATAAACATTTAAATGATTTAAAAATAATTTTTAATGCAAAAAATAAAAATAAAAATATTTTTGGGTTCTGAAAAATAATGAAATATTTGACAAAAATTTTCAGAATTTTTAAATGTGTTTTGCTATTTTAAATAATTCGTGGAAGTTAAAACAAATTAAATGAAATAAAAATTGAATTTATGAGAAGTATGCAAATCCAAGGGTTGTGGTTTAAACTGGTTTTGGAGGGAGATGACCCGCACCATATCATGTGGTCCACATTCAAACTGACTAAATTAAACTAAACCTAATTAATTAATTTAATAAATTAGGATTAGGGTTTTAATGAGAGATCTGGTCCATTCAAACGCGCGGGAGTCAACATAAGTCAAACAGATCCATGGTCCACATTCAAACTGAACCCTAAACGTGATTAATGAGTTAATGACTTTCAGGTGGCCGGAAATGACCTCCGGTCATCTTCTCCGGCCACACCCCTCCCTGAAAATTGCTATCTCTCTCCCTAAGCTTCTAACACTCAATTTTTCTGCCCAGAAATGATCCCCATACATCATACATCAAGAATCAACAAACAAACAACATTTAAAACACATCAAAAGTGAGAATCGAATCAAAACAGTTTTAGGTCAAAAAATTTCAGAACACGAATACATACTCATTTCTCAACCATTTCCAAAACAAAACACATCAACATGATCAGTGAATCATAAAGAATCATTTAGTAACTTAAAAACAAGTTTCTGGAAAAAATGTTCTTGAGCTCACCTGAACTGGAGCTTTGATCTTTGGAACTTTCTGGCTGCTTCTTTGGTCCAAAACGCTTCTAATGAATCTCCTGAGAAGCTTGCAATGCTTGTTTGGAATTTCTTTTGGCTGGTTTGAGAGATTGATAAAGTTCTGTTCAGGAGGGGTGAGAAATCGTATTTCAGTTTGGGGTGGTTTCAGGGACAAATGAGGATTGGGAAATGATCAGAGGAACATGGTGAATGGTTTTGTGAAGTTTGTTTTGGTGTTTGAAGCCTGTGTGATGAGTTTCGAAGCAAGATGCATAAGAGGTGAGTTTTGGGAACTATGGCTTATGAGAGGCTTCAGCTTCCAAGATTATGTGAAATGTAATCCATGAGGCATGTATGTGAAGCTGTGATTGGTCAGAGAGTTGTTGCTGGCCTAGCTTGATTGGTATGGACCATTTTGCATAAAGTCAACTTTTGTGTAAGAAGAGGTATGGGCTAGTTCAGTCAAGGTACAAAGGCATGGCTTGGCTCAGCATGCTTCAAGGAGAACCATGGAAATGAATTAGAGGCAATGCAGCAAGTGGATTAGGGTTTATGTGATGTTTTGCAATTTTCACAAAGTTTGGCCCTTTTGTGATTACTTGAAGCATAAGTCATGAAAATGGGAGGTTCTTTGGTGCATTCTGATTTTTAGGTCATGGTTTATGTTTGTGTAATGCATAGAAATCAATTAGAGGTCACATAAAGGCTTGGCATGGGGTTTTGCAACTTTGCCTCTTTGGTACAAAAGTGAAAATTAAGTGATTTTTGCCAACTTTGACAAGCCATAACTTTTGATCCAAAATGAATTAGAATGAGTTCTTGTACTTTTTGAAAATGGGAGGATCCATTCTACAACTTTCATGACCAAAGTTTTCCCATTTGAATAATTTTTGAATCAATTTGAGGAGGTTGAAGAACTTTCCCAAAATGGCAAGTTTACATTACAAGTCACTTTCCCAAAAAGGCAACTTTGCAAATGGCTTGAAATTCTTCAATTTTGTGAACTTCTAAAACCTTCTATGATCAAATAAAGATCATACACATTCAAAATGATGGAGAACACCCTTTGGTTGGGTCATTGGGGGCCTCAGATGCCCTGATTTTGCACTGACTTGCTCAAGAAGTCATCTCTTGATCAGATGCCTTCCCCATGGGATTTCTTCATGAAAATTGATATGCATGATCCTTATAACATATAGAGACCAATAGAGACAAGAATGACCAAAAAATTTGGAGTTTTGGCCACTGAAACCAAAACCCTAATTCTAGGTCATCTGTGCAGTTAAACCTTGCTCTGCTTCCATGCCTTTCTCAGTTCTTGTGATTCTTTGACTTTCTTGACTTTGTGAGGAAATAATATGATGCTTGAACATACATGGACCCTCTTGAAATGATTGATGACCTTTGGAGTGGCTCAAATGGCTCAGGGATGGCTCAGATCACAAACCCTAGATGCAGATGACTTAGAAACAATGCAGTGAAGCAAGAGTGCAATATGAGATGCTATGATTGAACTTATGCATATAAAGAGATCACAAGCCATGGTGTGAATGGGTGAGGGCAAATTTGGGGTGTTTACAGCTGCCCCTATTCAAACATGAGTTAGCTGTGCAGGATGTAAGCGACGCCTTATCAGGCAAACAAGATAACTTGTGGTTGAATACCAAAGACAGTCCAAAATTTGCACTCACATAATGAAGAAGAAAAGGGATATAGATTGTAAAAGAAAATAAAGTATAATTATAAAGTGTGGGCGATGGAAGACGACCGTCGAGAAGAGGACGACTGCTGGGGATAAAGCAATGACGGGGACGACCGACATGCTGGGGAAGATGCGGGAAACAAAGCAATGACGGGGATGGCCGACAAGCTGGGGATATAAGAGATTATGATGGGGACGACCATCAAGTAATGTTTCAAGATTCTCTGGGGATTAAAGGTAGATTATGGGGATGACCATCGAGTTCAAAGCATAAATGAAATAAATGACGAGGTACGACCATCAAAGGTGAAGGACGATCACCTAGCAGGGGACGGCTGCTCTGTTGGGGATAAGATGAGGGACAGTCATCCATTGGTGAAGGACGATCACCTGGCAAGGTGCGGTTGCCAAAAAGTATCGCGACATAGGACGAATGCCGGATAAAAAGGTCGACGATGGGTACGGCCATCGGATAAGCATGATGAAGGACGATCATCAAGAGGTGAAGGACGATCACCTAGCAGGGTACGGATGTTCTGAGGGTATCATGACATAGAACAAATGTCAGATAACAAAATCAACGATGGGGACGACCATCGGATAGAATGATGAAGGACGATCATCAAGAGGTGAAGGACGATCACTTAGCAGGGGACGACTGCTCTGAGGGTATCATGACATAGGACGAATGTCGGATAAGAAGAGGTTCTAATGAATAGAGACTCCACTAGGGGTGATGAAGGATGATCATCAAAAAGGTGAAGGACGATCACCTGGTAGGGTACGGCTGCCGAAAGGTATCATGACATAGGACGAATGTCAGATAGAAAGGAAATAATTCACTGGGATTTGATGGGACTCTTCTAGGGAACAATAGACACAGACTAGTGTCTAAATTCAAAGAGACATAAGTGTTTGGAACGGTGTATAAATTAAAGATGCGGACGAGCATCCTTAAGACGATGATACGGACGAGTATCAGTAGAAGCAAACGCTTGACGCATGTTCAGAGATGATGATACGGACGAGTACCAACTAGTTAACAAAGAACACGGACGAGTGCCGAATATGAGGGGGTATGAGAGGTGTATACAAGATACGGACGAGTATCTGTATGAGTAAAAAGTAGGAGTGAGACTCCGACGAGTGTTTAACCTGCTGTGGAGAGCATGACACGGACGGATGTTGGAAAGAGTGTATTATAAACTAGTATTTGATTTACAGAGTGTTCAGGCAACTATGTTGGGGAAGGTGACACGGGTGGGTGTCAGGGATTTGTATATATATGTATTTGTGAGTGCAAAGGGGACGCTTTGGCTTTCTGCTGGAGATATGACACGGACGGGCGTCGAAAAAGTGTGTTTCTGTTTTTTGTAAGGGAAATGCTTTGGCTCTCTGGTGGAGAATTGGGAAATGGATTGTCATTATTTACAAGTGTTCAGAACATGGCTTATGATTATGCAACATGTTTGATTTTTGCCGTAATTCTCCGTATTAGACGGAATGCTACGCTTTGTGGGAAAATATGATGCGAATGCTATGATTATGCAAAGATACCGATCCGGGATTCGGATCCCGCTGCTGTGGAGATCTCTGGCTGATCTGCTTGAAGTGGATTTCCCAGCTGGGGATGAGATCACTGGTTGATCTGACATATGTGACTCTGCTTGGGGCAGTAGATCACTGATAGATCTTTCTTAGTAACGAGGGACCCAGCTGGGGTCCGTAGAAGCTTTCGTCACTCTGTTGTGAAATCTTCAGGCGTTGCTTTTCTGGATAGAAGCTGAAACTCTGCGGGGAGATAGTTTCCTGTCTTTGCACTTGGCTGAGGAGGAATGATGACTGGCAACTCAGCTGGGGAGAAAGCACCTCCGGTGCTAATCGGAAGATAAACCGAATAGATAATGATTAGACAGCTTGCTGGGGAGAAACTTTCATGCCCCGTGTTGCGCTTTGAACACCTGCAATCTTGTAAGTACAGAGAAACGCACAAGTACCCCGAGGTATCCCTTACTGGATTCCATCATAGCATCTTAGACACTCCCGGGAGTGAATATATTTCCTGTAAGCACGTATTTTTAGAAGTGAAGCATCTGTATTTATGCAAACAATATCTTAAAGACATCGGACATTTTTGCAAATGAAAATAAAATGTGCGAGACGAAAACATGACTAAAAATCTGATTTTATTAATTTGAGTGCCCTGAATTGGCAGGATACAGTCAAAAAAACGGATCCCCTGAAATGAGGAAATCGTTACAAATTGAGAAACAAAAAGATGCTGGCAATGCTGATGACGCTTCAAGGAGCTTCCCTTTTGCTATAACTCGTATGACATTGACGTTCTTCTCATCTTGCTTTTGAAGGAGGCTGATTCTTACCGACGCTCGGACCTTTCGGAGCTTACCATGTTGCAAGCGATACAGATGAATTCAGAATGCAGTTGTTCGCTTATTCCCTTATTTTGCGTGGATCGCCCTTTCGGGTTTTCAATCCACCGGGATACCCGTTTTTGCTTGAGCTGTCCAATGTGGCTTTTCAACTCAGCGGGTGTACATTTTTTATTTACTTTCCCTTATTTTTTCCCGAGTCTTTTATTCTGTTTTTGACTCGCCGAGATGCCCAATTTTTGCCTGGACTTACATTCTGTTTTATGTCCAGCGGGTCATTTTATGCGAAGTATTTTTTAACTGCGTCTGAATTCACAGGGGACAGGAAGTCTTCACCATCCATAGTACTGAGCATCAATGCTCCACCGGAGAAAACTTTCTTTACTATGAAGGGGCCATCGTAATTCGGAGTCCACTTGCCCCTGTGGTCTGTATGAGGAGGGAGGAGTCTTTTCAGCACAAGATCTCCTACTTGGTACTCTCGGAGCCTGACTTTCTGATCGAAGGCTTTCTTCATTCTTTTCTGATACAGCTGCCCATGACAAATTGCAGCCAATCTCTTCTCTTCGATCAGATTCAGCTGTTCGTATCGGGATCGGACCCATTCTGCTTCACTCAGTTTAACATCCATTAGTACCCGCAAGGAGGGTAGTTCAACTTCAACAGGTAGGACTGCCTCCATACCATACACAAGCTGATACGGTGTTGCCCCAGTGGATGTTCTGATTGACGTACGGTACCCATGCAAGGAAAATGGTAGCATTTCATGCCAGTCTTTATAGGTAACTACCATCTTCTGCACAATCTTCTTGATATTCTTGTTAGCTGCCTCAACAGCGCCATTCATCTTTGGCCTGTAAGGAGAAGAATTGTGGTGTTGGATCTTGAAGTCCCGGCACAGTTCTGCCATCATTTTATTGTTTAAGTTGGAACCATTGTATGTAATGATTCGCTCGGGCACTCCATACTGACAGATGATGTCTCTCTTCAGAAATCGGGCTACCACTTGCCTTGTAACATTTGCATAGGAAGCTGCTTCAACCCACTTGGTAAAATAGTCTATGGCAACCAGGATGAATTTGTGGCCATTTGAAGCAGTCGGTTCAATCTTGCTAATCATATCAATGCCCCACATAGCAAAGGGCCAGGGTGAAGACATCACATTCAGAGGATTCGGAGGCACATGCACCTTATCCGCATAAATCTGGCATTTATGGCATTTTCTGGCATACGCACAACAGTCGGCATCCATTGTGATCCAGTAATAACCTGATCTTAGCAACTTTTTAGCCATTGCGTGCCCTCCAGCATGGGTACCAAAGGATCCTTCGTGCACCTCGTGCATCAACAAGTCTTCTTTTGTCCTATCAACGCATCTGAGGAGTACCATATCAAAGTTTCTCTTGTACAGGGAACCATCGACATTCAGGAAGAAACTACCAGCTAGCCTTCTTAATGTCTTCTTATCTTTGGAAGATGCCCCAGGTGGGTATGTTTGATCCTCCAAGAAGCATTTGATGTCATGGAACCAAGGCTTATCATCTTTAACAACATCCGCTGAGAACACATATGCTGGTCTGTCAAGTCTGGACACTGAAATCCGAGGCACAAAGTTGGAAGCTTGAACTTTGATCATGGATGAAATGGTATCCAGAGCATCTGCGAACTGATTTTCGTCTCGTGGGATATACTCAAGCTTGACCGCTGTGAAGAAAGTCAATAACCTTCTTGTATAATCCCGGTAAGGTATCAGGCGATCTTGGTGGGTGTACCATTTACCGTTGGTTTGATTAATTACCAGAGCTGAATCTCCGAATACAGTCAAAGTCTTGATCCTGAGGTCAATGGCTTCCTCAAGACCCATAATACAAGCTTTGTATTCAGCTTCGTTGTTAGTGCAGTTGAAGGTGAGTTTTGCCGAGAAAGGCATGTGAACTCCCTTAGGTGTAATGAGTACTGCACCAACACCACGACCATTCATATTAACAGCCCCGTCAAACATCATAGTCCATTCTTCTTCCGGGTCAGGCCCTTCAGTGTGAACAGGCTCTTCATGATCCTTCGCTTTTATGAACAAGATGTCTTCATCAGGGAAGTCAAATCTCATAGGCTGGTAATCATAAATGGGTTGCTCAGCAAGATAATCAGACAATACACTGCCCTTGATGGCTTTTTGAGATGTGTACTGAATGTCGTATTCTGTGAGGATCATTTGCCATCTTGCAACCCGTCCGGTAAGTGCTGGCTTCTCAAAAATGTACTTAACTGGATCCATCTTTGAAATCAATAAAGTAGTGTGGGTCAACATATACTGTCTTAGTCGGCGAGCAGCCCACGCTAAAGCACAACAAGTTTTCTCGAGCAGTGAATAACGTTGTTCACAGTCGGTAAACTTTTTGCTTAGGTAGTATATTGCATACTCTTTTCGACCAGACTCGTCATGCTGGCCCAGCACACACCCCATTGACTCTTCTAATACTGTCAAGTACATGATCAGAGGTCTTCCTTCAACTGGAGGCATAAGGATTGGAGGCTCTTGCAAGTATTCCTTGATTTTGTCAAAAGCCCTCTGGCAGTCTTCGTTCCACCTGACCGTTTGCTCTTTTCTTAACAGCTTGAACAAAGGCTCACAGGTTGCTGTAAGGTGAGATATGAACCGTGAAATGTAGTTCAATCTACCTAAGAACCCCCGAACTTCTTTTTCAGTCCTTGGTGCAGGCATTTCTTGAATGGCTTTGACTTTGTCAGGGTCAACTTCAATCCCTTTTTCACTTACAATAAATCCCAGCAGCTTACCAGAACGCACCTCGAATGTGCATTTGTTGGGGTTTAACTTTAATTGGTACTTCCTCAGACGCTTGAATAACTTCAACAGATTTACCAGGTGGTCTTCTTCTGTGAGGGACTTGGCAATCATGTCATCCACATAACATTAAATTTCTTTATGGATCATGTCATGGAATAATGTTACCATAGCCCGTTGATACGTAACACCAGCATTCTTCAGTCCGAATGGCATCACCTTGTAACAGAATGTGCCCCAGGGTGTAATGAAAGTTGTCTTCTCCATGTCTTCAGGTGACATCTTGATCTGATTGTATCCTGAAAATCCGTCCATGAAGGAGAACACCGAGAACTGAGCCGTGTTATCCACCAATACATCAATGTGAGGTAAAGGGAAGTCATCTTTCGGGCTGGCTCTGTTCAGGTCCTGGTAGTCCACACACATCCTCACCTTGCCGTCTTTCTTAGGCACAGGTACAATATTAGCAACCCACGGTGGATAGCTGGTCACAACAAGGAAACCGGCGTCCCACTGCTTTTGTACCTCTACATTTATCTTCATTACCATATCTGGGCGAGTACGGCGCAACTTCTGTTTTACTGGCGGGCAGTCTTCTTTCAAAGGCAGCTTGTGCATGACAATATCGGTGTCCAACCCTGACATATCTTGATAAGACCAAGCAAACACATCCACATATTCACGAAGCATGTCAATCAGTTGCTCTTTTACTGAATCTTGCAGGCAAGCCCCGATCTTAACCTCTTTTACGTCTTCATCCGTACCAAGATTAACCGTTTCAATCTCCTCCTGATGAGGAGTGATAACCTTCTCCTCTTGCCTTAACAACCTGGCTAGCTCTTCAGGTAGCTCGTAATCTTCTTCAACCCCTTCATCAGCTTGATTGATTGGATTGTCAAAGTCATACGAAGTCATATCAGTGTTGTTGTCGGTGCAGTCTGGAAGGCACTTTCTGCAAGGTTTTAGATTGGTTCATTTTAGTGATCAATTTTAATCTTGTTTAGAAAAAAGTGAAATGAAGTTATCATTTTGGAAAACATTGCCATTTTTATTTTTGTACAAAATGAAAAATGAAAAACAGTGAGCGGAAAAGGAAAAGACTCATTTGCAAAAGATGTCCGATATTCATTGATTAATCCATTTGCACAAAATTACAAGATGGCCCGATTACAAAATGAGTCTTGACATCTTGGGAAAGATGCAAGACTTGATGCATGCTTAAAAATACAGGAAATAATAATTACTCTGCAGGAGTAACCCTTATAATTTCCTGGGAAGACCAGTTAAGGACTTGGCTCCCCGGGATCCTTGGACGTATCCAGCTCTCCAGGTTGCGGTCGCTTTCCTCCTCGTCTTCCAAGTTGTTCACTGCATCCGGGGTGAGCATTCCCCCGCTGACAAAACTGGGCTCTTTGGCAGCCTCTGATGGATCTTGTTGAGTTGGTCTGTAACCCAACCCAAATCTATCTTCTTTCTTTTCTACGGGAAGCAGCTTGCCCCAGCCTTGGGCAGTACCTTCTTCAACAACCTTTCGGGCTTGCTGATAAGATGTTATGGAGGTTCCCAGTACAACAGATGCTTCATTTATGTTCAGGGCCTCAAACCCCTGGCTCATAGTTTCATGGATTTCTCCATCCATTTCTATTTACTTATACGTAGCCAGATGGCTAACAAAGATGTCTTCTTCCCCACAGATGGTGATGATCTGGCCTTCCCACTCGAATTTCAGCTTCTGGTGAAGGGTAGACGTAACAGCGCCAGCGGCGTGGATCCAGGGTCTACCCAACAAACAGCTGTAGGCCGGCTGAATGTCCATCACATAGAAGGTAGTTTTGAAGGTCTGCGGGCCGATCATCACAGACAGATCAATCTCTCCAAGCACTGATCTTTTAGAGCCATCAAATGCTCTCACCACCAAATTACTTGGGCGCAATGCCAAGCCATCATACTCCAGCTTCACTAAGGCTTTCTTTGGTAGAACATTGAGTGAGGACCCAGTATCCACCAGCACATGAGATAGAACAGCACCCTTGCATTCCAGTGTGATATGCAAAGCCTTATTGTGGTTACGCCCCTCTGTTGTTAAGTCAGCATTGGTAAAGCCCAGCCCATGACTGGTGTTGACATTTGCCACCACAGTTTCTAGCTGATTAACGGTAATCTCCTCTGGCACGTATGCTGCATGCAGGACTTTTAATAATGCATTCCTGTGAGCTTCAGAACACATCAACAGGGATAATATGGAGATTTTTGAGGGAGTTTGGTGAAGCTGATCCACCACCTTGTAATCACTTCTCTTTATGATTCTCATAAACTCGTCTACATCTTGTTCAAAAGATGTCTTCTGAGTTTCTTTGACAGTTGGCTCTTCAAATACCACACTCTTTCCTTTTGCTTTGGCAGCAGCTTCTGCTTCAACATTAGGTCTTTGAGTTTGTGAGGCAAAAAGGCGTCCGCTTCTGGTGAAGCCTCCGCCTCCCCCAACATTGTCAACTTGTGGAGAAGAGGTTGATGAATCCAGAGTGATTTTCTCCCCGTTGCTGTAGAGATCAGAGCCATAATGCCAAGGTATGGAATTACTGCTTTCATAGGGAATGGGTCCAGGTACCGTAATAGTAACTGGACTTACTGCTGCAGAGGAAGGTACTGTAGTGGTGTGCGGATCGTAGTAAATTGTGACTGGTGACCCGGCAGGAGGTGCCACTGCTTGTTGTTGGAAATTATTGTTAGGAGGAACAATTGATGGATCATAGTAGATGGTGACTGCTGAGACATCTTCATTAATTTCTGTTGGCGTTGTAGAAGATTCTGCTGATAAAAAGGGTGCTGATGTTGTAGAAGAAATGGTTGTTGAAACTTGACTCGTTGAAGTGATGGACGGAGCCATTGCTGATGATATTGATGAATTGGTTGGAATGATTGTTGCTGCTGTTGTAGAAGAATCAAGAATTGTTGTCAAAGGAATTGCTGGATTTGTAGGCGCTGTTGTTGAGATCTGAAGTATACCATATTTGATAAGACCATCTATGCCGCTTCTCAAATTATCACACCTGTTGACTGCAATGTTGCAATACTCACAACCGAGTTCACACCCAGGGAACACCTGGCACTCTAGAAGCTGAGTTTTAATTTCGACCAGAGGTGTCTGAATCTGTGCAACACTGGTGATCAAAGTAGATGGCTTGTCTTCCTCAATGGCATTAATCCTCGGCCCGCCATGATTAGGCATAGGATTCTTGTTGACATTCGGAGGAGGTGAGAAGTTGAGGGCTTTAGAATCCACCAGATCTTGAACTTTCATTTGCAATGCTCTGCACTTCTCAGTATTGTGGCCGGGTGCATTGGAGTGGAAAGCACATCTGGCGTTGACATCGTAATTCTTAGGGAGATTGGAGGGATCTGGAGGTGCCAATGTCCTTAACTCAACCAAGTTAAGTTTCAGGAGTTGTGGCAATAAGGTAGCATAAGGCATAGGGATAGGGTCAATCACCCTATTTTCCTGTGATGGTCTTTGCTGGAAGGGTCTTTGTTGTTGATTGCTGTTATTGTTGTTATAGGTTCTTTGTGGCGGATACTGAACTTGCTGTTGATAATGTGGTTGTTGTGGTTGTTGGTATGCTGGTTGCTGAGGAATCGGAGCTGGAATAGTGACAGCTGCTACTGATCTGTGGACATACTGAGGTCTGCCCCTGCTGGCATGAATGGCATTTGTCTCACCGGTCCTTCGAGGTCCCACAAAAGGCTTCCTGGGATTACTGGATGAACTTGCACCATTATCAGAAATCTTTCCCATTTTTAATAGACTTTCAATTCTTTCTCCGGCTATAACTACGTCAGCAAAGCTAGCGAAAGAAAAGGCAGTCAGCCTATCAATATATGTTCCTTGCAAAGTATTCATGAACATGTCGGCCATTTCTCTTTCCGACATGGTGGTTGGATAGCAGCAGCAAGCTGTCTCCACCTTTGGGCATATTCCCTGAAGCTTTCCCTGGAGGATTGAGACATTCCCATCAAGAGAGTCCTGTTAGGAGCCATGTCCAGATTGTATTGGTATTGCCTGATGAAGGCTTCAGCTAAGTCCTTCCAGCATCTGATAGTAGCTCTGGTTAAGTGTGAATACCACTCTCTTGAAGCTCCAGTCAAACTGTCTTCAAAATAGAACATCCACAGCTTTTCATCCATGGTATATGCTTTAAGTTTTCCCAGAAAGGACTGTAGATGAGTTCGTGGGCAGGAAGTTCCATTGTATTTCTCGAAGCACGGAGGTTTGAATTTGTGGGGAATTCTTACCCCATCCACTAACCCCATATCCATTACATCGAAGCCCAAAGAGTTTTGAGATTCCAAGGACCTCAACTTCTCAGCAATTTCATCAAACCTCCGGTCATAGACTTCATCTCCAACTCCCATGACAGTAAACTGCTCCTCTTGGGGATCTTCTTGCAATATTCTCCCCCCAGTAGTATTTCCTTGCACATTTCTCGGGATGTTGACTTCCGGATCTAGATGAGGTCCAAATACAGGTGGATTAACATGAGGCTGACCTCTCTCATTATTACTTGTTCCTCCAGTGCCAGGATGAGGTTCCTCGGAAGTTTGTCTTTCTACCAATGCCCTCAACCTTTCATGACTCTGGGCCAGGCCAGTCATCACAGTCATGAATTGGGCCATTTGGTTCCTCATCTCCACTCTTTCGTTAGCCATCTTGGTTCTGACCTCTGTCGGGTCTTGTTGTACTTGCTCCATTAGAATACCCGGAAGATTGTTGCGAGTAGGATACCGGTGTGCACGATTGACAGGGAACACTCTTCTACGAGCAATATTTCCTGAGACACAACAGAGTTAGAAACAAACAAAATAACAACAAAAACCTATAAAACAAAACAAAGGTTAGTATGCAATGTAGTATGCTTATTTATTTTCCAAGGTATCCGGCTTGGTTCTTGGTTTTGACCTTTCCAGACCTCGAGGAAGATGCTTTGATGTTGTTGAGAAAAGAAACCCAAATGGAAACAAACTAAAATATATTACAAATGATGAATACATAGTCTGTTTTTACAACATATGCCCCTGAAGGGTCAAAATACAACACAAAAAGAAAAGTACATCAAATGGAAATAATAACAAGCAAAGAAGTCAAACATCTAGTCCAAACTCATCCTCCTTAACCTCCTTCAGAAGTGCCTCAGTTACAGGACCAGCTGGATGCTCTGTAATGGTCCTGATGAGGAGGTTCCTGGTGGCAATAGCAGTGGTCAGCTTCTTGTACCTATCTTGGTCCTTTGACCTCTTCAAACCAGCCCTAAGCTTCAACTCTGAAATCTCCTTCTGGGCAGCCAACAAAGCCTCCTGTTGCTTCTTTTCAATGGCCTCTAACTGCTCAATCCTGGCTTGAGTTCTCTGATCTTCTTGAGTACGAGCTTCAGTGATCCTGACCCACCTAGCCTGACTTTCTTGCAGATAGAGGTCAGTCCTAGCCTTCTGAAGTTTGGCCTATTTACAGGCATTCTTCAATATTTGCTCCCCAGCTCTTGCTTTCTTGATGTAGTCCTCTGTTTTCTCAATCTTGGCCAGATGCTCCACCCTAAGCTTCTCCAACCTTTCAATGTCCAGACGACCATCACTCCTTTCCCAAAGAGTCTTCTTCAGAGCTTGAGACAGATTCTCATTCCTTTCCTTCAGCTTCTCAAATTCTTCCAGGCTGATAGTTGCTGCTGGCTGAGTTGTGGATGGTCCAGGTATATCCTCAATGGTGAAGGGCATTCCAGTAATCTGAGCTCTAGCATGAGACCAGTCATAGTACTAAGCTGAAGCAACATTATTGCACCTCCCGAGAATAGCCATCCCCTTTGTCTGGATGTTGTCCCAAGCCCAGGATGCTTGTTTGACAGCAGCTAGATTAGGTTTTATTTCACAATACAAAGTCTCAGCTAAATCTTGCACTCTAGGAGGGTGAATCAAAGCATAGCCCAGTTGTCTCTTAAACAGCAAAGGATTGTAGTTGATGCAACCATTTACTCCTATCAGAGGTACATTTGGGTATTGCCCACAGCTAGTGATGATGTCCTTGCCTTTGGTGCTCTGGGTGCACCATCTGATATCATCTGAAGTCAAAGCAATAAGTCTCTTAGCCCAATTCTTCTGTTGGTGGGGATTCAAGAAGGCATCTGTCTTAGGTAAGTGTTTGAGCAACCAAGTGTGAAATAGAGGAGCACAACATCTCACCAACTTTCCTCTTTGCTTCTCATTCCTCTGATGAATGGAATAATAGAAATCTCCCAGCAATGTGGGTACTGGGTTCCTCAGAAGGAAAAGATGAATGACATTCTTGCTGATAAACTTGGGCTCATCTGCAAACAGTATAACCCCATATATGCCGAGGGCTAACAATGCACAGACTGCCCTCCATTCTCCTAAGGAGGCCTTCAGGATGGCCTGAGAAATCAAGAAATCCAAGTGCAAACCAGGGATCCCAGCCTTTGTTGTCATATTCTGCTCAATCAAAGTAGGCTCCAGGTACAGTGCTTTTGCCATTTCTACATTGCTGGGAGAAGTCATCTCTGGGTTGAAGGGGACTCCACCCCTGACAGGTACTCCAATCAGTGATGAAAACTCCTCCAGCAGAGGTCCTAGCTGAAAGTCTGGGAAGTTGAAGCATCTCAAAGGAGGGTCATAAAACTGTAAGCAGGTGTGGATCATACTCCTCTGAGAAGGGTCTAGGTCCATGACCATATCAAGGATACATCCATAATGCTCTATGAATAATGGGATATGGTCAGGGGTGATAAGTGACTGGACCTGCCTGATACCAGTCAACACAGGCTCAAAGAAATGGTAAGATATGTTGCTTTTCCTGGGTGCAGCCATGACTGCTGATGAAGAGCTGCAGACAAGTGCTGATGAGGATCAAGACTGATACTGGAGATGAGCCACTGATAGGCTGATGCTGGTGATAATGAAGATAGCTGAGGAAGATGCCTGATGAAGAAGAGGTCTATGCAGAAGAAGGGGTCAAAACCAAGCCATATATAATGTGGATACCCTGAAAAACAAATAAACAAATGTTAAATGATGCAATGATGATGTATGCAAATGATATGCAAGGGTTTGTGATCAAGCTGGATCTGATTTATCTGTCTTGATATAAGGCCCATGTATGTTCAAGAAGTCCATATGGAGGTTCAGAAATCCAGTAACCAAGGTGGGGTACTCAAATAAAGAGTCACATGTCCAGGGTTAAATCACAAGAACCGTCCAAAATGAGGTACTCTTAAACCAAACAAGTAACAAGGTATGATGTGGCCAAGGGTACCTGCAAACCTGTAAACAGCCCAACCCCCTCACTGGTAGTGTTCTAAAACAAGGATCCTCAGACTTGGATCAGTTATGAGAAGTGTAAACACTTCTAACCCGGAGGTACAGTGTTTACAATAACCATAAAAGATCCTCCTCTAATTCACCTCAGTTTCTGAAGGTCATAATAAAGGTCATCCAGACTTAGCAGGCTTCCCAGATAGCCCTAGCACTACAGGAGATCTGTAGCACAGAGTTCTCAAGAAGAAACCCACATCTGAACCGTGTTTCATATTCCCGCACCAGACCGAAATGGAATGGGAAAGAACATGAACCACTCTAACCTAGGTGTCACTCAGGTCCCAGGTATAGGACCTTAAACTCTCAATGGAACCCACCCACCAAGACAACAGAACAGATCCAGCAATGATAATGACAGTATGACAGTATGATGTATAAAACTGTAAGGAAAGCAGTAAACAAGACTGTACATAAAGCAAAAATAAACACATAACACATATAGCACATAACACCCCAGTAAACACAAATCAAACAAGCGCTGGGAGGAACCCACAAAAAGAACCAGAAGCCCTGGTTACAGTATAAGGGTCCCCAGCAGAGTCGCCAAGCTGTCGCTCCCACCAAATGAGGCTAAGTCAAATGGGGTACAGACGCGAACGGTCGGCGAAAGAGAAAGAGAATGAATAGAGTCGCCAGCTAGGCATTTTTATCCCGAAGGAAAGGTAATGTTGCATAAACCTAAGAAAAGATATGGATAAGACGGTTGCGAACCAGAGATACTGAGAAAGGGGGTTGGTTACAACCTGGGAAGGTATTAGCACCCAAATTGTCCGTCGTAATCGACGGGATCCACGCTTAAACGATTTGTGTTTTAAAGGGGTAGTGTCAGTGCAATCTGTGTATCAAAGGTGGAAAAGAATGCAAGTGTCAGTGTAAAAGAAATGTGAAGTGTATAAGAGGAGTGTCAGTGTAAGAACAAGAGTGAAATGCTCAAGACTATGAGGCTTAAATAATAAAGCTGGAGGAGGGGGAATATACAGAGACTTTTGTTCGATAACTGTTAAGTTATGCCTATGTATCCTCTCGTGCAATGAGGAAGTCAGAACACCGTAGTTCGACTCAAAGAGACTGAAAGATAAATTGACTTGTGAACTGCTTACTTGTCTATGCTCAAGTGTATGACCTGTCTTGCTCAGGTGCAAACTGTCTTGCATTAGACGGAAGAAACAAGTTCTCGTTTGTGAGTGAATAAGATGAGAAAAGAATCCCGGAGGAGACAATTATTGTTTGTTTTTGTGTTTTCAATCTTTTATTGCTTTTTGAAGCTTGTCATAAGTTAATGAGCTTAATCCTAAACCAATGGGTTAGTAAACTATTCACATCTTCCCTCTGATTAGGGGTAAGGAGAACACCTTAAGTATGAAGTAAGCACCTCACACTTAATCACCATGATGTAGGATTAAGATCATTAACCTACTTGTACTTATTTAGATGTTTTTGTTGTTTTTGTTTAGTGTTGAGTAATGAGTTTAAGCCATAATCAAAGGTTTAATGGACTCATTACACCATCCTAATAGAAGGATAATAGATGAGAACATTTAAGCTGAGAAAGACTCCTCAACTTAACCCATGATTAGGGATTAACCTCATGACAAAACAAAGCCTTTATTAAATGGATTTTAGTTAATGGTAAGATTAAGAAGTGAATTTTATGATTTGTAAGACAACTTGAGGGGGACTTGTCCATTAACACTAGGGTTAGTCCTTCTTAACCAATTAAGGAAGAATTAGAACCCTAATGCAAGGCCCAAGTTACAAGCTTGATGTCTTATTAATTATTCGATTGATTGATTAAAGGATTTAAATACATTAAGGATTTAACACTTAGGATTAAAGTTATACACTCCATCCTAATAGAAGGATGCAGGCATAAGCTTAATCACAAAGCCTCAAAACCTTTAGGGTTTAGTCCTTGATTATGAGGTGAGAAGAGAAGACTCAAAGATGACATAAAGTTAAAGGCTAAATGGGGGGACTAATCAAACCCTAATTATTATCATGCTTGGTTGTTCCTAGGGTTAATGAGGCTTGCAAGAAGATCTTCAGAGAAACCACCAGGAAGGAAGCAGATGAAAGGAGCAAGAAGCAAAGAGAAGCAAAACAACTTGCTTCACTTAAGAAGACAAGTTGCTTTAAGAAAGAAAGTAAGATGGACATGAATGAGCAAGCTCACTCCAAAGCACAAGATAAAATGCAGCAATGATGCATAAGAGAGATGAAAAGAGATTGTGAGAAGTGAAGGCAAATTCACTTCTCAAAACAACTTACCACCTGAAAAGTTAGCAAAAGAAATGAAATGCAATGCAAATGAGATGAAATGTCATGATGCAAACCAAAGTCAGAAGCATAAACATGATGTTATTGATGCTAAGAGATGATGCAAACACATGACAAGAGATGAGAGTGATCAAACAAACATAAGGATGCAAATGAGGCATGCTTTGAACCATAAAGATTCATGAATGTTCATGAAATGAAATTTACATATAACATGGTAAAGGAATGATGCAATGATCAATCATGGTCCTAACATGTCCTAAGATGTCTTATGAATCATGTGGATGCACAAAATGTCATGGTAAGTTTTTGAATGCAAGCAAATGAGAGAGGGATGCAAGGGAAGGCACAAATTAGGGTTTACATACAACACACAAAGCAAAATTCAAAATCAGAAACAAATCACATGATAAAAAATTGAAAATGGGATCAAGGGAACCCTAACCCTACACAAGTTCACTGCCCAAAGGAGGGGACCTAACTCTTGACCTAATGCAAGTTATGAATTTTCTAAGTTAATTAGGGTTTTAAGGTACCTTATCATGAAAAATGCAAAACAAATTGAAAATAGAAGATCAATTCAAACCTAATTTATCCTATAAACTATATGCCATGAAGGATGCAATGCAAGAAGAACCATCATCAAACTCTCAATGGTTAGGCAGAATGGATTTTTCCAAGTTTGAACAAAAATATTGCCTTAAAATGAATTTAATTCCAATGAAAATTGTCAAAATGCATTTAGGACCAAAAAGAAATTTGTTTTGAGGGTTTGATAATGTTTCTAAATGTTTTGAAATGCAATGTGAATTTTTTTATGATTTTTAAATACCTAAATGCATTTTTAATTAATTAATTTTCATTAACTAATTAAAAATAAACATTTAAATGATTTAAAAATAATTTTTAATGCAAAAAATAAAAATAAAAATATTTTTGGGTTCTGAAAAATAATGAAATATTTGACAAATATTTTCAGAATTTTAAAATGTGTTTTGCTATTTTAAATAATTCGTGGAAGTTAAAACAAATTAAATGAAATAAAAATTGAATTTATGAGAAGTATGCAAATCCAAGGGTTGTGGTTTAAACTGGTTTTGGAGGGAGTTGACCCGCGCCATATCATGTGGTCCACATTCAAACTGAATAAATTAAACTAAACCTAATTAATTAATTTAATAAATTAGGATTAGGGTTTTAATGAGAGATCTGGTCCATTCAAAAGCGCGAGAGTCAACATAAGTCAAACAGATCCATGGTCCACATTCAAACTGAACCCTAAACGTGATTAATGAGTTAATGACTTTCAGGTGGCCGGAAATGACCTCCGGTCATCTTCTCCGGCCACACCCCTCCCTGAAAATTGCTATCTCTCTCCCTAAGCTTATAACACTCAATTTTTCTGCCCAGAAATGATCCTCATACATCATACATCAAGAATCAACAAACAAACAACATTTAAAACACATCAAAAGTGAGAATCGAATCAAAATAGTTTTAGGTCAAAAAATTTCAGAACACGAATACATACTCATTTCTCAACCATTTCCAAAACAAAACACATCAACATGATCAGTGAATCATAAAGAATCATTTAGTAACTTAAAAACAAGTTTCTGGAAAAAATGTTCTTGAGCTCACCTGAACTGGAGCTTTGATCTTTGGAACTTTCTGGCTGCTTCTTTGGTCCAAAACGCTTCTAATGAATCTTCTGAGAAGCTTGCAATGCTTGTTTGGAATTTCTTTTGGCTGGTTTGAGAGATTGATAAAGTTCTGTTCAGGAGGGGTGAGAAATCGTATTTCAGTTTGGGGTGGTTTCAGGGACAAATGAGGATTGGGAAATGATCATAGGAACATGGTGAATGGTTTTGTGAAGTTTGTTTTGGTGTTTGAAGCCTGTATGATGAGTTTAGAAGCAAGATGCATAAGAGGTGAGTTTTGGGAACTATGGCTTATGAGAGGCTTTAGCTTCCAAGATTATGTGAAATGTAATCCATGAGGCATGTATGTGAAGCTGTGATTGGTCAGAGAGTTGTTGCTGGCCTAGCTTGATTGGTATGGACCATTTTGCATAAAGTCAACTTTTGTGTAAGAAGAGGTATGGGCTGGTTCAGTCAAGGTACAAAGGCATGGCTTGGCTCAGCATGCTTCAAGGAGAACCATGGAAATGAATTAGAGGCAATGCAGCAAGTGGATTAGGGTTTATGTGATGTTTTGCAATTTTCACAAAGTTTGGCCCTTTTGTGATTACTTGAAGCATAAGTCATGAAAATGGGAGGTTCTTTGGTGCATTCTGATTTTTAGGTCATGGTTTATGTTTGTGTAATGCATAGAAATCAATTAGAGGTCACATAAAGGCTTGGCATGAGGTTTTGCAACTTTGCCTCTTTGGTACAAAAGTGAAAATTAAGTGATTTTTTCCAACTTTGACAAGCCATAACTTTTGATCCAAAATGAATTAGAATGAGTTCTTATACTTTTTGAAAATGGGAGGATCCTTTCTACAACTTTCATGACCAAAGTTTTCCCATTTGAATCATTTTTGAATCAATTTGAGGAGGTTGAAAAACTTTCCCAAAATGGCAAGTTTACATTACAAGTCACTTTCCCAAAAAGGCAACTTTGCAAATAGCTTGAAATTCTTCAATTTTGTGAACTTCTAACACCTTATATGATCAAATAAAGATAATACACATTCAAAATGATGGAGAACACCCTTTGGTTGGGTCATTGGGGGCCTCAGATGCCCTGATTTTGCACTGACTTGCTCAAGAAGTCATCTCTTGATCAGATGCCTTCCCCATGGGATTTCTTCATGAAAATTGATACGCATGATCCTTATAACATATAAAGACCAATAGAGACAAGAATGACCAAAAAATTTGGAGTTATGGCCACTGAAACCAAAACCCTAATTCTAGGTCATATGTGCAGTTAAACCTGGCTCAGCTTCCATGCCTTTCTCAGTTCTTGTGATTCTTTGACTTTCTTGACTTTGTGAGGATATAATATGATGCTTGAACATACATGGACCCTCTTGAAATGATTGATGACCTTTGGAGTAGCTCAAATGGCTCAGGGATGGCTCAGATCAGAAACCCTAGATGCAGATGACTTAGAAACAATGCAGTGAAGCAAGAGTGCAATATGAGATGCTATGATTGAACTTATGCATATGAAGAGATCACAAGCCATGGTATGAATGGGTGAGGGAAAATTTGGGGTGTTTACACCTGAGATGGAGCTTTTTCTTTTGGAGCTTTCTGGCCAGTTCCTTGCTTCAAAGTCCCTCCAATGATCTCCCTGAAGATGCTTTGAGGCTTAGTTGGAGTGTATTGTGGCTGGTCTTTGAGATTGATGAAGTTCTGTCCAAAGGGAGTGGAAAATCGTATTTCTGTTTGGGATGGTTTCAGGATCAAATGATGGTTGGGAAATGATCAGAGGATCATGGTGAGTGATTCTGTGAAGTTTGTTTTAAGGTTTGAGGCTTGAGTGCTGAGTTTCGAATGAAAATGCAAGGGGAGAGTTTTTGGGAACTATGGTGATGTTGTGCATTCAGGCTTGCTTCTTGTGTGTTTTGAGTTCCATTTGGCCCACTTATCAAACTGTGATAGGTCTGTGGAGTTGGTGTGGCCTATGCTGATTGGTATGATCCATTTTGCCAAAAGTCAATGTTAGGTGTCCTTTGAGGAATGGGTCATGGCAGGCCAAGGACAAGGGCATGTCTTGTGCAGCTGTGATCAAGGAGAACCATGGAAGTAAGATTGAGGCAATGCAGCAAGTGGATTGAAGCTTATGAGTGGTTTTGCAAATTTGTCCAACTTTGGCCCTTTTGGAAATTCTTGAAGTTCAAGGCACCAAAATGCATAATTCTTGGGCCAATTCTGATCTTTAGAGGTCACATGAGCATGTTGTGAAGTTTTTGTGCACATTTGAAGCCTTTAGAATGCCTTATCATACCATTTTGCAAAATGCCTCTTTGGTGTAAAACATGAAATTATGTGATTTTTGCCAACTTTGACAAGCCATAACTTTTGATCCAAAATGAATTAGAATGAGTTCTTGTACTTTTTGAAAATGGGAGGATCCATTCTACAACTTTCATGACCAAAGTTTTCTCATTTGAAGAATTTTTGAATCAAAAAGAGGAGGTTGAAAAACTTTCCCAAAATGGCAAGTTTACATTATAAGTCACTTTCCCAAAAAGGAAACTTTGCAAATGGCTTGAAATTCTTCAATTTTGTGAAATTCTAACATCTTATATGATCAAATAAAGATCATACACAATCAAAATGATGGAGAACACCCTTTGGTTGTGTCATTGGGGGCCTCAGATGCCCTGATTTTGCATTGACTTGCTCAAGAAGTCATCTCTTGATCAGATGCCTTCCCCATTGAATTTCTTCATGAAAATTGATATTCATGATCCTCATAACATATAGAGACCAATAGAAACAAGAATGACCAAAAAATTTGGAGTTATGGCCTCTGAAACCAAAACCCTAATTCTAGGTCATCTGTGCAGTTAAACCTGGCTCTGCTTCCATGTCTTTCTCAGTTCTTGTGATTTCTTGACCTCCTTGATCTTTTGAGGATATAATATGATGATTGAACATACATGGACCCCTTTGAAGTGATTGATGACATTTGAAGTGGCTCAAATAGCTCTTGGATTGCTCTGATCACAAACCCTAGATGCAGATGACTTAGAAACAAAGCAGTGAAGCAAAAATGCAATATGAGATGATATTGTTGAACTTATGCATATGAAAAGGTCACAAGCCATGGTGAAATGAGTGAGGGAAAATTTGCGGTGTTTACAGCTGCCCCTATTCAAGCATGAGTTAGCTTTGCAGGATGTAAGCAACGGCTTAGCAGGAAAACAAGATAACTTGTGGTTGAATACCAAAGACAGTCCAAAATTTGAACTCACTGAATGAAGAAGAAAAGGGATATAGATTGTAAAAGAAAATAAAGTATAATTATAAAGTACGGGCGACGGAGGACGACCGTCGAGCAGAGGACGACTGCTGGGGATAAAGCAATGACGGGGACGGCCGACATGCTGGGGATATAGGAGATTATGATGGGGACGACCATCAAGTAAAGAAATAAGACTCTCTGGGGATTACAGGTAAAGTGAATGATGGGGACGACCATCAAATTCAAGGCATAAATGAAGTAAATGATGGGGTACAATCATCAAAGGTGAAGGACGATCACCTAGCAGGGGACGGCTGCTCTGTTGGGGATAAGGATGAGGGACGGTCATCAAAGGTGAAGGACGATCACCTGGCAGGGTACGGCTGCCGAAAGTATCACGACATAGGACGAATGTCGGATGAAAAGGTCGACGATGGGGACGGCCATCGGTTAAGCATGATGAAGGACGATCATCAAGAGGTGAAGGACAATCACCTAGCAGGGTACGGCTGCTCTCGAGATTTATCATGACATAGGACGAATGTCAGATAACCGAATCAACGATGGGGACGGCCATCGGATAAAATGATGAAGGACGAACATCAAGAGGTGAAGGACGATCACCTAGCAGGGGACGGCTGCTAAAAATATCACGACATAGGACGAATGTCGGATAAGAAGGGGTTCTAATGAATAGAGACTCCACTGGGAATGATGAAGGACGATCATCAAAAAGGTGAAGGACGATCACCTGGCAGGGTACGGCTGCCGGAAATATCATGTCATAGGACGAATGTCAGATAAAAAGAAAATAAATCATCGGGGTTTGCTGGGGACTCTTCTGGGGAATGGTAGACACAGACGAGTGTCTAATTTCACGAAGACATAAGTGTTTGACACGGTGTATAGATTAAAGATGCGGACGAGCATCCTCAAGACTATGATATGGACGAGTATCAGTTAGAAACAAATGCCTGACGCATGTTCAGAGATGATGATACGGACGAGTATCAACTGGTTAACAAAGAACACGGACGATTGTCGACTCTTTGGGGATTTAAGTGGTATATACAAGATACGGACGGGTATCTGTATGAGTGAGAAGTGATGAGTGAGACACAGACGAGTGTTTAACTTACTGGGGAGGGTGACACGGACGAGTGTCAAAAAGGGAAAGTGTATAAATCATGAACTGGAGTGTAATCTGTGGGGATGAGAGTGTATTATAAACAAGTATTTGATTTACAAAGTGTTTAGGTAACTATGTTGGGGAAGGTGACACGGACGGGTGTCAAGGATTTGTATATATATATACGTAAACATGTGTTCGTGAGTGCAAAGGGGATGCTTTAACTTTCCGCTGGGAATATGACATAGACGAGTGTCAAGAAGCATTTGTAATGAATAAGTATCTATTTGTAGAGAACGCCCGGGCGACTTTACTGGGGAATGATGACACGGACGAGTGCCAAAAGGAGCATGCATCTGTATTTGTGAGTGTAAAGGAGAATGCCTTAATATTTTGCCGGGGAGCTTGAGAAGTATTTTGTATATTGTTGATGGAAGGTCAGCATTTACAAGTGTTTGGTTTGACACATGGCTCATGATTATGCAATATGTTTGATTTTTGCCGCAATGCTCCGTATTAGACGGAATGCTACGCTTTGGGGGGAAATATGATGTGAATGCTATGATTATGCAAAGATACCAATCCGGGATTCGGATCCCTTTGCTGTGGAGATCTCTGGCTGATCTGCTTGAAGTGGATATCCCAGCTGGGGATGAGATCATTGGTAGATCTGACATATATGACTCTGCATGGGGAAGTAGGTCATTGATAAACCTATCTTGGTAATGAAGGACCCAGCTGGGGTCTGTAGAAGCTTTCGTCGCTTTGTCGTGAGATCTTCAAGCGTTGCTCTTCTGGATATAAGTTGAAACTCTGCGGGGCTGGTTCCCTGTCTAGCACTCGGCTGGGGAAGAAGAAAGATCACTGAAAGGTCCTCTTAGAGATTTTTGTGGGGATCCTGCTGAGGATGATACTTGACAACTCAGCTGGGGATATGAGCACTTTCTGGTACTGCTCTGAAGGAAATGTTGGAGAAGTGATGCCTGGCAATCCTGATGGGGAGAAGGCATCTCTGGTGCTGTTTGGAAGGTGTGTTGAGGAAATAATGATTTGGCAGCCTACTGGGGAGAAGCTTTCATGCCCCATGTTGCGCTTTGAACACCTGCAATCCTGCACGACAAAGAAACGTACAAGTTTCCCGAGGTATCCCTTACTGGATTCCGTTATAGGAGTTTAGACACTCCCAGGAGCAAATATATTTCCTGTAAGCACGTATTTTTAGAAGGGAAGCATCTGTATTTATGCAATCAATATCTTAAGGACATCAGACATTTTGCAAATGAAAAATAAAATGTACGAGACAAGAAGTGACTGAAAATCTGATTTTATTAATTTATGCGCCCTGAATTGGCAAGATACAGTCAAGGAAACGGATCCCCTGAAATGAGGAGATCGTTACAAATTGAGAGACCAAAAGACAGTGGCAATGTTGATGACGCTTCAAGGAGCTTCCCTTTTGCTATGACTGGTATAACATTGACGTTCTTCTCATCCTGCTTTCTGAAGAAGGCTGATTCTGACCGATACTCGAACCTTTCGAAGCTTGCCATGTTGTAAATGATACAGACGAATTCAGAATGCAGTTGTTCGCTTATTCCCTTCTTTTGCGTGGATCGCCCTTTCGGGTTTTCAATCCACCGGGATACCCATTTTTGCCTGAGTCGTCCAATGCGGTTTTTCAACTCAGCGGGTGTACATTTTTTATTATTTTCCCTTATTTTTGCTCGAGTCTTTTATTCTGTTTTTGACTCGCTGGGATGCCCTATTTTTGCCTGGACTTACATTCTGTTTTTATGTCCAGCGAGTCATTTTATGCGAAGTATTTTTTAACTGCGTCTGAATTCACAGGGGACAGGAAGTCCTCACCATCCATAGTACTGAGCATTAGTGCTCCACTAGAGAAAACTTTCTTTACTATGAATGGACCATCGTAATTCGGAGTCCACTTGCCCCTGTGGTCTGTATGAGGAGGGAGGAGTCTTTTCAGCACAAGATCTCCTACTTGGTACTCTCGGAGCCTGACTTTCTGGTCGAAGGCTTTCTTCATCCTTTTCTGATACAGCTGCCCATGACAAATTGCAGCCAATCTCTTTTCTTCAATCAGACTTAGTTGTTCATACCGGGATCGGACCCATTCTGCTTCATTTAGCTTAACATCCATTAGTTCCCGCAGGGAGGGTAATTCAACTTCAACAGGTAGGACTGCCTCCATACCATATACAAGCTGATACGGTGTTTCCCCAGTGGATGTTCTGATTGATGTTCGGTACCCATGCAAGGCAAACGGTAGCATTTCATGCCAGTCTTTGTAGGTAACCACCATCTACTGCACAATCTTCTTGATATTCTTGTTAGTTGCCTCTACAGCGCCATTCATCTTTGGCCTGTAAGGAGAAGAATTGTGATGTAGGATCTTGAAGTCCCGGCACAGTTCTGCCATCATTTTGTTGTTCAAGTTGGAACCATTATTAGTAATGATTCGCTCGGGCACTCCATACCGACAGATGATGTCTCTCTTCAGAAATCGGGCTACCACTTGCCTTGTAACATTTGCGTATGAAGCTTCTTCAACCCACTTGGTGAAATAGTCAATGGCTACTAGGATGAATCTGTGGCCATTTGAAGTAGTCGGTTCAATCTTGCCAATCATGTCAATGCCCCACATGGCAAAGGGCCAGGGTGAAGACATCACATTCAGAGGATTTGGAGGCACATGCACTTTATTCGCATAAATCTGGCATTTATGACATTTTCTGGCATAAGCACAACAGTCTGCATCCATTGTGATCCAGTAATAGCCTGATCTTAGCAACTTTTTAGCCATTGCATGCCCTCCCGCATGGGTACCAAAAGATCCTTCGTGCACCTCGTGCATTAACAAATCTGCCTCTGTCTTATCAACGCATCTGAGGAGTACCATATCAAAGTTCCGCTTGTACAGGAAACCATCAGTATTCAGGAAGAAACTACCAGCTAGCCTTCTTAAAGTCTTCTTATCATTGGATGATGCCCCAGGTGGGTATGTTTGATCCTCCAAGAAGCATTTGATGTCATGGAACCAAGGCTTATCATCTTTGACAACATCTGCTGAAAATACATATGCTGGTCTGTCAAGTCTGGATACTGATATTCGAGGCACAAAGTTGGCAGCTTGAACTTTGATCATGGATGAAATGGTAGCTAGAGCATCCGTAAACTGATTTTCGTCTCGAGGGATATACTCAAGCTTGACCGTTGTGAAGAAAGTCAATAACCTCCTTGTATAATCCCGGTAAGGTATCAAATGATCCTGGTGAGTGTACCATTTGCCGTTGGTTTGATTAATTACCAGAGCTGAATCTCCAAACACAGTCAAAGTCTTGATCCTGAGGTCAATGGCTTCCTCAAGACCCATAAGCTTCGTATTCAGCTTCGTTGTTAGTGCAGTTAAAGGTGAGTTTTGCCGAGAAAGGCATGTGAACTCCCTTAGGTGTAATGAGTACTGCACCAATACCACGACCATTCATATTAACAGCCCCGTCAAACATCATAGTCCATTCTTCCTCTGGGTCAGGCCCTTCAGTGTGAATAGGCTCTTCATGATCTTTCGCTTTTATGAACATGATGTCTTCATCAGGGAAGTCAAATCTCATAGGCTGGTAATCATCAATAGGTTGCTCAGCAAGATAATCAGACAATACACTGCCCTTGATGGCTTTTTGAGATGTGTACTGAATGTCATATTCTGTGAGGATCATTTGCCATCTTGCAACCCGTCCGGTAAGTGCTGCCTTCTCAAAAATGTACTTAACTGGATCCATCTTTGAGATCAATAAAGTAGTGTGGGTCAACATATACTGTCTTAGTCGGCGAGCAGCCCACGCTAAAGCACAGCAAGTTTTCTCGAGCAGTGAATAACATTGTTCACAGTCGGTAAACTTTTTGCTTAGGTAGTATATTGCATACTCTTTTCGACCAGACTCGTCATGCTGGCCCAACACACACCCCATTGACTCTTCTAATACTGTCAAGTACATTATTAGAGGTCTTCCTTCAACTGGAGGCATAAGAATCGGAGGCTCTTGTATATATTCCTTGATTTTTTCAAAAGCCTTCTGGCAGTCTTCATTCCACCTGACCGTTTGTTCTTTTCTTAACAGCTTGAACAGAGGTTCACAGGTCACAGTAAGGTGAGATATGAACCGTGAAATGTAGTTCAATCTTCCTAAGAACCCCCGAACTTCTTTTTCAGTCTTAGGTGCAGGCATTTCTTGAATGGCTTTGACTTTATCAGGGTCAACTTCAATCCCTTTTTTCACTTACAATAAATCCCAGCAGCTTACCGGACCGCACCCCGAATGTACACTTGTTGGGGTTCAACTTCAGTTGGTACCTCCTCAGACGCTTGAATAACTTCAACAGATTTACCAGGTGGTCTTCTTCTGTGAGGGATTTGGCAATCATGTCATCCACATAACATTCAATTTCTTTGTGGATCATGTCATGGAATAATGTTACCATAGCCCGTTGATAAGTGGCACCAGCGTTCTTTAGTCCGAACGGCATCACCTTATAACAGAACGTGCCCCAGGGTGTGATGAAAGTTGTCTTCTCCATGTCTTCAGGTGACATATTGATCTGATTATATCCTGAAAATCCATCCATGAAGGAGAACACCGAGAACTGAGCCGTATTATCAACCAATACATCAATGTGAGGTAAAGGGAAGTCATCTTTTGGGCTGGCTCTGTTCAGATCCCGGTAGTCCACACACATCCTTACCTTGCCGTCTTTCTTAGGCACAGGTACAATATTAGCAACCCATGGCGGATAGCTAGTCACAGCAAGGAACCCGGCGTCCCACTGTTTTTGTACCTCTTCTTTAATCTTCATTGCCATATCTGGGCGAGTACGGCGCAATTTCTGTTTTACTGGCGGACAATCTTCTTTCAAAGGCAGCTTGTGCATGACAATATTGGTGTCCAACCCTGGCATATCCTGATAAGACCAAGCGAAAACATCCACATACTCCCGAAGCATATCAATCAGTTGCTCTTTTACTGAATCTTGTAGACAGGCCCCGATCTTAACCTCTTTCACGTCTTCTTCCGTACCAAGATTAACTGTTTCAATCTCCTTCTGATGAGGAGTGATAACCTTCTCCTCTTGCCTTAACAACCTGGCTAGCTCTTCAGGTAGCTCATAATCTTCTTCAACCCCTTCATCAGCTTGATTGATTGGATTGTCGAAGTCATACGAAGTCATAGCAATGTTGTTGTCAGTGCAGTCTGAAAGGCACTCTCTACAAGGGTTTAGATTGGTTTATTTTAGTGATCAGTTTTAATCTTATTTAGAAAAAGTGAAAATAAAGTTATTTATTTTGAAAAACATTGCCATTTTATTTTTGTACAAAAAGAAAAATGAAAAGACAGTGAGCGAAAAAGAGACTCGTTTGCAAAAGATGTTCGATATTCATTGATTAATCCATTTGCACAAAATTACAAGATGGCTCGATTACAAAATGAGTCTTGACATCTTGGGCAAGATGCAAGACTTGATGCATGCTTTAAAATACAGGAAATAATAATTACTCTGCAGGAGTAACCCTAATAATTTCCTGGGAAGACCAGTTAAAGACTTGGCTCCCCGGGATCCTTGGACGTATCCAGCTCTCCAGGTTGCGGTCGCTTTCCTCCTCGTCTTCCAAATTGTTTACAGCATCCGGGGTGAGCATTCCCCCACTGACAAACTTGGGCTCCTTTGCAGCCTCTGATTGATCTTGTTGAGTTGGTTTGTAACCTAACCCAAATCTGTCTTCTTTCGTTTCCACGGGCAACAGCTTGCCCCAGCCTTGGGCGGTACCTTCCTCAACAACCTTCTGGGCTTGCTGGTACGATGTTATGGAAGTTCCCAGTACAGCAGATGCTTCATTAATGTTCAAGGCCTCAAACCCTTGGCTCATGGTTTCATGGATCTCTCCATCCATTTCAATGTACTTATACGTAGCCAGCTGGCTAATAAAGATGTCCTCCTCCCCACAGATGGTGATGATTTGGCCTTCCCACTCGAATTTCAGCTTCTGGTGAAGGGTAGACGTAATAGCGCCAGCGGCGTGGATCCAGGGTCTACCCAACAAACAACTGTAGGCCGGCTGAATGTCTATCACAAAGAAGGTAGTTTTAAAAGTCTGCGGGCCAATCATCACAGGCAAATCAATCTCCCCAAACACTGATCTCTTAGAGCCATCAAATGCTCTCACCACCAAAATACTCGGACGCAGTGCCAAGCCATCATACTCCAGCTTCACTAAGGCTTTCTTTGGTAGAACATTAAGTGACGACCCAGTGTCCACCAGTACATGAGATAGAACAGCACCCTTGCTTTCCAAGGTGATATGCAAAGCCTTATTATGGTTGCGTCCCTCCGTTGTTAAGTCAGCGTTGGTAAAGCCCAGTCCATGACTGGTATTGACATTTGCAACCACAGTTTCTAGCTGATTAACAGTAATCTCCTCTGGCACGTATGCTGCGTGCAGGACTTTTAACAATGCGTTCCTGTGAGCTTCAGAACACATCAACAGTGATAATATGGAGATTTTTGAGGGAGTTTGGTGAAGCTGATCCACCACCTTGTAATCACTCCTTTTTATGATTCTCATGAACTCGTCTACATCTTGTTCAAAAGATGTCTTCTGAGTTTCCTTGGCAGTTGGCTCTTCAGATACCACACTCTTTCCTTTTGCTTTGGCAATAGCTTCTGCTTCGACATTAGGCCTTTGCATTTGTGAGGCAAAAAGGCGTCCGCTTCTGGTGAAGCCTCCGCCTCCCCCAACATTATCAACTTGTGGAGAAAAGGTTGATGAATCCAGAGTGATTTTCTCCCCGTTGCAGTAGAGGTCAGAGCCATAATGCCAAGGTATGGCATTACTGCTTTCATAAGGAACGGGTCCAGGCACCGTAATGGTGACCGGACTGACTGCTGCAGAGGAGTGTACTGTAATGGTGTGCGGATCATAGTAAATTGTGATGGGTGATCTGGCAGGAGGTGCCACTGTTTGTTGTTGGAAATTGCTGTTGGGAGGAACGTTTGATGGGTCATAATAAATTGTAACTGCTGAGATATCTTCATTAATTTTCGCTGGCGTTGTAGAAGATTCTGCTAATAAAATGGATGCTGATGTTGTAGAAGAAATGGTTGTTGAATTTTGACTTGTTGAAGTGATGGACGGAGTAACTGCTGATGATATTGATGAATCGGTAGGAATGATTGTTGCTGTTGTTGTAGAAGAATCAGGAATTGTTGTTAAAGGAATTGTTGGATTTGTAGGCGCCGTTGTTGAGATCTGAAGGATACCATCCTTAATAAGACCATCTATGCCGCTTCTCAAATTTTCACACCCGTTGACTGCAATGTTGCAATACCCACAACCGAGCTCACACCCGGGGAACACTTGGCACTCTAGAAGCTGAGCTTTAATTTCGACCAAAGGTGTTCGAATTTGTGCAACACTGGTGATCAAGGTAGATGGTTTGTCTTCCTCAATGGCATTAATCCTCGGCCCTCCATGATTAGGCATAGGATTTTTGTTGACATTCGGAGGAGGTGCAAAGTTGAGGGCTTTAGAATCCACCAGATCTTGGACTTTCATTTGCAAGGCCCGGCATTTTTCAGTATTGTGACCAGGTGCATTGGAGTGAAAAGCGCACCTGGTGTTGGCATCATAATTCCTTGGGAGATTTAGGGGATCTGGTGGTGCCAACGTCCTTAACTCAACCAAGTTAAGCTTCAGGAGTTGTGGCAACAAGGCAGCATAAGGCATAGGGATAGGGTCAATCACCCTGTTTTCCTGTGATGGTCTTTGTTGAAAGGGACGTTGTTGTTGATTGCTATTGTTGTTGTTGTAGTTTCTCTGTTGCGGATACTGAACTTGTTATTGATACTGTGGTTGTTGTTAAGGATAAGCTGATTGCTGAGGAATCGGAGTTGGAATGGTAACAGCTGCTACTGATCTATGGACATACTGAGGTCTGCTCCTGCTGGCATGAATGGCATTTGTCTCACCGGTCCTTCGGAGTCCCACGAAAGGCTTCCTAGGATTACTGGATGAACTTGCACCATTGTCAGAAATCTTGCCCATTTTTAACAGACTTTCAATTCTTTCACCAGCTATGACGACATCAGCGAAGCTGGTAGAAGAAAAGGCAGCCAGCCTATCAATATATGTTCCTTGCAAAGTATTCATGAACATGTCGGCCATTTCTCTTTCCGACATGGGTGGTTGGACAGTAGCAGCAAGCTGTCTCCACCTCTGGGCATATTCTCTAAAGCTTTCTCTGGAAGACTGGGACATTCCCATCAGAAGGGTCCTGTTAGGAGCCATGTCCAGATTGTATTGATATTGCCTGATGAAGGCTTCAGCTAAGTCCTTCCAGCATCTAATGGTAGCTCTGGTCAAGTGTGAATACCACTCTCTTGAAGCCCCTGTCAGACTGTCTTCAAAGTAGAACATCCACAGCTTCTCATCCATAGTATAAGATTTTAATCTTCCCAGGAAAGACTGTAGGTGAGTTCGTGGACAAGAGGTTCCATTGTATTTCTCAAAGCATGGGGGTTTGAATTTGTGGGGAATTCTCACCCCATCCACTAATCCCATGTCCATTACATCGAAGCCCAAGGAATTCTGAGACTCCAGAGATCTCAATTTCTCAGAAATTTCATCTAACCTTCGGTCATAAACTTCATCTCCTGCTCCCATTACAGTAAACTGCTCTTCTTGAGGATCTTCTTGCAAGATCCTGCCTCCAGCAGTATTTCCTTGCACATTTCTCGGGATATTGGCTTCCGGATCTAGATGGGGTCCAAATACTGGTGGATTAACATGAGGCTGGCCCCTTTCATTGTTACTAGTTCCTCCAGTTCCAAGATGAGGTTCCTCGGGAGTTTGTCTTTCCACTAGTTCCCTTAACCTTTCTTGACTCTGGGCCAAGCCAGTCATTACAGCCATGAATTGAGCCATTTGGTTCCTCATCTCCACTCTTTCATTAGCCATCTGAGTTCTGACCTCAGTCAGGTCCTGCTGTACTTGATCCATTTGGATACCAGGAAGGTTGTTGCGAGTAGGGTACCGGTGCGTGCGGTTGACAGGGAACACTCGGCGACGAGCAATATTTCCTGAGATCACAACAGAGTTAGAAACAAATAATAACAAAACCTACAAAACAAAACAAGGTTAGTATGCAATGCAATATGCTTATTTGTTTTCCAAGGTATCCGGCTTGGTTCTTGGTTTTGACCTTTCCAGACCTCGAGGAGGATGCTTGATGTTGTTGAGAAAAGAAACCCAATGAAAGCAAACTAATATATTACAAATGATGAACAATACATAGTTTGTTTTACAACACATGCCCCTGGAGGGTCAAAATACAACAAAAAGAAAAGTACATCAAATGGCAATGAACAATAAGCAAAGAAATCACACATCTAATCCAAATTCATCCTCCTTAACCTCCTTCAGAAGTGCCTCAGTCACTAGACCATCTGGATGCTCCGTAATGGTCCTAATGAGGAGGTTCCTGGTAGCAATGGCAGTGGTCAACTTCTTGTGCCTGTCCTGATCCTTTGATCTCTTCAATCAAGCTCTGAGCTTTAACTCTGAAATCTCCTTTTGGGCTGCCAACAAAGCTTCCTGCTGCTTCTTTTCATTGGCCTCTAACTGTTCAATCTTGGCTTGAGTCTTATGATCTTCTTGTGTACGGGCTTCGGTGATCCTGACCCACCTAGCCTGACTCTCTTGTAGATAAAGCTCAGTCCTAGCCTTCTGAATCTTGGCCTCCTTACAGGCATTCTTCAATATTTGCTCCCCAGCTCTTGCTTTCCTGATATAGTCCTCTGTTTTCTCAATCTTGGCCAGATGCTCCACCCTAAGCTTCTCCAGCCTCTCAATGTCCAGGCGACCATCACTCCTTTCCCAAAGGGTCTTCTTCAGAGCTTGAGACAAATTCTCATTCCTTTCCTTTAGCTTCTCAAATTCTTCCAGGCTGACAGTTGTTGCTGGCTGTGCTGTAGATGGTCCAGGTATGTCCTTAATGGTGAAAGGCATTCCAGTAATCTGAGCTCTAGTACGGGACCAATCATAGTACTGAGCTGAAGCAACATTATTACACCTCCCTAGAATAGCCATCCCTTTTGTCTGGATGTTGTCCCAAGCCCAGGATGCTTGTCTGACAGCAGCTAGATTAGGTTTTATTTCACAATACAGGGTCTCAGCTAAATCTTGCACTCTGGGAGGGTGAACCAAATCATAGCCCAGTTGTCTCTTAAACAACAAAGGATTGTAATTGATGCAACCCTTTACTCCTATCAGAGGTACATTTGGGTATTGCCCACAGCTGGTGACAATGTCTTTGCCTTTGGTGCTCTGGGTGCACCATCTGATATCATCTGAAGTCAAAGCAATGAGCCTCTTAGCCCAATTCTTTTGTTGGTGAGGATTCAAGAAGGCATCTGTTTTAGGTAGATGTCTGAGCAGCCAGGTGTGAAACAAAGGAGCACAACATCTCACTAACTTCCCCCTTTGTTTTTCATTCCTCTGATGGATGGAGTAATAGAAATCTCCCAGTAATGTGGGTACTGGGTTCCTCAGAAGAAACAGATGAATGGCATTCTTGCTGATAAATTTGGGCTCATCTGCAAACAGTATAACCCCATATATGCTGAGGGCTAATAGTGCACAGACTGCCCTCCACTCTCCCAAGGAGGCCTTCAGAATGGCCTGAGAAATCAAGAAGTCCAAGTGAATACCAGGGATTCCATCTTTTGTTGTCATGCTTTGTTCAATCAAGGCAGGCTCTAGGTACAGTGCTTTTGCCACTTCTCCATTGCTGGGAAAAGTCATTTCTGGGTTGAAAGGGAGTCCACCCCTGATAGGTACTCCAGTCAATGAGGAAAACTCTTCCATTAGAGGCCCTATCTGAAAGTCTAAAAATGTGAAGCATCTCAATGGTGGATCATAAAACTGCAGGCATGTGTGGATCATGCTCCTCTGAGAAGGGTCAAGGTCCATAACCATATCCAGGATACCCCCATAATGCTCTCTAAATAAAGGGATATGGTCAGGGGTGATAAGTGATTGGACCTGCCTGATACCAGTCAACACAGGCTCAAAGAAATGGTAGGATATGTTGCTCTTCCTGGGAGCAGTCATGAATGCTGCTGAAGATGGTGAAGATAGGTGCTGATGAAGATCAAGACTGATACTGGAGATGAGCCACTGATAGGCTGATACTGGTGATGATGAGAATAGCTGAAGCAGGAAAATGATGAAGATAACTGAAGCTGAGGTCTATGCAGAAGAAGGGGTCAAAACCAAACCAGATATGATGTGGATACCCTGAAAAAACAAATAAACAAACGTTAAATGATGCAGTGATGATGTATGCAAATGATATGCAAGGGTTTGTGATCAAGCTGGATCTGATTATCTGTCTTAATATAGGCATATGTATGTTCAAGAAGTAAATATGGAGGTTCAGAAATCCAGTAACCAAGGTGGGGGACTCAAATAAAGAGTCACATGTCCAGGGTAAAATCACAAGAACTGCCCAAAATGGAGTACTCTTAAACAAAACAAGTAACAGGGATGATGTGGCCAATGGTGCCTGCAAACCTGTAAACAGCCCAACCCCCTCACAGGTGGTGTTCTAGAAAAAGGATCCTCAGACTTGGATCAGTTATGAGAAGTGTAAACACTTCTAACCCAGAGGTACAGTGTTTACAATAACCATAAAAGATCCTCCTCTAATTCACCCCAGTTTCTGAAGGTCATAATAAAGGTCATCCAGACTTAGCAGGCTTCCCAGATAGCCCTAGCACTACAGGAAATCTGTAGCATAGAGTTATCAAGAAGAAACCCACATCTGAACAGTGTTTCATATTCCCGCACCAGACCGAAATGGAATGGGAAAGAACATGAACCACTCTAGCCTAGGTGTCACTCAGGTCCCAGGTATAGGACCTCAAACTCCCAATGAAACCCCACCCACCAAAACAGAAACCAGATCCAGTAATGATAGTATGACAGTATGATGCATAAAACTGTAAAGAAAGCAATAAACAAGACTGTACATAGAGCAATAAATAAAGCAAATAAACACAATTAGCACATAACACCCCAGTAAACAAAAATCAACCAAGCGCTAGGAGGAACCCACAAAAAGAACCAGAAGCCCTAGTTACAGTATAAGGGTCCCCAGCAGAGTCGCCAAGCTGTCGCTCCCACCAAATGAGGCTGGGTCAAATGGGGTACAGACGCGAACGGTCGGCGAAAAGAGAGAGAACACACAAGGGTGAACTCAAAAGACAAGAGTCGCCAGCTAGGCATTTTTATCCCGGAGGAAAGGTAATGCTGCATAGACCTAAGAAAATATATGGATAAGACAGTTGCGAACTAGAGAGACTGAGAAAGGGGGTTGGTTACAACTTGGGAAGGTATTAGCACCCAGATTGTCCGCCGTACTCGACGGGATCCACGCTTGAAAGATTTGTGTTTTAAAGGGGTAGTGTCAGTGCTATCTGTGTATCAAAGATGAAAAAGAATTCAAGTGTTAGTGTAAAAGAAGTGTGAAGTGTATAAGAGAAGGGTCTGTGTAAGAACAAGAGTGAAATGCTCAATACTATGAGGCTTAAAGGATAATGCTAGAAGAGGGGGAATATACAGAGACTTTTGTTCGATAACTGTTAAGTTATGCCTATGTATCCTCTCGTGCAATGAGGAAGTCAGAACACCGTAGTTCGACTCAAAGAGACTGAAAGGTAAATTGACTTATGAACTGCTTACTTGTATATGCTCAAGTGTATGACCTATCTGGCTCAGGTGCAAACTATCTTGCATTAGACGGGAGAAGCAAGTTCTCGATTATGAGTGAAGATGATGAGAAAAGAATCCCGAAGGAGACGATTATTGTTTGTTTTTTGTGTTTTCAATCTTTTATTGCTTTTGGATTTGTCATACATTAATGAGCTTAAGCCTAAACCAAGGGTTAGTAAACTCATCACATCCTCCCTCTGGTTAGGGGTAATGAGAATACCTTAAGTATGAAGTAAACACCTCACACTTAGTCACCATGATGTAGGATTAAGATTATTAACCTACTTGTGATTATTTAGATGTTTTTGTTGTTTTTGTTTAGTGTTAAGTAATGATTTCAAGCCATAATCAAGGATTTAATGGACTCATTACACCATCCTAATAGAAGGATAATAGATGAGAACATTTAAGCTGAGGAAGGCTCCTCAACTTAACCCATGATTAGGGATTAACCTCATGACAAAACAAAGCCTTTATTAAATGGATTTTAGTTAATGATAAGGTTAAGAAATGGATTTTATGGTTTGTAAGACAACTTGAAGGGGACTTGTCCATTAACACTAGGGTTAGTCCTTCTTAACCAATTAAGGAAGAATTAGAACCCTAATGCAAGGCCCAAGTTACAAGCTTGATGTCTTAGTGATTATTAAGTGAATTAATTAAAAGAGTTAAACACATTAAGGGTTTAACACTTAGGATTAAAGTTATACACTCCATCCTAATAGAAGGATGCAGAGGTATAAGCTTAAACACAAAGCCTTAAAACCTTTAAGGTTTAGTCCCTGATTAAGAGGTGAGAAGAGAAGACACAAAGATGACACAAAGGTAAAAGCTAAGTGGGGGACTAATCAAACCCTAATTGTTATCATGCTTGGAGATCCTAGGGTTTGTGAGGCTTAAGAGAGAAAGAATCTTCAAAGAGCCACCAAGGAAAGAAGCAGATGAAAGGAGAAAGAAGCAGAGAGAAGCAAGACAACTTGCTTCACTTAAGAAGACAAGTTGCTTGAAGGAAGAAAGTGGGAGAGAGCAAGAATGAGCAAGCTCACTCTAATACAAAGATAAATGCAGCAATGATGCATAAGAGAGATGAAGAGAGATTGTGAGAAGTGAAGGCAAATTCACTTCTCAAAACAACTTACCACCTGAAAAGTTAGCAAAAGAAATGCAATGCAATGAAAATGAGATGAAATGCCATGATGCAAGGAAAAGCCAGAAGCATGAACATGATGTTAATGATGCTAAGAGATGATGCAAACACATGTCAAGAGTTGTGGATGATCATACAAGGATGAGGATGCAAATAAAGCATGCTTTGAACCATGGAAGTTCATGAAAGTTTATGAAATGCAATGAAAGTATAACATGTCAAATGAATGATATAATGATCAAACATGATTCTAATATGTCCTAGGATGTCTTATGAATCATGTGGGTACACAAAATGTCATGGCAAGTTCTTGAATGCAAGCAAATGAGACATGGATGCAAAGGAAGGCACAAATTAGGGTTTATGCACAAGACACAAAGCAAAATCCAAAATCAGAAGCAAATGACAAGATAAAAAATTGAAAATGGGATCAAAGGAACCCTAACCCTACACAAGTTCACTTCCCAAAGGAGAAGACCTAAATCTAAACCTAATGGAAGTTATGATTTTTCTAAGTCAACTAGGGTTCCAAAGCACCTCAAAAGGAAAAATGCACATTAAATTGAAAATGAAAGATAAATTCAAACCAATTTTTTCCTAAAAACTACATGCTATGAAGGATGCAATGCAAGAAGAACCATTATCAAACTCTTCATAGTTAGGCAGAATGAATTTTTTCAAGTTAGGATCAAAATATTGCCTTTAAACAACTTTAATTCCAATGAAAATTGTCAAAATAGGTCAAGAACCAAAACGAAATTTGTTTGAAGAGTTGGATAATGTTTCTAAATGTTTTAAAATGCAATGTGAATTTTTTGGTGATTTTTAAATACCTAAATGCATTTTTAATTAATTAATTTCCATTAACTAATTAAAAATAAACATTTAAATGATTTAAAAATAATTTTTAATGCAAAAAATAAAAATAAAAATATTTTTGGGTTCTGAAAATTAATAAAAGGTTTGACAAAAAATTTCAGAATTTTTAAATATGTTTTGCTATTTTTAAAAATTCGTGTAAATAAAATGCAAATAAAATGAAATAAAAATAAATAAATGATCAGAAGTAATCAGATCCAAGAGCCAGGATTTGAACTGGGGTGAAATTGGTTGACTGGCGCGTCATCCAAGGGCTGAGGCTTATCCTGATTAAATTAACCTAATTATAATTTATTAAACTAATAAATGAGGATTAGGGCTAATCAAAACAATCCTGGCCACTGAAAACGCGCGCGCATCTCACATCCAACGCTCCACATTCAAACTTGGCTAATCACCTGAAATTAGCCCTAATTACTCTCAGATGACCGGAATAGTGCTCCGGTCATCTTCTCCGGCAGCTCAAAACGCTATCTCTCTCCCTAAGCCTCTAAAACCTAATCTCTCTGCCCAGAATCAAACCCCACGCATCACTCAACAAGAATCACCCACTAAGACAAATTTATTTCACATATTCAAGCTGAATCGAAGCAAATTAGTTCTAGGTCAAAAAAATTCAGAGAGCTCATACATGCTTAACACTTGATCATTTTCAAAACCAAACATATCAGAATCATCAGTGAATCATGGAGAACCTTTTAGGAACTTAAAAACACATTTCTGGAAAAAATGTTCATCTTGTTACCTGAGATGGAGCTTTTGCTTTTGGAGCTTTCTGGCCAGTTCCTTGATTCAAAGTCCCTCCAATGATCTCCCTGAAGATGCTTTGAGGCTTAGTTGGAGTGTATTGTGGCTGGTCTTTGAGATTGATGAAGTTCTGTCCAAAGGGAGTGGAAAATAGTATTTCTGTTTGGGATGGTTTCAGGATCAAATGTTGGTTGGGAAATGATCAGAGGATCATGGTGAGTGATTCTGTGAAGTTTATTTTAAGGTTTGAGGCATGAGTGCTGAGTTTCGAATGAAAATGCAAGGGGGAGACTTTTTGGGAACTATGGTGATGTTGTGCATTCAGGCTTGTTGCTTGTGTGTTTTGAGTTCCATTTGGCCCACTTATCAAACTGTGATAGGTCTGTGGAGTTGGTGTGGCCTATGCTGATTGGTATGGTCCATTTTGCCAAAAGTCAATGTTAGGTGTCCTTTGAGGTATGGGTCATGGCAGGCCAAGGACAAGGGCATGTCTTGTGCAGCTGTGATCAAGGAGAACCATGGAAGTAAGATTGAGGCAATGCAGCAAGTGGATTGAAGCTTATGGGTGGTTTTGCAAATTTGTCCAACTTTGGCCCTTTTGGAAATTCTTGAAGTTCAAGGCACCAAAATACATAATTCTTGGGCCAATTCTGATCTTTAGAGGTCACATGAGCATGTTGTGAAGTTTTTGTGCACATTTGAAGCCTTTAGAATGCCTTATCATACCATTTTGCAAAATGCCTCTTTGGTGTAAAACATGAACTTATGTGATTTTTGCCAACTTTGACAAGCCATAACTTTTGATCCAAAATGAATTAGAATGAGTTCTTGTACTTTTTGAAAATGGGAGGATCCATTCTACAACTTTCATGACCAAAGTTCTCATTTGAAGCATTTTTGAATCAAAAAGAGGAGGTTGAAAAACTTTCCCAAAATGGCAAGTTTACATTATAAGTCACTTTCCCAAAAAGGCAACTTTGCAAATGGCTTGAAATTCTTCAATTTTGTGAACTTCTAACATCTTATATGATCAAATAAAGATCATACACAATCAAAATGATGGAGAACACCCTTTGGTTGTGTCATTGGGGGCCTCAGATGCCCTGATTTTGCACTAACTTGCTCAAGAAGTCATCTCTTGATCAGATGCCTTCCCATTGAATTTCTTAATGAAAATTGATATGCATAATCCTCATAACATATAGAGACCAATAGAAATAAGAATGACCAAAAAATTTGGAGTTATGGCCTCTGAAACCAAAACCCTAATTCTAGGTCATCTGTGTAGTTAAACCTGGCTCTGCTTCCATGTCTTTCTCAGTTCTTGTGATTTCTTGACCTCCTTGATCTTTTGAGGATATAATATGATGATTGAACATACATGGACCCCTTTGAAGTGATTGATGACCTTTGAAGTGGCTCAAATAGCTCTTGGATTGCTCAGATCACAAACCCTAGATGCAGATGACTTAGAAACAAAGCAGTGAAGAAAAAATGCAATATGAGATGATATTGTTGAACTTATGCATATGAAAAGGTCACAAGCCATGGTGAAATGAGTGAGGGCAAATTTGGGGTGTTTAGAGTGGGCTCAGGTGATACTGTTTCTGAGAGATAAGCCAAGTACCCGGCTTGAGTGCACCATAGGATTAGAGTGGACACATTGTACTCACATGTGACATGATGAGTGGCGGTGTGTTTGACGCTCAGATGGCGACCGTCTTGGAAATATCTTTGTGGGGATTTCCTCCACTTCGGGATACGACCTTTATAGTTATGTGCATCTGGGGACCGATCATTGAGAACCTTTGTGGAAACAACCCTCTTCAGTGGTGGCAGTGGCAGACCAAATTTTGTGGCAAACCCATTCGCACCCGAGGGTCCACTAGGGACTCGCATAGGATGGCCTGGTTCTCTTATAGGAACTCAGTCAAAGCATTTGGTCGTATGACATTAGTACTGTATCCTACGGGCTGAATGTACTAGTTTTTCTCGATTTCAGCGCTCGAAGCTGAGGACTTATAAGGGATGCTTGTTTTTCCCGGACTCAGCTGAGGTCTCCCTGCGTAGTACATAATGCCAAACCGATTCTCTGATTTGGTCATGAGCCATTTCTCGGAAATGGTGGAAGTATTATTGCTATTCGGCTTTGAGAGTCCGTGATGTTTGACCCAGAGCACACCCGTGAGATTGAGAGGGGTTTACAGGTTTGCAGGAACCCTTGACCTCAACATACCCTGATTACCAGTGCAGTCTTATGTTTTGATCTGGTCACTATGATCCTGGAATTCTTGATCCTTTGGTTCTCAGTTACTATTTCGGGTTATTATACAGAGATCTTGTGGTTACATACACTTGATTCTTGGCTCAGTATTCCAGATTCCAGACAGTTTCCAGTTGTGATCCCATGTCTTTGCATCTTTTGCCTCATTATATTGCATTTTGCATTTGCATCTGCATTGCATTTCCTTCTTCCAGACAGCTCATCCTCCTTCTTTTGTCCATGACCAGCCAGCTGATTTCCCGGTACTCAGTTCGAACAAGTGGTAACCGTTGGAAGACGACAGAGTGTGTGAAGCTAGATTGAACAGTGTTAAGAGTTAAAAAGGTCAGTTTGGAAGCCGTCAGTAGCTATGTCAGAGAACAACCGTCAGAATGTTGAGTTCCCACCTGGTTTCACTTCGATGAACAATCCTTTGTATGGTCTTTCTCCTGATGAGGATCTTCCACAAGTAAACAATCTTACTCAATCTCAGCCTGCACAGATCCCGATTGTGAATCAGAGTGTACCTGAACCATCTGTTGTCCGAGATGGACCTTCATCTTCTTCTGATTCTACGGATTATCATAGTTTCGCTTTCCCTATGCCAAACTTCAAAGGGGAAATCCCTCTTGTGAAAACCAAGGATCCACCAACTATTGATCCTGCTGAAAGGTTTCATGTGTTGGACGAGCAACTCAGAGCCTTAGCGGATCCTGATGCCTTTGGTTTTGATGCTTTACACCTATGTTTGGTGCCCGGTCTTGTCATTCCTCCAGATTTCAAGACTCCTATGTTCGAGAAGTACACTGGTGTCAGTTTCCTGAAGCGTCATTTGGTGATGTTCTGTAGAAAAATGACTTCTTACGCCCACAATGATGAGCTGATGATTCACTGTTTTCAGGACAGTTTAAGCGGTGCATACTTAAGTTGGTATATGGATTTGGAAAGTAGTCGTATCTGGTCTTGGAATGATTTATCCAGAGCTTTCGTAAAGCAATACCAGTACAATGTGGACATGGCGCCCAGTCGCATGCATTTGCAGAGCCTATCTCAGAGAATTGGTGAATCTTTCAGAGAATATGCACAATGGTGGAGAGAATTGGCAGCCCAAGTGCAACCACCGCTTTCCGACAGAGAATTAGTGGACCTGTTCGTGGGCACGTTACAAGGTCCGTACTTGGAAAGAATGAGTAGCATTGGGACGTTAAGCTTCACTGATTTGATGATAGTTGGAGTACGCATTGAGGGCCTGCTCAAAAGGGGAAAGATCCAAGACTCTTCGAATATCCCAGCTAGTGAAGATGAGTTTGTTGTTAGCTCCCAAGAGGAAGAATGGTATGACACCAGTGCAGTCATGGAAAATATCGAATATTCTGGACCAACATCTTCTCAGAGATCATCTAGTCTTGTGTCTGGTTACTCTTATGGGCATTCGGCAATGTTCAGAGCACCATATCAAAAACCTTAGACTCCTCCTCGTCCAAATCTGTAAGCTCATGGTCGAAGATCTCAGAATCAACTTCAGAGCCAGCATAGGCTTCGCAACAATTTGGAAAGAAGGAATGCTCATCTTTATCCAGTTCCTATGGCATACAGTGACCTTTTGCCACATCTAATTCAGATCTCTTTGGTGGTTCCTAAGCCTCTCAAGCCGTTGTCAGAGCCGTACCCTCCGGAGTACAATCCTCATGAGCAATGTGGGTATCATGGTGGATCAATGGGGCATTCAACTGAAGACTGCAAAGCTTTTCAAGCCAAAGTACAACAGTTGATCGACAAGGGCTTCATATCCTTTCCAGAAGGAAGCTTGGTTGTGAACGTCAACCTCTCACCCGATTAAGTTCAAAGACTTCGGAGAAGCATCTCCTGATTTCAGTGAATCAGAGAAAATGTCATCAGAGTTGGTGGTCATTGTATCCTTTTATCATCTATATTGTAGTTTCTTTCCTGTTAGCAGCTATTTGTCTTTTAAGCATTATTATTTTGAATGGTAATGTTAATGTAGTGATCTTGCATTTTTGAATCAATTATGTCGCATTCGCTCATTTTTCTTTACTTGCATTGAAAAAACAAAAAAATTTGCATCCATTTACCTCCCATTTATTTCACTATTGTTTAGCAGGTTTGAGGGAGGATGATGAATACCCATAATTGTTGAAGGTATGCTTTCAGAGTAGAACATGCTGACGATGTACAGGCATTGTTTCAATTCTCAAACACCAGAGATATAAGGGAGATAGACCCTCGTCAAACCCTTTGAGCCTTGAAGTAGGAGTTTCTTTTCTAAACGCAAAAAAAAAACCTCACATTTAACCCGGGGCAGGGTAGTCATCAGTCAGTTTGACCGAGCGTTCAAATTTCCAAACGAGTGTGCATCCGAGGATCCATTACCTTTTCTTCAGTACACCTCAAGAGGTCAGGATATGTGAAACCATAATGGTTATCCCTCACCAACAAAGGAATGAGGCAGTTACAACCCTTTCAGCAAGTCAGACAAACCAGTGTCACACGATTTGTTCAAAAAAAAAAAAAAAAAGAGATAAATAAAGCCCGCTAAGTCGAAAAAAATGTGAAAACAGATGACTTAGGCAAAAGTTAGGGCCTCCCGCTGGACTTCAAAATCGAAAATTCAAAAAAAATTCAGTCCGGGCAAAAATTAGGGAGTAAAAAAAAATCAGAAAGAAAAGGATCTTCCATTAGAACAAAGTCGTGTGACCAGACACAAGGTCAGAAGGGGTGACTGTTAATCCAAGAAACCTCATTGGTGCGTAAGCTGTCAACTTCTTTGGTTCCTCAACCATTACAAAACCCTTTCGTGAGGCGAGCGCTCAGGCCAAATTAGCTGAACGTAGGACTGGAGAACATCAAGGAGAATGGGTGGGTACAGATAAACTTTGAGCCATAAATCTTTCTTTCTAAAACCGTGAACCAGACCATGTCATAACCCTTGAAAGTCCTAATTGAATCAGGTTCAATTCTGAAAGCATACTACGACAAGGTTGCGTAAGCTGACTCCTAACAATTTGCTAACTCAGCACTACGTTTGGGCTAACAGTCCATTCGTCACACACTATCACAACATTCAATTAAGCGAATTTTCAAAACTGGCATGTGCGCTGCATTATAATTACCACTTGTAAATGTACAATTTTAATTGCAAGTCAGCCTGTGTTTTCAGGAAAGTTCTTACAAAGAGCAATCAGAGGAGAACTTGATCATTCAACAGTGATGACCAGAATCAAGAGCATCTTGTTAGCCTATGAATCAGGGGCATGTTATCTAGTCATTTCATTGACCAGGGAATCTGTCAGGGTAAAAGCAAGTTCTCAAGCATCGGTTGATCGAGGAACATCATTCAAGAATCAGTTGATCAGGGCTGAATCTGCCAAGTAGGGGCAAGACACCCGGATTTTCTGCTTACCAAGGATATATTCTTCCAATGCTCAGTCAGAATGAGTCAAGTCGCTTCCACGCTCATCCCGGGGCAGGACATTTCCAGAGTTCACTAGGTGTAATCCTCCTCGAGCATCCAAGTCTGTTATTCCAGAAGCTGGATAATCAGTAACAGTCTGTTCAGATACTCACCCAACTGGGGCAACTTTAGCTTCACACAGTAAGTTATATCAGTAATCTCAGAGTTCAAGACGAGTATTGGGAAATCGTGTTACCCACCCTCGCCTTTGTTACCCTTCTCAGTAGAAGCCTTGTCATAAGATCCTTTCTTCCCACCTCGGGAGCTTTTCATAAATACTGCATAAGTCATTTGCATACATTATTCATGTCGCTTCGCTCGAGCATATAGAGCATATGCATCATAGTTGCATTCAGCTTACCCCGCAACTTCAATCTCACATCTGGACCTCGTAACCCAACTTATCACCATTTCAAAGTCCAGTTCTCGTCTGGCAAACCGTTTTAAAGTCCAGTTCTCGTTTGGCAAAACTTTTCAAAGTCTAGTCCTCGTCTGGCAGACAAACCCAAAATCCAGTTCTCGTCTGGAAATCCAACTTCAAATACCAGTTCTCATCTGGTAGGCGAATCTTTTAACCAATTCTCATCTGGTCACCTTTTCATTAACCTTTTGGACGCCAGTTCTCGTCTGGTAGTCATTCTTTTCAGAGTCAATTCTCGTTTGACAATGAGCACCCAAGGAGTCAGTTCCCGTCTGACGACTTATTCTTTGCCCATCAGTTCTCGTCTGTTGGCCTACCTTTAATAAATCGGTTCTCGTCTGGTAGTCCACCTTCAAAGACCAATTGCTTGGTAACCAAAACAAAAAAAAAATATATCTTAACCCTGGCCTTACGCCTAACCATCCTTGTTTTAGCTCCTGCAGCTTGCCTCTTCATATCCTTATCTCCATGAGCATACGTCTGCATCTTGCACCATTTGCATTACACCTTCATACTGCATGGTTTCTGTTTTCTCTCTGATGTGGGGCAGAGCCGTTACAAGACGCAATCTGGGGCAGTTATCTCAAGATCTGTTGAATTTCTGCGAGAGTTTGAAGACACTGGGGCATTTCAGGATGCCAAGTCTTCTGTAAAATCCTCTGGAGACGGTCTTTTCATAGATGAGGCAATTTGAGGCACGATTTCAAGAGTAATGGATGTTTATGCACTCATGATAATCAGTCTGCAACTGTTGGGCTCAGAAGCTTGAACACTGTGTTAATCCTCAGAGAATTTCTGGTGTTTATTTTACCAGCGGGTCATTGGAAGTTTATTTCTTCCTCGAGCATAAGATCTTCCTTCAACCGACAAGGTTTCCTCGTGAGGAGTTGGTATACAGTCAAAGTCCAATCTTCATCGGCATATCTTCCCAACACAGTCATCGTACTATACCTGGGGCGTAATTTGGCTTATTTTGATCTCACTTTCTCCAGCAAAGTCTCTCCTCAGCAGAGCATTGCCAAATATGTTTCTCAGTCAGGTCAGAAGGTTGACAATTCCCCAGCTGAGGTAGAACAAATGATATCCCCAACAGAACTTCAAGACTAAGTGAATCGTAATCATCCCCAAGCGGAGTTATCTTTCCACGGTGAAGTCAGCAAGCAGCTGAAGGCCTTGCTTCCCCACAAAATTAGAATTGTCAGAATTCTCTCCTCAGCAAGAGTTATTTAACCAAGCATCTTCCCCAGCCGAGTCTGAAGATGGTTATTCCCCACAAAGTTTCAGGATTAGGGATTCACTCCCATCATAGAAATATTCCCTAGAGAAGTTGCCAATTTATTTTTGGTCAACACGATGATACAGCCAGGTGTTCATCACCTCAGTCAGAGTGAGGTGTCCAGACCTCTTGACTTGTCTTCCCCTGCAGAGTTGTACCTCTTTCTGCCAATCAGGCATTTGTTTGTTGCTCGTCTGCAATCCTCAACACTCGTCTGTGTTATCCCTAAGCATAATTTTCCCCAGCAGTGACATATTATTGCTTTGTTTGTTGCTCGTCTGCATCTTTCAACACCCGTCTGTGTTATCTCTTTAGTATTGCTCGTTTGCTTTCCCCAACAGTGGTCCATGATTACCATGACATTGCTCGTCTGCAATTTCAAACACTCGTCTGTGTTTTGAGGTCCTGATATTCATTTGCTTTTACTCGTCTGCAATTTCCAACACTCATTTGTGTTGTGGTACCTTTTGAAGCTCGTCTGCTTTGCTTGGATACTCGTCTGTATCGTCCCCAACACTCGTCTGTGTTGTGATGTTCTAATATCTGTTTGAAGCTCGTATGCTTTGCTTGGATACTCGTCTGTATCAACCCCAACACTCGTTTGTGTTAGCTTATGTCTGTGTATGATGGATTTGCTGTTTGTCCTGATATTCTTCTGTATGGCTCCTTCAAATGCTCGTCTGTGTTTGATATTTTTTGGTATTTGTCTATACCAGTTGCTGATACTCGTCTGTATCATTGCTTGAAGCGCTCGTCTGTGTTTCTTGGATCATCGTATGATACTCGTCTGTATCATTGACTTATGGCACTCGTCTGTGTTATCTTGATGATCATCCAATACTCGTCTGTATTGAAGAGGTTTCAAATCCTGACAGTGGGAATTAATGTCAAAATGGTTATCGGTCCTTGCGTAACAGGTAAATCCGAAGGAGGCTCGTCTGTCTCAAGCACCAATTATTATGGTTGCACCTGGCGTAACATGTTTGCTCGAAGAAGACTCGACTATCTTATACCATATATCCGCGGATAATATATGAAGAAGGTTCGTCTACCTTGATTACGCATGTCTATCCCACACACTTAAGTGCATCCCGGTCCTGGCATAACAGGTAAATCTGAAGGAGACTCGTCTGTCTCAAGTCTCATGTTCTTGAAGTGTTTGAGGACTCGTCTGTCCAGCTCCTGGCATCACATGATTGTTTGAAGACTCATTTGTCTTAGTTTTCTTTCCTGATATCAGTTTCAACTTGGAAGAAGCTCGTTTGCTTTTTCTCCCCTGCATTCACCAGAGCGTCATCTGATTGGGTTTATTTCCCAGTGTTGGCATTCTTCGTCAGAGTGCAAATTTCTGGTCTTCTTGGTATTCAACCACAGTTTATCTTGAACGGTCGATAGCCCGTACTATCATCCTTTTCAGATTAACAGTTGTTTGAATAGGGGCAGTTGTAGGCACCCTAAATTTGCCCTCTGGCTTTTCTTCTTTGCCAGCTTCTCGTTTTGCATTCATACGCATTTTGCATACCATTTTCATAAGTTCCTAAGACATGGGATCGAGATTTTCTGAAGATTAGGGTTTCACATCCTTGTTTGCAGATTATCAGAGGGTTTAAGGATTTCACTATGCAACAATCAATGACACCATATTCTGGTGCTCCTGTCACTAGATTAGGATTTATTTCCCTTATTTAGTGGTCTTCAGGGATCTCACGTCTGCAAAGACTGTTCACTGATGCATTTGGACCACCGTTAGAATTGAAGTGTGAATCAAGGGTCTCTTCTTCATCAGTTACAAGGATATTTTTTGTCTTCTCAGCATCTCAGGCTATTCTCTATTTTCAAAGAAATCATCAAATCAAGATTTCGAAGTAATTCAGAGGGTGTTTGTTTCAATTGCGAGATGTTCTGTGGCAGTTGTGCTTATTTCATATGAGACGTGTGGGAGTTGGTGTAAATTTGGTGTTGGATTAAAACTCGAGTGTATTGTGCATCAGTGGCCTTTGATTTAGTTCATGTCCAGTTAATGCATACCCGTAATTTCCATCATTTCCTAACCATTCTTCACAACGATTTCGCCATGTCCATATTTTCGTTATCCGAATATCCACTTCTTAAACCATTTTTATTTCCCAATTTTTCTAATCCTATTCCCATATCCATATTAATATTCATATCCATAAATCAACTTTTAAATTCATTTTTATCTTCCTTTTTATTAATCCCATTTACCATTTCTAATTAAGCCCATCACAAAATAAAAATTCATAATCTATCCATTCATTAACCATTTCCCTTTATACTTTTTTTTATCCAAATCACAAAGACCATTTTCAATTATTAAATCCATGTTATTTAATTCACCTTCTTTACCATTTTTTCCTTTTAATATATTTTTATTCTCATTCACACACAATCCTCTGACTTTTACACTCTCTCATTCGACCCCACTTCCTCATCACCCACGCATTTCATCCTCACATAGGCCCCACACAACTTTTCAGCCATATACCACTACACTATTAGCACATGATTTCCACACGCAACACACACGCATTATGCAGAAAACAACAACAACAAGAAAAGGCACGCAAAAGATTCATCACTCCTCCCTCACGCACACCGTGCAACTTCAATAACACGCACAAATCATTCACGCACACAAGGGGGCACATTTCCTCAGCAACAATTCAGCAGCATTTTCCTTCATCACTCTTCTTCGCAGCACACACAAAACGCAGCACCCTGCATAAACATTAAAAAGCTTTTGCAACCTTTCCTCAAACATCACCAACAACACTTCAGAATCGTAAACACAGACCTCACTCAAAACCCAAAAAACTGCTCTGCCACTTTCTCACACCACCACACCAAACACCTTCAAATCGATCCATCACACACACCACCTTCCGACCACTGTCACTCAACACTTCATTCTTCACAAAAACTTCCAAACAGTTACAAACCAGATAACCTCTCTCCACTTTTCATAACCTCCAACAAATCCTTCAACCAACACAAACAAAAAAAGATGAAGTGAGAAAGAGAGAAATCCACGACCAAATCATCACCACCGTTGCTCGTCGACATCGCCGGACCATTCCATTTTTCCTTAAAATCACGAGATTGAAAGCAAGCAAGGAGAGACCTTCAGCGATTTGAGTTCGAGGATACGCCATCGTGGAAACAAAGAGGACGTAGAGATGATGTTGGTGATGACGAAGACGCACCGGCAAGTTCTCCAGCTATCTCTCTCGCATGAACGTTTCCGGCGGCACAAGAAGCTTGAGCGGCGGTATTGAGGTTGGGAGAGAAATGGTTACTCGCCGATTTGCATTTGAGGAACGGAGTCGTTGTTGACGGACCTTTCCTTCTTTTTCTTTTCGTTCTTTTTGTTTTTTTTTGTTGTTATTTGTTCTTTATTTACCTTTTTAATAAAATGAAACCTTACTGTTTTTTAAGTTTTTGTTGGAAATGATATGGAGTGGGCTTTGACCTGTGAGCTGCAAATTACCACTTCCGTTTCATTGTACTTTTTTTGAGAATTGGTTGTTGTTGTTGTTGTGGGTTAAGCCCACTGATTTTCATCGACTCTCCTCATCTTTCGGTGACATCCCCCTCCTGGTATTCGTGTTGCTGTGGGCTTCTGGGCCCAGCAGGTTTGCACTAAATCCGTCACCCATCAGCGGACCACTCCCTGCACTTTTATTTTTATTTTAGTATTTTGTTTAGTTTCTTTTTTTATTTATTTTGTTAATTCTGTTTAAGGTTTAGTTTATATTTTTAATCTTTTGTTAGAACCTTGATATAGTTTTGTCAATATTTGGTTATTAATTTCAATATTATTTTAGTTTTTAACAAGTTTTAGATTAATTCCTTAACTTTATCGTATTTAATTTTTATATTAGCTTTGTTTAGATATTGATTTTAATTCTGGTTAAGTGTTAATTTAGAGTTGCGGTGCTTGCTATAAGCTTAGTTAGAATTTTTATAACTTTGATTCTACAGGAGGTTATTTGACCTCGGTTGCAGTTTTGTTTGACATTTTATAGGCTTATTGGTTTATTTCAAGGATGGCGAATTTAACTTGGTGATAGCCTCGCGATTGACTGTTTGTTCATGGATTGTTAGCTTGTTAATGTTCTTGGATTTTTGTTACAATTTGTGACGAATAGTGGATTACCGCCTCAGATGATCTAAATGGATATCCTGGTTAGTTCGATTGTTGATTAGAGAGGTTAAAGCACCTGAGTATTACTGGAATTAATTGTGTGGATCTCCTTGGTACTTATTCTAGATTTCTTTGCGTGTATTGAAGAGGCAACGGACCTTCTCCGTTAGGTACCACTGAGGCCTGGTTTTACTTATTACACGTTGTTGCATCTAGAAGTCCTACTGGTGTAGGCTCTGTTTGTGCATTGTCTCCATTTCGCGTTTTCATCTCCTTATCTTATTTCTTTTGCATCCTATTTCTTCTTCATCTTATCTTATTCCTCATCTTCTTCTATTCTTTCTAACTTGAGGTGTGCTTAGGCCACCATGGTGCTTCTCCTTTCATCTTCTTCTTTTCTTCTCCCTCATTAGGATAGTGAGCCTCACTAACCTAGGACCATCCGAGCATGTGAATATTAGGATTAGACTTTTCCCATTAGCTTTTTCCTTTATGATCCTTTTGGTTCTTCTTCTCTTTTCATCTTCAAACTCAATTCTAATTCACTTAATAAAGGTTGAGTACTTTCATGTGACATGAGACTTTGCTATGAGATGCTTGCACGCGTTCCGTTTCGGGGCGAGGTGTGAGTCATCACTCGTGGTGGATAGGTCTTAGCATGAGTACCTCACAAAGAAAAGCTAAAAAAACACTTCTCAATCCATAAAACCACAAAAATACTTAATAATGGTAATAGGCCAGTGTGCTTAAGCCTTCACTTGTGGGACTAGCTTTGGGGATTTCCTCCATAGATAGGTGTGCCTCTTGCGCATTCCATTTCGGGATGATATGAGATGTACACATCCCATTGACTAAGACTTAGGTACACTTACCTATGCAAACTTTCACTCATAAAAGCTTCTAAAAAGCACCAAACAAACAATAAGCGTCTTTCCTTCGGGAATTCTTATCTCATCTCATTCGCTCCGTATGCGAACTTGCTCCTACTTGTCACTTTGCAAGACGGTTACGCACTCGTCGTCCGAGTCTGCAACACCTGAGCAATGGCATAGGAAGTTCAAGCCTTTAATTCACAAGCAATTTCCTTTTAGTACCCCTAGTTAGGGGAACTACGGCGTCTCGGATCCTCATTATCCTGATGAGGTACGTAGGCAGCGGGGTAGGGCCCGTTCGAGCACAATCTTTATTTTCCCTATATTTTTTTTCTCTTTGTTCTCTTATTCAGTTCTTTTCCAGTTCCAGTTTCTTTACATTTATTTTCTTTTGTTGCAGCTTTCATACCCTCACCCTTTGAAATAGTTTTCTTTTGCAAGCGTGGATCCCGTCGGGTACGGCGGACGATCTGGGTGCTAATACCTTCCCAGGTCGTAACCGAATCCCGAACTCAGTCTCTTTGGATCGCAGGACCCGTGTCCTTCCTCTTCTTTCTTCTGGTTTGTGCAGCATTACCATTCCCTTTCTTCGGGATAAAAATTCCTGGCTGGCGACTCTATTCTTTTCCGCGCCACTTTCGCGTTTATACCAGGATGGAAATCCGGGGAGCGACACCCACGCTAAAGCACAACAAGTTTTCTCGAGTAGTGAATAACGTTGTTCACAGTCGGTAAACTTTTTGCTTAGGTAGTATATTGCATACTCTTTTCGACCAGACTCGTTATGCTGGCCTAGCACACACCCCATTGATCCTTCTAATACTGTCAGGTACATTATTAGAGGTCTTCCTTCAATCGGAGGCATGATAATTGGAGGCTCTTGTAGGTACTCCTTGATCTTGTCAAAAGCTTTCTGACAATCGTTGTTCCACCTGACTGTCTTCTCCTTTCTTAATAGTTTGAACAGGGGCTCACAGATTGCAGTGAGGTGAGATATGAACCCTTATATGTAGTTCAATCTACCTAAGAACCCCCGAACTTCTTTTTCAGTCCTAGGTGCAGGCATCTCCTGAATGGCCTTGACTTTTTCGGGATCAACCTCAATTCCTTTTTCACTTACAATGAATCCCAGCAACTTACCAGAACGTACCCCGAATGTGCATTTGTTGGGGTTCAATTTCAGCTGATACTTCCTCAGGCGCTTAAACAACCTCAGCAGATTTTCCAGATGATCTTCTTCAGTGAGGGACTTGGCAATCATATCATCCACATAGCATTCAATTTCTTTATGGATCATATCGTGGAATAATGTTACCATATCCCGTTGATAAGTGGAGTCGGCGTTCTTCAGTCCAAAAGGCATTACCTTGTAACAAAATGTGCCCCAAGGTGTGATTGAAGGTTGTTTTCTCCATGTCTTCGGGTGACATCTTAATCTGATTGTAGCCAGAAAATCCATCCATGAAAGAAAATACAGATAACTGAGCTGTGTTGTCGACCAATACATCAGTGTGAGGTAATGGGAAATCATCCTTCGGGTTAGCTCTGTTTAGGTCCCGACAATCCACACACATACGCACCTTTCCATCCTTCTTAGGAACGGGTACAATGTTAGCAACCCACGACAGGTAACTTGTTACAGCAAGGAAACCGGCATCCCACTGTTTTTGTACTTCCTCCTTAATCTTCATGGCCATATCTGGGCGAGTGTGGCGCAACTTCTGTTTAACCGGTGGGCAATCTTCTTTCAAGGGTAGCCTGTGCATGACAATATCCGTATCTAGACCTGGCATGTCTTGATAGGACCAAGCAAAGACGTCGATGTATTCCCAAAGCTTGCCGATAAGTTGTTCTTTTACTGAAGCTTGCAGACTGGCCCCAATCTTCACTTCTTTCAAATCCTCCTCGGTACCAAGATTATTAGTTTCAACCTCCTCCTGATGAGGAGTAATCACTTTCTCTTCTTGCCTCGACAGCCTGGCTAACTCTTCAGGAAACTCATAGTCTTCTTCAACCCCTTCATCAGCTTGATTAATTGGATTGTCGGAGTCATACAAGGTCATAGCAGTGATGTTATCGGTGCAATCTAGAGGATTATTTCTGCAAGGGTTGAGATTTGTTCGTTTTAGTGATCAATTTTAATCTTGTTCAGAAAAATGAAGTTATTTATTTTGAAAACATTGCCATTTGCACAAAAATACAAATATGGCCCTATTACAAAATGAGTCCTGACACCTTAGGCAAAATGCAGGACTTGATGCATGCTGAAAAAAAGCAGGAAATAATAATTACTCTGCAGGAGTAACTCTTATAATTTCCTGGGAAGACCAGTTAAGGACTTGTTGACCCGGGATCTTTGGGTGAATCCAAATCTCCAGGTTGAGATCACTTTCTGCCTCGTCTTCCACGTTATTGACAGCATCTGGGGTGAGCATCCCCCCACTTATGAACTTGGGCTCTTTAGCAGCCTCTGCTTGATCTTGTCGGAATGGTTTGTAACTGATGGGGCGAAGACGTGATGTGTCTAACGGTATCTGAACTGCAAGTGCACAGCCTATCGCAATAGTAATAAAAAGATGTCGAATCCACAGGGACTTTGTAATCACTCTAGTGCTAGAAGGTCTTCTAGTTTAGCTAAGGCGGAAATTTGTCACGGTTATGGTTTTAAGGATTAAAAACGGGAATTAAACTTAATTAAGGAAATAATGATAAGGCGGTCGGTATGTAATTATATTAACCTATGCGGGTCAATCTAGTCTAAGCTTATAAAGATGTTTCACTTAAATAATTCTGTAGAGATTACCAGTTTAAAAACCCTCAACTCACACTCTCGTGGTTTTATCTCAGATTTTACTCCTAAAGCCCTATGTCTGCTCTCGCTAGCCCATAAGTGTTTAGAAAATAATTTTTGAAAACTTAATAAGTCTAATTCGTTTTAAAGCGCTCTCGCTGTATTTAAATCGAATGCCTAACTTTAGCTATCCGGTTAAAATCTCACACTCTCGTGGTCTCGACCTAACCTATTTCACTTCTCTTACTCTCGTAACAAAAAGCTTGATTTTAATTATAAAAAGTCACAGCCAGAATATAAGTTCATAATTGTTTTTAGCTTAGATTCGATTTATCCGTTTTGTTTGCTTTATTACATACCGACTAAATTAATTTAGCTACTCATATTTATTAAATTTCCTTTCTTTACATCTATAATAGCTCCGGTATGTAATAAAGCAACCAAAACGGATAAATCGAATCTAAGCTAAAAACAATTATGAACTTATATTTTGGCTGTGACTTTTTATAATTCAAATCAAGCTTTTTGTTACGAGAGTAGGAGAAGTGAAATAGGTTAGGTCGAGACCACGAGAGTGTGAGATTTTAACCGGATAGCTAAAGTTAGGCATTCGATTTAAATACAACGAGAGCGCTTTAAAACGAATTAGACTTATTAAGTTTTCAAAAATTATTTTCTAAACACTTATGGGCTAGCGAGAGCAGACATAGGGCTTTAGGAGTAAAATCTGAGATAAAACCACGAGAGTGTGAGTTGAGGGTTTTTAAACTGGTAATCTCTACAGAATTATTTAAGTGAAACATCTTTATAAGCTTAGACTAGATTGACCCGCATAGGTTAATATAATTACATACCGACCGCCTTATCATTATTTCCTTAATTAAGTTTAATTCCCGTTTTTAATCCTTAAAACCATAACCGTGACAAATTTCCGCCTTAGCTAAACTAGCAGACCTTCTAGCACTAGAGTGATTACAAAGTCCCTGTGGGTTCGACATCTTTTTATTACTATTGCGATAGGCTGTGCACTTGCAGTTCAGATACCGTTAGACACATCACGTCTTCGCCCCATCAAGTTTTTGGCGGCGTTGCCGGGGACCTTGATTTAGTCACTAGTGCACTATTAGAGTAGCACTGTCTAGACTAAGGTAACAATTTATTTTTTCCCTAATCTAATTTACCGAGTGTATGCCAAGTACTCGCTCTCAAAGCGAAGACTTGCAACCTCCAGTCCTTGAATTAGAACGCTTCTTACATTTAAGAAGAAGAATATTCGAATACCAACGAAAATATAACATTCCAGATCTTCAAGTTGATCCACCTAAACCAGTTGGAACATCGAAGAACCAAATCATCCACTTAAGTATTACACTAGTCCTTCACAAGCTGAGCCGCATTCCAGCATTTCCGCGTCAGCTATCAACTGAAACGATTTCGAATTGAAACCTTCGTTGATATCAGCCGTGCAACAAAACCAATTTGCCGGAAATCCTACCGAGGATCCGAACCTTCATCTTTCGATATTTGTGCAGTACGCAGATACAGTAAAAGCTAATGGAGTTACCCAAGAAGCAATCAGATTACGCCTTTTTCCTTTCTCACTTCGAGACAGAGCAAGAGCCTGGCTTCAATCTCTACCCTCGAATTCAGTAACTACGTGGGAGGAACTAAAGAGAGTCTTCTTGACAAGATATTTCCCACCTAGTAAGACAGCTATGCTAAGAGCTCAAATCAACGGATTTAAGCAAAAGGAAAACGAATCACTTTTCGAAGCTTGGGAACGATACAAAGATATGTTGAGACTTTGTCCACATCACGGATTAGTAGAAGGGATGGTCATCCATACTTTCTACAATGGACTCTTGTACAACACAAGAATGAAGATTGACGCTGCCGCAGGCGGCACACTAATGGACAAAGAATATAATGATGCTTATGCACTTATCGAGAGTATGGCTCAGAATCATTACCAATGGGGAAGCGAGAGAGTCGCAACTGAGAAACCAACAAAAGGAGGTATGTACAAAGTGAGTAGTATGGACCAAGTTAATGCAAAGTTTGACCAACTTAACCAAAAGATCGACAACTTGGCCATAACACCAACAGCCACCGTGGCTGCAGTAACACCTAACTGTGAGTTATGTGGAGTACCAGGACATGCTGTCCCTGGTTGTCAATTATTAGAAGGAATTCCCACAGATCAAGTGAATTATGCTCAAGGAAACCCGTACTCGAACACATACAACCCAGGTTAGAAGAATCATCTGAACTTCTCTTATAAGAACAACAATGCTTTATACGCACCAGGTCAAGCGCCAGCTACACCACCAGGATATCAAAAGACTGCTCCTAATGTTCCTAGAAAATCAAACCTTGAATTAATGATGGAGAACTTCATAGCTACCCAATCTCAAACAAACAAGGAATTCTTGAACCAAAACATACACACTAGCGAACAGATTAAGCAATTAGTGAGCAAGGTAGATGCGTTAGCTACACATAACAAAATGCTTGAAACTCAGATTTCACAAGTAGCTCAACAACAAGCACCTACCGCTGCCCCAGCTGGAGTATTTCCTGGACAACCCCAACCTAATCCAAAAGGACAGGCCAATGCTGTGATACTAAGAAGTGGCAAAGAACTTGACGGACCTGCCGATCCAAGACTTGACAATCCAGCCATGTGCCAAAAGCAGGATAAGTCGACTCAAAAGGAGAATGAACCAGAAGAAAAGGAAGATAATAATCAAGAGGCAGTGGAGAAAGAGAAGCCTTATGTGCCTCCACCATCTTATAAACCACCAATTCCGTACCCTCAGAGATTAACCAATTCCAAGACGATGGGCCAGTTTAAGAAATTTGTTGAACTTCTGAAACAGTTGAATATTACTATTCCGTTTACAGAAGCTATCACTCAAATGCCCTCGTATGCTAATTTTCTAAAGGAAATCTTATCCAAGAAGAAGAAGATAGAGGATAACGGAACTATTACACTTACTGCTGAGTGTAGCGCAATAATTCAAAACAATATGCCTCCTAAGTTAAAGGATCCAGGTAGTTTCTCTATACCCTGTGTAATTGGAAAATTCGTTATTGACAAAGCTCTATGCGATTTAGGAGCCAGTATTAGTGTTATGCCCTTAACAATTTGCAAAAGGCTGGATATGGGAGACCTAAGACCTACTAAAATGTCTGTTCAACTAGCCGACCGCTCTATTAAATATCCTGTAGGCATACTAGAAAATGTCCCAGTACGGATAGGTCAATTCTACATTCCTACTGATTTTATAATCATGGACATCACTGAAGACTCCACTACACCTATCATACTAGGAAGACCATTCTTAGCTACCGCCGGAGCTATTATAGACGTAAAGAAAGGAAAGCTAACCTTTGAAGTAGGTGAAGAGAAAGTTGAATTTATTTTAACACAATTCTTACAATCACCAGCTATAGAGGACACATGCTATTTATTGGATGTCATTGACGAGTGTGTAAGAGAGATGGAAATGAAAGAAACTACTTATTCTTAAATTATGAAAATTCAAATCCCTCCGATTTTCGAAGATGACAATTGGCGTGAACCGTATCAGGATGATAGTCTAAGCGAAAGTTTAGCACTTACACCGGATCCCATGCCAAGTAAGAAGAAACCTACATTAGAGTTAAAAACCTTACCTAAGAACCTAAGATATGAATTCCTAGACAATGAATGTACGCGACCAGTTATAATCAATTCCAGTTTAGGAACAATCGAAACGAAGAAACTTTTAGATGTCTTAAAGAAATACCCAACTGCATTAGGATATAACATATCTGATCTCAAAGGAATATGTCCTTCAATCTGTATGCATCGTATTATGCTAGAAGAAGATTGCAAAACCTCTAGAGAATCTCAGAGAAGAATTAACCCAATCTTTAGCACCGTAGTAAAAGAAGAAGTTAAGAAACTACTAGACGCTGGAATAATATATCCAATCTCTGATAGTCAATGGGTTGGTCCAGTGCATGTAGTACCAAAGAAATGAGGTATCACTGTTGTGAAAAACGCTAAAGGCGAATCGATATCACAAAGAGTAATGACCGGACATAGAGTGTGCATCGATTATCGAAAACTAAACAAAGCCACTCGGAAAGATCATTTCCCGCTACCTTTTATAGATCAAATGTTAGAACGATTAGCCAAACACTCGTATTTCTGTTATCTAGATGGTTACTCAGGATTTTTCCAAATCCCTATCCACCCAGATGATCAAGAGAAGATAACATTCACATGTCCTTATGGAACATTCGCTTATAGACGAATTCCCTTTGGATTATGTAAAGCTCCTGCAACCTTTCAAAGATGTATGATGTCAATCTTCGCAGAATTCATAGATAACATCATGGAAGTTTTCATGGACGACTTCTCTGTATGCGGGCAAAGTTTTGAAGGATGTCTATCAAATTTAGAAATGGTGTTAGAAAGATGTGTAAAAGTAAACCTCGTACTTAACTGGGAAAAATGCCATTTTATGGTCAGAGAAGGAATCGTACTAGGACACGTTATATCTGATAAGGGAATTGAAGTTGATAAAGCTAAGATAGAAGTCATAAAAGATCTTCAACCCCCTAAGACCGTTCGAGAAATACGAAGCTTTTTAGGACACACCGGTTTCTACTGACGATTCATCAAAGATTTCTCGAAAATCACTAAACCTCTTACCGGTTTATTAATGAAAGACGTTGAGTTCATATTCGATAAAGATTGTCTTAAAGCATTCGAAACTCTAAAAACAACCCTCATCACCGCACCAACCATGCAACCACCTGACTGGAGATTACCTTTCGAAATCATGTGCGATGCGAGTGACTATGTTGTAGGCGCAGTTCTGGGACAAAGGAAGGACAAGAAACTTCACGCAATTTACTATGCCAGTAGAACTTTGGATTCTGCTCAATTGAACTACGCCACTACTGAAAAAGAGTTGTTAGCAGTTATCTTTGCGCTTGATAAATTCCGTTCCTACCTAGTAGGAGCAAAAATAATCATCTACACAGACCACGCTGCTATCAGATATTTACTAACCAAGAAAGATGTTAAACCAAGACTCTTGAGATGGATCTTACTCCTACAAGAGTTTGATCTCGAAATCAAAGATAAGAAAGGTACTGAAAACGTCGTAGCAGATCATTTATCTAGAATAGAAGGTATCAAACCCGAACAAGTGCCGATTAACGACGATTTTCCGTATGAACAGCTGATAGCACAAATAAGAAGCGACCCAGCTCAGTTAGACATAAATGAACCAAAAGCCGTGGAAGCAATCCAAACAACCGTAGGACTGCCATGGTACGCTGACATTGTCAACTACTTAGCTGCAGGAGCACTTCCACCGGACTTAACCTATCAGCAGAAAAAGAAATTCTTCCACAATCTCAAGCATTACTATTGGGACGAACCATTATTGTTTAAAAGAGGACCTGACGGAATCTTCCGTGGGTGCATTCCCGAAGAAGAAATAGAAGATGTCATTGCTCATTGTCATTCATCTCCCTATGGTGGACATGCAAGCACTTCCAAGACTTGTGCAAAAATCTTACAAGCCGACCTATTTTGGCCTAATCTATGGAAAGAAGTCCACATCGCTGTTATAAATTGCAATCGGTGTCAACGCACCAGTAACATTTCAAGACGAGATGAAATGCCTCAAAGAGGAATATTAGAAGTAGAAGTCTTTGATGTCTGGGGAATCGATTTCATGGGACCATTCCCATCATCATTCGGTAACAAGTACATACTCGTAGCTGTTGATTATGTTTCAAAATGGATCGAGGCTATAACTTCTCCTACAAATGACACACGAGTAGTAATTAAGCTTTTCAAGAATATAATCTTCCCAAGATTTGGTGTGCCTAGACTTGTCATTAGTGACAGTGGCTCGCATTTCATTTCGAAAATATTCGACAAATTACTATCTAAGTATGGAGTCAGACATCGTGTAGCAACACCGTATCATCTGCAAACAAGTGGACAGGTCGAAGTCTCGAACAGAGAAATAAAACAAATTCTAGAGAAGACTGTCGCCATATCTAGGAAGGATTGGTCATCTAAACTTAATGAAGCTTTATGGGCTTATAGGACAGCCTACAAGACACCCATAGGAACTACACCCTTCAAACTAGTGTATGGGAAGGCTTGTCATCTCCCGGTAGAACTAGAACACAAAGCATATTGGGCGATTAAAACACTCAATATAAACTACAATGCCGCTGGAGAAAAGCGAATCCTCGACATTAATGAATTAGAAGAATTAAGATTGGACGCATACGAGAATACTAAGATATATAAATAAAGAACCAAGCGTTGGCACGATAAGCGCCTGTCTAGGAAAGAATTTAGTGTGGGAGACGTTGTGCTCCTCTTCAATTCAAGACTTAGGCTCTTTCCTGGAAAACTAAAATCTAGATGGTCAGGACCCTTTGAAATTACTAAAGTATTCCCGAGCGGAGCAATAGAAATTAAGGGTAGGAATAGTGAACCGTTCACAGTAAACGGACAACGATTAAAACATTACCATAATATTGAAAACAGAGATTATGAGAATAATTTAAAACTTTTAGAGTTGTCCACTAACTTCCCTGATTAATCTACCACTAAGCACTACGTCAGGCTTATGACGATAAAAACAGTGCTTAGTGGGAGGCAACCCATTTTATTATTTTATTTCATTTTTATTATTGATTTTATTTATGTATTTCTTTCCTTATTTTCTTTATTTTTAACTTTCATTTTCTAAATCATTTTTAAATTTACCTTGCTACAGATTTTCTAAAGTCTTTTCTACCTTACCTCTTTCTCCCCTGATTTGTTTCTCCAGCTTTAACACTAACTATGGCTAACCAACCAAGAAACTTCATGGAAACCATATTTAGAGGTAGAAACCAAAGGAGGAAATTTGAGGAATTATCACAGAGACACATGGATTTGACTCTGTATTATGATGAACTAACTATGGAAACCTTAGGTATAAATGATAGCATCCTATACATGTTTAACCAGCTTGGATGGGAGAACGCTCTCATAAAACATAAGTTTGTAACTTACCGCGAGCTCACCCTTGAATTTTTAAGCTCCCTAGTTTACCTACCTGAGCGCGGATTTGGACTAAGGAAAGGATTTATTAGTTTCCGACTATTCGGTATCGAATATGTCTATAACCACAAGGAACTAGCTGACCTTGCGGACCTTTTGCTTTTACTACCACCCAGGTAGAATTGATGGATATTGAGCTAGATTTCTTTTGGGGAACTTTAACCGGAAACTACCACCCTGAGCCGGATAGCATGGACAATAATGAAATACATAACCCCGCTATCTGCTATTTTCATAAAATCCTTGCCCACACCTTCTTTGGAAAGGAAGAGAACCTTACTGGAGTATCTAAGGACGAGATATTCATTATGTCTTGTTTGACCGATGGAAAACCCGTAAATGATGTACCCTTCATGATGCAGACCTTTACCCGCATCCAAGAAGAACCTAATCTACCAATAATGGTAGGAGGCCTAGTCACCATGATTGCTAACGCCCTCGGACTTAGATATCAGTTACACAAGTGCACCCATTTCGGTACCATTCGCCCTATGAATTTGAATTTCTGCTTTAACCGCCGAATAATAGGAAACATAGGACAACCACCATTCGAGTACCTAATTAGAAATGAAATCGTAACCCTGTTCACATTGCCGAACCATGCTAAAGTCAGTGTTCACAACAGAGATAATTGGCTTTATGAGCTTACCCCTCTTGACTATCCAACAACACCTGAAACACCACAATCCTACCAAATTAGGGATGATATGATGACCGATGTAGAAAGTGACCATGAGACCCCTCCTGGTTACCATGACATCAACCACACTGATGAAGATATTAAGACCCCTGAAATCAACCAAGTTGGATATGCTGACAGCTTAAAGAAAATTTTGACGACTCTTGAAGTATACCAAGATGACATTAATGTTGTTAAGGATGAAGTTAAAAGCATGAGATTGGATATTATAGGCTTAACTGATATAACATGTGAACAGTTTTACCATATAAATTCCGCACTTGAAGACCTGAAGAAACGACTTTGATGAGCTGTCATAATTTGATTAATTTTACTTGTTTCTAGTTAGTTTTGAATTTTTGCAACATTTCATAGTTTATTTTTATGACTGTAATTTCTTTCTGTTATGTCAAAAACAAAGTATTTCCATTTATGCAATTTTTCATTCAGTCTATTTACATGTTTTCATAATTTAGTGCATTTACCAAAAATTCCAATTGCATGTTTGATTAGTATTGTGTGCTATTTGTTACTATCAGTTATAACATATACTGATACTTTTGATTTCTGGATATTTTGATGAATTTTCGTGTGATGCAATCTAATGCTATTATATATTGATCCATTGCTATGTGTTATGTTGGAATTAAATATTTAATGTGATAAGAATTATAATTGGATTGAACTGAGGTAAACATTCTGGTGAAATTCCAAATTTTGTGAACCTCACGGTCGTAACCATCCCCTCACGATCGTAACGGGCAATTAAGCGCGTCACGACCGTAACATCCCCCTCACGACCGTGACATTCTGAATGCACGACCTCTTAGTTACAAAGGCCGTTCTTCTTTGTTTCCACTTATATTTTCACAAAACATTCTAACCTCCCATTACCCTATTCTTCTCCCGTAACCACCCATAATCACCCATTATTCACCATTACTCCGTTCCACTTCCTCATTTAACCCCAACTCCACATATTCCCTTCACTCCACTATAAATCAATCAGTTTCTTCACATTTTCATCACAAAACCTCAAACACCTATCTCACGATAAACCTCACTTGCATGCAATGGCAAACGTTCAATTTAGAGAAAGAGAATAAGGAGCAGCACAGAGAGCGAAGTTTGAAAAGTTTCAAACCTGTGGCATCCAAACAACTCGGTGCGTCGACCTCGACTGTCTGAGAGAATTAGGATTGTTCGACGGAGTGAAGCTACTTCTTGAAAAAGTTGGCTTATGGGACTTATGCAGCCAACCGCAACCAACATTTGCAAACCTCACTCTGGAGTTCCTGAGTTCCTTCCAATACATCACACCATCTGGATCAACAAACCAACTCACAGGCATCGTAAAATTCCGAATGCTTGGCAGAGAGTTCGAACTCACGCAAACTAGAGTCGCTGAACTTTTAGGCTTTAGTCACGGTGACGGTGCCCACCTTCGTGTGCTCGACAACTTCAATGAAGCAGCTTTCACTTTGTGGCACAACATCACAAACAGCCGTGCTTCATCCTACCAAAGTCTAAACGCCACTCATATCCATAATCCAGCAATACGGTACTTTCACCGTATCATCTGTAACACCATCTTTGCAAGAGAGAGAAACCATAAGCTAAATTCTAAGGAGCTCCTATTCTTGCATTGTGCTCTGAATGAAGAACGCATCAACGCCGCTCCGTTCCTTCTGGCCCACATTTAGTCGGTAGCACAAAGAGGAGCTACTCCCTTCTACATTGGCGGGATTGTCACTTCCTTAGCTATACAGTTGAATCTTGGTGACCACCTCTCTCATTTGCCTCATAGAGCACCGGAGCTGCTTACCATGAACTACTGCATGTCCGCTCACATGATCTCTCAGCGTGAGGATGGCAGGTTCAACCCTGTGATACAAGGCACCATTTATTATAATATTGTTTTGCCTTGCAGGAACCGGATTGATCCATCAAACAGAGCCAACTGGCTATTTGATTTACCGGCTTCCACAGGTCATGTTCCGATTGTTGACGACCAGCCTGATGCACCTGTAGATGAGATGCAGGAGGAGATGGATCGTGCCTAGCCAGCTCAGGACATACCTGAGTCTTCCACCATGCAGCCGCCTTTTGCTGAGATCACACTTGAAGACATCCTCCGTGCCATTCACCAGCAAAATCGGATGAATGCCGCACTGGAGCGGAAGCAGAAGGAGCAGTACGATGCACTCCTTGCCACTGTTGTCAGAAACCAGAAAGCAACAGATGAAAAGTTAGGTGAGATCTTCAGTGAGTTGGAAGCTTTGCGGATGGACGTCACCGCTCTTAGTGTCACTGGTTCTGATGAGGAAGCCACTCCTACCAGACGCTCCCGCACCAGAAGCCGAGGCCGTGTTCGTCAGTAGTATTAGATTTCCTTTTTGTTTTTGCATTTTGTTATTTTAACGTATTTCCCCGCTATTATATCACAACATTGAGGACAATGACTGATATAGTGTGGGAGAGGTACCTTTCCGTTTTCCATTCCTTGTAATTTTCCTTTCCGTATTTTCAATTGAACAAGTAATATTTATGCTATTTCTTAAGTTTCAATTCTTCCCCGCTTTATTTAGCCATACCGAAAATTTGTTACTTTATCTTCGCATTACTCGACATACCTATGAAATCATAGTTAGGAAGCTGAGAAAGATCCAACAAGATAAATACAGTCTTGACACCTTAGACTTCCTACTTAAGCATTCCATTTCGATAATTGTTATGACTACACCTTAAGTCTTAGTTCTAAAGTAAGCCCTAGTAGTTTATACTAGCAGTCAGCACCGTCTAGACACAAACCACGTGGGGAGCCGATGAACATAAGTGTTTGATGCCTAATCTATAAACGATCCTTCATATCTCGCTGCCATAAAAAGAGAAATTGCACCAAAGTACACGGTCGCATATAAGAGATGAGTAATATAAGAAGGAGTCCATTGATGGTTAGTTCAGAGGTATCTGGTTCTGAACTTGGTAGGGCGTGCTACGGCTCGATCCCCCATAACCTCCAATTTGGATAATATGTAAAGGGTTGCCACATTCGTGTACCAGACCCCATGCTAATAAAGGATCAAAGTCACTAACCGGCTACTCCACTACGTTCGTGCTAAGACAAAGGGCTTAATGTGATTGCGCTAGAACGAAACCGGGTGAAATAAGAACGAAGGACTCTAGGTAGAATCATAACGGAATTACTGAATGTTTCGTTTAAAAGGAAGTCGACGACTTAGCTTGTTGCTTGTGTCATTAGTGTATCGTTAGTGTTCTACTCTAGTATCGGTCTATCTAACTAATGACTTCTCGTATGGTATGTTATGTGTGTGCGTCTGATGAAAATTGTCCGATCATTTTTCAATTGACTATTTGCTTGAGGACAAGCAAAGGTTTAAGTATGGGGGAGTTTGATAACGAGAAATTGTATCGTATTATTACTATGTTTTTAGCCCGTTATTATCGTACATTGATCTTTTCAACTCCCGATTGTTCGAGTTTTTATGCCACATTGCAGGTACAATATGTCTAGAACCAAATTTATGAGAAAAAGACCAAAGGAACAAAAATTAGCATGAAAAGAAAAGAGAGAAATAAATTCTGCTAAAGACTGCATATTTTGTTGCTCTCACGGTCGTCACAACTGCCTCACGACCGTAACACGCCAATTAGAGGTCTCACGACCGTTACACCAATGTCATGACCGTGACGCGCTAATATGAGGAAATCTGCCCGTTACACCATGTCACGAACGTGACAAAGCTTATTTAATTTATTTGAATATATTTATGAGAACGTGCAACAAAGAGAAAGAGTCTTCAGAGACTCCTACTTTCTCTCAACTTCAGCAACGCCCAGTAAACCATGTCTCCTGGATTTTCTCAAAATCTGAAGCACCGAAGCCCACGCTACTACTCTTCAACTGCCAAAATTCTCTTCTATAAATATGAAAGATGCAGATGAAGAAAGTAGAGAGTTTTTTTTATTTAAATTTTATGCGGAAGCTCTGCCGTTTTTACAACCCAATTTATTTTCCAGCTTTTGTTCTTGTTGTTTCCTTTTAATTTCCAAACCCTTTAATAACAATTTCCAACATTAGGAAATTGTTATCTTAATTAGATTTCTTTTATCTTCAGAATTTCGTTACTTTTATTTCGATTCCGACACTCCGAGCTTGCCAATTTGTGGAAGAAGGAGCCTAAGAATACATTTGTTGTTTTAATAAATATGAGTAGCTAAATTAATTTAGTCGGTATGTAATAAAGCAACCAAAACGGATAAATCGAATCTAAGCTAAAAACAATTATGAACTTATATTCTGGCTGTGACTTTTTATAATTAAAATCAATCTTTTTGTTACGAGAGTAGGAGAAGTGAAATAGGTTAGGTCGAGACCACGAGAGTGTGAGATTTTAACCGGATAGCTAAAGTTAGGCATTCGATTTAAATACAGCGAGAGCGCTTTAAAACGAATTAGACTTATTAAGTTTTCAAAAATTATTTTCTAAACACTTATGGGCTAGCGAGAGCAGACATAGGGCTTTAGGAGTAAAATCTGAGATAAAACCACGAGAGTGTGAGTTGAGGGTTTTTAAACTGGTAATCTCTACAGAATTATTTAAGTGAAACATCTTTATAAGCTTAGACTAGATTGACCCGCATAGGTTAATATAATTACATACCGACCGCCTTATCATTATTTCCTTAATTAAGTTTAATTCCTGTTTTTAATCCTTAAAACCATAACCGTGACAAATTTCCGCCTTAGCTAAACTAGCAGACCTTCTAGCACTAGAGTGATTACAAAGTCCATGTGGGTTCGACATATTTTTATTACTATTGCGATAGGCTGTGCACTTGTAGTTCAGATACCGTTAGACACATCACGTCTTCGCCCCATCAAGTTTTTGGGTTAAAAAACTTGATCGCGGTAAACTATACGTCTAACTGTTTCTAACTGCAAGTGCACAGCCTATCGCGTAGTAATAAAGATATCGAACCCACAGAGACCAATGTCAACCTACCGTTATCTATCGTTGCGTTGTAAAGCTAAGGCTAATGATATTTTTATGGTTTAAGGGAAACTAGAACTGAAACTAAAATAAATCTAAGAAAGAAAATAAGAATAAAATGAGGTCGGGATATGGATTCCGCGCTCCTAAGGGACTTTATAGAATTCGGTACTAATTACGACTATAGCTAGTTCCGTAGAATATATCAGCTTAAAGACTCTGCCTCACTCTCTCGCGGTCTTAACTAAAGCCACACTTCCTAATCCCAAGATTTTGCTCTCGCTCGCCCGGTAACTAAGAAATGTATTTTGAAAGCTAATAATATCCTAAACGTCTCTAAAGCGCTCTCGCTGTATTTAGATAAATTGTCTAATTTCTACTATCCGGTTCGATTCCCAGGCTCTCGCTGTGCCGGTTCTAACCTTAATTAGTTTCTCACTCCCGTGACAAAACCGTGTTAAATAACATCTCACTCTCGTGACAATGCTAATTAAATTACGTATAGAAATTATAACCAAAACGGAATTTTAATCGTTAATTCATACCTAGTATTTTCTACGGAGTCCCGTCGGTAACGACGGTCCTCATATGCCGGACTCTAAATTATCTAGCTAGACATGGATATTGAAACAAAGCAAGAATAATAATTAAAATATTGTAACAGATGCATATGGAATAAATAATAATAATTAAGCATAGACAATATTAATTAAATTAAATTCGGTCGAAACCTGGTACAATGAAATTAATTCCTTCAAGCTCCCTCTTCCACAAGTCGGCAAGATTGGAACCTTTGGAAATTTGAAATAGAAAATCCGAAGCTTGAAATAAATCCTAACTAATATAGTAATTCCCTAATATTGGAAATTACTATTAAAGGTAAATGAATGGAAACAATTGATAGTAGAAGAAACAAAGGAATGAAACAAGGAAATAGAAAACTAAAGACACTGGTTTTCAATTGGGCAGAGCTTCCGCCTGGTTTGATGCAGCAAAAACTCCCCACTTTCTTCATCTGATTCTTTGATATTTATAGAAGAGAAATTTGACAGTTGAAGAATAGGAACGTGGGCTTCGGTTCTTCAGTTTTGAGAAAATCCAGGAGAACTGGTTTACTGGGCGTTGTTGAAGTTTAGAGAACATAGGAGTCTCTGAAGACCCTTTCTCTTCGTTGGCACGTTCTCAATTATATTCAAATAAATTAAATAACCCTTGTCACGGTCGTAACATTGGTGTAACGGGCAAATTTCTCATATTTAGCGCGTCACGGTCGTGAGACCATGGTGACGATCGTAACACATCAAAAAGGCGTGTCACGGTCGTGAGACCCTTGTGACGACCGTGACACCTTCTTAACTTTTCCAGAAATGTAGATCTTTCTGTTAGCTTTCCAGCGCTTCGAACGGGGCGTCGTTTCGATTTACGGTTCAAAAGTTATGGCCATTTTCGTCAGACAACTCCTTGTATGCGAATTGTTCCATTTCTCGCCTGATTTGCTTCCTTTCTTCGCATACGACTCTTGAATGGTTGAATACCTGAAATAAACAAAATAAACAGAATACCAACATAATATGGTGCAAATGAAAATCAAAACGAGTACAAAATATGCATTAATAAAGTCAAATAAACGATGTATTTTCACGTCATCAAACTCTCCCACACTTAAACCTTTGCTTGTCCTCAAGCAATAAACCAACTTAACAAAAATCAAGGTAAGCGCAATTTGAAACACAAACACACTGAACTCTAATCGTATGAGGCTACTAGGCTATGTCAAATCAAATTTGGACAAATCAAGACCAAGGATACCTTAATGACACAATTTTCAAAAACTCCATCATTATGCAGACCAATCCGAATCATGCCATTATAACTCAACCTAAGTCTCTTGCTCTCTTTCACTCCTTTTCGTTCGAGCGCAATCACATTAAACCCGTTATCCTTGCTCATACATGGTAAGTTAACCTGTTAGTGTCTAATGATCTCGCCTTTTCATTCTTTTTCATTTCTTTTCTTTTTCTTAATCCATCGAATTTAAAGAGTCCGCTCCGTTAGGCTAAATGGTCGGGTAAGGGCCACCTAACTTAAAAGGAACTTATCCTATCACTTGCTTTTCTAATTCAATCATTTTTCATGTTTAGAGATCATACACATATTTGCATTGGTTACTTACTTAGTTTGTTCATAGGATGGTGCCGACTGCTAATAAAAACTACTTAGAAGCTACTTTCGAAAACCTGGAGACTACGGTTTCGGCATAATGTCTACTCAAATCGATATTACATAACGAATGGGTTTAGGGTGTCAAAATAGTATCCGTGTTATTGAAATGTACCCAAGTTTCTCTAACAAGCCTAAAGCGACAGCCTATACTTTCAGAGTGTGTGCCATGCCTCGAAAAAAAGAAAATATTTTGATGGAAAAATTTTAAAATTTCGGGGAGATTTGATAACAACTGAAAAACATCATGCAATAAACAAAAAATAGTGAACATGCTAGAAGACAGTAAAATGAAAACGGTAAAGTTCCTCTCCCACACTATATCAGACATTGTCCTCAATGTTGTGATATAATAGCGGGGAAATACGTTACAATAAAAGAATGCCAAAACAAAAAGAAAATCTAATACTACTGACGACCACGACCTCGGCTTCTGGTGCGGGAGCATCTGGTAGGAGTGGCTTCCTCATTGGAACCAGTGACACTAAGAGTGGTGACGTCCATCCGCAAAGCTTCCAACTCGCTGAAGATCTCACCTAACTTTTCATCTGTTGCTTCCTGGTTTTTGACAACAATGGCAAGGAGTGCATCATACTGCTCCTTCTGCTTCCTCTCAAGTGCGGCATTCATCTGGTTTTGCTGGTGAATGGCACGAAGGATATCTTCAAGTGTGATCTCAGCTGAAGGCGGCTGCATGGTGGAAGACTCAGGTATGTCCTGAGCTGGCTCAGCATGATCCATCTCCTCCTGCATCTCATCTACAGGTGCATCAGGCTGGTCGTCAACAATCGGAGCATGACCTGTGGGAGCCGGTAAATCAAATAGCCAGTTGGCTCTGTTTGATGGATCAATCTGGTTCCTGCAAGGCAAAACGATATTATGATAGATGGTGCCTTGTATCACAGGGTTGAACCTGCCATCCTCACGCTGAGAGATCATGTGAGCGGACTTGCAGTAGTTCATGGTAAGCAGCTCCGGTGCTCTATGAGGCAAATGAGAGAGGTGGTCACCAAGATCCAGCTGTATAGCAAGGGAAGTGACAATCCCGCCAATGTAGAAGGGAGTGGCGCCTCTTTGTGCTACAGAATGAATATGGGCCAAAAGGAACAGAGTGGTGTTGATGCGTTCTTCATTCAGAGCACAATGTAAGAATAGGAGCTCCTTAGAAATTTAGCTTATGGTTGCTCTCTCTTGCAAAGATGGTGTTGCAGATGATACGGTGAAAGTACCGTATTGCTGGATTATGGATATGAGTGGCGTTGAGACTTTTGTAAGCGGAAGCACGGCTATTTGTGATGTTGTGCCACAAAGTGAAAGTTGCTTCATTAAAGTTGCCGGGCACACGAAGGTGGGCACCGTCACCATGACTGAAGCCTAAAAGTTCAGCGACTCTGGTTTGCGTGAGTTCGAATTCTCTGCCAAGCATTCGGAATTTTGCGATGCCTGTGAGTTGGTTCGTTGATCCAGATGGTGTGATGTATTGGAAGGAACTCAGGAACGCCAAAGTGAGGTTTGAAAATGTTGGTTGCGGTTGGCTGCATAAGTCTCATAAGCCAACTTTTTCAAGAAGTAGCTTCACTCCGTCGAACAATCCTAATTCTCTCAGACATTCGAGGTCGACGTACCGAGTTGTTTGGATGCCACGGGTTTGAAACTTTTCAAACTTCGCTCTCTGTGCTGCTCCTTGTTCTCCTTCTCTAAATTGAACGTTTGCCATTGCATGCAAGTGAGGTTTATCGTGAGATAGGTGTTTGAGGTTTTGTGATGAAAATGTGAAGAAATTGATTGATTTATAGAGGAGTGAAGGGAATATGTGGAGTTGGGGTTAAATGAGGAAGTGGAACGGAGTAATGGTGAATAATGGGTGATTATGGGTGGTTACGAGAGAAGAATAGGTAATGGGAGGTTAGAATGTTTTGTGAAAATAGAAGTGGAAATGAAGAAGAACGGCCTCTGTAACTCAGAGGTCGTGCATTCAGAATGTCATAGTCGTGAGGGGGATGTTACGGTCGTGACGCGCTTAATTTTCCGTTACGATCGTGAGGGGATGGTTACGACCGTGAGGTTCACAAAATTTGGAATTTCACAGAATGTTTACCTCAGTTCAATCCAATTATAATTCGTATCTAATTAAATATTTAATTCCAACATAACACATAGCAATGGATCAATATATAATAGCATTAGATTCATCACACAAAAATTCATCAAAATATACAACAATCAAAAGTATCAGTATATGTTATGACTGATAGTAGCAAATTGCATACAGTATAAAGCAAACATGTAATTGGAATTTTTGGTAAATGCACTAACTTTTGAAAACATGTAAATAAACTGAATGAAAAATTGCATTAATGGAAATACTTTGTTTTTGACATAACAGAAAAATGAAATGTTACAAAAATTGAAAACTAACTAGAAACAAGAAAGCAAAAAGTAAAATTAATCAAATCACTGCAGATCATCAAAGTCATTTCTTCAGGTCTTCAAGTGCAGAATTTATATGGTAAAACTGTTCACATGTTATATCAGTTAAGCCTATAATGTCCAATCTCATGCTTTTAACTTCATCCTTAACAATATTAATGTCATCTTGGTATACTTCAAGAGTCGTCAAAATTTTATTCAAGCTTTCAGTATATCCTACTTTGTTGATTTCAGGGGTCTCAATATTTTCATCAATTTGGTTGATGTCATGGTAACCAGGAGGGGTCTCAGGGTCACTCTCTACATCAGTCATCATATCATCCCTAATTTGGTAGGATTGTGGTGTTTCAGGTGTTGTTGGATAGTCAGGAGGGGTAAGCTCATAAAGCCAATTATATCTGTTGTGAACACTGACTTTAGCATGGTTCGGCAATGTGAACAAGGTTACGATTTCATTCCTAATCAGGTACTCGAATGGTGGTTGTCCTATGTTTCCTATAATTTGGCGGTTAAAGCAGAAATTCAAATTCATAGGGCAAATGGTACCGAAACGTGTGCACTTGTGTAACTGATATCTAAGTCCGAGGGCGTTAGCAATCATGGTGACTAGCCCTCCTACCATTATTGGTAGATTAGGTTCTTCTTGGATGTGGGTAAAGGTCTGCATCATGAAGGGTATAGCATTTACGGGTTTTCCATCGGTCAAACAAGACGTAATGAATATCTCGTCCTTAGATACTCCAGTAAGGTTCTCTTCCTTTCCAAAGAAGGTGTGGGCAAGGATTTTATGAAAATAGCGGATAACGGGGTTGTGTATTTCATTATTGTCCATGCTATCCGGCTCAGGGTGGTAGTTTCCTGTTAAAGTTCCCCAGAAGAAATCTAGCTCAATATCCATCAGTTCTACCTGGGTGGTAGTGAAAGCAAAAGGTCCGCTAGGAAATCCTAGTAGGTCAGCTAGTTCCTTGTGGTTATAGACATATTTGATACCGAATAGTCGGAAACTAATAAATCCTTTCCTTAGTCCAAATCCGCGCTCGGGTAGGTAAACTAGGGAGCTTAAAAATTAAAGGGTGAGCTCACGGTAAGTGACAAACTTATGTTTTATGAGAGCGTTCTCCCATCCAAGCTGGTTAAACATGTATAGGATGTTATCATTTATACCTAGGGTTTCCATAGTTTGTTCATCATAATACAGAGTCAAATCCATGTGTCTCTATGATAATTCCTCAAATTTCCTCCTTTGGTTTCTACCTCTAAATATGGTTTCCATGAAATTCCTTGGTTGGTTAGCCATAGTTTTGTTAAAGCGGGAGAAACAAATCAGGGGAGAAAGAGGTAAGGTAGAAAAGACTTTAGAAAATCTGTAGCAAGGTAAATTTAAAAGTGATTTAGAAAATGAAGGTAAAAAATAAAGAAAATAAGGAAAAAATACATAAATAAAGTCAATAATAAAAAATGAAATAAAACAATAAAATGGGTTGCCTCCCACTAAGCGTTGTTTTTATCGTCATAAGCTTGACGTAGTGCTTAGTGTTACATTAATCAGGGAAGTTAGTGGACAACTCTAAAAGTTTTAAATTATTCGCATAATCTCTGTTTTCAATATTATGGTAATGTTTTAATCGTTGTCCGTTTACTGTGAATGGTTCACTATTCCTACCCTTAATTTCTATTGCTCCACTTGGGAACACTTTAGTAATTTCAAAGGGTCCTGGCCATCTAGATTTTAGTTTTCCAGGAAAGAACCTAAGTCTTGAATTGAAGAGGAGCACAACGTCTCCCACACTAAATTCTTTCCTAGACAGGCGCTTATCGTGCCAACGCTTGGTTCTTTCTTTATATATCTTAGCATTCTCGTATGCGTCCAATCTTAATTCTTCTAATTCATTAATGTCGAGGATTCGCTTTTCTCCAGCGGCATTGTAGTTTATATTGAGTGTTTTAATCTCCCAATATGCTTTGTGTTCTAGTTCTACCGGGAGATGACAAGCCTTCCCATACACTAGTTTGAAGGGTGTAGTTCCTATGGGTGTCTTGTACGCTGTCCTATAAGCCCATAAAGCTTCATTAAGTTTAGATGACCAATCCTTCCTAGATATGGCGACAGTCTTCTCTAGAATTTGTTTTATTTCTCTGTTCGAGACTTCGACCTGTCCACTTGTTTGCGGATGATACGGTGTTGCTACACGATGTCTGACTCCATACTTAGATAGTAATTTGTCGAATATTTTCGAAATGAAATGCGAGCCACCGTTACTAATGACAAGTCTAGGCACACCAAATCTTGGGAAGATTATATTCTTGAAAAGCTTAATTACTACTCGTGTGTCATTTGTAGGAGAAGTTATAGCCTCGATCCATTTTGAAACATAATCGACAGCTACGAGTATGTACTTGTTACCGAATGATGATGGGAATGGTCCCATGAAATCGATTCCCCAGACATCAAAGACTTCTACTTCTAATATTCCTCTTTGAGGCATTTCATCTCGTCTTGAAATGTTACTGGTGCGTTGACACCGATTGCAATTTATAATAGCGATGTGGACATCTTTCCATAGATTAGGCCAAAATAGGTCGGCTTGTAAGATTTTTGCACAAGTCTTGGAAGTGCTTGCATGTCCACCATAGGGAGATGAATGACAATGAGCAATGACATCTTCTATTTCTTCTTCGGGAATGCACCGACGGAAGATTCCGTCAGGTCCTCTTTTAAACAATAATGGTTCGTCCCAATAGTAATGCTTGAGATTGTGGAAGAATTTCTTTTTCTGCTGATAGGTTAAGTCCGGTGGAAGTGCTCCTGCAGCTAAGTAGTTGACAATGTCAGCGTACCATGGCAGTCCTACGGTTGTTTGGATTGCTTCCACGGCTTTTGGTTCATTTATGTCTAACTGAGCTGGGTCGCTTCTTATTTGTGCTATCAGCTGTTCATACGGAAAATCGTCGTTAATCGGCACTTGTTCGGGTTTGATACCTTCTATTCTAGATAAATGATCCGCTACGACGTTTTCAGTACCTTTCTTATCTTTGATTTCGAGATCAAACTCTTGTAGGAGTAAGATCCATCTCAAGAGTCTTGGTTTAGCATCTTTCTTGGTTAGTAAATATTTGATAGCAGTGTGGTCTGTGTAGATGATTATTTTTGCTCCTACTAGGTAGGAACGCAATTTATCAAGCGCAAAGACAACTGCTAACAACTCTTTTTCAGTAGTGGCGTAGTTCAATTGAGCAGAATCCAAAGTTCTACTGGCATAGTAAATTGCGTAAAGTTTCTTGTCCTTCCTTTGTCCTAGAACTGCGCCTACAGCATAGTCACTCGCATCGCACATGATTTCGAAAGGTAATCTCCAGTCAGGTAGTTGCATGATTGGTGCGGTGATGAGGGCTGTTTTTAGAGTTTCGAATGCTTTAAGAGAATCTTTATCGAATATGAACTCAGCGTCTTTCATTAATAAACCGGTAAGAGGTTTAGTGATTTTCGAGAAATCTTTGATGAATCGTCGGTAGAAACCGGCGTGTCCTAAAAAGCTTCGTATTTCCGTTATCAGATATAATGTGTCCTAGTACGATTCCTTCATTGACCATAAAATGGCATTTTTCCCAGTTAAGTACGAGGTTTACTTTTACACATCTTTCTAACACCATTTCTAAATTTGATAGACATCCTTCAAAACTTTTCCCGCATACAGAGAAGTCGTCCATGAACACTTCCATGATGTTATCTATGAAATCTGCGAAGATTGACATCATACATCTTTGAAAGGTTGCAGGAGCGTTACATAATCCAAAGGGCATTCGTCTATAAGCGAATGTTCCATAAGGACATGTGAATGTTATCTTCTCTTGATCATCTGGGTGGATAGGGATTTGGAAAAATCCTGAGTAACCATCTAGATAACAGAAATACGAGTGTTTGGCTAATCGTTCTAACATTTGATCTATAAAAGGTAGCGGGAAATGATCTTTCCGAGTGGCTTTGTTTAGTTTTCGATAACCGATGCACACTCTATGTCCGGTCACTACTCTTTGTGATATCGATTCGCCTTTAGCGTTTTTCACAACAGTGATACCTCCTTTTTTTGGTACTACATGTACTGGACTAACCCATTGACTATCAGAGATTGGATATATTATTCCAGCGTCTAGTAGTTTCTTAACTTCTTCTTTTACTACGGTGCTAAGGATTGGGTTAATTCTTCTTTGAGATTCTCTAGAGGTTTTGCAATCTTCTTCTAGCATAACACGATGCATACAGATTGAAGGACATATTCCTTTGAGATCAGATATGTTATATCCTAATGCAGTTAGGTATTTCTTTAAGACATCTAAAAGTTTCTTCGTTTCGATTGTTCCTAAATTGGAATTGATTATAATTGGTCGCATACATTCATTGTCTAGGAATTCGTATCTTAGGTTCTTAGGTAAGGTTTTTAACTCTAATGTAGGTTTCTTCTTACTTGGCATGGGATCCGGTGTAAGTGCTAAACTTTCGCTTAGACTATCATCCTGATACGATTCACGCCAATTGTCATCTTCGAAAATCGGAGGGATTTGAATTTTCATAATTTCAGAATAAGTAGTTTCTTTCATTTCCATCTCTCTTACACACTCGTCAATGACATCCAATAAATAGCATGTGTCCTCTATAGCTGGTGATTGTAAGAATTGTGTTAAAATAAATTCAACTTTCTATTCACCTACTTCAAAGGTTAGCTTTCCTTTCTTTACATCTATAATAGCTCCGGCGGTAGCTAAGAATGGTCTTCCTAGTATGATAGGTGTAGTGGAGTCTTCAGTGATGTCCATGATTATAAAATCAGTAGGAATGTAGAATTGACCTATCCGTACTGGGACATTTTCTAGTATGCCTACAGGATATTTAATAGAGCGGTCGGCTAGTTGAACAGACATTTTAGTAGGTCTTAGGTCTCCCATATCTAGCCTTTTGCAAATTGTTAAGGGCATAACACTGATACTGGCTCCTAAATCGCATAGAGCTTTGTCAATGACGAATTTTCCAATTACACAGGGTATAGAGAAACTACCTGGATCCTTTAACTTAGGAGGCATATTGTTTTGAATTATTGCGCTACACTCAGCAGTAAGTGTAACAGTTCCGTTATCCTCTATCTTCTTCTTATTGGATAAGATTTCCTTTAGAAATTTAGCATACGAGGGAATTTGAGTGATAGCTTCTGTAAACGGAATAGTAATATTCAATTGTTTCAGAAGTTCAACAAATTTCTTAAACTGGCCCATCGTCTTGGAATTGGTTAATCTCTGAGGGTACGGAATTGGTGGTTTATAAGATGGTGGAGGCACATAAGGCTTCTCTTTCTCCACTGCCTCTTGATTATTATCTTCCTTTTCTTCTGGTTCATTCTCCTTTTGAGTCGGCTTATCCTGCTTTTGGCACATGGCTGGATTGTCAAGTCTTGGATCGACAGGTCCGTCAAGTTCTTTGCCACTTCTTAGTATCACAACATTGGCCTGTCCTTTTGGATTAGGTTGGGGTTGTCCAGGAAATACTCCAGTTGGGGCAGCGGTAGGTGCTTGTTGTTGAGCTACTTGTGAAATCTGAGTTTCAAGCATTTTGTTATGTGTAGCTAACGCATCTACCTTGCTCACTAATTGCTTAATCTGCTCGCTAGTGTGTACGTTTTGGTTCAAGAATTCCTTGTTTGTTTGAGATTGGGTAGCTATGAATTTTCCATCATTAATTCAAGGTTTGATTTTCTAGGAACATTAGGAGCAGTCTTTTGATATCCTGGTGGTGTAGCTGGCGCTTGACCTGGTGCATATAAAGCATTGTGCTTCTTATAAGAGAAGTTCGGATGATTCTTCCAACCTGGGTTGTATGTGTTCGAGTATGGGTTTCCTTGAGCATAATTCACTTGATTTGTGGGAATTCCTGCTAATAATTGACAATCAGGGACAGCATGTCCTGGAACTCCACATAACTCACAGTTAGGTGTTACTGCAGCCACGGTGGCTATTGGTGTTATGGCCAAGTTGTCGATCTTTTGGTTAAGTTGGTCAAACTTTGCATTAACTTGGTCCATACTACTCACTTTGTACATACCTCCTTTTGTTGGTTTCTCAGTTGCGACTCTCTCGCTTCCCCATTGGTAATGATTCTGAGCCATACTCTCGATAAGTGCATAAGCATCATTATATTCTTTGTCCATTAGTGCGCTGCCTGCGGCAGCGTCAATCGTCATTCTTGTGTTGTACAAGAGTCCATTGTAGAAAGTATGGATGACCATCCATTCTACTAATCCGTGATGTGGACAAAGTCTCAGCATATCTTTGTATCGTTCCCAAGCTTCGAAAAGTGATTCGTTTTCCTTTTGCTTAAATCCGTTGATTTGAGCTCTTAGCATAGCTGTCTTACTAGGTGGGAAATATCTTGTCAAGAAGACTCTCTTTAGTTCCTCCCACGTAGTTACTGAATTCGAGGGTAGAGATTGATGCCAGGCTCTTGCTTTGTCTCGAAGTGAGAAAGGAAAAAGGCGTAATCCGATTGCTTCTTGGGTAACTCCATTAGCTTTTACTGTATCTGCGTACTACACAAATATCGAAAGATGAAGGTTCGAATCCTCGGTAGGATTTCCGATAAATTGGTTTTGTTGCACGGCTGATATCAGCGAAGGTTTCAATTCGAAATCGTTTCGGTTGATAGCTGGTGCGGCAAGGCTGGAATGCGGCTCTGCGTCCTTCGATGTTCCAACTAGTTTAGGTGGATCAACTTGAAGATCTGGAATGTTGTATTTTCGTTGGTATTCGAATATTCGTCTTCTTAAATGTAAGAAGCGTTCTAATTCAAGGACTGGAGGTTGCAAGTCTTCGCTTTGAGAGCGAGTACTTGGCATACACTCGGTAAATTAGATTAGGGAAAAAATAAATTGTTACCTTAGTCTAGACAGTGCTACTCTAATAGTGCACTAGTGACTAAATCAAGGTCCCCGGCAACGGCGCTAAAAATTTGATGGGGCGAAGACGTGATGTGTCTAACGGTATCTGAACGGCAAGTGCACAGCCTATCGCAATAGTAATAAAAAGATGTCGAACCCACAGGGACTTTGTAATCACTCTAGTGCTAGAAGGTCTGCTAGTTTAGCTAAGGCGGAAATTTGTCACGGTTATGGTTTTAAGGATTAAAAACGGGAATTAAACTTAATTAAGGAAATAATGATAAGGCGGTCGGTATGTAATTATATTAACCTATGCGGGTCAATCTAGTCTAAGCTTATAAAGATGTTTCACTTAAATAATTCTGTAGAGATTACCAGTTTAAAAACCCTCAACTCACACTCTCGTGGTTTTATCTCAGATGTTACTCCTAAAGCCATATGTCTGCTCTCGCTAGCCCATAAGTGTTTAGAAAATAATTTTTGAAAACTTAATAAGTCTAATTCTTTTTAAAGCGCTCTCGCTGTATTTAACTAGAATGCCTAACTTTAGCTATCCGGTTAAAATCTCACACTCTCGTGGTCTCGACCTAACCTATTTCACTTCTCCTACTCTCGTAACAAAAAGATTGATTTTAATTATAAAAAGTCACAGCCAGAATATAAGTTCATAATGGTTTTTAGCTTATATTCGATTTATCCGTTTTGGTTGCTTTATTACATACCGACTAAATTAATTTAGCTACTCATATTTATTAAAACAACAGACAGATACAAAATGAAATTAATAAATATTAAAACATTCATTATATAATGATAACAGAAACTTAACACAAATAAATAAATAAACTTAATATAAATTGTAAAATAAAAACCTGAACAAATGAATTCTTAGGCTCCTTCTTCCACAAATTGGCAAGCTCAGAGTGTCGGAATCGAAATAAAAGTAACGAAATTCTGAAGCTTAAAAGAAATATAATTAAGATAACAATTTCCTAATGTTGGAAATTGTTATTAAAGGGTTTGGAAATTAAAAGGAAAACAGCAAGAACAAAAGCTGGAAATAAATGGGTAGTAAAAACGGCAGAGCTTCCGCATAAAATTTCAATAAAAAAAACTCTGTTCTTTCTTCATCTACTTCTTTCATATTTATAGCAGAGAAATTTGGCAGTTGAAGAGTAGGAGCGTGGGCTTTGGTGCTTCAGTTTTTGAGAAAATCCAGGAGACATGGTTTACTGGGCGTTGTTGAAGTTGAGAGAAAGTAGGAGTCTCTGAAGACTTTTTCTCTTCGTTGCACGTTCTCATAAATATATTCAAATAAATTAAATAAGCTTTGTTACGTTCATGACATGGTGTAACGGGCAGATTTCCTCATATAAGCGCGTCACGGTCGTGAGAATATTGTGACGATCGTGATACCTCTAAAAGGCGTGTCACGATCGTGAGGTAGTTGTGACGACCGTGAGAGCAACAAAATATGCAGTCTTTAGTAGAATTGATTTCTCTCTTTTCTTTTCATGCTCAATTTTGTTCCTTTGATCTTTTTCTCATAAATTAGCTCTAGACATGTTATACCTGCAATGTGACATAAAAAACTCGAAACAATCGGGAGTTAAAAGGACTAATGTACGATAAAACGGACTAAAAACATAGTAATAATGCGATATGATTTCTCGTTATCAATAACCCAAACCGAATTTGTCCTCCTTCTTCTCCACCAGTAGCAGCTTGCCCAGCCTTGGGCATTTCCATCTTTAACAACCTTCCGAGCTTGTTGATAGGAGACAATTGAAGTACCCATCCTATCTTCCTGAGATGCAGCAAATACTTCGGTTGTCGCCTCATTGAAATTCAGTGCTTCGAACCCTTGGCTCATGGTTTCGTGGATTTCACCATCCATCTCAATGTATTTGTAGGTGGCCAGATGGCTAACAAAAATTTCCTCTTCACCACAGATTATGATAATCTTCCCTTCCCACTCATATTTCAATTTCTGGTGAAGGGTCGACGTAACTACGCCAACATCGTGAATTAATGGTCGACCCAACAAACAATTGTAGGCCGGCTACATTTTCATCACATAGAAAGTAGTTTGAAAGACCTGCGGGCCAATTATCATAGGCAGCTCAACTTCTCCAGGAACAGACCTCTTGGAACCATCAAAAGCTCTGACCACCATATTGCTTGGTCAGAGAGCTATATCGTCATATTCAAGCTTAACAAGGGCTTTCTTTGGCAAGATATTGAGTGAAGACCCAGTGTCAAAAAGAACATGTGATGTGTAAAGCCTTGTTATGATGACGACCTTCCGTAGTCAAATCAGCATTGGTGAAGCCTAGCCCATGGCTAGTATTAACATTAGACACCACTGTCTCAAGCTGATTTACTGTGATCTCCTCCGGCACGTAGGCTACGTGCATGACTTTAAGTAGTGTATCCCGATGAGCTTCGGAACACAACAGCAGGGATAAGATGGAGATCTTGGAAGGAGTCTGGTGGAGCTGATCCACAACCTTGTAGTCGCTTCTCTTAGTTATCCTCATAAATTCATCCACATCTTGGTCAAAAGATGTTTTATGGGCTTCTTTCAAAACGGGCTCTTCTGGTACCACATTTTTACCCTTGGTCTTGGCAGTAGCCTCTGCCTCAGTACTAACTCTTGGAACTTGTGATGCAAAGAGGCGTCCGCTTCGGGTGAAGCCTCCGCCTCACCTGACATTATCCACTTGTGGTGTATGAACTGAAGAATCAAGAAGGACTCTTTCCCCGTTGCAGTAAAGGTCTGAACCATAGTGCCATGGTACATCATTATCTTTTTCATACGGAATGGGCCCAGGTACCGTGATGGTGACTGGACTGACTGCAACGGAGGTAGGCACTGTGATTGTTTGTGGATCATAAAATATGGCGACAGGACGTCTGATTGATGGTGGTGGTGATTGACTGAAGCTGGGTTGAGATTGTTGCTGAGATTGTTATTGAAAATTGTTGGAATTGGGGACCATTGTTGGGTCGTAGTATATGGTGACTATGGAGACGTCGTTGTTAATGGTTGTTGTAGTTGTAGAAGAAGATGCGGTTGAACTAGTGTTTGTTGAAATGATGGAAGGGGTGGTTGTTGATTTTGTAGACGAGTCTGTCGGAACAATTGTGTTTGCAGTTGTAGGAGAAGTATTTGTTGTTGCTGAAAAAGGAGTTGCTGATGTTGTAGAAACCGTTGTTGTTATTTGCAGGATACCTTCTCTGATCAGGCCATTGATGCCACTTCTCAAGCTTGCACACCCATTGACGGAAACTTTGCAAGATTCACAGCAGGCCTCACAACCTGGGAACACCTGGCATTTTAAAAGTTAAGCTTTAACCTCTGCCAGAGGTGTTTGAATGCTTGCAGTATCTTCAATTAAATTCATGGGTTGGTCCTCCTCAATTGTATTTATCCTGGGCCCACCATGGCTGGGCATAGGATTCTTTGTGACATTAGAAGGTGGTGCAAAATTTAAGGCTTTTGAATCAACTAGATCCTGGACCTTCATGTGCAAAGCTCTGCACTTTTCTATGGTGTGACCAAGTGCATTTGAATGGAAGGCACATCTGGCATTGACGTCGTAATTCCGTGGAAGGTTTTGAGGATCTGGTGGAGCCAGAGTCCTTAATTCAACAAGATTAAGCTTCATAAGTTGTGGTAGCAAGGTGGCATAGGGCATTGGTATTGGCTCAATTACCCTGTTGACTTGAGATGGCCTTTGTTTGAAAGGACGTTGTTGTTGGTTGTTGTTGTTATAAGACCTTTGTTGAGGAAAATGTTGATGAGGGAACTGTTGTGGTTGCAGAGTGTATTGTTGTTAAGAAGGTGGAGTAGGAATTATGACAGCGGCAATTGACCTTGGCATATACTGGGGTCTTCCTCTGCCCATGTGTACTAAATTTGTTTCACCGGACCTGCGAGGTCCTACAAATGGTTTCCTTGCACTGCTTGAGTTGCCGCCGTTATCAGAAATCTTTCCCATTTTCAATAAACTCTCAATCCTTTCTCCAGCTATGACCACGTCTGCAAAGCTAGTGGAAGAGAAAGCAGCCAGCCTGTCAATGTATGTCCCCTGGAGGGTGTTCATAAACATATCTGCCATTTCTCTCTCCGACATTGGAGGCTGAACGGCAGCAGCTAATTGCCTCCATCTCTGAGCATACTCTCTAAAGCTTTCCCTGGAAGATTGTGACACTCCCATTAGAAGGGTTCTGTTAGGAGCCATGTCTAGATTGTATTGATATTGGCGAATGAAAGCCTCGGCCAAATCTTTCCAATTTCTTATTGTGGCCCTGGTCAAATGAGAGTACCACTCACGGGATGCCCCTGTCAAGCTATCCTCAAAATAGAACATCCATAGCTTTTCATCCATGGTGTAGGCCTTTAATCTTCCCAGGAAAGATTGGAGATAGGTGAGAGGGCAGGATGTACCATTGTATCTTTCAAAGCAGGGAGGTTTAAACTTGTGAGGAATTCTAACCCCCTCTACCAGCCCCATATCTATAACATCAAACCCTAGAGAGTTTTGAGACTCCAGAGACCTCAGCTTTTCTGCTATCTCGTCCAACCGACGATCATAGACTTCATCTCTTGCCCCAACTACAGTGAATTCTTCTTCTTGAGGGTCCTCCTACAAGACACGCCATCCATTGTTACCTTGGGTATTCCTTATAGAATTAATGTCAGGGTTAAGATGAGGTCCAAACTCTGGGGGGTCAGTACGAGGTTATACATGATCATTGTTGCTGGTACCTCCTTTACCTGGGTGGTTTTCTTCAGGAGTTTGCCGCTCGACCAACTCTCTTAATATTTCTTGGCTTTGGGCCAACCCAATCATCACTGCCATGAACTGGTTCATTTGTGCCCTCATCTCAGTCCTTTCATTGGCCATCTGGGTTCTCACGTCAGTCAGATCTTACTGAACCTGGTCCATCTGTAAGCTCGTAAGGTTGTTTCTTGTCGGATACCGGTGAACTCTGTTGATGGGGAAGACTCTTCTACAAGCAATGTTTCCTGAAACCACAACAAAGTGAAAAACAATAAAAACAAATACCTACAAAATAAAGAAATGAGGTTATTATGCAATGCAGGATGTCTATTTGTCTTCCAAGGGTATCCGGTTTGGTTCTTTGGTTTTGACCTTCCAGACCTCAAGGAATGATGATATTGAAGAGAGATGAAGCCCACAAAATAACACAAACCATATATTACAAAATGTAAAGATACATAGTCTGATTACAACAATCTCCCCATGATGGGTCAAAATACAACAAAATCAAAAGTACAAACAAAAGGAAGTACAAAGAAAGAAATCAAACATCCAATCCATAATCATCCTCTCTAACTTCCTTCAGGAGAGCATCGGTCACTAGGCCAACTGGATGCTCTATGACGGTCCTGGTAAGAAGATTCCTGGTGGCAATGGCACTTGTCAACTTCCTATGATTGTCTTGGTCCTTTGATCTCTTCAACCCCGCCCAGAGTTTCAATTCGGAGATTTATTTCTGTCCTACTAACAAGGCTTCCTAGTTCTTCTTCTCATTAGCTTCCAGCTGCTCTATCCTAGCCTGGGTCCTCTAATCTTCATGTGAACGAGCCTCAGTGATCCTAATCCACCTAGCCTGACTCTCTTCCAAGTAGTGCTCAGCTCTGGCCTTCTGAATCTTGGCTTCCTTACAAGCATTCTTCAATACCAACTTCCATGCTCAAGCTCTTCTGATGTAATCATCTGTCTTCTCAATCTTGGTCATATGCTCAATCCGGAGCTTCTCTAACCTTTCATTATCCAGACGATTATCATTCCTCTCCCAGAGGGTCTTCTTCAGAGCTTCAGAAAGCTGAGTATTCCTTTCCTTCAACTTCTCAAACTCCTCTAAACTGACTGTAGCTGCAGGCTCTACTGTTGATGGTCCAGGCACATCCTCTAGGGTGAATGGCATGCGGGTGATCTGTCCCCTGATACGAGACCAATCAAGATACTGAGCTGAAGCTATGTTGTTGCATTTGCGAAGAATGGCAGTCCCTTTTGTCTGAATGTTGTCCCAGGCCCAAGCTGTTTTTCGGGCAATGGCATGGTTATGCTGAATATCACAGTAAAGGGTTTCTGATAAGTCCTGCTCTCTTGGTGTATGTACCAAGGCATACCGTAATTGCCTTTTGAATAGCAAAGGATTGTAGTTGATGCAACCCTTTACTCCAATCAGAGGTACATTGGGGTACTGCCCACAACTAGTGATTATGTCTCTGCCTTTGGTGCTCTGAGTGCACTATCTGATGTCTTCTAATGTGAGAGCAATCATTCTTTTAGCCCAGTTTCTTGACTAATGAGGATTCAAGAAAGCCTTTGACTTTGGAAAGTACCTCAATAACCAACAGTAGAAGAGAGGTGCACAACATCTAACTAATCTTCCCCTCTGCTTCGCATTCCTTTGATGCACTGAGTAGTAGAAATCCCCTAGCAAGGTGGGAACCAGATTCTTTAGCAAGAAAAGATGGATAGCATTCTTTCTTACAAACTTAGGCTCGTCTGCAAACAAGATGATACCATATATGCTAAGGGCCAAAAGAGCACAAACAGTGTCCCTTTTGATTTTTGAAGTTCAAGTCATGAAAATGCATGGTTCAAAGCACAATTCTGATGTTTAGAGGCCCCATTGACATATTGTGAAGTATTTGTTCCTATTAGAAGTCATTAGAATGCTTGAATATGCCAATTTGCAAAATCCCTCTTTAACATGAAACTTGAAATTGTAGGATTTTTGCCAACTTTGAAAGGCCATATCTTGAGTTCTAGGATGAATCAAGACATGTTCTTGTACTTTTTGAAAAGGGAAAGACCTAATCTACAACTTTTATGACCAAGAATTTTTCATTTGAAGCATTTTTGGTTGAGAAAGAGGAGGTTGAAAAACTTTCCCAAAATGGAAAGTTTCCATTACAAGTCATTTCCATTTTTGGGAAGTTTGCAAATGGCTCAAAATTCTTCAATCTTGTGAACTTATAACCTCTTATAAGATCAAATAAAGATCATAGAACTTCAATTTGATGAAAATACCCCTTTGGTTCCATTGTTGGGGGCCTCAGATGCCTTGATTTTGAGTTAACTTGCTCAAGAAGTTACCCAGTGAACAGATGACTTCCACAATGAATTTCTTCATCAAACTTGGTACACATGATCCTTATAACATATTAAGAACATTAGAAACAAGAATGACCCAAAAATTTGGAGTTAAGGCCTCTGAAACCAAAACCCTAATTTTGGTCATCTGTGTAGTGAAAACCCTAGCTCTGCTTCCATGCCTTGCCAGTTCTTGTGATTCCTTGACTTTCATGAACTTTGAGGAGCATAATATGATGATAGAACACACATGGACCCTATTGGAAAGCTTTGAGGCCTTTGGGATAGCTCAAATTGATTCTTGGATTGCTCAGATCACAAACCCTAGATGCAGATGAACTTGAACTATGCAGATGAAACAAATATGCAATATGAGGTGTAATGCTTATGCTTATGAAAAAATTAAAGATCAAAAGCCATGGTGTGATATGAGTGAGGGCAAATTTGGGGTGTTTACAGCTGCCCCTATTCAAACATGAGTTAGTTGTGCAGGATGTAAGCGCCTGGCTTAACAGACAAATAAGATAACTTGTGGTTGAATACCAAAGACAGTCCAAAATTTGCACTCACTGGATAGAAGAAGAAAAGGGATATAAATTGTAAAAGTTAGTATAGTATGATTATCAAATGATAGCGATGGAGGACGACCATCGAGCAGAGGACGACTGTTGGTGATAAAGCGGTAAGTGAAGCAATGACGGGGATGGACGACAAGCTGGGTAAATAAAGAAATCATGATGAGGACGGCCATCAAGGAAAGAAACAAGATTCTATGGGGATTAAAGTAAAGGTAATGACGGGGACGGCTATCAGGTTTGTAAAGTGAAGTAAACAACGATGGGGACTACCATCGATTTAAAGAATAAATGAAATATTGATGAGGGACGGTCATCAAAGGTGAAGGACGATCACCTAGCAGGGGACGGCTGCTCTTTATCACGACATAGGACGAATGTAGGATAGAAAAGGGTCGACGATGGGGACAGCCATCAGATAAGCATGATGAAGGACGATCATCAAGAGGTGGAGGATGATCACCTAGCAGGGGACGGCTGCTCTTTATCGCGACATAGGACTGTCGCTCCCAAAAGATGAGACTGGCTCAAACATGGTACAGACGCGAAAGGTCAGCGAAAGGAGGACGCGAGAACACACAGCAGTGAACTCACAGGGAATGAAAAGAGTCGCCAGCTAGGCATTTTTATCCCGGAGGAAAGGTAATGCTGCATAGACCTAGAAAAGATATGGATAAGACGGTTGCGAACCAGAGAGACTACGAAAGGGGGTTAGTTACAACCTGGGAAGGTATTAGCACCCAGATTGTCCGCCGTACTCGATGGGATCCACGCTTAAAAGATTTGTGTTTTAAAGGGGTAGTGTCAGTGCAATTTGTGTATAAGGAGGCTGGAAGAAAATGTACAGGTGTCAGTGTAAAAGAAGTGTGATTCTATAACTGTTCATGATTATGAGGCTTAAAAGAATGAAGCTGGAAAGAGGGGGAATATACAGAGACTTTTGTTCCATAACTGTTAAGTTATGCCTACGTATCCTCTCGTGCAATGAGGAAGTCAGAACACCGTAGTTCGACCCAAAGAGACTGAAAGATGAATTGACTTGTGAACTGCTTGCTTGTCAATGCTCAAGTGTATGACCTGTCTGGCTCAGGTGCAAACTGTCTTGCATTAGACGGAAGAAGCAAGTTCTCGTTTATGAGTGAAGGTGATGAGAAAAGAATCCCGAAGGAGACGATTATTGTTTGTTTTTGTGTTTTCAGTCTTTTTTTTCTTTTGAAAGTTTGTCATAAGTTAATGAGCTTAAGCCTAAACCAATGGATTTAGCAAACTCATCACATCCTCCCTCTGATTAGGGGTAATGAGAATACCTCAAGTGTGAAGTCAGCTTCTCACACTTAATCACCATGATGTAGGATTAAGATCATTAACCTACTTGTGATTATTTAGATGTTTTTGGTGTTTTTGTTTAGTGTTAAGTAATGAGATTAAGCCATAATCAGGGATTAAACAGACTCATTACACCATCCTAATAGAAGGATAATAGATGAGAATGTTTAAGCTGAGGAAAGCTCCTCAACTTAATCCACGATTAGGGATTAAACTCATGACAAAACAAGCCCTTATTAAGTGGATTTTATTTAATGATATGATGATGAAGTGGTTTTTATGATTTATAAGACAACTTGAGGGGGACTTGTCCATTAACACTAGGGTTAGTCCTTCTTAACCAAATTGAGGAAGAATTAGAACCCTAATGCAAGGCCCAAGTTACAAGTGTGATGTCTTGATGATTATTAAGTGGATTGATTAAGAGATTTAAACTCATTAAGGGTTTAACACTTAGGATTAAAGTTATACACTCCATCCTAATAGAAGGATGCAGGCATAAGCTTAATCACAAAGCCTTAAAGCCTTTAGGGTTTAGTCCCTGATTATGAGGTGAGAAGAGAAGACTCAATGAGACACAAAGGTAAAAACTAAGTGGGGGACTAATCAAAACCCTAATCATTGTCATGCTTGGTTGTTCCTAAGGTTTGTGAGGTTTACAAGAGAAGCCTTCAATGGAACCACCAGGAAGCAGATGAAAGGATCAGGAGAGGCAAAGTAACTTGCTTCATTTAAGAAGTCAAGTAACTTGAAGAAAGAAAGTGAGAAGGAGAAGAATGAGCAAGCTCAATCTCAAACACAATACAAAATGCAGCAAGGATGCATGAAAGAGATGAAAAGAAATTATGAGAAATGAAGGCAAATTCACTTCTCAAAGTTACTTACCACCTGAAAAGTTAGTGAAAGGAAAGCAATGCAATGCAAGATGAAATGAAATGGCATGATGTAAATCAAAACCAGAGGCACATTCATGATGTTAATGATGCTATGGGATGATGCAAACATGAATCAAGGTATGAGGATGAACACATGAACAAATGGATGCAAATGGAGCAAATTTAGAACCATGGACATACATGAAAAGTCATGAGATGCAAATGACATACAACATGGCAAGTACATTATGCAATGATCAAACATGCTTTCAATATGTCTTAAGATGTCTAATGAACCAAATGGATGCACAAAATGCTATGGCAAGTCATGGTATGAATGCAAATGCAAGATGAATGCAAAAGGAAGCCCAAATTAGGGTTTATGATCAATGCATCAAACAAAAACCAAAATCAGAAGCAAACATCAAGATAAAAAATTGAAAATGCACTCAAAGCAACCCTAATCCTATACAAACTCACTGCCCAAAGGAAAAGTTCCAACTCTTAACCTAATTCAAGTTATGATTTTCCTAAGTTTTCTAGGGTTTTAGGGTTCCTTAACAAGAAAAATGTCAAACAAATGGAAAATGAAAAATCAAATCATGACCATTTAATCTCACAAACTACATGCTAAACACAATGCAATGCAAAAAGAATCAAGGTCCAACTCTCAATGGTTAGGCAGAAATGATTGTTGGAAGTTTGGATCAAAATAATGCCTAAAAATGATTTTAATTCCATGAAAAATTCTCAAAAGACATCAAGATCAAAAAAGAAATTTGGTTTGAGAGTTGGACAATGTTTCTAAATGGTTTTAAATGTTTCATGAATTTTTTGGTGATTTTTAAATACTTAAAAGTATTTTTAACTAATTAATTCTCATTAATTAATTAAAAATAAACTTTTAAATGATTTAAAAATATTTTTAAATGCTAAAAATAAAAATAAAAATATTTTTGGTTTCTGAAATTAAATAGAAGTTTGTACAAAAAAATTCAGAATTTTTAAAATGATTTTGCTATTTTTAATAAAATGTACAAATTAAATGAAATAATATGAAAAATAAAATGAATTTAAAGCTGAAAAAGAAAAGTAATCAAATCTAATGGTCCAGATTCAAATGGAACACGCGCGCGTTTGACCTGGCGCCATATCCTACGGCCCAAATTCAAATTCCACTAATTAATGATTAAGCCCTAATCCAGCCCTAATGACTTTCAGATGACCGGAACAGTGGTTCCGGTCATCTTCTCCGGCGAGTCCAAAATGCTAAATCACTCTACACGCAATGAAAATGAAAACTAACTATCCAGAACTCATCCCCATTCAAAAAATAATCAAACCCCTCACTCAAACATCATTTATCATTCATAAACAGAGAGAATCGAATCAAACAATTTTTAGGGCAAAAATTTCAGACACAGCATACATCCTGGTTTCTCAACCATTTTCAAAAGTAAGCACATATTCATGATCAGGGGAATGTATAGAAGCTATTTAGAACTTAAAATCATGCTTCTGGAAAAAAAGTTCATGAAGCTACCTGAGTTTGAAGCTTTTCAGTTTGCAACTTTCTGACCTCTTCTCTTTGTGCAATCCACTCCTTTTAGGCCCCTGATGAAGTCTTGATGCTTAGAAAGAGTTTGTGATGGCTGGTTTGAGAGTTTGCAGCAGTTCTGTTCAAGGTCAGGTGAGGATCGTGTTTGTGATTCTATGGCTTTCTGGCTGTCTTGAGAGTTGGTTTGTGTTCAGTGAAGCATGGTGAGATGGTTCATGAAGTTTGTTTGTGTGTTTGTGGCCTGTGGGATGTGTTTCGAATGCTTTTGCTCAAGAGGGTGAAAATGAGAATGTTGTGGTGTGGCTGGTTTCAGGCTTGCTTGTGCTTATGTTTGGCTTGCATTTGATTTGTATAAAGAAATGTGATTGGTCAGAAGAAGTGACATGTGCTTTATTGATTGGTATGGGTGCTTTTGCTAAAAGGTCAAGTTTGTGTAAGAGAAGCATGGGCAACTTGCTAGCATAGTACAAGGAGGGTGTGCTGCGCAGCATGATGAGGGAAAAGGGCTAGGATGGTTCAGCAAACTAGGCAGCAAGTGGATGAGAAGCTATGATGGATTTTGCAACTTGGCTTGCCTTTGATCCTTATGAAAAAGTCTTGCTCCATAAGCCATAAAACATGTGATTCCTTGGCCCATTCTGATTTTTAGATGTTGTGTGATCATGTTGTGTGGATTAGAAGTCCATTTGATAGCTTTAGAACACTTGATCAAGTCATTTTGCAAAATACCTCTTTGGTAGAAACTTTGAAATTTTGTGATTTTAGCCAACTTTGACAAGCCATAACTTTTGATCAAAAATGAATTAGGTCATGTTCTTGTACTTTTTGAAAAGGGAAAGATCTATTCCACAACTTTCATGACCAAAGTTTTTCCATTTGAAGCATTTTTGGATCAAAAAGTAAGGGTTGAAAAAGTTTCCTAAAATGGCATTTTCATTAAAAGTCAAACTTGCCCAAAAAGTCAACTTTGCAAAAGACTTGGAATTCTTGAATTTTGTGAACTTCCAACTTCTTCCATGATCAAACAAAAATCATATACAATCAAAATGATGAAGAACACCCCTTGGTTGGGTCATTGGGAGCCTCAGATGCCCTGATTTTGCACTGACTTGCTTGAAAAGTCAACTCTTGATCAGATGACTTCCCCATGGAATTTCTTTATGAAAATTGATATGCATACTCCCTATACCATATAGAGACCAATAGAAACAAGAATGACCCAAAAAATTGAAGTTATGGCCTCTGAAACCAAAACCCTAATTTTAGGTCATCTGTGTAGTCAAGCCTGTCTCTGCTTCCATACCAATCCCAGTTCTTGTGATTTTTTGGCATTCTTGACTTTGAGAGGATATAATATGATACTTGAACACACATGGACCTCTTTGAAGTGATTGATGACCTTTGGAGTGGCTCAAGAAGCTCTTGGATTGCTCAGATCACAAACCCTAGATGCAGATGACTTAGAACCTATGCAGTGAATCAAAAATGATGGTATGATTGAGTTTATGCATATGAAATGATCACAAGCCATGGTGTGAAATGGGTGAGGGAAAATTTGGGGTGTTTACAAGGACGAATGTCAGATAGAAAAGGTCGACGATGGGGACGGCCATCGGATAAAATGATGAAGGACGATCATCAAGAGGTGAAGGAATATCACCTAGAAGGGGACGGCTGCTCTTTATCATGACATAGGATGAATGTCGGATAGAAGGGTTTACACTAATGGGGACTCCGTTGGGGAAAGGGATGAGGGACGGTCATCCAAAGGTGAAGGATGATCACCTGGAAGGGGACGGTTGCCGAAAGTATCATGACATAGGACGAATGTCAAATAGAAGAAAGTTGCTTTGTTGGCGCTCAAGCGGACAAATGTTCACGCTCAAGAATAAAAGGTATAAGTGTTTGACGTTGTGTATAGATTAAAGATGTGGACGAGCATCCTTAGAACCATGATACGGACAAGTATCAGTAGAAACAAATGCTGACGCGGGTTCAGAGATGATGATACGGACGAGTACCAACTGGTTAACAAAGAACACGGACAAGTGTCGGATCTGTTAGGGAGTGACATATATACAAGATACGGACGAGTATCAGAGACTTCTGTATAAGTATGAGTGAGGATTGTTTTGTTGATTGAAGTATGAGCAAGACACAGACGGGTGTTCAACTTGCTGGGGAATGTATGACATGGACGAGTGTCAAATATGTACTATATAAACAGGTATTTGTAAAAGATATGTTTTGGCTTTTTGTGGGGATAGGATGACACGGACGGGTGTCAAAAGGAGTGTGTTATAAATAAACACTTTGTTTGCAGAAGGTGTTCTGGCAACCATGCTGGGGAAGGATGACACGGACGAGTGTCAAAAAAGTATGTATAGGTATCTGTATTTGAGAGTGCAAAAGGTATTCTGGCAACCTGCGGGGAATAAGACGACACGGACGAGTGTCAAAAAGAATATATATGAATATGAACAGGAATTTGTGTTTGAGAGTGCAAAGGGGATGCTTTGGCTTTTATTTGCAGGGGATATGGGTTTTTTATATACATTGCCGATGAAATACTGATGGTTATTGCAGGTGACTGGCTCGAACCTGGCTTGTGATCATGCAAATGTCTGATTTTTGCCGTAATGCTCCATATTAAACGGAATGCTACGTTTATTTGGTGAATGTGATGCAAATTCTATGATTATGCAAAAGAGAAACCGATCCGGGATTCGGATCCCGCCGAAGATCTCTGGCTGATCTGCTTGGAGGGATAACCCGACTGGGGAAGAGATCCCTGGATCTGTCTGGAGATATAGCTCTGCTTGGGGAAATAGATCTTTGGTAGATCTAACTGCAAGGGGAACTCAGCTGGAGAGAAGAAGACTTTCGTCACTTTGTTGTGTAAGAGTTTCAGGCATTGCTCTTCTGGGGAGAGAACGGAAACTTCTGTGGGGAGATAGTTCTTTTATCCTTACCGAGGATGAGAGATCTGGCACTCTGGTGGGGATCTTGGATGGGGAAGCTTCTGTTGAGTAGTCTTATGCTGGGGATGAGGAGGCTTAGGCAACTCCGCTGGGGAAAAGCATTCCAGGTATTGCTCTTCCGAGAATTAGCTTGCTGGGGATGCGATGCTTGATACGCCCCATGTTGCGTATTTAATACCTGCAATCTGTTAAGACAAAAGAAACGCACAAGTATCCCGAGGTATCCCTTACCGGATTCCGTCATAGGAGTTAGATATTCCTAAAAGTAAATTTATTTCCTGCAAGCATTTATTAAAAACGGCTCATTTGTTTTATGCAAGTACTGTATCATGAATACTAGACATTTTGCAAACGAAACATAAAAATGTACAAAATGAGATGTGACTGAAAATTCTGATTTTATTAATCTGGGTGCCCTAAATTGGCAAATACATTCAAAGAAACAAATCCCCTGAAATGAGGAGATTGCTATAAATTGAGAAAAGTAAAAGGCTGGCAATGTTGGCGACGCTCCGGTGAGCTTCCTTTGTTATGACCTGTATGACCTTGACGTTCTTCTCATCTTTCTTTCTGAAGAAGCTTGATTCTGACTGATGCTTTATCCTTTCGAAGCTTGCCGTGTTTGTGAGTGATACAGACGAATTCAGCATGTAGTTGTTCGCTTATTCCCTGATTTTATGTGGATCGCCCTTTCGGGTTTTCAATCCACCGGGATACCCATTTTTGCCTGAGCTGTCCAATGCGGCTTTTCAATTCAGCGGGTGTACATTTTTTTCAATTTTCCCTTATTTTTGCCCGAGTCTTTTATTCTGTTTTTGACTCGCCGGGATGCCCTATTTTTTCCTGGACTTACATTCTGTTTTTATGTCCAGCGGGTCATTTTATGCGAAGTATTTTTTAACTGCATCTGAATTCACAGGGGATAAGAAGTCTTCACCATCCATAGTAGTGAGCATCAGTGCTCCACCAGAGAAAACCTTTTTTACTATGAATGGGCCATCGTAATTTGGAGTCCATTTGCCCTTGTGGTCTGTATGAGGAGGAAGGAGTCTTTTCAGCACAAGATCTCCTACTTGGTATTCCCGAAGCCTGACTTTATGATCGAAGGCTTTATTTATCCTTTTCTGATATAACTGCCCATGACAAATGGCTGCTAATCTCTTTTCTTCGATCAAATTCAGTTGATTGTACCGAGACCGGACCCACTCTACTTTGTCCAGCTTTACATCCATCAGTACCCGTAAGGAGGGTAGCTCAACTTCAACAAGTAGGACTGCCTCCATACCATACACAAGCTGATAAGGTGTTGCCCCAGTGGACGTTCTGATTGAGGTTCGGTACCCATGCAAGGCAAATGGTAGCATTTCATGTCAGTCTTTTTAAGTAATCACCATCTTTTGCACAATCTTCTTAATGTTTTTGTTAGCTGCCTCAACAGCGCCATTCATCTTTGGCCTGTAAGGAGAAGAGTTGTGATGTTGGATCTTGAAGTCCCAGCATAGTTCTGCCATCATTTTGCTGTTCAAATTGGAATCATTATCAGTAATGATTCACTCGGGAACTCCATATCGACAGATGATGTCTCTTTTCAGGAATCTGGCTACCACTTGTCTGGTGACGTTTGCATACGAAGCTGCTTCGACCCATTTGGTGAAGTAATCAATGGCTACCAGATTGAATTTGTGGATATTTGAAGCAGTCGGTTCGATCATTCCAATCATGTCAATGCCCCACATGGCAAAGGCCCAAGGTGAAGACATCACGTTCAAAGGATTTGGAGGCACATGCACTTTATCTGCATAGATCTGGCATTTGTGGCACTTTCTGGCATAGGCACAATAGTCTACATCCATTGTGATCCAGTAGTAACCTGATTGTAATAATTTCTTAGCCATTGCATGTCCTCCATCATGGGTACCGAAAGATCCTTCATGCACCTTGTGCATCAGAAATGTCTGCTTCTTTCTTATCAACACATCTGAGAAGAACCATGTCAAAGTTTCGCTTGTATAATGACCATCAGCATTAAGGAAGAAACTATCGGCCAGCCTTCTTAGTGTCTTCTTATCATTGGATGATGCCCCAGATGGGTATGTTTGATCCTCCATGAAGCATTTGATATCATGGAACCATGGCTTGCCATCTTTAGCAATGTCCACAGAGAATACGTATGATGGTCGGTTTAGTCTGGATACCAAAATCCGAGCCACGTAATTTACAGTTTGAACCTTGATCATGGAGGAAATGGTAGCTAAGGCATCTGCGAACTGATTTTTGTCTCGAGGGATGTACTCAAGTTTGACAGTTATGAAGAAGGTCAATAATCTCCTCGTGTAGTCACGGTATGGGATCAGATGCTCTTGGTGAGTGTACCATTTTTCGTTGGTTTGATTGATTACCAAAGTTGAATCTCCGAAAACATTCAAAGTCTTGATCCTGAGGTCAATGGCTTCCTCAAGAACCATGATACATGCTTCATATTCTGCTTCGTTGTTAGTGCAGGCAAAGGTGAGTTTTGCCGAGAAAGGCATATGAACTCCTTTAGGTGTAATGAGCATTGCACCAACTCCACGACCATTCATATTGACAGCCCCGTCAAACATCATTGTCCACTCTTCTTCTAGGTCAGGCCCTTCAGTGTGAACAGGTTCTTCATGATATTTTGCTTTTAAGTACATGATGTCTTCATCAGGGAAGTCAAATCTCATGGGCTGGTAATCATCAATGGGTTGCTCAGCCAAATAGTCAGACAATACACTGCCTTTGATGGCTTTTTGAGATGTGTATTGAATGTCATACTCTGTCAGAATCATTTGCCATCTTGCAACCCTTTCGATAAGTGTTGGCTTCTCAAATATGTACTTGACGGGGTCCATTTTTGAGATCAATAAAGTAGTGTGAGTCAACATATATCTTCTTAGTCGACGAGAAGCCCACGCTAAAGCACAAAACGTTTTCTCTAGTAGTGAATAACGTTGTTCACAGTCGGTAAACGTTTTGCTTAGGTAGTATATTGCATACTCTTTTCGACCAGATCGTCATGCTGGCCCAGTACACACCCCATTGATCCTTCTAATACTGCCAGGTACATTATTAGAGGTATTCCTTCAACTGGAGGCATATGAATTGGAGGTTCTTGCAGGTTCTCCTTGATCTTGTCAAAATCCTTCTGACAATCTTCGTTCCACCTGACCGTCTGTTCCTTTCTTAATAGTTTGAACAAAGGCTCACAGGTTGTAGTGAGGTGAGACATGAACCTTGATATGTAGTTCAATCTACCTAAGAACCCCCAAACTTATTTTTCGGTCCTTGGTGCAGGCATCTCCTGAATGGCCTTGACTTTGTCAGGATCAACTTCAATTCCCTTTTCACTTACTATGAATCCCAGCAACTTACCAGACCGCACCCCGAATGTGCATTTGTTGGGGTTTAACTTTAGCTGATACTTTCTCAGACGCTTGAACAACTTCAGCAGATTTACCAGATGGTCTTCTTCAGTGAGGGACTTGGCAATCATGTCATCCACGTAGCATTCAATTTCTTTGTGGATCATGTCGTGGAATAACGTTACCATAGCCCGTTGATAAGTTGCACCGGCATTCTTCAGTCCAAAAGGCATTACCTTGTAACAAAATGTGCCCCAAGGTGTGATGAAGGTTGTTTTCTCCATGTCTTCGGGTGACATCTTGATCTGATTATACCCAGAAAAACCGTCCATGAAAGAAAACACCGAGAACTGAGTTGTGTTGACGACCAATACATCAATGTGAGGTAATGGGAAATCATCCTTCGGGCTAGCTCTGTTCAGGTAATGGGAAATCATCCTTAGTACAATGTTAGTGACCCACGGCGGGTAACTAGTTACAGCAAGGAAACCGGCGTCCCACTGTTTTTGTACTTCCTCTTTAATCTTCATGGCCATATCCAGGCGAGTACGGCGTAGCTTTTGCTTCACTGGAGGACAATCTTCTTTTAAAGGCAGCTTGTTGTAACACGGTGGGAGAGCTGACTTTAGTTATGTTGCGGATAGCAAGAGTCGCCACCGACTTTTATTTTATCCAAAGGAAAGGCATAAAAGAACAGGAAAGACCTTTTTAAAATATTTTTGGGTTCGGGGGGTAGGTTATGTAAAGGGAAGGTGTTAGCACCCTTTACATCCATGGTTATCCATGGGCTCTTAGTTACTTAGCTCACTTTAAAATGTTTTTTTTTTGAAAATGTGAAGTGTGTGAATGAAAATTTTCATAAGAGTTTGATAATGATCCATGTACGGATGCATAAAAAACTTGTGTTTGAAAATTGTTTGAAATTGTGAAGTATTTGAAATTTGTTTTGAAATAGTGAGCAAGTAACTATGAGGAACCTACCCTAAAGTTTAAGTATTTCTGTTCTTTATCCTTTAAATGGTAAGACTATCCCTATTATTTAGGAATAGGTAGTCATTACCTTGGATGTGAGGGACAAGTGAGGGGACATCTGTTATTTAGGCAACTGTGGGGTGTATTAAGCATTTTGGGGGGACTGTCATCATTATTCGAAAGGGACAAGATCATATTGAAAGGAAACCATTAAGGGACTTGATCTTTGATTATGAAGGGACTAGATGACTTTTCTTTTAAGGGACTTTACTTTATACACCCCACTTGACCTTATGATCAGGCAACATTGAGAGGCAACCCTAGAAAGTGAGATGGCGACCAAAGATCGACTTACGTGTGTGAGTGTACAATTTTATTTATCTTTTAAATTTAAATGATCTAAATTAATTTTAAATATCATACATGTTTACACTCCCTATTTTTACTAACCATAACATAAAAATAAATAATTTAAATATTTACAAAAATTACACCAAGGAGCAATTACAACAATGATAATAAACAATTTAAATAGATAGCAAAATAAATAAATAAATAAGCAAAATATAATAAGTAAAATAATTAAGCAAGTTAATTGGGTTAGTAATTAAAAATAAATGGGGTTAGTGCAATAATAGTAATAAGCATAATTTAAAAAATAAATGGATTAGTAATAAACATGATTAGTGATAATAATAAACAAAACAAAATTTTAATGGCTAAAAACATGAACAATTATATTAATTAATTATAAAATTTTTTAAAATTATAAACAAATTAAATAAATTATGCACATATTATGAGAAATAAATTATAATTAAAAATTAGCAATTTCAAACATACAAAATTACATTATAAATAATTTGTAGAATATTTATATATTATGAAAATTGGTTTAATTATAGTTATATTTACAAAATTTTAATTATTTTAAATAAGATTTAAACAAATTATAAAATATAATTAAATTTTAAAATGAAAGAAATTTAGGGTTTTGTTTATATACAAAAATATTAGGGTTTATGGAATTAGTCTAAACCTAATTATCTAATTTATTTAAAAGCATATATACATGATAATAATATAAACATATTGCAAAATAAATAGAAACAATTTTATATTTAAGAAAATAGATTATGATTTTTTTTTTTGAGAATATAAAGTTTTTATAGAAATATATTATGATATTTATTTAATAATTATTTTGAATTATATTAAATTAAGTTAATATTATTAAAAAAAAATAAAAAAAAAATATATATATATATATATATATATAAAAACTCTAAAAAATAGGACCTGGGGTTTGAACCCAGGTCCTTTACCTGGATAATGAGGAGCATAACCACTGGGCTGCGTGTGCTAGCTTGTAGTTTTCCATCTCCAGCTTGTTTTGTTCTCTTCCTGAAAAAATCATAGCAAAAAAATGAAAACAACACAAAAGGGCCTGGGGAGATTCGAACCCAGGTCCCTTACAATGCACACAAACCTTCTTTCCATCCAGCCGGGAGGGCGCCACTGGTAACATGTGCATAATAATACATAATATATTACAATGACTAAGTATTTGGAAAAACAAACAAAAAGAACTGAAGCCAGGGTTCGAACCCCTGCCCTTTGCTCAATACGCGTGTGTGTCCACCAACTGAGCTGCGCAACCTTTGTGAAATAAATTACAAACAGATTCATAAAATATTAAAACCAACATTCAAATATCATCCGCGCGCCAAAACTCCTTCTTCCTCCTTGAGACTTGCGAATTTAGCTGCGAAATTATCCACAGAATTTCCTGCGAATTTACCTGCACACGAATTTTACAGAAAACCTAGATTTTTTGAACCACCATGGAAATCGTACCAATCTTAACAATTAACAGCCCAGATCAATTATTTATAGCTCATACATTCCTTCCATGATCTTATTTTTCATTTAAATTAGGTGGATAACGAAACCCTAATTCAAAGGTTCTAACCCTAACAATGGCCTCTCACGCATTTGTCCATGAACCTGCAAGTTTTTTATCCAGAAACGATCTACACACTATCACAAACAATATTTCAAAGTTAAAACACAGTAATATTGCATGAATTTGATGAATCGAAAATTTGCAAAATCAAGAGAAACTTGATTCGGTTATGGCATATGAGTGTGGTTCAAAAGCATGAGATGAGTGGTTTCGATTCTATGATGTCTAGGGAACCTCTTGGTGTCCTTAAAATACCTTATAACCACTTGCAACTAGAAATCCGAAATTTGAATTTGTAAGATTTTTTGTGAAGTTGAACAATGTGCGAGAGGCTGGGAATCCGTGGCTTGTGATTTTCTTTGTGTTGTTTATATATGAGTGAATGAATTAGGTCAAAAATATTGCTCAAGACTTTGGATTTTTTGGTAGTTTGAGATTGAAAAAGATTGGCCTTTAAAGTTTGAATATTCTTGATCTCACATTGCTATTTTGGGATGATTTACATAATTCTTGTATCAATTAGATCCAAATATCATTTATGACATTCTAGAAGTAAAATAATTTTAAATCTTCACTATTTTTTATTTTATTTGAATTTAAAATGACTTTTAATATGAAAAATCATAATAAATAAAAATAAAATAATGAAAATAATGAAAATATTAAATTAATTTCGTGCAAGATGTCTTAGTGTGGATTGGGTCATCATTTGGCAAGCCCATTTGGAAGAAATTGATTTTAGACCTCCATTTTCATCATAAACCAACCCAAAATTTCCCAACTTTGCAAGGGCACATATCCTTCAATTTTATTGCTATGAGGGTGTTCTTGGACATTTTGGAAAGCTTGAAGAGTCCTATAAACAACCCCACTGGTTTCATGTCCATATCATTTACCAATCTCAAGTTATGCCCTTTTGAAGTTGTTGACTTTTTGTTGACTTTCAAAAGGACCTATAATGTCTTAGCTCATACCTTCCAAATGAAGCATTTTTGGGCTTGGCTTGTGAGACACAAAGTTGTAGAGAATTCAATTTCCTTCAAAATGAGCTTTGGATGGAGACTTGGTGATGAAGTATGAAATTCTGGTATGACAGACTCAGATGTCGAATATGATGTTGAGACATCTTATCTGTTACTTATAAACATGGTAAGGCATACATATCAGTACTTAAATAATTCTGATATATCAGAGTCAAACATGCTTCAGGATGTTGGGACATCTGATAGGACATTCAGTTCAGGTACTGCATAAAACATAAAAGATAAAAAGAACACAGCAGAATTTGTTAACCCAGTTCAGTGTATAACCACACTTACATCTGGAGGCTACCAAGCCAGGAGGAAATCCACTATAAGTAATATTAATTCTAGACTTAAACCACCCTGTTTAATCTATCACTTAATAACTACCCAATGCAATTTCTACCTAAGACACAACTTAGATAAGAGTACCCTACTCACTCCCCCTCAATCACACAGTGATCTTGTTTACAAGTTTAATAAAATTGAAGTTATACTTCAAACAAAACAGCTTGATCTTACTTCACAGTTTCAATCAAGTCACAAAACTTCTCTTGCTTACAAGCTTAGAGAATCACAAGTGAAACAGCCACAATAGAGTTACTTGTTATGCACGGCTGACACAAGGACACAACCCTAATAATGTTTACATTTTCGGTTGATTGGGTTCATTCCTAAACTAGGTTACAAGGTTTCTTTTATAACCTATTCCCAACTGAATTTGGGCCTAAACAATCACAACAATAGCTGCTACATATATGCAGAAATATCTACTACAAATATGCAGAAATATCTGCTACAAATATTCCAAAAGATCTTCAACTCCTAAAATATCTCTAAATATAGAAACCTATATTTTTCAATATTTGTCTTCAATTTAAATTGAGTCTTTAAGATCTTCTAGATCAGCACCACATATGATTGCATAATATCTCCAGAATATTCTGCATAATTCAGATCTGATAAATCCAATGTCATCACCTTGAATTAGGGTTTGTTACTTCCTAGATTCTAGGTGATTTAGTTCATCTGATTATGCTGAATCTTCATAACAAAACTCCCTGCAGATGCGCCTTGTTCTGTTTTTATCCATCCATAATTAATTCCAGATAACTCTCCTTAAATATCTCAGATCAGTTAGTTATTAATTAATTCTGGTAACAGGTCTGAGATGTCTCAACATCTGTTGGGACATCCTGAAAAACTGAACTTACTTCATTTACTGATACAATGTCACAACATCTGATGTGACATCCTGTAAACTGAACTTATTCCATCAACTGATACAATGTCCTAACATCTGGTGTGACATCCTGATATCTTGACTTAAGTTCATTAACTGTTACTCTGTTTGACAGTGTCACAACATTTGGTGTGACATCCTGAACTAAGTTCAACACTTCTTGTTTGATATCTATATGTAACATATGACAGTAATGTTGTCATGACAGTTGCAGATGTTTCAACATTCTCTTTAACATCTGTCATGACATTTGCAGATGTTTCAACATCTTCTTTGACATCTGTCTGTAGCATATGACAGTAATTCTCTCATGACATTTGCAGATGTTTCAACATCTTCTTTGACATTTGTCTGTAACATATGACAGTAATTCTGTCATGACATTTGCAGATGTTTCAACATCTTCTTTGACATCTGACTGTAACATATGACATCATCTGTTGGGACATCCTGAATTAAGTTCTTCTACTCTGTTTGATAATGTCCCAACATCTGATAGGACATTCTGAACTGAATTCAACATCTTCTTTGACAACATAAGACGCATCTTCATGTCTTCAAGAGCTCACTCTCTGTTCAATTCCCAATCGAACACATTCACTTCTTGTACCAAAGCATACCTGATTCCTTTCTGGGTTTGTAGTTACCACAGACTACACAAGATGAACATCTTCTAGCACACAGGTTCTTGACACTAAGCCTTTACACACCAAAGGCCATACAATCCAGATAAAACACATCCAAACTAATTATGAAATTAGAATGAATATCCACAAACAAACTTCCAAGCAATCAATACCTGATATACTTCTGGTGGATCAACAGAGATGTGCTATTCAGTTGAGGCCTTGTGCTGATCCTCAGATGCTTCTTCATCACAATTATTGAAGGCCTTTTTCTGGTCCTCAGATGTTTCAACATCTATTGGGACATCCTGTTGAGCAGGAGTGTCCTTTGCAGCCTGAGTTTGTTGATCTTCTTGTGGGGCTGGCATAATGTTCAGAGGGATAGATATGCCACTTACCACTCTTTGCTCAGATAGGATTTTGGTTACCAACTCCTTTATGGAATCATCCACATATTCAGAAGCTTTTGGAGTGTAGTACAATGGTGAAGGTATGCCTTTGGTCTTGCTGAAAACTTGATCTTTTTGGAGTTCTTGGCTTTTTAGCACGAGGAACACTTCCAGTCTCTTCTACATGTTTCTTCCAATATAGATCATCTACTTCATCATTCTCCCATATGATTAGGTAGTCTAATAATAGAAACCATGTAGATAAACACCCCAGATAATGTACTAACACTTAGTTAGAACATTTTTCATACACCAAGACCTTATCACCATGATCCTAGATGTGCTCCACCAACTGGACTTACTATAGCATAGTAATCCAAGAACTGAAAATCTTCAACTACACTGTGCCACCAGTTAGAATCAGAAATCCAGAAAGAGTGATAAACTCTCATCCACCTTCAAGAAGAATAAATCCTCTTGAGTCTTCAACTCATCACTCCTCTGCCCAAGAGCAATTTGTTCCAAGACAATCCTCAAGAACAACCAGCTGCCACACTCTGATTATCTTGATTCTTCGAATCTACTTTAAAGATCAACCAATTACCACATTTTGATAACCTTCTTTATGAATCCTCATATGAAAAAGCCAATTGCCACTTTTGTCTTCTTCACGTTTATAATAAATCTTCCAAAGATATCCTGATCAAAAAAGTTGATCTTCACCAATTAGACTCTGATGTTGAACTAGATGTTTAAACATTATTAGCCCACATCCATCTGTTAAATTCAGTTCCTTCTTCTGCCACTTGAAAGAACCTCCTTCCTTTATAGAACAAGAGTTCCATGCTCTCATAGACTTGATTTATCCATCAAGTTTGAGTAAACAACCTCCATTCTATTGGTTTTGCAGAAGTTCTTACCAATAACACATATTGATGAGAAACTTCCAATGTTTCTCCAAAGTCTTCAAACCTGCCACTGTCTGATTATTCAGAAGGAATAGTTAAGAACTACACCTCAAAACTATACCAAGGATGCCACCTTTCCTTGAGTAAGGCAGTCTAAACAAATTTATGATATCTCCACCTATCTTAACTCCATGATGAGCATTCTGGACTACACCTAGATCAGAAATAAACCAATCCAAGTAGTTACCAAGATTATGATATGTTCATGGTCTTTCATCTCCATCTTTAGCATCAACAATATCCAGACAAGTTCTTGCCAAGAAACTTTCCAGAATTACATAACTCCTGTCACACAAGACTGAAGCCAATGTTACAGCTTATGCAATACCTCTCCCATGATTTTGCACAAACTCTGATGATAAGATGTTCCAACATCTTTTTGAACATCACCAATCTTGAATCACAAGGATAATCAATCAAATATTTGTGAATTCCACAAACAACAATTGATCTTAAATCCTTGTATAATACCTTATCAGATAGTTCTACATAATCTGATCTTTTACTTTTGAAGGATTTTAAGGTTAGCTCCAGATAAGATTAGCAAGATCTCCTCATGTCATGGATAAACAATACTCCAGCTGAGCATGTACTCCACTAATTCTCAATTTCACACCCCTGATGAACATACAAAGAGCACAACTGATAAATATCCACACTTGATTTTATATTCCAAAACAGATGCTCTTAGTTTGCTTGCTACAAAGGGTTTATACTGCCACTATCCATGACTAGTAGTGGAAGAGACTACCAGTTCAACAACCATTCTGATCAGACTTCCCAATCTGACATTCTTCCCTTGCTTCTAGCAATTGTTGGTCACATTGTTAGCTTTAATCATGACCAAAGTCATGCATTTTTCACCCACATTTGTAAATACATTTAGAAGCTTCTTCATCTTCAGATTCATCATTAGATTCATCAGTATTCTGAGCAACCTCTTCCAGCTCCAGCCTTTGAAATACTTCCTCAAGCTTTTTCTTCTTGGCATCCAGATTTTTGCAAGTGTTCTTCAGATCTGCAATCAAGGCAGCTTTGGATATGGGAGTCTTTGCTTTTGAAGGTCCAGCAGATGTCCTAGTGGAAGCTTCAACATCAGCAGCATGATGGCTCAAGAAAAGTTTGTAATGGAAGGCTAGAGGACTTTTTCTTTTGCATACTGAATCCTTCTCAGTGAGGATACCTGGATACTGGCTTAGTATGATTCCACATAGCAGAGAGGGAAAAGCAATGGGAAGCTTTGTTGCAGATGTTCCAACATGCTTCAATGTCTGATAAAAAATATAAGCCCCAAAGTCCAGCTTTGCTTGGGTGCCCACAACATATATGAACCTGCTCAATTCAGTTGCTATTGAGGAGGTATGGTTGGTAGGGACCCAATTTGAAGTGCCAATCCTATGCAACATTGCATACTTCCTTGTCAGCAAGCTAACAGAAAATTTCCCCTTGACTGGCCAAGCTTTGAATTGATTAGCAGTGATGACCTTGCACACATGGTTATTTATCTTTCCCAGCTCATTAGGTCCATCAGATTCTCTTCCTAGATAGTGGTTGATAACCCTAGAAGAGAATTCCACACATCTCCCTCTTACATACACCTTTCTGAAGTCATCTGATTTACCATCATCACAGTCTTCTTGTAGGTTGACAATGAATTCCTTGACTAGCAGCTCATAGCAAGGTGAAAAGTTTGATACTGTCTTGAATAAACCAGCAGAAGAAATTAGGTCAATTACCTCAGTGCACTCAAGTGCATTTCTGCCCAGCTCTCTTTCAAGTGCTACCCTTCTTTGGTATACAAATTTCCATCTGCTCACACTTGACACATGATGGAATGAAACATTGTCCAGAGGAGCTTCTAGAACAGCAGAGGTGGACCTTGAGGGTGCTGGTTTCTTCTTTGGTTGGGATGTTGGGACATCCTCTTCAACATCTGAATCTGGTGGAGTTACAGCTTTCCTCTTTTGGGTATTCACCTTGCTCCATTGTTTAGTAGGACCAAGTATCACTTTGACCTTGTCTTTCTTTGGAGTAGGCTGCTTCTTTTCAGGAGTTGAATGTCCTGCAGTCTTCTTTTCCTTTCTAGCCCTAAGCCTTTTGGCTATGCTAGGGTCCACAAAAGCAATGATCTCTGTGTCAGAGTCATTATCTAAGTCTTCAACATGTAGCATAGATGCCTCCTCTTCCAGGTTAGGAGTAGGTTCCAAACATATGTGATCATCACACATTTGTCTAGCACCCAAAGCATCCATCATCACACCAGTTTCCTTCTTCTGGAACACAAAACTAAACTTGGTTCATAAACTGTTGATGTGTAGTGTGGTGTCAAGCCATTAGGATTGACATATCAATTCAGCTTCTTTCTTGATGAAACTTCCTTCAGTTCATGATTTAGACAATTATAATCATGTATCTTCACAGGAGAGATTTTCTCCAGCTATACCTAAACAACATAGGACACCATAACCAGGAAGGATATCCTCATTAGGTCACCATAAATAAGCTTAAGAGATAACTTATCAAGATTTTCACTCCCGCATGAAAGATTTGATAATTATACTCTTTTGTTTTGGCTCCAACCTCTTCTTTCATCAAGAACCACAACATTCTGAACTAAGTGTTCTCCAGTTCTCACAGAAAACAAAATACAAGCCTCCTTCAAATATAGAATTCTCAAAACCAAGATGTCAGGACATTCTGTTTGACATCATAGCTACACAACAATTCACCAGCAAATTTCCAGCCTTGATAACACCAGACTGGTCCAATATACACCATATGATGAATAGTCCATCCTCCACTTCTAGGGACCTTTCAAACACCAATATGAACCTCTCAAGTTCAAACAGCTTTTCATTATATCCTCCTTCTTCCTTTACCATGAACCAGAAAGTATCCCCCTTAGATCTCATCCAGAAACAGACCAGGATGCCTGCTCTGACACCAATTGAAATTCTGGTATGACAGACTCAGATGTCGAATATGATGTTGAGACATCTTATCTGTTACTTATAAACATGGTAAGGCATACATATCAGTACTTAAATAATTCTGATATATCAGAGTCAAACATGCTTCAGGATGTTGGGACATCTGATAGGACATTCAGTTCAGGTACTGCATAAAACATAAAAGATAAAAAGAACACAGCAGAATTTGTTAACCCAGTTCAGTGTATAACCACACTTACATCTGGAGGCTACCAAGCCAGGAGGAAATCCACTATAAGTAATATTAATTCTAGACTTAAACCACCTTGTTTAATCTATCACTTAATAACTACCCAATGCAATTTCTACCTAAGACACAACTTAGATAAGAGTACCCTACTCACTCCCCCTCAATCACACAGTGATATTGTTTACAAGTTTAATAAAATTGAAGTTATACTTCAAACAAAACAGCTTGATCTTACTTCACAGTTTCAATCAAGTCACAAAACTTCTCTTGCTTACAAGCTTAGAGAATCACAAGTGAAATAGCCACAATAGAGTTACTTGTTATGCACGGCTGACACAAGGACACAACCCTAATAATGTTTACATTTTCGGTTGATTGGGTTCATTCCTAAACTAGGTTACAAGGTTTCTTTTATAACCTATTCCCAACTGAATTTGGGCCTAAACAATCACAACAATAGCTGCTACAAATATGCAGAAATATCTGCTACAAATATGCAGAAATATCTGCTACAAATATTCCAAAAGATCTTCAACTCCTAAAATATCTCTAAATATAGAAACCTATATTTTTCAATATTTGTCTTCAATTTAAATTGAGTCTTTAAGATCTTCTAGATCAGCACCACATATGATTGCATAATATCTCCAGAATATTCTGCATAATTCAGATCTGATAAATCCAATGTCATCACCTTGAATTAGGGTTTGTTACTTCCTAGATTCTAGGTGATTTAGTTCATCTGATTATGCTGAATCTTCATAACAAAACTCCCTGCAGATGCGCCTTGTTCTGTTTTTATCCATCCATAATTAATTCCAGATAACTCTCCTTAAATATCTCAGATCAGTTAGTTATTAATTAATTCTGGTAACAGGTCTGAGATGTCTCAACATCTGTTGGGACATCCTGAAAAACTGAACTTACTTCATTTACTGATACAATGTCACAACATCTGATGTGACATCCTGTAAACTGAACTTATTCCATCAACTGATACAATGTCCTAACATCTGGTGTGACATCCTGATATCTTGACTTAAGTTCATTAACTGTTACTCTGTTTGACAGTGTCACAACATTTGGTGTGACATCCTGAACTAAGTTCAACACTTCTTGTTTGATATCTATATGTAACATATGACAGTAATGTTGTCATGACAGTTGCAGATGTTTCAACATTCTCTTTAACATCTGTCATGACATTTGCAGATGTTTCAACATCTTCTTTGACATCTGTCTGTAGCATATGACAGTAATTATGTCATGACATTTGCAGATGTTTCAACATCTTCTTTGACATCTGTCTGTAACATATGACAGTAATTCTGTCATGACATTTGCAGATGTTTCAACATCTTCTTTGACATCTGACTATAACATATGACAACATCTGTTGGGACATCCTGAATTAAGTTCTTCTACTCTGTTTGATAATGTCCCAACATCTGATAGGACATTCTGAACTGAATTCAACATCTTCTTTGACAACTTCCACATTTATCTGTGCCACCATGTCAGGACATCATGTTTGACATGTTCTTCCAGAGTCTATACTATGTTAATATGGAACTTCTTATTCAACATTTTCCAGCCATATTAGTTTTACCAAACATAATGCCAATCATAAAATAATAGCATTAACAAAGTATGTGAAAGTTATGGCTGGTCAAAGTTCAGTTGACTTTTCCTAAGAAAACCCTAATTTAGAAACTCCTGATTCTTGATGATCTGAAATCTCCTTGATGAATCATGATGAACCCTTGATCAAATGATAAATTTTATTTCATATACTTGATGTTGGCAAAAAAAATCATGAAGTTTGACTTTGGTTTGACCACAGTTGACCTCAGTTTGACTTTTTAACTACTTTGACTGATTTTGACTTATCTGATCATCTGACTGAGCAAACCTTTGAGAAAAGTCTTGAAACTTGTCATGGGGGTTCTTAAACACATATAAGATGTTATGAAGCTCAATTGAAGTCTTGGAAGTTCATTTAGCCTGATTAAAGTCAAAACCCTAGTTTTGGATGCACTGCTTAGGAGGTGCATTGTCTGAGGGAATTGTCAACTCTTCTGACCAATTGTGAACTTTGTGAACCTTGTGAACCATCATAAAATGTCTTGTGAACCTCATGGGAGGTATTGTGAACCTTGTGAACCTCATAAAGTATCTTGTAGACTTCATGATCCTCATGAAAGTTTTTATAAGCATTGTGAATCTTGTGAACCTTGTGAACCTCATAAAGTGTCTTGTCGACTTCATGAACCTCATGAAAGGTCTTGTAAGTATTGTGAATATTGTGAACCTTGTGAACCTTCTTAGCACACAAAGTCTTGTATTGTGAGGGCAAATTTTGGGGTGCAACAGTTGCCCCTGTTCAATTTTCTGAAACCTGAGGGGTTAGATTGGTATGTTTGCCAGTCGTGACCTGGAAGGTTGAAGGGGATTGAACATAAAAGCCCAAAAATTTGCACTCACCAGTGCATAAAGTGATACAGATGGCTAGTTGAATATGCTTGAGTGGGCTTAAAGATGCCACTTGGAAAAAAAATTCTTCAGATACATTTCTTGGAGGATAAAGCAGTCCAAGATATAATGATAGCTTTCAGGAGGATAAAGCAGTCCTGATGTAGTGATATGGTTTTCAAGAGGATGAAGCAGTCTTGAGAGAGTGATAATATGCTTTCAGGAGGATGAAGCAATCCTGAGGTAATGATGATAGCTGTCAGGAGGATAAAGCGGCCCTGAGGTAATAATATGATTTCAGGAGGATAAAGCAATCCTGAGGTATAAGAAGCTGTCAGGAGGATAAAGCAATCCTGAGGTAATAATAAGCTGTCAGGAGGATGAAGCAGTCCTGATGTAGTAATATGTTTTCAAGAGGATGAAGCAGTCTTGAGAGATAATAAGCTTTCAGGAGGATAAAGCAGTCCTGATGTATAATGCTTTCAGGAGGATAAAGCAGTCCTGATGTACTAGAAGTTTTCAGGAGGATGAAGCAGTCCTGATGGATGATATGCTTTCAGGAGGATAAAGCAATCCTGATAATCATAAGCCTGTTTGCTGGATAATTAACCTGAAAACAAGGTAGCATTTTGTATAGTAGCATTAGTTTATGCATTATGTATGCATGTATGATATGATGCACTTAGGTAATGTACTAAGTATCTATGTATATGTATGGTATGATGTAAATGATGTATGCATGATATGATGCTGCCTGAAGCGTCTGGATATCTTCGTATGACAACTGCTGGCCAGGGAAAATAAATCCTGATTTGTTGTTGAAGAATATGAGGAACTCACTCTCATCTTGCTTGATAATATATTATACATAACCTTCCGTATGCTGGGGATAGCAAGGTATATATAACCTTCCGTATGCTGGGGATAGTAAGGTATACATAACCTTCGTCTTCGTTTGATAGTAGGGCAGATATAACCTCCCGTCTTCGTTCGTCGTACCCTTATTGGAAAGTAAATTCCCGTATATCCGTATGAGGATAAAAGAGATGGATATAAATTCCAGGGGAGATGAGACTTTATGAAGATGGATTTGTCCTACTGAGGGTTTGTAACTGTCTTGTAGAGATGAACCGGCGAAGCTTCGTTGAAATCCTTCCCTCGTTCATCCTTAGTAAATACTATTACTGCATTTTCATGCATTTCTGGTAAACATCAATCATATTAAGCATACATGCATTTCTTGTAAACATCAATCATATTCAAAAGCATACATGCATTCAAACACAACCAATGGACGTTTCGCTTATGTAAATAGGGTAAAAGTAAATCAGGATTCAAAAATGAAATTTTATTTATATCAAAGAGTGACCTATACATAGGTAGGTTTGTACAAGGAGACATAAACCCTAGTAAGAGGATTTTGTCATAAAGTTTTTACAAGATGAAGAAAATCAGCTATGTGGGAAGTAATCCTATTGAGTTTCAATTCTACTATTGCCATTATCTTCAAGTATCTCATCTTCTGCTGTTGAGACGAAAACGATTGGATTGAGCTTTATCTGTTCAAACTTGAGTAAGTAGCACAACTGGTTGCAGTTTCATGGGTGATCCAAACGAGACATAGTCATACGCTTTAATCCCTAACTTTTGCCTGGATTGCCCTTTCAGGTTTTCAATCCACCGGGATACCCTTTTTTGCCCAAGCCGCCTTTTCAGGTTTTCGACTTGCCGGGTGTACATCTTTTTATATATATCCCTAATTTTTGCCCAAACCCTTTTGGTTTGCCGGGATGCCCTTATTTTTTCCTAGGCCTGTCAACCTAGCGGGTCTCTTTTCATGCGTAGTATTTTTTAACTATGTCTGCGTTTACAGGCTGTGGGAAGTCTTCACCATCCATAGTAGTGAGTATCATGGCACCTCCTGAAAATACCGTCTTGACTACAAATGGTCCTTCATATGTTGGAGTCCACTTGCCCCTAGGATCACCCTATGGTAATATGATACGCTTGATTACCAAGTCACCAACCTGATATACCTTTGGCTTAACCTTCTTGTTAAAAGCCTTGATCATTCGTTTCTGGCACATCTGGCCATGACAAACTGCTGCTAGCCTCTTCTCATCAATCAAATTTATCTGGTCAAGTCAAGTCTGAATCCATTCATCTTCATCCAAGCCTGCATCCTTCATAATTCTTAAGGAGGGAATCTGAATTTCAATGGGAAGAACTGCTTCCATACCATAGACCAAGGAGAATGGGGTTGCCCCTGTAGAAGTACGTATTGTGGTACGATAACCATGAAGAGCAAACGGTAACATCTCATGCCAATCCTTGTAAGTAACAGTCATCTTCTGTAGAATCTTCTTAATGTTCTTATTAGCAGCTTCTACTGCCCCATTCATCTTTGGACGATACGGAGAAGAGTTGTGATGCTTAATCTTGAACTGTGTGCAGAGATCAGTAATCATAGTGTTGTTCAGATTAGAGCCATTGTCAGTAATAATCCTTTCGGGGATGCCATACCTACATATGAGATTATTCTTAATGAACCGAGCCACAACATTCTTGGTAACAGATGCAAATGAAGCTGCCTCCACCCACTTCGTGAAGTAATCAATAGCAACCAGGATGAAACGATGCCCATTAGAAGCAGTGGGCTTGATCTCACCAATCATATCAATACCCCACATGGCAAAGGGCCAAGGAGCAATCAACACATTCAATGGTGATGGAGGTATATGTACTTTATCAGCATAAATTTGACACTTGTGACATGTTCTGGAGTGTTGATAGCAATCAGCTTCCATGGTAGACCAATAGTAACATGCTCTCAATATCTTCTTTGCCATGGTATGTCCACTAGAATGAGTGCCAAAGATCCCATCATGCATATCTTCCATAATCTCTGTTGCTTCCTTCTTATCCACACAACGAAGCATAGTTGAATCATGATTGCGCTTGTACAAAATGCCATTACTCAAAAAGAACTTAGCAGAAAACCTTCTCAGAAACTTCTTATCTTTGACAGATGCCCCTTCAGGGAACTCCTGAGCTTCAAGATATCTTTTTACTTCATAGAACCAAGGTTTCTCCTCTGCCCCTTCAGTGTCAATCTCATTGCAATATGCAGGCTTCTCAAATCTATCAATAGTAATCCTGGGGGCTTCATCATCCCAGCTGATCTCAAACATGGATGCCATGGTGGCTAATGCATCTGCCAACTGATTCTCTCTCCGTGGAATATGTCCAAAGGTAACTTCTTTGAAATGTGGGATCAAAGACAACACATACTCTCTGTAAGGAATAAGATTATCATGCTTGGTATCCCAATCTCCTTTGATCTGACTTACTACCAGGGCTGAATCTCCATACACATCAAGGAACTGAATCTTCATATCAATAGCAGCTTTAATACCCAGGATACATGCCTCATATTCAGCCATGTTATTGGTACAATAGAAACAAAGTCTGGCAGTAATCGGGGTATGACAACCTTCAGGGGAACTGATCACAACACCAACACCATTACCAAGTGCATTAGAGGCACCATCAAAAACCATAGTCCATCGGGATCCTTGTTCAGGTCCGTCATATTGTCCAGGTTCTTTGGTAATACTCATAATATCTTCATCAGGGAACTCAAAAATCATTGATTGGTAATCATCCACTGCTTGATGAGCCAAATGATCAGCCACAACACTTCCTTTAATAGCCTTCTGAGTAGTATATTGTATGTCATATTTTGTCAATATCATTTGCCATCTTGCAATTCTTCCGGAAAGAGCAGGTTTCTCAAATATGTATTTGATTGGATCCATCTTTGAAATCAACAAGGTAGTATGAGTCAACATATACTGTCTTAGTCGGCGAGCAGCCCATGCCAAAGCGCAGCAAGTTTTCTCGAGCAGTGAGTATCTTGTTTCACAGTCGGTAAACTTTTTGCTAAGGTAGTATATTTCCTGCTCTTTTCGACCAGACTCGTCATGTTGCCCCAATACACACCCCATTGAGTTGTCTAATACTGTTAAGTACATAATCAAGGGTCTTCCATCAACTGGTGGCATCAAAATTGGAGGTTCTAGCAGATATCTCTTGATTTCATCAAAGGCAGTCTGGCATTCATCATTCCATTCCATCACCTGGTCTTTCTTCAGCAACTTAAAGATTGGCTCACAGATGGCAGTCAATTGGGAAATAAATCTTGCAATGTAAATCAATCGTCCCAAGAAACCTCTAACCTCCTTCTCCGTACGGGGAGCTGGCATCTCTCGTATAGCTTTTACTTTTGTAGGATCCACTTCAATACCTTTTCCACTGACTATGAAACCCAGGAGTTTACCAGATCTAACTCCAAAAGTACACTTGTTTGGGTTCAATCTCAACTTGTACTTCTTCAACCTCTCAAATAATTTATGCAAATGATCAAGATGTTGCTCTTCATTCTGGGACCTGGCTATCATATCATCCACATATACCTCAATCTCATGATGAATCATATCATGAAACAAAGCCACCATAGCACGCTGATATGTTGCCCCTGCATTCTTCAAACCAAATGGCATCACCTTATAGCAAAAGGTGCCCCACTGTGTAACAAATGTTGTCTTCTCCATATCTTCAGGTGCCATCTTGATTTGATTGTAACCAGAGAAACCATCCATAAAAGAGAATACCTTATGCTGGGCAGTGTTGTCTACCAGAACATCAATATGAGGAAGTGGAAAGTCATATTTGGGGCTGGCCTTGTTCAGATCCCTGTAGTCTACACACATACGTACCTTACCATCTTTCTTAGGAACTGGTACCACATTTGCAACCCACTGGGGATAAGAAGTCACAGCTAAGAACCCTGCATTGAACTGTTTCATTACCTCTGCCTTGATCTTTTCTGACATTTCAGGACGCATACGACGAACCTTCTGTTTCTTTGGACGACAGTCTTCTTTTACTGGTAAACGGTGAACCACAATGTCTGTATCCAACCCTGGCATGTCTTCATAAGACCAAGCAAAGATCTCTACATAGTCACGTAACATCTGAATCAATCTGCTCTTGACACTATCCTCTAAATCAGCCCCTATCTTGACTTCTTTCCTGTTTTCTTCAGTTCCCAGATTCACAACTTCGACTGGCTCTTCATGTGGCTGTATGGCTTTCTCTTCTTATTGTAATAACCTAGAAAGCTCTACAGGTACTTCACAATCGTCCTCATTTCCGTCTTCAGTTTGATAGATCGGATTCTCGAAATTATAATTGGCAATAGTAGAACTGTTATCAACAGGATCCAGAGTGGATGAGGATCTGCATTTTAGTGATGTGGGTGTGTGTAAGAACACATAGCTGATAAAACAAAAATAAAAGAAAAGAAAGACAAAGAACACAATATTTACGAAAACGAAACGTCCACTGATTTTATTGAATGAAGTATGCAAATGAAATGATATCCCGTAACAAGCACACCATTGTGCCCCGGGTAAGGCACAAGGCTTAAGAGTTCAATTGTTCAAGAAATTACAAATTTAAAAGCAACAACACAGTAATAGTATTTTCTCCTGACTAAAGGAGATAGGGATAACATCTTCAGCTTTCCAATTGTTGAGTCCAGTACCCACAGTAGGAAAAATCCAAGCATCCAAGTTGTAGTCTTCATCATAGTCACCCACGGCATTGATCTGGTCTTTCATAACCCCTTGATTGGTGATACGAACAGCACGAGCACGACGAACAGCCTTCTGGGACTTTGCAGTGAAACCCAAACCAAATTTGTCAGACTTGTATGGGATATCAGGAAGCTGACCCCAAATAATACAACCACCTTCATCCACCATAGCTTTAGCATCTTTAAGGGAGGCCATTGTTGGAGGTATTCTGGTGACCACAGGAACTTTCTTGACAACTGGAGGAGCTTCATAATCATTAACAATCCAAGGAACCACTTCAAATGTCTGACACAGAGTTTCAACATATTCACCTTCCACTTCCAGATACTTGAAGGTGTTTACATGGCTAACAAAATATTCTTCCTCTCCATAGACAGTAACAACTTTTCCTTCCACCGGATACCTCAGCTTCTGATGTAATGTAGAAGTTACAGCACCTGCCCCATGGATCCAGGGACGACCAAGCAGACAAGAGTATGAAGGACGAATATCCATCACATAAAATGTAGCATTAAAAATCTGAGAACCAACTTTGATGGGCAGGTCAATTTCTCCATGCACCACTCTCCTCTAACCATCAAAAGCCTTCACCACTATACTACTGGGCTTCAGCACAACATCTTCAGGACTCAGCTTATTCAGGACTTCTTTGGGCAACACATTCAGAGAGGAACCATTGTCTATCAATACATGTGACAGGGTAGTGCCCCTGCATTCAATTGAGATATTGAGAGCCCTGTTATGATCCCTCTTGGCAGGAGTCAAATCAGCATCAGAAAACCCTAACCCATTATCATAGGTCAGGTGGGCAACACAACTCTCAAACTGGTCAACAGAAATTGCATTGGGTACATGAGCAGTCTTCAGAAACTTAATCAAAGCTTTGGCATGAGCTTCAGAACATAACAACAAAGACAGCATGGAAATCTTTGAGGGAGTATGCCCCAACTGATCAACAATGTCATAATCACTCTTGCGAATGATTTTCAATACTTCTTCCATCTGCTTAGAGAGATCATCAGCAGCTGGCACATCAGTAGGTATAGGTTCAATAACAGGACCTTTGCCCTGAGCATCAGTGGTGGAAGTAGCAGCAGGAGCAACTGCATTCTTGGAAGTCACTGGAGGAGAGAAGACTCTTCCACTTCGTGTGATCTTACTAGATCCAGCAATATTATCAACATCAACAGGCACATCAGCTAAGGGCTCTTTCTTAACACCATGGATGTAAACATCAGATCCATAATGCCAAGGCACAGCTTTATCAGATGTATACGGAATAGGACCAGGAGTAGTAATGACCACAGGAGCAACTCTGGCTTCAGCAACAACTTTCACGGGACCTTCAGCAGTAATCTTGATTGGACCCTGATGGGTGATTTTAATAGGTCCTTTTGAATTAATTCTCACCGGCACTTTGTCAACCATATCAACCTCTTCAGTCTTCTTACCTTTAGTAATATGCTCCACCATACTCTCCACAGAAGATGGTCTCCTTTCAAACACTATGGTGTAATTATTCATGAGACGTTGAATTCCGTCCTTCAACCTCCAACACTTATCTGGATTATACTCACTATAAACACAATCTGCATGACAACCCGGAAAGAAACCAGCTTGTACTAACTTCTTTCTGATGACAGACAATGGTGTGGTCAACTCCGCAACTGAATGGATATGTAAATCTTCATCAATGGCATTGACAGTCTTCTCGTGATTTGGCATTGGAGCAGTAATCACATTTGGAGTACCCGGAGGATCAAACTCAATTTCTCCAGCATCAGTCATATCTTGAATTTTGTTCTTCAAGATCCAGCAGTTATTAGTATCATGCCCCTGACAATTTGAATGATATGCACACCGTGCATTGGGATTATACCTGGGAGAGGTAACATTAGGATTCTGAGGAGCCTCTTTTAGAGTAATAAGTTCAGCTTTCAACAAGTGTTGCAATGCCTGAGCCATTGACATATTGATTTTTGTGAACTGCCTTCTAGCCCTCTGTTGGTTGCCCTGTGGCTGCTCTGTTGTTGCAGGAGTTGGATTTGAAATATGAACTGCACTCACAGACTGATGCCTTCTATTACGATCAGGTTGACCATAAATAGCATTGGATTCTTTCTTCCCAGTGGGAGGCTTCTTTGCAGTACCTGATGAAGAAGTACCCACCTGGATTTTACCACTCTTTATACCATTTTCCACGCGCTCTCCTGTCATTATCAACTCAGTGAAGCCAGATGATGAGCTTCCAATGAGATGACTGTAAAAAGGACCATTCAGCGTACACATGAACATATCAACCAATTCCCTGTCAGTTAAAGGGGGTTGTACTCTTCCAGCTAAATCTCTCCACTTCTGAGCATACTCCTTGAAACTTTCTTTGGCACCCATAGACATGCTTTGCAGCTGCATGCGAGTGGGAGCTAAATCAGTATTGTATTGATACTGCTTATAGAAAGCTTCAGCAATATCGTTCCAATCCCTGATGTTGACACTCTCCAATTGATAATACCACTCCAATTGAGCTCCAGATAAGCTCTCTTGGAAGAAATGGATCCACAACTTCTTATCAGCAGTATGAGGTTGGATTCTTCTGACATAAGACCTCAGATGCAGCTTGGGACAAAAGACCCCATCATAAATAACAAAAGTAGGAACCTTGAAACCAATGGGTATGACTACCCCAGATATCAGACTCAAATCTTCAAAATCTAGCCCAGAAGACTTCTGCAACTCCATAGCATCCATTCTATCCACCAGCATCTTGAATTTGTCTTCATTAGGCTCATGGTAGTAATTAGCTTCAGAATCAGAGTCCCCCATAGTGTTGTGGAGACTGCCTCCCTCTTTTTCAGACTCTTCAGACTCATAATCTTCAACTGGTTCTTTGGTCTTGGCAAGACCTTTGAACCTTCTTCCCATGTTGATCAGGCCACCTGACCTTCTAATCTTCTTATTCTTCTTGGCCAGCAGCGTCTTCAATTCATCCTGCCCCTTGGTCAGGTTCAAGATCAGCTCTTGGAACTGTGCATTTTGTGCCTGGAGATCCTTAACTGTTTGTTCAAGAGCCATCGCTGAAATAAACAGCGAGAAGATGAGAAACTTGTGCACAATTATAAACCTGTGATGCAATGATATGATATGTGAATGCATATGCAATGTTTTCAAGGACCGCAGGATTTAAATTTGCTTAAACAAACAAGAAGGTAAACTTTTATTAGTAGTAAATTTGCTTTGCCTCTTGGGCTTACAGAAAATGAAATGAAATAAATACAAGAGATGGGGTTTTAAGTCTCCCATGGACGTTTCCTCTTTGTGTTGAGGTATGAGTTGAGATTCCGTTCCTCGTGAAGTTGCTTTGTTAGTTCCAGGATTCTTTCTTGGCTTGCTTTGTAATGAGCCTCGAAAGTATCCCTTTGCTCCTTCAATTGGATCCAGGATCTCTGTAAGTCTTCCATGTCAGTAGGCATGTCTGGGTGAAGGATGGTATAAGCAGTGTCTCCTTCAGCAACAGGTTCCATGGTAACTGGTAGGATAGCAGGATATGGCATCATGAGAGTCTGAGCACGAGATCGCACCCATCTGAGATAAGCCTCCATAGGAATAGTGTACTTAGGCTCCAGTGTCTTGCTGTCATCCTTGTTCACTTTTCCCCATGCTCGTATGAATCACTGACGGTAACCTTGAAGATCGTTGTCGTAGTCAAACACAATGCCCTGAATCAACATGTCATGTGGACCATCACTCCGAGTGTAAACAAAATGTCGTAAAGCTAGAGAGGGATTGTAGGTGATGCCTCCTCTTATGCCTAGAAGTGGCACATTAGGAAACTCCCCACAACGGTCAATGATAGTGACATTCTCCATAGATCTGGAGCACCAATGGATATCTGAATGAGAGAGTGACATAATCCTCTTGGACCACCTGAACCCTTGTTCATTCTTCATCACTGAGCGAGGAAGGTGAGAAATAAACCACCTAGATAGCAAAGGTATGCAGCACATCAAAGTTCCTCTTGCCCTTGTAGTACGGGTATGAAGAGAATGTAGGATGTCTCCAAGCAATGTAGGCACTGGATTGTGACTCAGAAATATGTTGATGGCATGAACGTCTATGAACTGATCTGGATTGGGGAACAATACTAAGCCATAAATCAGCAAGGCTAAGATCTCCTCAAAAGCATCATAGCTCATGGCCTTCAAGAACACTTGAGCCTTATCCATTAGCACCTTAGCAAGAATACCTTTAACTCCGCTTCTCGTTTCTAGAACAATGTCAGACTTCTTCAGATGTAGAGCTGCAGCAATAACCTCTGGTTTAAGCTCCTTCTCCAAGCCTGTGAAGGGCCTTTGATCAAGAACAGGTATACCCAGAAGTTTAGAGAACTCTTCCATCGTAGGAACCAGCTAATAGTCGGGGAATGTAAAGCAATGGTGCTTGGGGTCAAAGAACTGAAACAGAACACTCATCATGTCTTCATTGAACCCTGAAGTGATTAGATCCAATAGGTGACCATGTCTCTTGATGAACTGGGAATGATCAGACACTTGAGAAACCAACTCTTTAAGCTTAGCAGGTATGCCCACAAAGTTGATCCTGATGGTGTTTCTACGAGCAGAAGCCATGACCTGCAACAAAGAACAAAGATAAATCCTTTGGTCCTTGAAATGGTTAGTGAAAATGCTATGCTTATGATGCATGATGATGCCATGATGTTATGCTCAATCACAAACATGTGGCACACACAAACAAGTCACACAATAGCCTTAGGTTTAGAGGCTTGCATGAGGTTTAAAGGTAAGTACCCTCCCCTGAAGTTTAGATGGTTCATCCTGTCCTATAAAGTAACCAGGTTCTAAGGGATCTCAATATCATTGATCCTTCACAAGGGTGGTTGATCAGTAGGCAACTTACTTGCCAACCAAAACCCTCCAAGTTTAAGATCTCAATGAGTGTAGTATCGAGTGTCAACCAACATCAGTCTGTACCAAAGCCGGTTACCTCACTACTTTTCTAAAGGCCAAGATGGGATAACTAGGGTTCTAAAAGTTAGTTAGTGTATTGACAACATATGGCAGCCTCATATTATCCTCAACTTGACTTAAGGAACATAAGCACCAACCAAGAAGTCACACTAACTATGGCCACCAGATCAACCATATCGGTATACGCCATACAGTTTCCTTGGTCTATTGCCATTTACCTAAGGTACACTAGATCCGGGTTAGGATCTTTCACACATAAGAGCACCCCAACAGATAAGTATAAAGCAAACAAGGCAAACAATTTTAATGATCCATGTACGGATGCGTAAAAAACTTGTGTTTGAAAATTGTTTGAAATTGTGAAGTATTTGAAATTTGTTTTGAAATAGTGAGCAAGTAACTATGAGGAACCTACCCTAAAGTTTAAGTCTTTCTGTTCTTTATCCTTTAAATGGTAAGATTATCCCTATTATTAAGGAATAGGTAGTCATTACCTTGGATGTGAGGGACAAGTGAGGGGACATCTGTTATTTAGGCAACTGTGGGGTGTATTAAGCATTTTGGGGGGACTGTCATCATTATTCGAAAGGGACAAGATCATATTGAAAGGCAACCATTAAGGGACTTGATCTTTGATTATGAAGGGACTAGATGACTTTTCTTTTAAGGGACTTTACTTTATACACCCCACTTGACCTTATGATCAGGCAACATTGAGAGGCAACCCTAGAAAGTGAGATGGCGACCAAAGATCGACTTACGTGTGTGAGTGTACAATTTTATTTATCTTTTAAATTTAAATGATCTAAATTAATTTTAAATATCATACATGTTTACACTCCCTATTTTTACTAACCATAACATAAAAATAAATAATTTAAATATTTATAAAAATTACACCAAGGAGCAATTACAACAATGATAATAAACAATTTAAATAGATAGCAAAATAAATAAATAAATAAGCAAAATATAATAAGTAAAATAATTAAGCAAGTTAATTGGGTTAGTAATTAAAAATAAATGGGGTTAGTGCAATAATAGTAATAAGCATAATTTAAAAAATAAATGGATTAGTAATAAACATGATTAGTGATAATAATAAACAAAACAAAATTTTAATGGCTAAAAACATGAACAATTATATTAATTAATTATAAAATTTTTTAAAATTATAAACAAATTAAATAAATTATGCACATATTATGAGAAATAAATTATAATTAAAAATTAGCAATTTCAAACATACAAAATTACATTATAAATAATTTGTAGAATATTTATATATTATGAAAATTGGTTTAATTATAGTTATATTTACAAAATTTTAATTATTTTAAATAAGATTTAAACAAATTATAAAATATAATTAAATTTTAAAATGAAAGAAATTTAGGGTTTTGTTTATATACAAAAATATTAGGGTTTATGGAATTAGTCTAAACCTAATTATCTAATTTATTTACAAGCATATATACATGATAATAATATAAACATATTGCAAAATAAATAGAAACAATTTTATATTTAAGAAAATAGATTATGATTTTTTTTTTTGAGAATATAAAGTTTTTATAGAAATATATTATGATATTTATTTAATAATTATTTTGAATTATATTAAATTAAGTTAATATTATTAAAAAAAAATAAAAATAAAGAAAATATAAAAAAAAAACTCTAAAAAATAGGACCTGGGGTTTGAACCCAGGTCCTTTACCTGGATAATGAGGAGCATAACCACTGGGCTGCGTGTGCTAGCTTGTAGTTTTCCATCTCCAGCTTGTTTTGTTCTCTTCCTGAAAAAATCATAGCAAAAAAATGAAAACAACACAAAAGGGCCTGGGGAGATTCGAACCCAGGTCCCTTACAATGCACACAAACCTTCTTTCCATCCAGCCGGGAGGGCGCCACTGGTAACATGTGTGTAATAATACATAATATATTACAATGACTAAGTATTTGGAAAAACAAACAAAAAGAACTGAAGCCAGGGTTCGAACCCCTGCCCTTTGCTCCATACGCGTGTGTGTCCACCAACTGAGCTGCGCAACCTTTGTGAAATAAATTACAAACAGATTCATAAAATATTAAAACCAACATTCAAATATCATCCGCGCGCCAAAACTCCTTCTTCCTCCTTGAGACTTGCGAATTTAGCTGCGAAATTATCCACAGAATTTCCTGCGAATTTACCTGCACACGAATTTTACAGAAAACCTAGATTTTTTGAACCACCATGGAAATCGTACCAATCTTAACAATTAACAGCCCAGATCAATTATTTATAGCTCATACATTCCTGCCATGATCTTATTTTTCATTTAAATTAGGTGGATAACGAAACCCTAATTCAAAGGTTCTAACCCTAACAATGGCCTCTCACGCATTTGTCCATGAACCTGCAAGTTTTTTATCCAGAAACGATCTACACACTATCACAAACAATATTTCAAAGTTAAAACACAGTAATATTGCATGAATTTGATGAATCGAAAATTTGCAAAATCAAGAGAAACTTGATTCGGTTATGGCATATGAGTGTGGTTCAAAAGCATGAGATGAGTGGTTTCGATTCTATGATGTCTAGGGAACCTCTTGGTGTCCTTAAAATACCTTATAACCACTTACAATTAGAAATCCTAAATTTGAATTTGTATGATTTTTAGTGAAGTTGAACAATGTGCGAGAGGCTGGGAATCCGTGGCCTGTGATTGTCTTTGTGTTGTTTATATATGAGTGAATGAATTAGGTCAAAAATATTGCTCAAGACTTTGGATTTTTTGGTAGTTTGAGATTGAAAAAGATTGGCCTTTAAAGTTTGAATATTCTTGATCTCACATTGCTATTTTGGGATGATTTTCATAATTCTTGTATCAATTAGATCCAAATATCATTTATGACATTCTAGAAGCAAAATAATTTTAAATCTTCACTATTTTTTATTTTATTTGAATTTAAAATGACTTTTAATATGAAAAATCATAATAAATAAAAATAAAATAATGAAAATATTAAATTAATTTCGTGCAAGATGTCTTAGTGTGGATTGGGTCATCATTTGGCAAGCCCATTTGGAAGAAATTGATTTTAGACCTCCATTTTCATCATAAACCAACCCAAAATTTCCCAACTTTGCAAGGTCACATATCCTTCAAATTTAATGCTATGAGGGTGTTCTTGGACATTTTGGAAAGATTGAAGAGTCCTCTAGACAACCCCACTGGTTTCATGTCCATATCATTTACCAATCTCAAGTTATGCCCTTTTGAAGTTGTTGACTTTTTGTTGACTTTCAAAAGGACCTATAATGTCTTAGCTCATACCTTCCAAATGAAGCATTTTTGGGCTTGGCTTGTGAGACACAAAGTTGTAGAGAATTCAATTTCCTTCAAAATGAGCTTTGTATGGAGACTTGGTGATGAAGTATGTGAAAGTTATGGCTGGTCAAAGTTCAGTTGACTTTTCCTGAGAAAACCCTAATTTAGAAACTCCTGATTCTTGATGATCTGAAATCTCCTTGATGAATCATGATCAACCCTTGATCAAATGATGAATTTTATTTCATATACTTGATGTTGGCAAAAAATCATGAAGTTTGACTTTGGTTTGACCACAGTTGACCTCAGTTTGACTTTTTAACTACTTTGACTGATTTTGACTTATCTGATCATCTGACTGAGCAAACCTTTGAGAAAAGTCTTGAAACTTGTCATGGGGGTTCTTAAACACATATAAGATGTTATGAAGCTCAATTGAAGTCTTGGAAGTTCATTTAGCCTGATTAAAGTCAAAACCCTAGTTTTGGATGAACTGCTTAGGAGGTGCATTGTCTGAGGGAATTGTCAACTCTTCTGACCAATTGTGAACTTTGTGAACCTTGTGAACCATCATAAAATGTCTTGTGAACCTCATGGGAGGTATTGTGAACCTTGTGAACCTCATAAAGTATCTTGTAGACTTCATGATCCTCATGAAAGGTTTTATAAGCATTGTGAATCTTATGAACCTTGTGAACCTCATAAAGTGTCTTGTAGACTTCATGAACCTCATGAAAGGTCTTGTAAGTATTGTGAATCTTGTAAACCTTGTGAACCTTCTTAGCACACAAAGTCTTGTATTGTGAGGGCAAATTTTGGGGTGCAACACTTGTGCATAACAATATTTGTATCTAGACCTGGCATGTCTTGATAGGACCAAGAAAAGACGTCGACGTATTCTCGAAGTATGTCAATGAGTTGTTCTTTTACCAAAGCTTGCAGACCGGCCCCAATCTTCACTTCTTTCAAATCCTCTTTGGTACCAGGATTAACTATTTCAACCTCCTCTTGATGAGGAGTAATCACTTTCTCTTCTTGCCTCAACAACCTGGCTAACTCTTCAGGTAACTCATAGTCTTCTTCAACCCCTTCATCAGCTTGATTAATTGGATTGTCGAAGTCATACAAGGTCATAGCAGTGCTGTTGTCGGTGCAATCTGGAGGATAATCTCTGCAAGGGTTGAGATTTGTTCGTTTTAATGATCAATTTTAATCTTTTGTAGAAAAGTGTAAAAATGAAGTTTATTTATTTTGAAAACATTGCCATTTTATTATTTTGTACAAAAGTGAAAAATGAAAAGACAGTGAGCGAAAAAGAGACTTGTTTGCAAAAGATGTCCGATATTCATTGATAATCCATTTTCACAAAATTACAATATGGCCCTATTACAAAATGAGTCCTGACACCTTGGGCAAGATGCAGGACATGATGCATGCTGAAAAAAGTAGGAAATAATAATTACTCTGTAGGAGTAACCCTTATAATTTCCTAGGAAGACCAGTTAAGGACTTGGTGACCCGGGATCCTTGGACGTATCCAACTCTCCAGGTTGAGGTCGCTTTCCGCCTCGTCTTCCACATTGTTAACAGCATCTGGGGTGAGCATCCCCCCACTGATGAACTTGTGCTATTTAGCAGCCTCTGCTTGATCTTGTCGGAATGGTTTGTAACCCAAACCGAATCTGTCCTCCTTCTTCTCCATCGGTAGTAGCTTGCCCCATCCTTGGGCATTTCCATCTTCAACAACCTTCCGGGCTTGCTGATAGTAGACAATTGAAGTACCCATCATATACTCCTGGGATGCAGCAAATACTTCAGTTGTCGCCTCATCGTTGTTCAGAGCCTCGAACCCCTGGCTCATAGTTTCATGGATTTCACCATCCATCTCAATGTATTTGTATGTAGCCAGATGGCTAACAAAGATGTCCTCTTCACCACGGATAGTGATAATCTGTCCTTCCCACTCATATTTCAATTTATGGAGAAGGGTCGACGTAATTGCGCCAGCGGTGTGAATCCATGGTCGACCCAACAAACAGCTGTAGGCCGGCTGAATGTCCATCACATAGAAAGTAGTCTGAAGGACCTGCGGGCCGATTATCACAGGCAGCTCCACCTCTCCAAGAACAGACCTCTTGGAGCCATCAAAAGCCCTGACCACCAGATTGCTTGGTCGGAGAGCTATTCCATCATATTCGAGCTTGACAAGAGCCTTCTTCGGCAAGACATTGAGTGAGGACCCAGTGTCAACAAGAACATGAGAGAGCACAGCTCCTTTACACTCTAAAGAGATGTGTAAAGCCTTGTTATGGTGACGTCCTTCCATTGTTAAGTCAGCATTGGTGAAACCTAGCCCAAGGCTAGTATTGACATTAGACACCACTGTCTCAAGCTGATTCACTGTGATCTCCTCTAGCACGTAGGCAGCGTGCAAGACTTTAAGTAGTGCGTCCCGATGAGCTTCGGAACACAACAACAGGGATAAGATGGAGATCTTGGAAGGAGTCTGGTGGAGCTGATCCACAACCTTGTAGTCACTTCTTTTAATTATCCTCATAAATTCATCCACATCTTGATCAAAGGATGATTTATGAGTCTCTTTTGGTGCAGGTTCTTCAAGTGCCACATCCCTTTGGCTTTGGCAGCAGCCTCTGCCTCAGTACTAGTTCTTGGAGCTTGTGACGCGAAGAGGCGTCCGCTTCGGGTGAAGCCTCCGCCTCCCCCGACATTATCTACTTGGGGGGTAGGAACTGAAGAATCAAGAAGGACTTTTTCCCCATTGCAGTAAAGGTCTGCACCATAGTGCCATGGTACAGCATTGTCTTTGTCATACGGAATGGGCCCTGGCACCGTGATGGTGACTGGACTAACTACAGCAGAGGTTGGAACCATTATTGTATGTGGATCATAGAAAATGGTGACATGATTCTGGTGGATGCAGGTGGTGATTGATTGAAGCTTGGTTGTTGCTGAAACTGTTGTTGAGATTGTTGCTGAGATGATTGTTGATAATTGTTGGGAATCGGGACCGTTGCAGGGTCATAATAGATGGTAACTGTGGAGACGTCGTTGTTGGTGGTTGCTATAGTTGTAGAAGCTGATGAAATGGAATTGTTGTTTGTTGAAGTGATGGAAGAGGTGGTTGCTGATTTTGTAGACGAGTCTGTAGGAACAATTGTCTTTGCAGTTGTAGGAGAAACACTTGTTGTTGAAAAAGGAGTTGTTGGTGTTGTAGAAGTTGTTGTCATTATTTGCAGAATGCCTTCTCTAATCAAGTCATTGATTCCATTCCTCATGCTTGCACACCCGTTCTCGGAAACCTTGCAAGATTCACAACAGGCCTCACAACCTGGAAACACTTGGCCTTTCAAAAGCTGAGCTTTAACCTCTGCCAGAGGTGTCTGAATACTTGCAGTATCTTCAATCAGAATCATGGGTGAACCCTCCTCTATTGCATTAATCCTTGGCCCACCATGGCTTGGCATAGGATTCTTCGTGACATTGGGAGGTGGTGCAAAATTTAGGGCCTTTGAATCTACCAGATCCTGGACCTTCATATGTAGAGCCCTGCATTTTTCTATGGAGTGACCAGGTGCATTAGAATGAAAAGCACACCTGGCATTGACGTCATAATTTCTTGGAAGGTTCTGAGGATTCGGTGGAGCCAATGTCCTTAACTCGACAAGATTGAGCTTTAGGAGTTGTGGCAGCAATGTGGCATATGGCATTGGAATAGGGTCAATCACCCTGTTGATCTGAGATGGCCGCTGTTGAAAAGGGCGTTGTTGTTGGTTGTTGTTATTGTTATTGTAGGATCTCTGTTGAGGAAACTGTGGCTGTTGAGGAAAGTGTTGTGGTTGTTGAGTATACTGAGGAGGTGGAGCAGGAATAGTGAAGGCGACAACTGATCTTGGCAGATACTAGGGTCTAATTCTTCCCACATGTATAGAATTTGTTTCACCAGATCTGCGGGGCCCTGCAAATGGCTTCCTTGCACTGCTTGAACTGGCACTGTTGTCGGAGATCTTTCCCATCTTCAGTAAGCTCTCAATTCTTTCCCCAGCTATCACCACGTCTGCAAAGTTGGTAGAAGAAAATGTAGCTAACCTGTCAATATAAGTACCCTGGAGAGTGTTCATGAACATATCTGCCATCTCCCTTTCTGACATCAGGGGTTGAACGGCAGCCGCTAATTTCCTCCATCTTTGGGTGTACTCTCTGAAGCTTTCTCGGGAAGACTGTGACATTCCCATCAGAAGGGTTCTGTTTGGAGCCATGTCCAGATTATACTGATATTGACGAATGAAAGCTTCTGCCAGGTCTTTCCAATTCCTAACTGTGGCCCTGGTTAAATGAGAGTACCACTCTCGGGATGCCCCTGTCAAGCTATCCTCGAAGTAAAACATCCACAATTTCTCATCCATGGTGTAGGCTTTCAATATCCACAGGAAAGACTGAAGATGGGTACGTGGGAAGGATGTGCCATTGTATCTTTCAAAACAAGGAGGTTTTAACTTGTGAGGAATTCTAACCCCCTCCACCAATCCCATGTCCATGACATCAAAACCCATAGAGCTTTAGGATTCAAGAGACCTTAGCTTTTCCGCTATTTCATCCAACTGACGATCGTAAATTTCGTCTCCAGCCCCAACCACAGTAAACTGTTCTTCCTGAGGGTCCTCCTGTAAGGCCCTTCCTCCAGTGTTACCTTGGGTGTTTCTTATAGCATTGATGTCTGGGTTTAGATAAGGTCCAAACTCTGAGGGATCAGTACGAGGCTGTACGTGATCGTTTTTGCTGGTACCCCCTGTACCTGGATGGTTTTCCTCGGGAGTTTGCCGCTTGACTAACTCTCTCAGTCTATCCTGGCTCTGAGCTAAACCAGTCATCACTTCCATAAATTGATTCATTTGGGCCCTCATCTATGTCCTTTCATTGGCCATTTGGGTCCTCACATCAGTCAAAGCCTATTGAACCTGATCCATTTGTAATCCCGGAAGGTTGTTTCTTGTCGGATACCGGTGCACTCTATTGACGGGGAACACTCTTCTATGAGCAATGTTTCCTGAAATCACAACAAAGTGAGAAACAACAAAAACAAAAACCTACAAAACAAAGAAATAATGTTAGTATGCAATGCAAGATGCCTATTTGTCTTCCAAGGGTATCCGGTTTGGTTCTTTGGTCTTGACCTTTCCAGACCTCGAGGAAATGATGATGTTGCAGAGAGATAAAACCCACAGAATAATACAAACCATATATTACAAAAATGTGAAGATACATAGTTTGATTACAACAAAGTTCCCATGGTGGGTCAGAATAGAACAACAAAATCAAAAGTACAAACAAAAGGAAAGTACAAGTACAAGGAAATCAAACATCCAATCCAAAGTCATCCTCTCTGACTTCCTTCAGGAGAGCCTCAGTCACTGGACCTACTGAGTGCTCTATAATGGTCCTGATGAGGAGGTTCCTGGTGGCAATGGCACTGGTCAACTTCTTATGCTTATCCTGATCCTTTTACCTCTTTAACCCCGCTCAGAGTTTCAACTCAGAGATCTCCTTCTGTGCTGCTAACAAAGCCTTTTGATTCTTCTTCTCACTAGCCTCCAGCTGCTCTATCTTGGCCTGGGTTTTCTGATCTTCCTGTGCACGGGTGTAAACACCCCAAATTTGCCCTCACCCATTCACCATGGCTTGTGATCATTATCATATGCATAAACACAATCATATCACCTCATGTTTCATTTTTGATTCACTGGATAATTTCTAGGTCATCTGCACCTAGGGTTTGTGATCTGAGCAATCTCAGGGCATCTTGGGCCACTCCAAAGGCTACCAATCACTTCAAAGGGATCCATATGTGTTCTTATATCATATTACATCTTCTCAAAGTCAAAAATTCCAAAGAATCACAAGAACTAGGGTTTGGATGGATGCAGAGCCAAGTTTGACTGCACAGTTGACCTAAAATTAGGGTTTTGGTTTCAGAGGCCATAACCCCAAATTTTTTGGTCATTCTTGTTTCCATTGGTCTCTATATGGTATAGGGAGTATGCATATCAATTTCCATGAAGAAATTCCATGGGGAAGTCATCTGATCAAGGGTTGACTTTTCAGACAAGTCAGTGTAAAATCAGGGCATCTGGGGGCCCCAATGACCCAACCAATGGGTGATCTTCATCATTTTGAGTGCATATGATCTTTATTTGGTCATGGAAGAAGGTTGAAGTTCATAAAAATCAAGAATTTAGGGTTTTTGCAAATGTTGACTTTTGGGGCATAGTTGACTTTTCAAGAATGCATCATTTTAGGTCATTTTTCAAGCCTTGATTTTTGATCCAAAAATGCTTCAAATGGAAAAACTTTGGTCATGAAAGTTGTAGATCTCATCTTTCCCTTTTCAAAAAGTACAAGAACATGATCAAACTCTTCTTGGATCAAAAGTTATGGTGTGACAAAGTTAGCAAAAATCATTGATTTTCAAGGCATGCCTCAAATGGAAATTTTGCAAAATCATGAACCAATGCCTCTTGTGACCTCTAGTTCACTTCAAACCAGTATGCAAACATTCTATATGTCCCAAAAATCAGAATTGGACCAAAGGTTACATGTTTATGGTTTGTGTAACAAGGCATTTTTCACAAAGTTTCAAAAAGCCACAAGTTGCAAAACTCATGATCACATCTTACCAACTTGCAGCATTGGCCCTTGAACCAAGATAGCCCTTTCCCCTCATTGTGCTGCGCATAGCCCATGCCATGTACTTGCCTAGATCATGAGCCATAATTGCCTTACACAAAACTTGACTTTTTGCAAAAGCAAACTTACCAATCACCATAGGCCAGGTCACATCATCTGACCTATGGGATTAAAATACATTATCATTTAGCAAGCCAAAGATATCAAGAAGCAAGGCTGAAACTCATTCATTGAACACATTCACAAAAACACTCCCTTTTGCATAAGCCTTCGAATCTGTATCCACAGCATACAAACACAAAAACCATCTTCATCATTCATCTCACCACACTTCATAGACCTCAAACCACCAAAAGCCAGGCCTGAAACAAGCAAGAACACCCCACTGCCATTCTTCACCTCAACTTGCAGTTCCATTCGAATCTCTCTCCCTAGCTCACAAACATCAAAACAAACACCACAGACCTTCTCCACACATCATCTGGATCACAAATAACCACTCACCATGGCCTGAAACTGCCTGAAACTCCATTGCCATTTCTGACTGAGCTTGAGCAGAAGCTTGTCAAACTTCTCATCCAGCCAACATAAATTCCTTTTGAGCATTCAAACATCATCTGGGGATCAAGTGGAGTGGATTGCACTGAAGGAAGTGGCCAGAAAGTCATCAGAGTGAAAGCTTCGAATCTCAGGTAGCTTGAAAGATATTTTTCCAGAAATCATTTTTCTTGTTCTAAACTTGCTCTTTATGCCTTCCTGATCATGAATATGCTTTTGGTTTTTGAAATGGTGTTGAAATGAGTATTTAATTAGCTTCTGAAACTTGCGTGCCCTAAAAATGTTCTGTTTCGATTCATGTGATTGAGGGAATATAAATGAGTTTTAGCTTGGGGTTTTGGTTCAGTGGAGTATGGGAAGGATTTCTGTTTGTTTAGATTTCATTTTAGTTGCGTTTTGGGGATTTTAGAAGTTTTCAGGTGGGGTTCCCACCGGAGAAGACGACCGGAGGTCTTCTCCGGCCACCTGAAAAGGATTAGGGTTTAATCCCTGTGTTTAATGAAGTTTGAATTTGGTCCCTTGGATGTGTTGACTCGCGCGTGTTTGGACGCCCAGGATCACTCCATTTTGCCCTAATCCCAGTTGACTTTTCTTAATCTGGATTAATTAATTCGTAAATGGAAATTAGGCCAGTTTGAATATAGGCCACTGGATTACGCGCCAAGTCAACAGCCTTTTCCCCAGAATCAATCCTGGCCCTCCATTGCGCATACTTCTCCTTTTATTTAATTTTAATTCATTTTCTTTTCATTTTATTTGCATAATTTATTAAAAATAGCAAAAATGTCTTAAAAATTATGAAACTTTTTCTTAAAGGTTTTATTAATTTTTAAGACCCAAAAATATTTTTATTTTATTTTTTATCATTAAAAAAGTATTTTTAAATATTTAAAAGATTATTTTTAATTAATTAATGAAAATTAATTAATTAAAAATACTTTTAGGTATTTAAAAATCACCAAAAAATTCATGAAATGTTCTAAGACATTTAGAAACATTGTCCAACCTTCAAACCAAATTTCTTTTTTGATCTTGATGCATTTTGAGAATTTTCCATTGAATTAAATCATATTTTGTGCATTATTTTGATCATAAGTTCAAAAAATCATTTCTGCCTATTAGAGAAGATTTGGACATTGATTCTTTTTGCTTTGTTTTGTGTCTAGCATGTAGTTTCAAGGATTAAATGGCCATGTTTTGCTTCCTCATTTTCAATTTGTTTGGTATTTCTTTTGTTTAGGAGCCCTAAAAACCCTAATATCTTAGAAAAATCATAACTTGAGATTGGTTAAGAGTTGAGACCTCCCCTTTGGACCTTGGTTTAGTATAGGGTTAGGGATTCTTTGAGTGGCATTTTCCATTTTTTATCTTAGGGTTTGCTTCTGTTTTGGGTTTTTTGTTTGTTGTTTGATTCATAAACCCTAATTTGGGCTTTCTTTTGCATCCCTTTTGCATTCTCTTGCATAACATGACTTGCCATGCCATTCCATGCCTCCATTTTGATTCATTTGACATCATAAGACATATAGAAAACATGTGTGATCATTGCATCTTGCATTTGCCATGTTGTATGCTTTGTATGCTTCCTAACTTTCCATGCTTGTTCATGCTCCTTAACTTGCATCATTTGCATCCATGATCTTGTATGAACATCTCCATGCCTTGCCTCATGCTTGTAGCATCTCATAACATCATTATCATCATCAACATGCTTCTGGTTTTGTTTTTCATCATGTCATTTCATTTCATTTAGCATTGCATTGCTTTTCTTTCTAACATTTCAGGTGGTAAGTGAGGTTGAGAAGTGAATTTGCCTTCACTTCTCATAACTTTTCTTTTCATCTCTCTTGCATCCATTGCTGAATTTCTATATGTGTTTGAGATTGAGCTTGCTCATTCTTGTTTCTCCCACTTTCTTTCTTCAAGTGACTTGACTTCTTGAATGAAGCAAGTTGCTTTGCTTCTCTTGATCCTTTCATCTGCTTCCTGGTGGTTCCATTGAAGACTTCTCTTGTAAACCTCACAAACCTTAGGAACAACCAAGCATGACAATGATTAGGGTTTTGATTAGTCTCCCCTCTTAGTTTTACCTTTGTGTCTCTTTTGAGTCATCTCTTCTTATCTCATAACCAAGGACTAAACCCTAAAGGCTTTAAGGCTTTGTGATTAAGCTTATGCCTGCATCCTTCTCTTAGGATGGAGTGTATAACTTTAATCCTAAGTGTCAAACCCTTAATGTGTTTAACTCCCTTAATCAATTCACTTAATAATCATCAAGACATCACACTTGTAACTTGGGCCTTGCATTAGGGTTCTAATTCTTCCTTAACGGGTTAAGAAGGACTAACCCTAGTGTTAATGGACAAGTCCTCCTCAGGTTGTCTAACAAATCATAAAATTAATTTCATCATCATATCATTAAATAAAATCCACTTAATCAAAGGCTTGTTTTGTCATGAGTTTAATCCCTAATCATGGATTAAGTTGAGGAGCTTTCCTCAGCTTAAACATTATCATCTATTATCCTTCTATTAGGATGGTGTAATGAGTCTGTTTAATCCTTGATTATGGCTTAATCTCATTACTTAACACTAAACAAAAACACCAAAAACACCTAAATAATCACAAGTAGGTTAATGATCTTAATCCTATACCAAAGGTGATTAAGTGTGAGAATCTGACTTCACACTTAAGGTATTCTCATTACCCCTAAACAGAGGGAAGATGTGATGAGTTTGCTAAATCCATTGGTTTAGGCTTAAGCTCATTAACTTATGACAAACTTTCAAAAGCAATAAAAGACTGAAAAAACAAAAACAAACAATAATCGTCTCCTCCGGGATTCTTTTCTCATCTCATTCACTCACAAACGAGAACTTGCTTCTTCCGTCTAATGCAAGACAGTTAGCATCTGTGCCAGACAGATCATACACTTGAGCATAGACAAGTAAGCAGTTCGCAAGTCAATTCATCTTTCAGTCTCTTTGGGTCGAACTACGGTGTTCTGACTTCCTCATTGCACGAGAGGATACGTAGGCATAACTTAACAGTTATCGAACAAAAGTCTCTGTACATTCCCCCTCTTCCCATCATCGTTCTTTTAGCCTCATGATCTTGAGCATCTTATTCCTTTTCTTACACGGACACATCATTTATACACTTCACTTCTCTTACACTGACACCTGTACATCTTTTTTCCAGCTATTTTATACACAAATTGCACTGACACTACCCCTTTAAAACACAAATCTTTCAAGCGTGGATCCCGTCGAGTACGACGGACAATCTGGGTGCTAATACCTTCCCAGGTTGTAACCAACCCCCTTTCTCAGTCTCTCTGGTTCGCAACCGTCTTATCCATCTTTTTCTAGGTCTATGCAGCATTACCTTTCCTCCAGGATAAAAATGCCTAGCTGGCGACTCTATTCATCTCCAGTGAGTTCACGGCTGTGTGTTCTCATTGTCCCTTTCGCCGACCATTCGCGTCTGTACCTTCATCTGACCCTGTTTCATTTGTCGGGAGCGACAGCTTGGCGACTCTGCTGGGGAACCTTATATTGCAACCAGGGCTTCTGGTTCTTTTTGTGGGTTCCTCCTAGCGCTTGATTGATTTGTGCTTACTGGGGTGTTATGTGCTTATTTGTGCTTGTATTTATTTTGCTTTATGTACAGTTTGCTTTACTGCTTTCTTTATTGCATTTGTATATATCATACTGTCATACTGTGCTGGCTGGATCTGTTGTTTGCTTTGGTGGGTGGGGTTCTATTGAGAGTTGAGGTCCTATACCTGGGACCTGAGTGACACCTAGGCTAGAGTGAATCATATTCTTTCCCATTCCATTTCGGTCTGGTGCGGGAATATGAAACACGGTTCAGATATGGGTTTCTTCTTGAGAACTCTGTGTTGCAGATTTCCTGCAATGCTAGGGCTATCTGGGAAGCCTGCTAAGTCTGGATGACCTTTTAGTACTGACCTTCAGAAACTGAGGTGAATTAGAGGATGAATTGTTATGGTTATTGTAAACACTGTACCTCCGGGTTGGAAGTGTTTACACTTCTCATAACTGATCCAAGTCTGAGGATCCTTGTTCTAAAACACCACCTGTGAGGGGGGTTGGGCTGTTTACAGGTTTGCAGGTACCTTGACCTCAGAATACCCTGTTACTTTGATTTGTTAAGAGTACTCCATGTTGGACAGTTCTTGTGATTCTAAACCCTGGACATGTGGCTCTTTATTTGAGCCCCCCACCTTGGTTACTGGGTCTATAGACCTCCATCTGGATTTCTTGAACACACTTGGACCTATATCAGGGCATTCTGATCAGATCCAGCTCAGTCACGGACCCTTTGCATATCATTTGCATACATAATCATTGCATCATATTGACATTTGCTTATTTGTGTTTCAGGGTATCCATCTTCATTTGGTTTTGGTTTTGACCCCATCTTCAGTTTTGACTTGTCTTCATCAGCTATCTGCTTCAGTTACCACCTGCACCAGCCAGTCAGTGGCCCACTTCTTCAGCATTGTCATCAGCACCTGTCTCTACTCAGTCTCAGCATCATGGCTCCTAAAAAGAGCAACATCACCTATCACTTCTTCCAGCCAGAGCTATCAGACATCAGGAGGATTCAAACCCTGATCACTCCAGATCACATACCATCGTTCAGGGAGAGTTATGGAGATATACTTGATATGGTTATGGATCTGGACCCTTCACAGAGGAGCCTCATCCACACCTGCATTCAGTTTTATGATCCTCCACTGAGATGTTTTACCTTTCAAGACTTTCAGTTGGGCCCCCTATTGGAAGAGTACTCCTCATTAGTTGGTACGCCTATCAGAAGAGAAATTCCTTTCAACCCTGAGATGGTCTTTCCTGCTAATGGAGAAGTAGCAAAGGCTTTGCATCTGGAACCTGTTTTGGTTGAGCAGCATATGACCTCTAAAGCTGGAATCCTTGGTTTTCATCTGGACTTCTTAATTTCTCAAGCTAGTCTAAAGGCCTCCCTGGGGGAGTGGAAAGTTGTTTGTGCTTTGTTGGCCCTAAGTGTATATGGAATTGTGTTGTTTGCAGATGAGCCTCGATTCATTAGCAAGAATGCAATCCATCTGTTCATTCTGAAGAACCCAGTGCCAACTTTATTGGGGGATCTTTACTATTCAGTGCATCAGAGGAATGAAAAGCAGAGGGGGAGATTAGTGAGGTGTTGTGCTCCATTGTTCCATACTTGGCTTCTCAGGCATCTACCCAGGACAGATGCATTTTTAAACCCTCATCAGCAGAGTAACTGGGCTAAGAGACTCACTGTTCTAACTTCAGCTGATATCAGATGGTGCACTCAAAGCACCAAGGGCAGGGATATCATCACCAGCTGTGGGCATTTTCCTAATGTGCCTTTGATAGGAGTTAAGGGTAGTATCAATTACAACCCTCTGCTGTTTAGACGACAACTGGGCTATGCACTGGTCCACACTCCTAAGGCACAGGATTTGGTTGAGACTCTCTATTGTGAGAACAAGATTAGTTTGGCTGTTGTTAGGCAGGCTTCCTGGGCCTGGGATAATGTTCAAACCAAGGGAGTCACCATTCTGGGGAAGTGTAATAATGTGGCATCAGCACAATATTATGAGTGGTCCCGTGCCAGGGCCCAATTCTCTGGAATGCCCTTTACCATAGAAGACATGCCTGAGTCATCTTCAGCACCACCCCCTGCCACCATCAGTTTGGAGGAGTTTGAGAGCTTGAAAGAAAGAAATGAGAAGCTAACCCAGGCTTTGCAGAAGACCCTCCGGGAGAGGAGTGAAGGTATGAGGGAGATTGAGAGATTGGAGAAGTTGAGAGTGGGGCATTTGACTAAGATTGAAAAGTCTGGGGATTATATCAAAAAGTCTAAGGCTGGTGAACAAATTCTGAAGAATGCTTGCAAAGAAGCCCAGTTCCAGAGAGCAAGGACAGACTTGTACTTGAAGGAGAGTCAAGCCCGGTGGGTCAGGATCACCGAGGCTCGTACCCTGGAGGACAAGAGAGTTCAAGACAAGGTGGATCAACTGGAGGCTAGTGCAAAAGAACAGCAAGAAGCCCTGGCAGCAGCCCAGAGGGAAATATCAGAATTGAAGATCAAAGCAGGAGTGAAGAGGTCCAAGGACCAAACTCAGCACAAGAAGCTAGCAGCAGCTATTGCAACCCGGAACCTCCTTATCCGAAATCTCACGGAGCGCCCGGCTGATCCTGTGACCGAAGCACTTCTCAAGGAAGTTCGTGAGGATGAGTTTAGCCTTGGTGTTTGATCATTTGCTTGTTGTTGTTTCTATTCCATGTACTTTTACTTTTTTGTGATGTATTTTGATCCCTTAGGGGACTTGTGTTGTAAAATGAACGAGCTGTATTATTTCACCTTATGTAATATATTCATGTTAGTTTACTTCGGAAGCAACATTCAACAGCATCTCCAAGGGTCTGGAAGGGTCAAAACTGAATGCCAAACCGGATACCTTGAGAGCAAATAAGCATAACTGCATTGCATGCTAACCCTTTGTTTGTTTTGTAGGTCTTTGTTTTGTTGTTGCTAACCTCTGTTGTGATGCTCAGGAATTATTGCTAGGCGCCGGGTATTTCCCCTCAACCGTCCGCACCGTTATCCAACCCGAAACAACCTTCCGGGAATTCAAATGGATCAGATGCAGCAGGACCTTACGGAGGTCAGAAACCAGATGGCCAACGAAAGGTTGGAGATGAGAACTCAGATAACACAGTTCATGGAAGTAATGAACAACTTAGCTCAAAGTCAGGAGAGGCTCAGAGCTTTGGTAGAAGGGAGGAATCAGGAGGAGCCCCATGTGGGAACTGCTGGCACAAGTAACAACGAGAGGGTCCAACCTCATGTCAATCCCCCAGTTTTTGGACCCCATCTCCATCCAGAGGCCAACATCCCTGTCAATATACAAGGGACTGCCACAGCAGGGAGGGTACTACAGGAAGACCCTCAAGAAGACCAGTTCACAGTAATGGGAGCTGGGGAAGAAGCTTATGATAGGAGATTGGATGAGATAGCTGAGAAGTTGAGGTCCTTAGAATCTCAAAACTCTTTGGGCTTCGACGTCATGGATATGGGCTTGGTAGACGAGGTCAGGATCCCCCATAAGTTCAAGCCTCCTTGCTTTGAAAAGTATAATGGGACCTCCTGTCCCCGAACTCATCTACAATCATTTCTGGGAAGGCTGAAGGCCTATACAATGGATGAGAAATTGTGGATGTTCTATTTTGAAGATAGCTTGACAGGAGCATCGAGGGAGTGGTACTCCCATCTGACGAGAGCAACTGTAAGATGCTGGAAGGACCTGGCAGAGGCCTTCATCAGACAGTATCAGTATAATCTCGACATGGCACCCAATAGGACCCTCCTAATGGGAATGTCACAGTCGTCAAGGGAAAGTTTCCGAGAATATGCACAGAGATGGAGGCAATTGGCTGCTGCTGTCCAGCCACCTATGTCTGAACGGGAAATGGCAGATATGTTCATGAATACCCTTCAGGGAACTTATATTGACAGGCTGGCTGCTTTCTCTTCCACTAGCTTTGCAGATATTGTCATAGCCGGGGAGAGAATTGAAAGCTTGTTAAAAATGGGAAAGATCTCAGACAACGGTGCAAGCTCGTCCAGTAGTACAAGAAAGCCTTTTGCAGGCCCGAGAAGAACTGGCGAGACCAATTCCATCCACACCAACAGGGGCAGGCCCCAGTATGTTCAGAGGTCAATAGCAGCAGTCACCATTCCTGCTCCAGCTCATCCTCAGCCAGTCTATCAACCTCCTCAACAAAACTATCAACCACAACCTCAGTACCACCAACAAAATCAGTATCCTCCAAGAAATTACAACAACAGCAACACCAACAACAACAGTCAACAAAGGCCGTTCCAACAAAGGCCATCTCAAGCTAACAGAGTGATCGATCCGATCCCCATGCCATATGCTACCTTGCTGCCACAACTTCTGAAACTCAACCTGGTTGAGCTAAGAACGTTGGCACCTCCGGATCCCAATAGTCTACCCAGGAACTATGACTCCAACCTAGGTGTGCTTTTCATTCCAACGCACCTGGCCACAGTACAGAAAAATGCAGGGCTCTGCATATGAAGGTACAAGACCTGGTAGACTCCAAGGCTCTGAATTTAGCACCACCGCCCAATGTCAATAAAAATCCTATGCCAAACCATGGTGGTCCCAGGATTAACGCTATTGAAGAAGACAAACCGTCTTATTTAATAACCAGTGTGGGACAGATCAGGACACCATTGGTAGAAATCAAGGCTCAGCTCTTGGAATGTCAAATGTTCCCGGGGTGTGAGTTGGGTTGTGCTTACTGCAATATCTCTGTAAATGGGTGCGATAATTTGAGGAATGGCATAAATGGCCTTATTCAGAGCGGCCAGCTCCAGATCACTACATCATTTCCAACAAATCCAACAATATCATCAGCAACGGTTTCAGAACCTCCTACAACTGCAGCAACTATTGTTCCTGACAATTCTTTGGCTTCATCAACAAGTACGTCATCCATCATCTCAACTGATCAGTTTACAACAAATCTTCCTGCTACAACTTCAGCTTCACTCCACTTCGAGACTCCTACAACGACAATATCCTTTCTTCCGCCAATATCTCCTACAACTCCAGCAACAAATCATGAAGATGTCTCTACTGTCACCATATTTTATGATCCTGAAAGCAACTCTGCCTACCATTCAGAAGGTGCTGCTCCCACCAGAGCACCAGTTACAATCTTTTATGATCCACAAACAATTACAGTCCCTTCAGCAGCAGCAATCAGTCCAGTCACTGTCACGGTACCTGGACCAGTACCATATGAAAGCAATAGGGCCATCCCTTGGCACTATGGCTCTGACGTGTACTGCGAAGGAAAAAGAATCACTCTTGAAACATCAACACCTGCACCACAAGTAGATAATGTGGGGGGAGGCGGAGGCTTCACTCGAAGCGGACGTCTCTTTGCTCCACCAATTCAAAGACCTACAGCCGAAGCAGAAGCTGCTGCCAAGGCAAAAGGAAAGAGCCCGGTGCAGGAAGATCAAACTGTTAAAGAAACCTTGAAGACACCGTTCGATCAAGAAGTTGATGAGTTTATGAGAATCATCAAAAAGAGTGATTACAAAATTGTGGATCAGCTTCACCAGACGCCATCCAAGATCTATATCCTCTCACTGCTGATGTGTTCCGAAGCCCATCGGAATGCATTACTCAAAGTCTTGCACGCAGCTTACGTGCCTGAAGAGATTACTGTCAACCAGTTGGAAACCGTGGTTGGAAATGTTACTGCTAGCAATGGGCTAGGGTTCACCAATACTGACTTGACAGCGGATGGCCGCAACCACAACAAAGCCTTGCACATAACCATGGAATGCAAAGGAGCTGTCCTTTCTCATGTGCTGGTAGACACAGGTTCGTCCCTTAATGTCTTACCAAAAAAGGCTCTGGTGAAGTTAGAATATGATGGACTGGCATTGAGACCCAGCAACCTGGTAGTAAGAGCCTTTGATGGTTCTAAGAGATCGGTTCTGGGAGAGATTGAGCTACCTGTGACAATTGGCCCACAGACCTTTAAAACTATCTTTTATGTGATGGACATTCAGCCCGCCTACAGCTGTTTGTTGGGTAGACCCTGGATTCACGCCGCCGGCGCAATAACGTCTACCCTTCACCAAAAGTTAAAATATGAGTGGGAAGGCCAAGTTGTTACAATCTGTGGGGAGGAGGATATATTTGTTAGCCATCTGGCTACTTATAAGTATATTGAAATGGATGGGGAGATCCATGAAACAATGAGCCAAGGATTTGAAGCCTTGAATGTGAATGAAGCATCTGCTGTATCTGGAATCTCCATGTCATCATACCAACAAGCCCGAAAGGTTGTTGAGGAAGGAACTGCCCTGGGCTGGGGCAAAGTGTTAGCTGTGGAGGAGAAGAAAGACAAATTTGGGTTGGGTTACAAACCAACTCAACATCAAGCAAAGGCTGCTGGAGAGCCTGGTTTTGTCAGTGGGGGGATGCTTACCCCTGATGCTATCAACTGTCTGGAAGACGAGTTGGAAGAGGAGCGCAACCTGGAAAGCTGGATTCGTCCAAAGATCCCGGGGAGCAGTGTCTCGAACTGGTCTTCCCAGGAAATTATAGGAGTTACTCGATCAGAGTAATTATTATTTCTTGTATTTTTATAAGCATGCATCAAAGTCTTGCATCTTGCCCAAGATGACAAGACTCATTTTGTAATCGGGCCATCTGTACTTTTTTGTGCAAACAAGATCAATTAATGAAATATCAGACATCTTTTTGCAAACGCGTCTTTTTCTTTTCGTTCACTGTTTTTCCATTTTTCTTTTTTGTACAAAAAATAAATGGCAGTGTTTTCAAAATGACAACTTCATTTCACTTTTCTAAATAAGACTAAAATCAGATCACTAAAATGAACAACTTAACCCTTGCAGAGAGTGCCTTCCTGACAGCACCGACAACAGCACGGCTATGACATTGTATGACTTTGACAATCCGATCAATCAAGCTGATGAAGGGGTTGAAGAAGAATATGAGCTTCCTGAAGAGCTAGCCAGGTTGTTAAGACAAGAGGAAAAGGTTATTACCCCTCACCAGGAGGAGGTCGAAGTGATTAATCTTGGTACAGAGGAAGACGTGAAAGAGGTTAGAATCGGGGCCTGCCTGCAAGACTCAGTGAAGAAGCAACTGGTTGATCTACTTCAAGAGTATGTGGATGTGTTTGCTTGGTCGTATCAAGACATGCCAGGGTTGGATACCGACATTGTTGTGCACAAGCTGCCTTTGAGAGAAGAATGCCCTCCAGTCAAACAGAAGCTGCGCCGTACTCGTCCAGACATGGCTATGAAGATCAAGGAAGAGGTACAAAAGCAATGGGACGCCGGGTTCCTTGCTGTAACTAGCTACCCGCCGTGGGTTGCTAATATAGTACCTGTTCCCAAGAAGGACGGCAAAGTAAGGATGTACGTTGACTACCGGGATCTGAACAGAGCCAGCCCGAAAGATGATTTCCCTCTACCTCACATTGATGTATTGGTTGATAACACGGCTCAGTTCTCGGTATTCTCCTTCATGGATGGATTTTCAGGATACAACCAGATTAAAATGTCACCTGAAGACATGGAGAAGACAACATTCATCACACCCTGGGGCACGTTCTGCTACAAAGTAATGCCATTTGGGCTCAAGAATGCCGGTGCAACATATCAACGGGCTATGGTGACATTATTCCACGATATGATCCATAAAGAAATAGAATGTTATGTGGATGATATGATCTCCAAGTCCCTTACGGAAGAAGACCATCTGGTAAATTTGCTCAAGTTGTTCAAACGTCTGAGGAAGTATCAACTGAAGTTGAACCCCAACAAGTGCACATTCGGGGTGAGATCTGGTAAGCTGCTGGGATTTATTGTAAGCGAGAAAGGGATTGAAGTTGACCCTGATAAAGTCAAAGCTATTCAAGAGATGCCTGCACCGAAAACTGAAAAAGAAGTTCGAGGGTTTCTAGGTCGATTGAACTACATTTCGCGGTTCATATCTCACCTTACGGCAACCTGTGAACCTTTGTTCAAACTGTTAAGGAAAGAGCAAACGGTCAGGTGGAATGAAGATTGCCAGAAGGCTTTTGACAAGATCAAAGAATATCTGCAAGAACCTCCAATCCTTATGCCGCCAGTTGAAGGAAGACCTCTGATTATGTACTTGACAGTATTAGAAGAGTCAATGGGGTGTGTGCTGGGCCAGCATGACGAGTCTGGTCGAAAAGAGTATGCAATATACTACCTAAGAAAAAAGTTTACCGACTGTGAACAACGTTATTCACTGCTCGAGAAAACTTGTTGTGCTTTAGCGTGGGCTGCTCGCCGACTAAGGCAGTATATGTTGACCCACACTACCTTGCTAATCTCAAAAATGGACCCAGTCAAGTACATATTTGAGAAGCCAGCTCTTACCGGACGGGTTGCAAGATGGCAAATGATCCTTACAGAGTATGACATCCAGTACACTTCTCAGAAAGCCATCAAGGGCAGTGTACTATCTGAATATCTTGCTGAGCAACCCATTGATGATTACCAGCCTATGAGGTTTGACTTCCCTGATGAAGACATCATGTTCATTAAAACAAAAGATCATGAAGAGCCTATTCACGCTGAAGGGCCTGACCCGGAGGAAGAATGGATTATGATGTTCGACGGGGCTGTTAACATGAATGGCCGTGGTGTTGGTGCAGTACTTATTACACCCAAAGGAGTTCACATGCCTTTCTCGGCAAAACTCACTTTCAACTGCACTAACAACGAAGCTGAATACGAAGCTTGCATTATGGGTCTTGAGGAAGCCATTGACCTCAGGATCAAGACATTGACCGTATTCGGGGATTCAGCTTTGGTAGTCAATCAGACCAATGGGAAATGGTATACACACCAGGATCATCTGATACCTTACAGGGATTATACAAGAAGGCTATTGACATTCTTCACAACAGTCAAGCTTGAGTATATCCCTCGGGACGAGAATCAGTTTGCAGATGCTCTTGCTACCATTTCGTCCATGATCAAAGTTCAAGCTGCTAACTTTGTACCTCAGATTTCAGTGTCCAGACTCGACAGGCCAGCATATGTATTTGCAGCAGATGTAGTCAAAGATGATAAGCCTTGGTTCCATGACATTAAGTGCTTCTTGGAGGATCAAACATACCCACCTGGGGCATCTTCCAATGATAAGAAGACCTTGAGAAGGCTTGCTGGAAGTTTCTTTCTGAACACTGATGGGTCTTTATACAAGAGGAACTTTGATATGGTACTCCTCAGATGTGTTGACAAGACGGAAGCAGATTTGTTGATGCATGAAGTGCATGAGGGCTCTTTTGGTACCCATGCTGGAGGACATGCAATGGCTAAGAAGTTGTTAAGATCAGGCTATTATTGGATCACAATGGATGCAGACTGTTGTGCCTATGCCAGGAAATGCCACAAATGCCAGATCTACGCAGATAAAGTGCATGTGCCTCCCAATCCTTTGAACATAATGTCTTCACCCTGGCCCTTTGCTATGTGGGGCATTGATATGATTGGCAAGATCGAGCCAACTGCTTCAAATGGTCACAGATTCATCCTGGTCGCCATTGACTATTTCACCAAATGGGTTGAAGCAGCCTCATATGCAAATGTTACAAGGCAAGTGGTAGCCCGATTCCTAAAGAGAGATATCATCTGTCGGTACGGAGTTCCCGAGCGAATCATTACTGATAATGGTTCCAATCTAAACAACAAAATGATGGCAGAACTGTGCCGGGACTTCAAGATCCAACACCACAATTCTTCTCCTTACAGGCCGAAGATGAATGGCGCTGTTGAGGCAGCAAATAAGAATATCAAGAAGATTGTGCAGAAGATGGTAGTCACCTACAAAGACTGGCATGAAATGCTGCCATTTGCCTTGCATGGGTATCGCACATCAATCAGGACATCCACTGGGGCAACGCCGTATCAGCTTGTTTATGGTATGGAAGCGGTCCTACCGGTTGAAGTTGAATTACCCTCTCTGCGGGTACTAATGGATGTTAAACTGAGTGAAGCAGAATGGGTTCGGGCCCGATACGAACAACTGAGTCTGATCGAAGAGAAAAGATTGGCTGCAATTTGTCATGGGCAGTTATATCAGAAGAGAATGAAGAAAGCCTTCGATCAGAAAGTCAGGCACCGAGAGTACCAAGTGGGAGATCTTGTGCTGAAGAGAATCCTCCCTCCTCATACAGACCACAGGGGCAAATGGACTCCAAACTATGAAGGACCATTTGTGGTAAAGAAAGTTTTCTCTGGTGGAGCATTGATGCTCAGCACCATGGATGGTGAAGATTTCCCATCCCCTGTGAATTCAGACGCAGTTAAAAAATACTTCGCATAAAAATGACCCGCTGGACATAAAAACAGAATGTAAGTCCAGGAAAAAATAGGGCATCCCGGCGAGTCAAAAACAGAATAAAAGACTCGGGCAAAAATAAGGGAAATAAATGAAAAATGTACACCCGCTGAGTTGAAAAGCCGCATTGGACAGCTCAGGCAAAAATGGGTATCCCGATGGATTGAAAACCCGAAAGGGCGATCCATGCAAAATAAGGGGATAAGCGAACAACTGCACTCTGAATTCGTCTGTATTGTCAGCAACTTGGTAAGCTTCGAAAGGATCAAGCTTCAATCAGAATCAGCCTTTTCAGAAAGCAAGACGAGAAGAACGTCATTGTCATACGAGTCATAGCCGAAGAGGAAGCTCCTTAAAGCGTCGTCAACACTGCCAGCACTTTGTTTCTCAATTTGTAACAATCTCCTCATTTCAGGAGATGTGTTTCTTTGACTGTATCTTGCCAATTCAGGGCACATGAATTAATAAAATCAGATTTTCAGTCATGTCTCGTTTTGTACATTTTCATTTTTTGCAAAGAATGTCTGATATCTTAAAAGAAAAAAACTGATTGCATAAGAGTACAGATGATTGTCACTAAAAATAGAAACACATGCTTGCAGGGAATATACTTACTCTTGAGAATGCTTGACTCCTATGACAGAATCCAGTAAAGGATACCTCGGGACCTTTCGTGCGTCTCCTTATCTTTGCAGGATTGCAGGTATCCAGAACGCAACCTGGGGCATGCAAGTTACGTCTCAGCAAGCTGGCGAATCATTATCAACTCGGTCTATCTTCCACGTGGCACTGGAAGGTGCCCACTTCCCCAGCAAAGTTGCCAAATCAACATACACTCAATCTCAGCATCTGAAATGCTCTATCCCCAGCTGAGTTGCCTCTTGTTGCTTTCCCCAGCTGAGTTGCCTCTCACAATTCCCCAGCCGAGTTACCATCTCATCCTCAGCTGAGTGCAAAAGTCAGGGAACCATCTCCCCACAGAGTTCCAGCCTCTATCCAGAAGAGCGGCGCACGAAGAAGTCACAACAGAGTACAGAAGGCTTCCCCAAACCCCAGCTGGGTCCCATATTACAAGGATATGTCAATCAGTGACCTATATCCCCAAGTGGATACATCTCCCCAAGTCTATCAATGATCTCATCCCCAGCTGGGAGGTCCATTTCAAACAGATCAGCCAGAGATCTTCGCGGCAACGGGATCCGAATCCCGGTTTGATATCTTTGCAAAATCATGGCATCTGCATCATATTATCCCCTCAGAGCGTAGCATTCCGTCTAATACGGAGCATTACGGCAAAAAAAAAACGCATAGCATAATCATAAGCCATGATCGGAATCAACACTTGTGAATAATAATCATTCATCAAAATACAGAATACTTCCCCCAAAATCCACCAGAGTCCCCAGCAAAAGCAGTTGCCTCACAAATTACAAACACCAGTATATGCACCTCTTGACACCCGTCCGTGTCACCTCTCCCAGTAAAGTCGTCTGAACACTCTTTATAACAAAATCACCCGTATTACAGATACTTCATGACACCCGTCCGTGTCATATTACCAGCAGAAAGCCAAAGACATCCTCTTTGCACCCACACATACCTATATACACTTTCCTGACACCCGTCCGTGTCATATCCCCAGCGCAGTCACCTAGACTTTGTATAGCAGATACTTGTTCATATTACACTTTTCTCTCTTGGCACCCGTCCGTGTCATTCTCCCCAGCAGTTAAAACACTCATCTATATATACTCACTACTCACGATACACTTATACAGATACTCGTCCGTATCTTGTATACACCATCACTTATCTCCCCACAGATTCGACAGTAGTCCTCGTTCTTTGTTAACCAGTTGGTACTCGTCCGTATCATCATCTCAGAACATTGCGTCTAGTGTTTGTTTCTACATGATACTCGTCCGTATCATAGTCTTAAGGATGCTCGTCCGCATCTTTAATCCATACACTGTGTCAAACACTTTTGTCTTCTTGAATATAGACACTCGTCCGTGTCTACTATTCCCCAGAAGAATCCCTTCAGATTCAACACTCGTCCGTGTTCTCTGTTAACCAGTTGATACTCGTCCGTATCATCATCTCTGAACACGTGTCAGTATTTGTTTCTACATGGTACTCGTCCGTATCATAGTCTTAAGGATGCTCGTCCGCATCTTTAATCTATACACGATACCAAACACTTATACTTTCCTTTTTTGGTTGTGAACACTTGTCCGTGTTCACTATATCCCCAGTAGATCACCAGCAAAGCTTTTTCCTTTATCTAACACTCGTCCTGTGTTATGATACCCCGAGAGCAGCCGTACCCTGCTGAGTGGTCGTCCTCCACTTCTTGATGGTCGTCCTCCATCATGCTCGCCCGATGGCCATCCCCATCGTTGATCTTTTTAGCAGCCGTCCCCTGCTAGGTGGTCGTCCTCCACCTTTTGATGATCGTCCTTCATCACTTTATCCAATGGCCGTCCCCATTGTTGATTTTGGTTATCTGACACTCGTCCTGTGTCATGATAAACCCTGAGAGCAGCCGTCCCCTGCTGAGTGGTCGTCCTCCACTTCTTGATGGTCGTCCTCCATCATGCTCGTCCGATGGCCGTCCCCATCGTTGACCTCTTCTATCCGATGGCCGTCCCCATCGTTGATATTTTCGGCAGCCGTACCCTGCCAGGTGGTCGTCCTCCACCTTTGATGGCCGTCCCCATCATATTTCTTTTATCCCCAACAGAGCAGCCGTCCCCTGCTAGGTGATCGTCCTTCACCTTTGATGGCCGTACCCCATCATCTGCTTATTTCATTTATTCTTTAACCCGATGGCCGTCCCCGTCGTGGTCCCTTTTCCTTTTCGCCGATGGCCGTCCCCATCGTTGGTTACTTTACCTTTATGAACTTGATGGCCGTCCCCGTCATGTTTCATTAATCCCCAGAGAATTTTACAGCTTTATCTTGATGGCCGTCCCCATCATAATTTGATTTTCCCCAGCTAGTCGGCCGTCCCCGTCTTGGCTTTACCTTTTATCCCCAGCATGTCGGTCGTCCCCGTCATTGCTTTGTTTTCCGCACTTTACAATATACTGTATTTTCCTTTACAATCTATATCCCTTTTTCTTCTTCATTCTGTGAGTGCAAATTTTGGACTGTCTTTGGTATTCAACCACAAGTTATCTTGTTTGCCTGTTAAGCCGTCGCTTACAACCTGCACAGCTAACTCATGTTTGAATAGGGGCAGCTGTAAACACCCCAAATTTGCCCTCACCCATTCACCATGGCTTTTGATCATTATCATATGCATAAACACAATCATATCACCTCATGTTTCATTTTTGATTCACTGGATAGTTTCTAGGTCATCTGCACCTAGGGTTTGTGATCTGAGCAATCTCAGGGCATCTTGGGCCACTCCAAAGGCTACCAATCACTTCAAAGGGATCCATATGTGTTCTTATATCATATTACATCTTCTCAAAGTCAAAAATTCCAAAGAATCACAAGAACTAGGGTTTGGATGGATGCAGAGCCAAGTTTGACTGCACAGTTGACCTAAAATTAGGGTTTTGGTTTCAGAGGCCATAACCCCAAATTTTTTGGTCATTCTTGTTTCCATTGGTCTCTATATGGTATAGGGAGTATGCATATCAATTTCCATGAAGAAATTCCATGGGGAAGTCATCTGATCAAGGGTTGACTTTTCAGACAAGTCAGTGTAAAATCAGGGCATCTGGGGGCCCCAATGACCCAACCAATGGGTGATCTTCATCATTTTGAGTGTATATGATCTTTATTTGGTCATGGAAGAAGGTTGAAGTTCATAAAAATCAAGAATTTAGGGTTTTTGCAAATGTTGACTTTTTGGGCATAGTTGACTTTTCAAGAATGCATCATTTTAGGTCATTTTTCAAGCCTTGATTTTTGATCCAAAAATGCTTCAAATGGAAAAACTTTGGTCATGAAAGTTGTAGATCTCATCTTTCCCTTTTCAAAAAGTACAAGAACATGATCAAACTCTTCTTGGATCAAAAGTTATGGTGTGACAAAGTTAGCAAAAATCATTGATTTTCAAGGCATGCCTCAAATGGAAATTTTGCAAAATCATGAACCAATGCCTCTTGTGACCTCTAGTTCACTTCAAACCAGTATGCAAACATTCTATATGTCCCAAAAATCAGAATTGGACCAAAGGTTACATGTTTATGGTTTGTGTAACAAGGCATTTTTCACAAAGTTTCAAAAAGCCACAAGTTGCAAAACTCATGATCACATCTTACCAACTTGCAGCATTGGCCCTTGAACAAAGCTAGCCCTTTCCCCTCATTGTGCTGCGCATAGCCCATGCCATGTACTTGCCTAGATCATGAGCCATACTTGCCTTACACAAAACTTGACTTTTTGCAAAAGCAAACTTACCAATCACCATAGGCCAGGTCACATCATCTGACCTATGGGATTAAAATACATTATCATTTAGCAAGCCAAAGATATCAAGAAGCAAGGCTGAAACTCATTCATTGAACACATTCACAAAAACACTCCCTTTTGCATAAGCCTTCGAATCTGTATCCACAGCATACAAACACAAAAACCATCTTCATCATTCATCTCACCACACTTCATAGACCTCAAACCACCAAAAGCCAGGCCTGAAACAAGCAAGAACACCCCACTGCCATTCTTCACCTCAACTTGCAGTTCCATTCGAATCTCTCTCCCTAGCTCACAAACATCAAAACAAACACCACAGACCTTCTCCACACATCATCTGGATCACAAACAACCACTCACCATGGCCTGAAACTGCCTGAAACTCCATTGCCATTTCTGACTGAGCTTGAGCAGAAGCTTGTCAAACTTCTCATCCAGCCAACATAAATTCCTTTTGAGCATTCAAACATCATCTGGGGATCAAGTGGAGTGGATTGCACTGAAGGAAGTGGCCAGAAAGTCATCAGAGTGAAAGCTTCGAATCTCAGGTAGCTTGAAAGATATTTTTCCAGAAATCATTTTTCTTGTTCTAAACTTGCTCTTTATGCCTTCCTGATCATGAATATGCTTTTGGTTTTTGAAATGGTGTTGAAATGAGTATTTAATTAGCTTCTGAAACTTGCGTGCCCTAAAAATGTTCTGTTTCGATTCATGTGATTGAGGGAATATAAATGAGTTTTAGCTTGGGGTTTTGGTTCAGTGGAGTATGGGAAGGATTTCTGTTTGTTTAGATTTCATTTTAGTTGCGTTTTGGGGATTTTAGAAGTTTTCAGGTGGGGTTCCCACCGGAGAAGACGACCGGAGGTCTTCTCCGGCCACCTGAAAAGGATTAGGGTTTAATCCCTGTGTTTAATGAAGTTTGAATTTGGTCCCTTGGATGTGTTGACTCGCGCGTGTTTGGACGCCCAGGATCACTCCATTTTGCCCTAATCCCAGTTGACTTTTCTTAATCTGGATTAATTAATTCGTAAATGGAAATTAGGCCAGTTTGAATATAGGCCACTGGATTACGCGCCAAGTCAACAGCCTTTTCCCCAGAATCAATCCTGGCCCTCCATTGCGCATACTTCTCCTTTTATTTAATTTTAATTCATTTTCTTTTCATTTTATTTGCATAATTTATTAAAAATAGCAAAAATGTCTTAAAAATTATGAAACTTTTTCTTAAAGGTTTTATTAATTTTTAAGACCCAAAAATATTTTTATTTTATTTTTTATCATTAAAAAAGTATTTTTAAATATTTAAAAGATTATTTTTAATTGATTAATGAAAATTAATTAATTAAAAATACTTTTAGGTATTTAAAAATCACCAAAAAATTCATGAAATGTTCTAAGACATTTAGAAACATTGTCCAACCTTCAAACCAAATTTCTTTTTTGACCTTGATGCATTTTGAGAATTTTCCATTGAATTAAATCATATTTTGTGCATTATTTTGATCATAAGTTCAAAAAATCATTTCTGCCTATTAGAGAAGAGTTGGACATTGATTCTTTTTGCTTTGTTTTGTGTCTAGCATGTAGTTTCAAGGATTAAATGGCCATGTTTTGCTTCCTCATTTTCAATTTGTTTGGTATTTCTTTTGTTTAGGAGCCCTAAAAACCCTAATATCTTAGAAAAATCATAACTTGAGATTGGTTAAGAGTTGAGACCTCCCCTTTGGACCTTGGTTTAGTATAGGGTTAGGGATTCTTTGAGTGGCATTTTCCATTTTTTATCTTAGGGTTTGCTTCTTTTTTGGGTTTTTTGTTTGTTGTTTGATTCATAAACCCTAATTTGGGCTTTCTTTTGCATCCCTTTTGCATTCTCTTGCATAACATGACTTGCCATGCCATTCCATGCCTCCATTTTGATTCATTTGACATCATAAGACATATATAAAACATGTGTGATCATTGCATCTTGCATTTGCCATGTTGTATGCTTTGTATGCTTCCTAACTTTCCATGCTTGTTCATGCTCCTTAACTTGCATCATTTGCATCCATGATCTTGTATGAACATCTCCATGCCTTGCCTCATGCTTGTAGCATCTCATAACATCATTATCATCATCAACATGCTTCTGGTTTTGTTTTTCATCATGTCATTTCATTTCATTTAGCATTGCATTGCTTTTCTTTCTAACATTTCAGGTGGTAAGTGAGGTTGAGAAGTGAATTTGCCTTCACTTCTCATAACTTTTCTTTTCATCTCTCTTGCATCCATTGCTGCATTTCTATATGTGTTTGAGATTGAGCTTGCTCATTCTTGTTTCTCCCACTTTCTTTCTTCAAGTGACTTGACTTCTTGAATGAAGCAAGTTGCTTTGCTTCTCTTGATCCTTTCATCTGCTTCCTGGTGGTTCCATTGAAGACTTCTCTTGTAAACCTCACAAACCTTAGGAACAACCAAGCATGACAATGATTAGGGTTTTGATTAGTCTCCCCTCTTAGTTTTACCTTTGTGTCTCTTTTGAGTCATCTCTTCTTATCTCATAACCAAGGACTAAACCCTAAAGGCTTTAAGGCTTTGTGATTAAGCTTATGCCTGCATCCTTCTCTTAGGATGGAGTGTATAACTTTAATCCTAAGTGTCAAACCCTTAATGTGTTTAACTCCCTTAATAAATTCACTTAATAATCATCAAGACATCACACTTGTAACTTGGGCCTTGCATTAGGGTTCTAATTCTTCCTTAACGGGTTAAGAAGGACTAACCCTAGTGTTAATGGACAAGTCCTCCTCAGGTTGTCTAACAAATCATAAAATTCATTTCATCATCATATCATTAAATAAAATCCACTTAATCAAAGGCTTGTTTTGTCATGAGTTTAATCCCTAATCATGGATTAAGTTGAGGAGCTTTCCTCAGCTTAAACATTCTCATCTATTATCCTTCTATTAGGATGGTGTAATGAGTCTGTTTAATCCTTGATTATGGCTTAATCTCATTACTTAACACTAAACAAAAACACCAAAAACACCTAAATAATCACAAGTAGGTTAATGATCTTAATCCTATACCAAAGGTGATTAAGTGTGAGAATCTGACTTCACACTTAAGGTATTCTCATTACCCCTAAACAGAGGGAAGATGTGATGAGTTTGCTAAATCCATTGGTTTAGGCTTAAGCTCATTAACTTATGACAAACTTTCAAAAGCAATAAAAGACTGAAAACACAAAAACAAACAATAATCGTCTCCTCCGGGATTCTTTTCTCATCTCATTCACTCACAAACGAGAACTTGCTTCTTCCGTCTAATGCAAGACAGTTAGCATCTGTGCCAGACAGATCATACACTTGAGCATAGACAAGTAAGCAGTTCGCAAGTCAATTCATCTTTCAGTCTCTTTGGGTCGAACTACGGTGTTCTGACTTCCTCATTGCACGAGAGGATACGTAGGCATAACTTAACAGTTATCGAACAAAAGTCTCTGTACATTCCCCCTCTTCCCATCATCGTTCTTTTAGCCTCATGATCTTGAGCATCTTATTCCTTTTCTTACACGGACACATCATTTATACACTTCACTTCTCTTACACTGACACCTGTACATCTTTTTTCCAGCTATTTTATACACAAATTGCACTGACACTACCCCTTTAAAACACAAATCTTTCAAGCGTGGATCCCGTCGAGTACGACGGACAATCTGGGTGCTAATACCTTCCCAGGTTGTAACCAACCCCCTTTCTCAGTCTCTCTGGTTCGCAACCGTCTTATCCATCTTTTTCTAGGTCTATGCAGGATTACCTTTCCTCCGGGATAAAAATGCCTAGCTGGCGACTCTATTCATCTCCAGTGAGTTCACGGCTGTGTGTTCTCATTGTCCCTTTCGCCGACCGTTCGCGTCTGTACCTTCATCTGACCCTGTTTCATTTGTCGGGAGCGACAACGGGCCTCAATGATTCTGATCCACCTAGCCTGACTCTCCTCTAAGTAATGTTCAGCTCTGTCCTTCTGAGTCTTAGCTTCCTTGAAAGCATTCTTCAACACTAACTCTCCTGCTCTAGCCTTTCTGATGTAGTCATCTGTCTTCTCAATCATGGTCAAGTGCTCATCCGGAGCCTCTCTAACTTTTCATTATCTAAACGGCTGACATTCCTCTCCCAGAGGGTTTTCTTCAAAGCTTCAGAGAGCTGAGCATTCCTTTCCTTCAATTTCTCAAACTCCTCTAAACTAACAGTAGCTGCAGGCTCCACTGCTGATGGTCCAGGTACATCCTCCAAGGTGAATGGCATCCGGGTGATTTGTCCCCTGACACGAGACCAGTCAAGATACTGAGCTGAGGCTATGTTGTTGCACTTGCCAAGAATAGTTGTCCCCTTAGTCTGAATATTGTCCCAGGCCCAGGCTGCTTGTCTGACAATGGCAAGGTTGTGCTGAATGTCACAATAGAGGGTCTCTGTCAAATCTTGCCCTCTTGGGGGATGTACCAAGGCATACCCTAATTGCCTCTTGAAAAGCAAAAGGTTGTAGTTGATGCAACCATTCACTCCAATCAGGGGTACATTGGGATACTGCCCACAACTGGTAATGATATCTTTGCCCTTGGTGCTCTGAGTGCACCATCTGATGTCTTCTGATGTAAGGGTAATCAATCTCTTAGCACAGTTCCTTGGCTGATGAGGATTCAAGAAAGTGTCTGACTTCGGCAAGTGCCTTAACAACCAACAGTAGAAGAGGGGTGCACATCATCTGATCAATCTTCCCCTTTGCTTCCCATTCCTTTGGTGCACTGAGTAGTGTCGCTCCCGATAAATGAAACTAGGTCAGATAAAGGTACAGACGCGGACGGTCGGCGAAGGGAACAGTGAGAACACACAGCCGTGGACTCACTGGAGATGAATAGAGTCGCCAGCTAGGCATTTTTATCCCGGAGGAAAGGTAATGCTGCATAAACCTAGAAAAAGATGGATAAGACGGTTGCGAACCAGAGAGACTGAGAAAGGGGGTTGGTTACAACCTGGGAAGGTATTAGCACCCAGATTGTCCGCCGTACTCGACGGGATCCACGCTTAAAAAGATTTGTGTTTTAAAGGGGTAGTGTCAGTGCAATCTGTGTGTAAAATAGCTGGAAAAGAATGTACAGGTGTCAGTGTGAAATGAGTGCAAAGTGTGATATATACAGTGTCAGTGTAAAGACAAGAGTGAAGTGCTCAGGAGTATGAGGCTTAAAAGAATGAAGTTGGAAGGACGGGGGATATACAGAGACTTTTGTTCGATAACTGTTAAGTTATGCCTACGTATCCTCTCGTGCAATGAGGAAGTCAGAACACCGTAGTTCGACCCAAAGAGACTGAAAGATAAATTGACTGGTGAACTGCTTGCTTGTCTATGCTCAAGTGTATGACCTGTCTGGCTCAGGTGCAAACTGTCTTGCATTAGACGGAAGAAGCGAGCTCTCGTTTGTGAGTGAATGAGATGAGAAAAGAATCCCGGAGGAGACGATTATTGTTTGTTTTTGTGTTTTCATTCTTTTATTGTTTTTGGATTTTGTCATAAGTTAATGAGCTTAAGTCTAAACCAATGGATTTAGTAAACTCATCACATCTTCCCTCTGATTAGGGGTAATGAGAATACCTTAAGTGTGAAGTCAGATTCTCACACTTAATCACCTTTGGTGTAGGATTAAGATCATTGACCTACTTGTGATTATTTAGATGTTTTTGTTGTTTTTGTTTAGTGTTAAGTAATGAGGTTAGGCCATAATCAAAGATTAAACAGACTCATTACACCATCCTAAGAGAAGGATAATAGATGAGAATGTTTGAGCTGAGGAAAACTCCTCAACTTAATCCATGATTAGGGATTAAACTCATGACAAAACAAGCCTTTGATTAATTGGATTTTATTTAATGGTATGATGATGAAGTGGATTTTATGATTTGTAAGACAACTTGAGGGGGACTTGTCCATTAACACTAGGGTTAGTCCTTCTTAACTAGTTAAGGAAGAATTAGAACCCTAATGCAAGGCCCAAGTTACAAGTGTGATGTCTTGATACTTATTAAGTGAATTGATTAAAGGAGTTAAACACATTAAGGGTTTAACACTTAGGATTAAAGTTATACACTCCATCCTAAGAGAAGGATGTAGGCATAAGCTTAATCACAAAGCCTTAAAGCCTTTAGGGTTTAGTCCCTGATTATGAGATGAGAAGAGAGGACTCAAAGAGACACAAAGGTAAAAGCTAAGTGGGGGACTAATCAACCCTAATTATTATCATGCTTGGAAGTCCTAGGGTTTGTGAGGTTTTCAAGAACAATCTTCAAAGGAGCCACCAGGAAGCAGATGAAAGGATCAAGAGAAGCAAAGTGACTTGCTTCATTCAAGAAGTCAAGTCACTTGAAGAAAGAAAGTGGGAGGAACAAGAATGAGCAAGCTCAATCTCAAGCACAAACATAAATGCAGCAATGGATGCAAGAGAGGTGAAAAGAAAAGTTATGAGAAGTGAAGGCAAATTCACTTCTCAAGTTTACTTACCACCTGAAATGTTAGAAAGAAATGCAATGCAATGCAAAATGAGATGCAATGGTATGATGCTAGATCAAATCAGAAGCATACACATGATGATAATGATGTTATGGAATGCTACAAACATGAGGCAGGGCATGGAGATGTTCATACAAGTTCATGGATGCAAATGGTGCAAGCTTAGAAGCATGGATACACATGAAAAGTTATGAAGCATACCTGGCATACAACATGGCAAATGCAAGATGCAATGGTCAAAGATGCTTTCTATATGTCTTATGATGTCAAATGAATCACATGGATGCTTGAAATGTCATGGCAAGTCATGTTATGCAAGAGAATGCAAGAAGGATGCAAATGGAAACCCAAATTAGGGTTTATGAAACAAACATCAAACAAAACTCAAAAACAGAAGAAAACCCTAAGATAAAAAATGGAAAATGCCACCCAAAGAAACCTTAAACCTATACTAAACCAAAGTCCAAAGGGGAGGTCTCAACTCTCAACCAATCTCAAGTTATGATTTTTCTAAGTTATTAGGGTTTTTAGGGTTCCTAAACAAAAGAAATGCCAAACAAATTGAAAATGAGGAATCAAATCAAGGCCATTTTATCCTAGAAACTACATGCTAAACACAAAACAATGCAAGAAGAATCAATGTCCAAATCTTCTTAGATAGGCAGAAATGAATTTTTGAACTTTGGATCAAATTAATGCACAAAAAATGATTTAATTCAATGAAAAATTCTTTAAATGCATCAAGATCAAAAAAGAAATTTGGTTTGAAGGTTGGACAATGTTTCTAAATGTCTTAGAACATTTCATGAATTTTTTGGTGATTTTTAAATACCTAAAAGTATTTTTAATTAATTAATTTCCATTAATCAATTAAAAATAATCTTTTAAATATTTAAAAATACTTTTTTAATGATAAAAAATAAAATGAAAATATTTTTGTGTCATGAAAATTAATAAAACTTAAGAGAAAAAGTTTCATAATTTTTTATGACTTTTTACTATTTTAAAATAATTGTGCAATTTAAATGAAAAGAAAATGGATTAAAATTAAATAAAAGGGAAAGTAATCAGAATGGAGGGCCAGGATGAGCTCTGAGTTTGAATTGGTTGACTGGCGCCAGATCCAGTGGCTGTGGTTGATTCTGGTCAAATTAATTAAATTATGATTAATTAACTTAAACACGTGGATTAGGGCTAATCAGGAAGATCCAGGCCACACACTCACGCGCGAAGTCAACGGGTCAAAGGCATCTCACGGTCCAAATTCAAATGACCATTAATCACGTGATTAGGGCACAAATCACTTTCAGGTGGCCGGAGAAGACTTCCGGTCGTCTTCTCCGGCCAGCATCTCCCCTGAAAATCCCCAAAACCCCAAAAACCTAACTAAAATGAAATCCAAGAACTGGGAAATGATCCTTACACACTCACGAACCAAAACCCTCACTCAAAACAAATTTATATTTCCTAACTAAGCTGAATCGAAGCAAACAAATTTTAGGGCACGCAAGTTTCAGAGATCAATTAAATGTTCATTTCATCACCATTTCAAAAACCAAAAGCACCAGGATACTCAGTGAAGCATAGAGAACAAGTCTATAACATGAAAAACGATTTCTGGAAAAATAATTTTCAATCTACCTGAGATTCGAAGCTTTCACTCTGATGACTTTCTGGCCACTTCTCCTCATGCAATCCACTCCTTAGGACCTCTTGATGATATTTGAATGCTTTGAAACAATTTATGCTGGCTAGTTGATGAGTTTAGACTGCTTCTGCTTCAACTCAGTTGGAAATGGCTATGGTGAAATAGGCAGCTTCAGGCCTGTGTGATTGGTTCTTTGTGATCCAGATGGTGAATGGAGAAGGTCTGTGGTGTTTGTTTTGATGTTTGTGAGCTATGGAGAGAGTTTCGAATGAAACTGCAAGTTGAGGTGAGAAATGGCAATGGGGTGTTCTTGCTTGTTACAGGCCTGGCTCTTGGTGGTTTGAGGTCTATGAAGTATGGTGAGTTGATCTATGGAAATGGTTTTTATGTTTGCAAGCTGAGAAAACAAATTCGAAGGAAGATGCAAAATGGAGTGTTTTGGTGTATGTCATGGATGAGTGAGTTTCAGCCTTGCTAGATGTATGGAATGGCTTGCAAATGAAAAGTATAAACTAATCCCATTGGCTGGATGATGTGACATGGCCTGCAGTGATAGGTAAGTTTGCTTTTGCAAAAAGTAAAATTTTGTGTAAGGAAAGTATGGTGTGGTTCTAGGCTTGGTACAAGGCATGGGCTATGCGCAGCAAAATGAGGGGAAAGGGCTAGCTTGGTTCAAGGGCCAATGCAGCAAGTTGGTGAAGAGAAATGAGTGGTTTTGCAACTTGTTACAACTTTGGTTCACATGTGATTTCTTTGTCCAACCAACCATAAACCATGGGCATTCTTGGTTCATTCTGAATTTTATGACTTATAGAATGTTTATGTGATGGTTTGATGCCAATTAGAAGTTGCAATTTGCCTTGGTACATGATTTTGCAATTTTCACACTTGGTGCATAACTTGAAAATCAATGATTTTTGCCAACTTTGTCACACCATAACTTTTGATCCAAGAAGAATTTGATCATGTTCTTGTACTTTTTGAAAAGGGAAAGATGAGATCTACAACTTTCATGACCAAAGTTTTTCCATTTGAAGCATTTTTGGATCAAGAATCAAGGCTTGAAAAATGACCTAAAATGAGGCATTCTTGAAAAGTCAACTATGCCCAAAAAGTCAACATTTGCAAAACTTCCAAATTCTTGATTTCTATGAACTTCAACCTTCTTCCATGATCAAATAAAGGTCATATACACTCAAAATGATGAAGATCACCCATTGGTTGGGTCATTGGGGGCCTCAGATGCCCTGATTTTGCACTGACTTGTCTGAAAAGTCAACCCTTGATCAGATGACTTCCCCATGGAATTTCTTCATGAAAATTGATATGCATACTCCCCATACCATATAGAGACCAATGGAAACAAGAGTGACCAAAAAAAATTGGGGTTATGGCCTCTGAAACCAAAACCCTAATTTTAGGTCAACTGCAGTCAAACTTGGCTCTGCATCCATCCAAACCCTAGTTCTTGTGATTCTTTGGAATTATTGACCTTGAGAGGATGTAATATGATAGATGAACACACATGGATCCCTTTGAAGTGATTGGTGGCCTTTGGAGTGGCTCAAGAAGCCCTTGGATTGCTCAGATCACAAACCCTAGGTGCAGATGAATTAGAAACTATGCAGTGAATCAAAGATGAGATGTGAGATGATATGATTGTGTTTATGCATATGAGAATGATCACAAGCCATGGTGAATGGGTGAGGGCAAATTTGGGGTGTTTACAGCTGCCCCTATTCAAACATGAGTTAGCTGTGCAGGTTGTAAGCAACGGCTTAACAGGCAAACAAGATAACTTGTGGTTGAATACCAAAGACAGTCCAAAATTTGCACTCACAGAAATGAAAAAGAAAAGGGATATAGATTGTAAAGGAAAATAAAGTATATTGTAAAGCGGGAAACAACGCAATGACGGGGACGGCCGACATGCTGGGGATAAAAGGTAAAGCCAAGACGGGGACGGCCGACTAGCTGGGGAAAATCAAATTATGATGGGGACGGCCATCAGGATAAATCTGTAAAATTTTCCGGGAGTTAATGAAACATGACGAGGACGGCCATCAAGTTCATAAAGCAAAGCAACCGACGATGGGGACGGCCATCGGGCTAAAAGGAAAGGGGACCACGACGGGGACGGCCATCGGGTTAAAGAATAAATGAAATAAACAGATGATGGGGTACGGCCATCAAAGGTGAAGGACGATCACCTAGCAGGGGACGGCTGCTCTGTTGGGGAATAAAGGAAGTAGGATGGGGACGGCCATCAAAGGTGGAGGACGACCACCTGGCAGGGTACGGCTGCCGAAGATATCAACGATGGGGACGGCCATCGGATAGAAAAGGTCAACGATGGGGACGGCCATCGGACGAGCATGATGGAGGACGACCATCAAGAAGTGGAGGACGACCACTCAGCAGGGTACGGCTGCTCTCGAGGTTTCTCATGACATAGGACGAATGCCAGATAACCAAAATCAACAATGGGGACGGCCATTGGATAAAATGATGAAGGACGATCATCAAAAGGTGGAGGACGACCACCTAGCAGGGGACGGCTGCTAAAATCAACGATGGGGACGGCCATCGGATGAGCATGATGGAGGACGACCATCAAGAAGTGGAGGACGACCACTCAGCAGGGTACGGCTGCTCTCAGGGTTATCATGACACAGGACGAGTGTCAGATAAAAGAAAAAGCTTTGTTGGTGATCTACTGGGGATATAGTGAACACGGACGAGCGTTCACAACCAAGAAAGGAAAGTGTAAGTATTTAGATGTTGTGTATAGATTAAAGATGCGGACGTGCATCCTTAAGGCTATGATACGGACGAGTATCAGGTAGAAACAAACTGACACGTGCCCAGAGATGATGATACAGACGAGTATCAACTGGTTAACAAGGAACACGTACGAGTGTTGAATCTGATGGTTCTTCTGGGGAACAGTAGACACAGACGAGTGTCTATATTCAAGAAGACAAAAGTGTTTGACACAGTGTATGGATTAAAGATGCGGACGAGCATCCTTAAGACTACGATACGGACGAGTATCATGTAGAAACAAACATTAGACGCACTGTTCTGAGATGATGGTACGGACGAGCACCAACTGGTTAACAAAGAACAAAGACTACTGTTGAATCTGTGGGTATATAACTGGTATGTACAAGATACGGACGAGTATCTGTATGAGAGCGAGTGTTGTATGGATGGTGTTTAACTGCTGGGGAGGGTGACACGGACGAGTGTCAAAAGGAGAAAAGTGTGATATCAACAAGTATATGGGTTGCAAAAGTGTAAGCGACTGCGATGGGGATATGACACGGACGGGTGTCAAGAAAGTGTATATAAGTATGTGTGAGTGCAAAAAGGATGTCTTTGGCTTTCTGCTGGTGATTTGACACGGACGGATGTCAGGAAGTATCTGTAATACGGGTGATTTTGTTTGTAAAGAGTGTTCAGGCGACTTTACTGGGGAAAGATGGCACGGACGGGTGCCAAAAGGCGTATATACTGGTGTTTGATGATTTGTGAGGCAACTGCTCTTGCTGGTAACTCTGGTGGGGATTTCTGTACAATGGTGATGAACGGTTATTATTCACAAGTGTCAATTCAGAACAATGGCTCATGATTATGCTATGCGTTTGATTTTTGCCGTAATGCTCCGCATTAGACGGAATGCTACGCTCTGAGGGGATAATATGATGCAAATGCCATGATTATGCAAAGAGGCACAAATCCGGGATTCGGATCCCGCCGCTGCAGAGATCCCTAGCTGATCTGTTTGAAATGGACCTCCCAGCTGGGGATGAGATCATTGGTAGATCTAATAAGATGATATTTGCTTGGGGATATAGGTCACCGATTGACATATCTTTTGACATGAGAGACCCAGTTGGGGTTTGTAGAGGCTTTCTTCACTCTGTTGTGATCTTCTATGCGCTGCCCTTCTGGATAGAGGCTGAAGATTCTGTGGGGAGATGATTCCCTGACTCCTGTACTCAGCTGAGGATGAAATGGCAACTCGGCTGGGGAATTATGAGAGGCAACTCAGCTGGGGAGAGCAACAAGAGGCAACTCAGCTGGGGATAGAGCATTTCGGATGCTGAGATCTTTTGTTGATTTGCCAGCTTGCTGGGATGAAGCTCACATGCCCCAAGTTGCGTCCTGGATACCCGCAATCCTGCAAAGATAAGGAAACGCACAAAAGGTCCCGAGGTATCCCTCACTGGATTCCGTCATAGGAGTTAAGTACTTTCGAGAGTAAGTATATTCCCTGCAAGCATGTTTTTATTTGAAGATAAACATCTGTACTTATGCAATTAGTTTTAGAGACATCAGACATTCTTTGCAAACAAAATATGTACAAGACGAAACATGACTGGAAAATCTGATTTTATTAATTTTTGTGCCCTGAATTGGCAAGATACAGTCAAGGAAACAAATCTCCTAAAATAAGGAGATTGTTACAAATTGAGAAACAAAGTGCTGGCAATGTTGACGACGCTTTCAAAGGAGCTTCCTCTTCTGCTATGACTCGTATGACTTTTGACTTTCTTCTCGTCTTGCTTTCTGGAGAAAGTTGATTCTGATTGAAGCTTGATCCTTTTGAAGCTTTCCAAGTTGCAAGTGATACAGACGAATTCAGAATGCAGTTGTTCGCTTATTCCCTTATTTTGCATGGATCGCCCTTTCGGGTTTTCAATCCATCGGGATACCCATTTTTGCCTGAGTTGTCCAATGCGGCTTTTCAACTCAGCGGGTGTACATTTTTTTTATTTATTTCCCTTATTTTTGCCCGAGTCTTTTATTCTGTTTTTGACTCGCCGGGATGCCCTATTTTTGCCTGGACTTTCATTCTGTTTTTATGTCCAGCGGGTCATTTTTATGCGAAGTATTTTTTAACTGCATCTGAATTCATAGGGGACGGGAAATCTTCACCATCCATGGTGTTGAGCATCAGTGCTCCACCAGAGAAAACTTTCTTCACCACAAATGGTCCTTCATAATTTGGAGTCCATTTGCCCCTGTGGTCTGTATGAGGAGGGAGGATTCTTTTCAGCACAAGATCTCCCACTTGGTACTCTCGGTGCCTGACTTTCCGATCGAAGGCTTTCTTCATTCTTTTCTGATACAACTGCCCATGACAAATTGCAGCCAATCTTTTCTCTTCAATCAGACTCAGCTGTTCATATCGGGACCGGACCCATTCTGCTTCGTTCAGCTTAACATCCATTAGTACCCGTAGGGAGGGTAATTCAACTTCAACAGGTAGGACTGCTTCCATACCGTACACAAGCTGATACGGTGTTGCCCCAGTGGATGTTCTGATTGACGTGCGGTACCCATGCAAGGCAAACGGTAGCATTTCATGCCAGTCTTTGTAAGTGACTACCATCTTCTGCACAATCTTCTTGATATTTTTATTTGCCGCCTCAACAGCGCCATTCATCTTTGGCCTGTAAGGAGAAGAATTGTGGTGTTGGATCTTGAAGTCCCGGCATAACTCAGCCATCATTTTGTTGTTTAAGTTGGAACCATTATCAGTAATGATTCGCTCGGGCACTCCGTACCGACAGATGATATCTCTCTTTAGGAATCGGGCTACCACTTGCCTTGTGACGTTTGCATATGAGGCTGCTTCAACCCACTTGGTAAAATAGTCAATGGCGACCAGGATGAATCGGTGGCCATTCGAAGCAGTTGGCTCAATCTTGCCAATCATATCAATGCCCCACATAGCAAAGGGCCATGGTGAAGACATGATGTTCAAAGGGTTGGGAGGCACATGCACCTTATCTGCATAGATCTGGCATTTATGGCACTTCCTGGCATAAGCACAACAGTCTGCATCCATTGTGATCCAGTAATAACCTGATCTTAACAACTTCTTGGCCATTGCATGTCCTCCAGCATGGGTACCAAAGGAGCCTTCGTGCACTTCATGCATCAATAAATCTGCTTATGTCTTGTCAACACATCTGAGGAGTACCATATCAAAGTTCCTTTTGTATAAAGACCCATCAGTGTTCAGGAAGAAACTACCAGCAAGCCTTCTCAAAGTCTTCTTATCATTGGAAGATGCCCCAGGTGGGTATGTTTGATCCTCCAAGAAGCACTTAATGTCATGGAACCAAGGCTTATCGTCTCTGACAACATCTGCTGCGAACACATATGCTGGTCTATCAAGTCTGGACACTGATATCTGGGGTACAAAGTTGGCAGCTTGAACTTTGATCATGGATGAAATGGTAGCGAGAGCATCTGCAAACTGATTCTCGTCTCGAGGGATATACTCAAGCTTGACTGTTGTGAACAAAGTCAATAACCTTCTCGTATAATCCCTGTAAGGTATCAGATGATCTTGATGGGTGTACCATTTTCCGTTGGTTTGATTGACTACCAAAGCTGAATCTCCGAATACAGTCAATGTCTTGACCCTGAGGTCAATGGCTTCCTCAAGACCCATAATGCAAGCTTCGTATTCAGCTTCGTTGTTAGTGCAGTTGAAAGTGAGTTTTGCCGAGAATGGCATGTGAACTCCTTTAGGTGTAATGAGTACTGCACCAACACCACGACCATTCATGTTAACAGCCCCATCAAACATCATTGTCCATTCCTCTTCCGGGTCAGGCCCTTCAGTGCGAATAGGCTCTTCATGATCTTTAGCTTTAATGAACATGATGTCCTCATCAGGGAAGTCAAACCTCATAGGCTGGTAGTCATCAATGGGTTGCTCAGCAAGATATTCAGATAGTACACTGCCCTTGATGGCTTTTTGAGATGTGTACTGGATGTCGTATTCTGTGAGAATCATTTGCCATCTTGCAACCCGTCCGGTAAGAGCTGGCTTCTCAAATATGTACTTAACTGGGTCCATTTTGGATATCAACAAAGTAGTGTGGGTCAACATATACTGCCTTAGTCGGCGAGCAGCCCACGCTAAAGCACAGCAAGTTTTCTCGAGCAGTGAATAACGTTGTTCACAGTCGGTAAACTTTTTGCTTAGGTAGTATATCGCATACTCTTTTCGACCAGACTCGTCATGCTGGCCCAGCACACACCCCATTGACTCTTCTAATACGGTCAAGTACATTATCAGAGGTCTTCCTTCCACGGGAGGCATAAGGATTGGAGGTTCTTGTAAGTATTCCTTGATTTTGTCAAAAGCCTTTTGGCAGTCTTCGTTCCACCTGACCGTCTGTTCTTTTCTTAACAGCTTGAACAAGGGTTCACAGGTTGCTGTAAGGTGAGATATGAACCGTGAGATGTAGTTCAATCGACCTAAGAACCCTCGAACTTCTTTCTCTGTTTTCGGTGCAGGCATCTCTTGGATGGCTTTGACTTTATCAGGGTCAACCTCAATCCCCTTCTCGCTTACAATAAAACCCAGCAGCTTACCAGATCTCACCCCGAATGTGCATTTGTTGGGGTTCAACTTCAGTTGGTACTTCCTCAGACGCTTGAACAATTTGAGCAGATTTACCAGATGGTCTTCTTCAGTGAGGGACTTGGCAATCATGTCATCCACATAACATTCTATTTCTTTATGGATCATATCGTGGAATAATGTTACCATAGCCCGCTGATATGTTGCACCAGCATTCTTCAGTCCGAATGGCATCACTTTGTAACAGAACGTGCCCCAAGGTGTGATAAATGTTGTCTTCTCCATGTCTTCAGGTGACATCTTGATCTGGTTGTATCCTGAAAACCCATCCATGAAGGAGAATACCGAGAACTGAGCCGTGTTATCCACCAATACATCAATGTGAGGTAATGGGAAGTCATCTTTCGGGCTGGCTCTGTTCAGATCCCAGTAGTCAACACACATCCTTACTTTGCCGTCTTTCTTAGGCACAGGTACTATGTTAGCAACCCACGGTGGATAGCTAGTCACAGCAAAGAACCCGGCGTCCCATTGCTTTTGTACCTCTTCTTTGATTTTCATAGCCATGTCTGGACGAGTACGGCGCAGCTTCTGTTTAACCGGTGGGCACTCTTCTCTCAAAGGCAGCTTGTGCACGACAATATCGGTATCCAACCCTGGCATGTCTTGGTACGACCAAGCAAACACATCTACATACTCTTGAAGCAGGTCTATCAGTTGTCTCTTCACTGAGTCTTGCAGGCAGGCCCCGATTTTAACTTCTTTCACGTCTTCGCCTGTACCAAGATTGATCACTTCAACCTCCTCCTGGTGAGGAGTAATAACCTTTTCCTCTTGTCTTAACAACCTGGCTAGCTCTTCAGGAAGCTCATATTCTTCTTCAACCCCTTCATCAGCTTGATTGATTGGATTGTCAAAGTCATACGAAGTCATGGCCGTGCTGTTGTCGGTGCTGTCTGGAAGGCACTCTCTGCAAGGGTTAAGTTTGTTCATTTTAGTGATTTGATTTTAATCTTTATTTAGAAAAGTGAAATGAAGTTGTCATTTTGAAAACACCGCCATTTATTTTTTTGTACAAAAAGAAAATGGAAAAAACAGTGAGCAGAAAAGAAAAAGACTCGTTTGCAAAAAAGATGTCTGATATTTCATTAATTAATCTTGTTTGCACAAAAAAGTACAGATGGCCCGATTACAAAATGAGTCTTGTCATCTTGGGCAAGATGCAAGACTTTGATGCATGCTTATAAAAATACAGGAAATAATAATTACTCTGCATGAGTAACTCTTATAATTTCTTGGGAAGACCAGTTTGAGATACTGCTCCCCGGGATCTTTGGACGAATCCAATTCTCCAGATTGCGCTCCTCTTCCAGCTCGTCTTCCAGGCAGTTGATAGCATCAGGGGTAAGCATCCCCCCACTCACAAAATTGGGCTCTTTCGCAGCCGCTGCTTGATCTTGTTGAGTTGGTCTGTAACCCAACCCAAATCTGTCTTCTTTCTTCTCCACCGATAGCAGTTTGCCCCAGCCTTGGGCAGTTCCTTCCTCAACAACCTTTCGGGCTTGTTGGTATGATGACATTGGAGTACCAGATACAGCAGATGCCTCATGCACATTCAAGGCTTCAAATCCTTGGCTCATTGTTTCATGGATCTCCCCATCCATTTCAATATACTTATAAGTAGCCAGATGGCTAACAAATATATCCTCCTCCCCACAGATTGTAACAACTTGGCCTTCCCACTCAAATTTTAACTTTTGGTGAAGGGTAGACGTTATTGTGCCGGCGGCGTGAATCCAGGGTCTACCCAACAAACAGCTGTAGGCGGGCTGAATGTCCATCACATAAAAGATAGTTTTAAAGGTCTGTGGGCCAATTGTCACAGGTAACTTGATCTCTCCCAGAACCGATCTCTTAGAACCATCGAAGGCCCTTACTACCAGGTTGCTGGGTCTCAATGCCAATCCATCATATTCTAACTTCACCAAAGCCTTCTTTGGTAAGACATTAAGGGACGACCCCGTGTCTACCAGCACATGAGAAAGGACTGCCCCTTTGCATTCCATGGTGATGTGCAAGGCTTTGTTGTGGTTGCGGCCATCCGCTGTCAGGTCAGTATTGGTGAACCCTAGCCCATTGCTAGAAGTAACATTTCCAACCACGGTCTCCAACTGGTTGACAGTGATCTCTTCAGGCACGTAAGCTGCGTGCAAGACTTTGAGTAGTGCATTCCGATGGGCTTCGGAACACATCAGCAGTGAGAGGATGGAGATCTTGGATGGCGTCTGGTGAAGTTGATCCACAATTTTGTAATCACTCCTTTTGATGATTCTCATAAACTCATCAACTTCTTGATCGAACGGCGTCTTCAAGGCTTCCTTAACAGTTTGATCTTCCTGCACAGGGCTCTTCCCTTTTACCTTAGCAGCAGCTTCTGCTTCGGCGGTAGGTTTTTGAATTGGTGGAGCAAAGAGACGTCCGCTTCGAGTGAAGCCTCCGCCTCCGCCCACATTGTCAATTTGCAGTGCAGGGGTTGATGATTCAAAAGTGATTCTTTTTCCTTCGCAGTACACGTCAGAGCCATAGTGCCAAGGGATGGCCCTATTGCTTTCATATGGTACTGGTCCAGGCACCGTGACAGTGACTGGACTGATTGCTGCTGCTGAAGGGACTGTAATTGTTTGTGGATCATAAAAGATTGTAACTGGTGCTCTGATGGGAGCAGCACCTTCTGAATGGTAGGCAGAGTTGTTCTCAGGATCATAAAATATTGTGACAGTAGAGACATCTTCATGATTTGTTGTTGGAGTTGTAGGAGACAATGGTGGAAGGATGGATGTTGTCGTTGTAGGAGTCTCAAAATGGAGTGAAGCTGAAGTTGTAGCAGGAAAATTTGTTGAAAATTGATCAGTTGAGATGATAGATGAAGTACTTGTTGATGAAGCCGAAGAATTGTCAGGAACAATAGTCGCTGCAGTTGTAGGAGGTTCTGAAACCGTTGCTGATGATATTGCTGGATTTGTTGGAAATGATGTGGTGATCTGAAGCTGGCCACTCTGAATAAGGCCGTCTATGCCATTCCTCAAATTATCGCACCCGTTTACAGAGATATTGCAGTAAGCACAGCCTAACTCACACCCTAGGAACATTTGACATTCCAAGAGTTGAGCCTTGATTTCTACCAATGGTGTCCTGATCTGTCCCACACTGGTTATTAAATAAGATGGCTTGTCTTCTTCAATAGCGTTAATTCTAGGACCACCGTGGTTCGGCATGGGGTTCTTATTGACATTGGGTGGTGGTGCGAAATTCAGAGCCTTGGAGTCTACCAGGTCTTGTACCTTCATATGCAGAGCCCTGCATTTTTCTGTACTGTGGCCAGGTGCGTTTGAATGAAAAGCACACCTAGCATTGGAGTCATAGTTCCTTGGTAGACTGTTGGGATCCGGAGGTGCCAACGTTCTTAGCTCAACCATGTTGAGTTTCAGAAGTTGTGGCAGCAAGGTAGCATATGGCATTGGGATCGGATCGATCACTCTGTTAGCTTGAGATGGCCTCTGTTGGAATGGCCTTTGTTGACTGTTGTTGTTATTTCTTGGAGTATACTGATTTTGCTGATGGTACTGAGGTTGCGGCTGATAGTTTTGCTGAGGAGGTTGATAGACTGGCTGAGGATGAGCTGGAGCAGGAATGGTGACTGCTTCTATTGACCTTTGAGCATATTGGGGCCTGCCCCTGTTTGAATGGATGGCATTGGTCTCGCCAGTTCTTCTTGGGCCTGCAAAAGGCTTTCTTGTACTACTGGACGAGCTTGCACCGTTGTCCGAGATCTTTCCCATTTTTAACAAGCTTTCAATTCTCTCCCCAGCTATGACAACATCTGCAAAGCTAGTGGAAGAGAAAGCAGCCAGCCTGTCAATATAAGTGCCCTGAAGGGTATTCATGAACATATCTGCCATTTCCCTCTCAGACATAGGTGGCTGAACAGCAGCAGCCAGTTGCCTCCATCTCTGTGCATATTCTCGGAAACTTTCCCTTGACGACTGTGACATTCCCATTAGGAGGGTCCTGTTGGGTGCCATGTCTAAGTTATACTGATACTGTCTGATGAAGGCCTCTGCCAGGTCCTTCCAGCATCTAATAGTTGCCCTTGTCAAGTGAGAGTACCATTCTCTTGACGCTCCGGTTAAGCTGTCTTCGAAATAGAACATCCAGAGCTTCTCATCCATTGTATAGGCCTTCAGCCTTCCCAGAAATGACTGTAAATGAGTCCGGGGGCATGAAGTCCCATTATACTTTTCGAAACAAGGAGGCTTGAACTTATGGGGGATCCTGACCCCGTCTACCAAGCCCATGTCCATTACGTCGAAGCCCAAAGAGTTTTGAGATTCTAAGGACCTCAGCTTCTCAGCTATCTCATCCAACCTTCTATCATAAGCTTCCTCCCCAGCACCCATTACTGTAAACTGGTCCTCTTGGGGGTCTTCTTGAAGTACCCTGGCTGCAGTGGCTGTTCCTTGAACAATATGCAGGAATATTGACCTCAGGATGGAGGTGTGGTCCAAATACCGGAGGGTTGACATGAGGTTGTACCCTTTCATTGTTACTGGTACCGGCAGTCCCTATATGTGGATCCTCTTGATTTTGCCTTTCCACCATGGCTCTCAATCTTTCCTGGCTCTGAGCCATGTTGTTCATAACTTCCATAAACTGAGTCATTTGGTTCCTCATTTCTAGCCTTTCATTTGCCATTTGATTTCTGACCTCAGTAAGGTCCTGCTGCATCTGATCCATCTGAATTCCCGGAAGGTTATTTCGGGTTGGATAACGGTGCGGACGGTTGAGGGGAAATACCCGGCGCCTAGCAATAGTTCCTGAGGCATCACAACAGAGGTTAGCAACAATAAAACAAAACCTACAAAACAAACAAAGGGTTAGCATGCAATGCAGTTATGCTTATTTGCTCTCAAGGTATCCGGTTTGGCATTCAGTTTTGACCCTTCCAGACCCTTGAAGATGTTGTTGATGCTGCTTTCAAAGCGAACTCAGATGGAACAAACTAACACAAAATATATTACAGAAGGTGAAATAATACAACTTGTTCATTTTACAACACAAGCCCTCTAAGGGGTCAAAATACAGTACAAGAAAATAAAAGTACATGGAAAGAAAGCAACAACAAACAAATGGTCAAACACCAAGACCAAACTCATCCTCACGAACTTCCTTGAGAAGTGCTTCGGTCACAGGATCAGCCGGACGCTCCGTGAGATTCCTGATGAGGAGATTTCGGGTCGTAACAGCTGCTGCTAGCTTCTTGTGCTGAGTTTGTTCTTTGGACCTCTTCACCCCTGCTCTGATCTTCAGTTCTGATATCTCCCTCTGGGCTGCTGCCAGGGATTCTTGTTGTTCTTTTGCATTAGCTTCCAGTTGCTCCATCTTGTCTTGAACTCTCTTGTCTTCCAGAGTACGAGCCTCGGTGATCCTGACCCACCGGGCTTGACTCTCCTTCAAATACAAGTTCGTTCTTGCTCTCTGGAATTGGGCTTCCTTGCAAGCATTTTTCAGAATTTGTTCTCCAGCCTTAGACTTTTTGATATAATCCCCAGACTTCTCAATCTTAGTCAGATGCTCTACTCTCATCTTCTCCAACCTCTCAATCTCCCTCATACTTTCACTCCTCTCCCGGAGGGTCTTCTGCAAAGCCTGGGTTAGCTTCTCATTTCTTTCCTTCAAGCTCTCAAACTCCTCCAAACTGATAGTGGCAGGGGGTGGTGCTGAAGATGACTCAGGCATGTCTTCTATGGTAAAGGGCATCCCAGAGAATTGGGCCCTGGCACGGGACCATTCATAATATTGTGCTGATGACACATTGTTGCACTTCCCCAGAATGGTTATTCCCTTGGTTTGAACATTATCCCAGGCCCAAGCAGCCTGCCTAACAACAGTCAAACTAATCTTGTTCTCACAATAGAGGGTCTCAACCAAGTCCTGTGCCCTAGGAGTGTGGACCAGTGCATAGCCCAGTTGCCTTCTGAACAGCAGAGGATTGTAATTAATACTGCCCTTAACTCCTACCAAAGGCACATTAGGAAAATGCCCACAGCTGGCGATGATATCCCTGCCCTTGGTGCTCTGAGTGCACCATCTGATGTCAGCTGAAGTTAGAACAGTGAGTCTCTTAGCCCAGTTGCTTTGCTGATGAGAGTTTAAAAATGCATCTGTCCTGGGTAGGTGCCTGAGAAGCCAAGTATGGAACAATGGAGCACAACACCTCACTAACCTCCCCCTCTGCTTCTCATTCCTCTGATGCACTGAATAGTAAAGATCCCCCAATAATGTCGGCACTGGGTTCTTCAGGATGAACAGATGGATTGCATTTTTGCTAATGAATCGAGGCTCATCTGCAAACAACACAATTCCATATACACTTAAGGCCAACAAAGCACAAACAGCTTTCCACTCCCCCAGGGAAGCCTTCAGACTAGCTTGAGAAATCAGGAAATCCAAATGAAAGCCAGGGATTCCAGCTTTAGAGGTCATATGCTGCTCAATCAGGACAGGTTCCAGATGCAAAGCCTTTGCTACTTCTCCATTAGCAGGAAAGACCATCTCAGGGTTGAAAGGGATTCCACCCCTGATAGGCAAACCAACCAAAGATGAGTATTCTTCCAAAAGAGGGCCTAACTGAAAGTCTTGAAAGGTGAAACATCTCAGTGGAGGATCATAAAACTGAATGCAGGTGTGGATCAGGCTTCTTTGTGATGGGTCCGGATCCATGACCATATCAAGTATATCTCCATAACTTTCCCTGAACAAAGGTATGTGATCTGGGGTGATCAAGGTCTGAATCCTCCTGATATCTGATAACTCTGGCTGGAAGAAGTGGTAGGTGATGTTGCTCTTTTTAGGAGCCATGATGTTGAGACTGAGTAGAGGCAGGTGCTGATGATAATACTGAAGAAGTGGGCCACTGACTGGCTGGTGCAGGAGATAACTGAAGCAGATAGCTGATGAAGACAAGTCAATACTGAAAATGGGGTCAAAACCAAAACCAGATGAAAATGGATACCCTGAAACACAAATAAGCAAATGTCAATATGATGCAATGATTATGTATGCAAATGAAATGCAAGGGTCCGTGACTGAGCTGGATCTGATCAAAATGCCCTGATATAGGTCCAAGTGTGTTCAAGAATTCCAGATGAGGTCTATAAATCCAGTAACCAAGGTGGGGGACTCAAATAAAGAGTCACATGTCCAGGGTTTTAGAATCACAAGAACTGTCCCAAATTGAAGTATTCTTAAACAATCAAAGTAACAAGGTATTCTGAGGTCAAGGTACCTGCAAACCTGTAAACAGCCCAACCCCCTCACAGGTGGTGTTCTAGAACAAGGACCCTCAGACTTGGATCAGTTATGAGAAGTGTAAACACTTCCAACCCGGAGGTACAGTGTTTACAATAACCATAACAATTCCTCCCCTAATTCACCTCAGTTTCTGAAGGTCAATACTAAATGTCATCCAGACTTAGCAGGCTTCCCAGATAGCCCTAGCATTGCAGGAAATCTGCAACACAGAGTTCTCAAGAAGAAACCCACATCTGAACCGTGTTTCATATTCCCGCACCAGACCGAAATGGAATGGGAAAGAATATGATTCACTCTAGCCTAGGTGTCACTCAGGTCCCAGGTATAGGACCTTAACTCTCAATGGAACACCCACCCACCAAAGCAAAACCAGATCCAGCCAGCAGCATGACAGTATGATATATACAAAAGCAATAAAGAAAGCAGTAAAGCAACTGCACATAAAGCAAAAAATAAATACAAAAATACAAACACAAATAAGCACATAACACCCCAGTAAACACAAATCAAACAAGCGCTAGGAGGAACCCACAAAAAGAACCAGAAGCCCTGGTTGCAGTATAAGGGTCCCCAGCAGAGTCGCCAAGCTGTCGCTCCCGATAAATGAAACTAGGTCAGATAAAGGTACAGACGCGGACGGTCGGCGAAGGGAACAGTGAGAACACACAGCCGTGGACTCACTGGAGATGAATAGAGTCGCCAGCTAGGCATTTTTATCCCGGAGGAAAGGTAATGCTGCATAAACCTAGAAAAAGATGGATAAGACGGTTGCGAACCAGAGAGACTGAGAAAGGGGGTTGGTTACAACCTGGGAAGGTATTAGCACCCAGATTGTCCGCCGTACTCGACGGGATCCACGCTTAAAAAGATTTGTGTTTTAAAGGGGTAGTGTCAGTGCAATCTGTGTGTAAAATAGCTGGAAAAGAATGTACAGGTGTCAGTGTGAAAGGAGTGCAAAGTGTGATATATACAGTGTCAGTGTAAAGACAAGAGTGAAGTGCTCAGGAGTATGAGGCTTAAAAGAATGAAGTTGGAAGGAGGGGGGATATACAGAGACTTTTGTTCGATAACTGTTAAGTTATGCCTACGTATCCTCTCGTGCAATGAGGAAGTCAGAACACCGTAGTTCGACCCAAAGAGACTGAAAGATAAATTGACTGGTGAACTGCTTGCTTGTCTATGCTCAAGTGTATGACCTGTCTGGCTCAGGTGCAAACTGTCTTGCATTAGACGGAAGAAGCGAGCTCTCGTTTGTGAGTGAATGAGATGAGAAAAGAATCCCGGAGGAGACGATTATTGTTTGTTTTTGTGTTTTCAGTCTTTTATTGTTTTTGGATTTTGTCATAAGTTAATGAGCTTAAGTCTAAACCAATGGATTTAGTAAACTCATCACATCTTCCCTCTGATTAGGGGTAATGAGAATACCTTAAGTGTGAAGTCAGATTCTCACACTTAATCACCTTTGGTGTAGGATTAAGATCATTGACCTACTTGTGATTATTTAGATGTTTTTGTTGTTTTTGTTTAGTGTTAAGTAATGAGGTTAGGCCATAATCAAAGATTAAACAGACTCATTACACCATCCTAAGAGAAGGATAATAGATGAGAATGTTTGAGCTGAGGAAAACTCCTCAACTTAATCCATGATTAGGGATTAAACTCATGACAAAACAAGCCTTTGATTAATTGGATTTTATTTAATGGTATGATGATGAAGTGGATTTTATGATTTGTAAGACAACTTGAGGGGGACTTGTCCATTAACACTAGGGTTAGTCCTTCTTAACTAGTTAAGGAAGAATTAGAACCCCAATGCAAGGCCCAAGTTACAAGTGTGATGTCTTGATACTTATTAAGTGAATTGATTAAAGGAGTTAAACACATTAAGGGTTTAACACTTAGGATTAAAGTTATACACTCCATCCTAAGAGAAGGATGCAGGCATAAGCTTAATCACAAAGCCTTAAAGCCTTTAGGGTTTAGTCCCTGATTATGAGATGAGAAGAGAGGACTCAAAGAGACACAAAGGTAAAAGCTAAGTGGGGGACTAATCAACCCTAATTATTATCATGCTTGGAAGTCCTAGGGTTTGTGAGGTTTTCAAGAACAATCTTCAAAGGAGCCACCAGGAAGCAGATGAAAGGATCAAGAGAAGCAAAGTGACTTGCTTCATTCAAGAAGTCAAGTCACTTGAAGAAAGAAAGTGGGAGGAACAAGAATGAGCAAGCTCAATCTCAAGCACAAACATAAATGCAGCAATGGATGCAAGAGAGGTGAAAAGAAAAGTTATGAGAAGTGAAGGCAAATTCACTTCTCAAGTTTACTTACCACCTGAAATGTTAGAAAGAAATGCAATGCAATGCAAAATGAGATGCAATGGTATGATGCTAGATCAAATCAGAAGCATACACATGATGATAATGATGTTATGGAATGCTACAAACATGAGGCAGGGCATGGAGATGTTCATACAAGTTCATGGATGCAAATGGTGCAAGCTTAGAAGCATGGATACACATGAAAAGTTATGAAGCATACCTGGCATACAACATGGCAAATGCAAGATGCAATGGTCAAAGATGCTTTCTATATGTCTTATGATGTCAAATGAATCACATGGATGCTTGAAATGTCATGGCAAGTCATGTTATGCAAGAGAATGCAAGAAGGATGCAAATGGAAACCCAAATTAGGGTTTATGAAACAAACATCAAACAAAACTCAAAAACAGAAGAAAACCCTAAGATAAAAAATGGAAAATGCCACCCAAAGAAACCTTAAACCTATACTAAACCAAAGTCCAAAGGGGAGGTCTCAACTCTCAACCAATCTCAAGTTATGATTTTTCTAAGTTATTAGGGTTTTTAGGGTTCCTAAACAAAAGAAATGCCAAACAAATTGAAAATGAGGAATCAAATCAAGGCCATTTTATCCTAGAAACTACATGCTAAACACAAAACAATGCAAGAAGAATCAATGTCCAAATCTTCTTAGATAGGCAGAAATGAATTTTTGAACTTTGGATCAAATTAATGCACAAAAAATGATTTAATTCAATGAAAAATTCTTTAAATGCATCAAGATCAAAAAAGAAATTTGGTTTGAAGGTTGGACAATGTTTCTAAATGTCTTAGAACATTTCATGAATTTTTTGGTGATTTTTAAATACCTAAAAGTATTTTTAATTAATTAATTTCCATTAATCAATTAAAAATAATCTTTTAAATATTTAAAAATACTTTTTTAATGATAAAAAATAAAATGAAAATATTTTTGTGTCATGAAAATTAATAAAACTTAAGAGAAAAAGTTTCATAATTTTTTATGACTTTTTACTATTTTAAAATAATTGTGCAATTTAAATGAAAAGAAAATGGATTAAAATTAAATAAAAGGGAAAGTAATCAGAATGGAGGGCCAGGATGAGCTCTGAGTTTGAATTGGTTGACTGGCGCCAGATCCAGTGGCTGTGGTTGATTCTGGTCAAATTAATTAAATTATGATTAATTAACTTAAACACGTGGATTAGGGCTAATCAGGAAGATCCAGGCCACACACTCACGCGCGAAGTCAACGGGTCAAAGGCATCTCACGGTCCAAATTCAAATGACCATTAATCACGTGATTAGGGCACAAATCACTTTCAGGTGGCCGGAGAAGACTTCCGGTCGTCTTCTCCGGCCAGCATCTCCCCTGAAAATCCCCAAAACCCCAAAAACCTAACTAAAATGAAATCCAAGAACTGGGAAATGATCCTTACACACTCACGAACCAAAACCCTCACTCAAAACAAATTTATATTTCCTAACTAAGCTGAATCGAAGCAAACAAATTTTAGGGCACGCAAGTTTCAGAGATCAATTAAATGTTCATTTCATCACCATTTCAAAAACCAAAAGCACCAGGATACTCAGTGAAGCATAGAGAACAAGTCTATAACATGAAAAACGATTTCTGGAAAAATAATTTTCAATCTACCTGAGATTCGAAGCTTTCACTCTGATGACTTTCTGGCCACTTCTCCTCGTGCAATCCACTCCTTAGGACCTCTTGATGATATTTGAATGCTTTGAAACAATTTATGCTGGCTAGTTGATGAGTTTAGACTGCTTCTGCTTCAACTCAGTTGGAAATGGCTATGGTGAAATAGGCAGCTTCAGGCCTGTGTGATTGGTTCTTTGTGATCCAGATGGTGAATGGAGAAGGTCTGTGGTGTTTGTTTTGATGTTTGTGAGCTATGGAGAGAGTTTCGAATGAAACTGCAAGTTGAGGTGAGAAATGGCAATGGGGTGTTCTTGCTTGTTACAGGCCTGGCTCTTGGTGGTTTGAGGTCTATGAAGTATGGTGAGTTGATCTATGGAAATGGTTTTTATGTTTGCAAGCTGAGAAAACAAATTCGAAGGAAGATGCAAAATGGAGTGTTTTGGTGTATGTCATGGATGAGTGAGTTTCAGCCTTGCTAGATGTATGGAATGGCTTGCAAATGAAAAGTATAAACTAATCCCATTGGCTGGATGATGTGACATGGCCTGCAGTGATAGGTAAGTTTGCTTTTGCAAAAAGTCAAATTTTGTGTAAGGAAAGTATGGTGTGGTTCTAGGCTTGGTACAAGGCATGGGCTATGCGCAGCAAAATGAGGGGAAAGGGCTAGCTTGGTTCAAGGGCCAATGCAGCAAGTTGGTGAAGAGAAATGAGTGGTTTTGCAACTTGTTACAACTTTGGTTCACATGTGATTTCTTTGTCCAACCAACCATAAACCATGGGCATTCTTGGTTCATTCTGAATTTTATGACTTATAGAATGTTTATGTGATGGTTTGATGCCAATTAGAAGTTGCAATTTGCCTTGGTACATGATTTTGCAATTTTCACACTTGGTGCATAACTTGAAAATCAATGATTTTTGCCAACTTTGTCACACCATAACTTTTGATCCAAGAAGAATTTGATCATGTTCTTGTACTTTTTGAAAAGGGAAAGATGAGATCTACAACTTTCATGACCAAAGTTTTTCCATTTGAAGCATTTTTGGATCAAGAATCAAGGCTTGAAAAATGACCTAAAATGAGGCATTCTTGAAAAGTCAACTATGCCCAAAAAGTCAACATTTGCAAAACTTCCAAATTCTTGATTTCTATGAACTTCAACCTTCTTCCATGATCAAATAAAGGTCATATACACTCAAAATGATGAAGATCACCCATTGGTTGGGTCATTGGGGGCCTCAGATGCCCTGATTTTGCACTGACTTGTCTGAAAAGTCAACCCTTGATCAGATGACTTCCCCATGGAATTTCTTCATGAAAATTGATATGCATACTCCCCATACCATATAGAGACCAATGGAAACAAGAGTGACCAAAAAAATTGGGGTTATGGCCTCTGAAACCAAAACCCTAATTTTAGGTCAACTGCAGTCAAACTTGGCTCTGCATCCATCCAAACCCTAGTTCTTGTGATTCTTTGGAATTCTTGACCTTGAGAGGATGTAATATGATAGATGAACACACATGGATCCCTTTGAAGTGATTGGTGGCCTTTGGAGTGGCTCAAGAAGCCCTTGGATTGCTCAGATCACAAACCCTAGGTGCAGATGACTTAGAAACTATGCAGTGAATCAAAGATGAGATGTGAGATGATATGATTGTGTTTATGCATATGAGAATGATCACAAGCCATGGTGAATGGGTGAGGGCAAATTTGGGGTGTTTACAAGTAGTAGAAGTCTCCAAGCAGGGTAGGGACTGGGTTCTTCAACAGGAAGAGGTGAATAGCACTCTTGCTTACAAACTTTGGCTCGTCTGCAAACAAGATAACTCCATATATGCTGAGGGCTAGAAGAGCACAAACAGTCTCCCACTTCCTTTCTGCAGCATGCATGGTGGCCTGGGAGATCAAGAAATCTAAGTGAAGGCCTGGAATCCCAGCCTTACTGGTCATGCTCTGGTCAATGAGCGTAGGCTCCAAGTGTAAAGCCTTAGCTACATCTTCATTCTTGGGAGCAACCATCTCAGGGTTGAAAGGAATCCCTCTCCTGATAGGGAAACCTAACAACATGGAGAACTCTTCCATCAATGGTCCTAGCTGAAAAATCTGGGAAAGTGAAGCATCTGAGAGGAGGGTCATAGAACTGGAGACATGTGTGAATCATTCTCCTCTAGGATGCATCCAGGTCCATGATCATGTCCATAATGCCACCATAATGTTCCCTGAATAAAGGGACATGATCAGGAGTGATGAGAGACTGAATTTGTTTGATGCCTGTCAGAATGGGCTCAAAGAAGTGATAGGTGATGTTGCTCTTCCTGGAAGTGTCCATGCTGACAATGGATGCTGGTGAAGAAAACTGAGGGGAAGCACTGATGAAGGTAACTGCTGAAAACTGATGAAGATAACTGGAGAAGGTGCTGAAGAAAAGTCTCTGATGAAGACAACTGGTGAAGAGAGCTGTAAAGAGTCTCTGATGAAGATAGCTGGTGCATATAGCTGAGGGAATCTGAGCAGTGGAACAGGTCAAAACCAAACCAAAGATAAGATGTGGATACCCTGTAAAAAAAATAGACAAATTTTAAATGATGCAAAATGATGTATGCAGAATGATATGCAAAGGGGTTGTGATCAAGTGTTGGATCTATTATCTGCCTTGATAGGGTCCATGTGTGTTCATAAGTCCGGATGAAGGCTTAGAAAACCAGTAACCAGGTGGGGGCTCAATTAAAGAGTCACAAGTCTAGGGTTTTCACAAGAACAATCCAAAATGATACAACCTTAACAAAACTAGTAACAAGGTATGATGAGGCCAAGGGTTCCTGCAAACCTGTAAACATCCCAACCCCCTCACATGTATTGTTCTAGAACAAGGATCCTCAGACTTGGATCAGTTATGAGAAGTGTAAACACTTCTAACCCGGAGGTACAGTGTTTACAATAACCATAAAGGATCCTCCTCTAATTCACCTCAGATGCTCAAGGTCATAAAAAGTCATCCAGACTTAGCAGGCTTCCCAGATAGCCCTAATACTACAGGAAATCTGTAGCACAGAGTTCTCAAGAAGAAACCCATGTCTGAACCGTGTTTCATATTCCCGCACCAGACCGAAATGGAATAGGAAAGAATATGAAGCCACTCTATCCTATGTGTCACTCAGGTCCCCGGTATGGAACCTTAATCACTCAACAATCCCTCCCACCAAAGGAAACAACAGATCTAGCACAGATGATGATAACAGTATGAAATGCATAAAACTGTAAATGAAAGCGATAAATAAAGTTGTACAGAAAGCAATAAATAAAGCAAATAAACAATAAGCACAAGTAGCACATAACACCCCCATAAACACAAATCAAACAAGTGCTAGGAGAAACCCACAAAAAAGAACCAGAAGTCCTTGTTGTAAGATACCAATCCCCAGCAGAGTCACCAAGCTATCTCTCCCAAGGATTTTCATCCCGGTACAGACGTGAACGGTCGGCGAAAAGAGAAAATGAAGTGAAGATGAATAGAGTCGCCAGCTAGGCATTTTTATCCCGAAGGAAAGGTAATGCTGCATAAACCTAGAAAAAGATGGATAAAACGGTTGCGAACCAGAGAAACTGAGAAAGGGGGTTGGTTACAACCTGGGAAGGTATTAGCACCCAGATTGTCTGTCGTACTCGATGGGATCCACGCTTAAAAGATTATCTTTAAAGGGGTAGGTGTATGTGATATCTGTGTGCAAAAGGCTGAAAAGAATATACAAGTGTCTGTGCAAAAGAGAAGTGAAATGCTCGGGAACTGAGGCTTAAAAGAATGCTGGAAGAGGGGGAAGACAAAGAGACTTTTGTTCGATAACTGTTAAGTTATGCCTACGTATCCTCTCGTGCAATGAGGAAGTCAGAACACCGTAGTTTGACTCAAAGAGACTGAAAGATAAATTGACTGTGAACTGCTTCCTTGTTTATGCTCAAGTGTATGGCTCGTCTGGCTCGAGTGCTAACTGTCTTGCATTAGACGGAAGAAGCAAGTTCCCGTTTATGAATGAATGTGATGAGAAAAGAATCCCAGAGGAGGCGATTATTGTTTGTTTTTGTGTTTTCAGTTTTGTTATTGTTTTTGGTGTTTTTCATAAGTTAATGAGCTTAAGCCTAAATCAAGGGCTTGTAAACTCATTATATCCTCCCTAATTAGGGATAATGAGAATACTTAAGTATGAGATAAGCATCTCAACTTAATTACCATGATGGTGTAGGATTAAGATCATTAACCTACTTGTGATTATTTAGATGTTTTTGGGTTTTTGTTTAGTGTTAAGTAATGAGTTTAATCTCTAATCACAGATTAGTGGACTCATTACACCATCCTAATAGAAGGATAATAGATGAGAACACTTAAGCTAAGGAAGATACCTCAACTTAATCCATGGTTAGGGATTAAATTCATTATATAACAAGCCTTTATTAAGTGGATTTTAATTAAGCGATGAGATTAAGAAGTGAGTTTTATGGTTTGTAAGACAACTTGAGGAGGACTTGTCCATTAAACACTAGGGTTAGTCCTTCTTAACCATAAAGGAAGAATTAGAACCCTAATGTAAGGCCCAAGTTACAAGATGAAGTCTTAGTGATTATTAAGATGATTTGATTAAGAGGTTTAAAAAAATTAAAGGTTTAACACAGGATTAAAGTTATACACTCCATCCTAATAGAAGGATACAAGTATAACCCTAATTCCAAAGTCCTAAAACTTTAAGAATTTAGTCTCTGATTATTGAGATGAGAAGAGAGACTCAAGGAGACTCAAAGTTAAAAATCTAAGGGGGACTAATCACAACCCTAATTATTATCATGCTTGGATGTTCCTATGGTTTTTAAGGCTTTAAGAAAGATCTTAAAGGAAGCCACCAATGGAAGAAGCAGAAGAAATGAGGAAGAAACAGAAGAATAAATTACTTACTTCATTGAAGAAGATAAGTAACTTAAAGAATGGAAGTGAGAGAGATGGAACACAAGTGAACAAGTTCACTTCAAAGAGATATTAAAATGAAAATGAAAGAGATAAAGAGAAGTGAGAAGTGAAGGCAAATCCACTTCTCAAAGTAACTTACCACCTGAAAATGTTAGCATGAATGCATAAAGTACAAAGCATAAAGAAATGAAATGAAATGAGATGTAATGAGATGAAATGACCAAAGTTAGAAGTGTTTATGCAATGGAAATGTCATGTGAGATGATGCAAAGGCATACAAAGTGCATATGTATGATCATACAAGAATGAGATGTCATGTAAGCATGCTTTGAGGTTTGAAAACACATGAAAGTTAATGAAATGAAATGAATACAAATCATGGAAAATTAATGAAGAAATGATCAATCACGATTTTAACATGTCCTAAGATGTCTAAGATGACATATGAATGCAAGAAATGTCATGGCAAGTTCATGTAAGGATGCATATGCAAGATGAATGCAAATGAACACATAAAATTAGGGTTTTATGGACAAGTGAGATGCAAATGAACAAAACAGAAGCATATGACATGATAAAAAATGATACCAAGCTCAAACAAACCCTAATCCCATACTAGGTCACACCCCAAAGGAGAAGGTCAGAAGCCTAACCAATCAAAAGTTATGAATTTCCTAAATTTTCTAGGGTTTTTGGGTGGTTCAAAGGGAAAAATGCAAATCAAATGGAAAATGCAAGATAAATTCATGAGACAAATGTCCTATAAACTACATGCCATATGCAAAGCAATGCAAAAAGAATCATCTTCAAACTCTTCATGGTTAGGCAGAAATGATTTTTTAAAGTTAGGGTTCAAAAAATGAAATTTAATGACCCTTAATTCAAAGAAAATTCACAAACTTTGATCAAACCTAAAAAGAAATTTGTGTGAAGAGTTTGGAAATGTTTCTAAATGCATTGGGATGATTCATGATTTTTTTGGTGATTTTTAGAAACCTAAATGTATTTTTAATTAATTAAAAGACTTTAATTAATTAAAAATAACATTTAAATATTTTAAAAATACTTTTTTAATGCAAAAAATAAAAATAAAATATTTTTCAGGTTAAGAAAAATATTTAAAACAGAAATGCAAAGTTTCATATTTTTTGAAAGTGTTTTGATATTTTAAAATAAATATGCAAAAGAAATGAAAAGAAATGAAATAAAAATAGATAAAATGCAAAGTCAACTGATCCAAAGGTTGGGATTTAAACTTAGGGAGACTGCGCACGTGAATGTGAGGCTAGGATTGATTCTGGCAAATTTAATAATTAAACCTAATTAATTAAATTAATTAAAGATTAGGGTTTAAGTGAACTAATCCTGGCCCTCCACGCACGCGGGAATCAAGATCCAAGGGCCCAAATTTAAACTAGGGAATTAATCACAGATTAGGGTTTAATGACTTTCAGGTGGTCGGAGAAGACCTCTGGTCATCTTCTCTGGCAGCTCACTCTTCCTATCTCTCTCAAAACGCCATGAAATCAACTCAAACTCTCCAGAATCACTCATTAGACATCAAAGAACAAGAATCCAGCAACAAATTCCATTTATATTTCATCAAATTCATGAATCAAAGCAAAACGGAAAATTATACAAAACTTTCAGAAGGCTATGAAATGCTTAAAACTTAACCATTTTCAAAACAAACCACATCAGGATGATCAGTGAAGCATGTAGATTCATTTAGAAACTTAAAATGCAAGTTCTGGAAAAAAAAAGTTCATGAAGCTACCTGAGTTGAAGCTTTGTGATTCTGGGCTTTCTGGACCTCTCTCTTTGTGCAATCCACGCCCCTTTGACCTCCTGAAGCTATTGGCAAGCTTGAATGAAGCTTAGAGTGGCTATTTTGAGGTGTTTGGTTCTGAGGATGCAGAAATCGTATTTGTGTTTGGCTGTGTTTTAAGCTATGGTGATGGGTGGGAAATGATCCTGGGGTGATGCTGAGTTGATTGGTGGAAGAGTTTGTGGTTTTTGTTGGCTGTGGAGTGAGTTTCGAAAGCTTGAAGGTTTGTGGGATTTTGGAGCAATCTGACTTGTAGAATGTTTCAGGCTTGTGTGTTATGTGAAATGAGGTCCATAAGGTTAGTATAGGCCAATGAGAGTGTTCAGAAAGTGGGTGGTGGCATAGTGTGATTGGTATGGGAGATTTTGCAAAAAGTCAAGATTTTGTACTTTAAGGTATGGGCATGGTGCAGGCCAGCTTTCTTGGGGTGTATGGCCTCAGCTGACTTTGTGGAGAGCCATGGAATTGGATTGCATAAGCTGGCACAAGTGGATGAAGAGTTTCATACATTTTTGCAATTCTTGAAAGTTTTGGCCCTTTTTGATTTCTTGAAGTTCAAGTCATGAAAATGCATGGTTCAAAGCACAATTCTGATGTTTAGAGGCCCCATTGACATATTGTGAAGTATTTATGCCTATTAGAAGTCATTATAATGCTTGAATATGCCAATTTGCAAAATCCCTCTTTGACATGAAACTTGAAATTTTAGGATTTTTGCCAACTTTGAAAGGCCATATCTTGAGTTCTAGGATGAATCAAGACATGTTCTTGTACTTTTTGAAAAGGGAAAGACCTAATCTACAACTTTCATGACCAAGCATTTTTCATTTGAAGCATTTTTGGTTGATAAAGAGGAGGTTGAAAAACTTTCCCAAAATGGAAAGTTTCCATTACAAGTCATTTCCATTTTTGGCAAGTTTGCAAATGGCTCAAAATTCTTAAATCTTGTGAACTTATAACCTATTATAAGATCAAATAAAGATCATAGAACTTCAATTTGATGAAAATACCCCTTTGGTTCCATTGTTTGGGGGCCTCAGATGCCCTGATTTTGACTTAACTTGCACAAGAAGTTACCCAGTGAACAGATGACTTCCACAATGAATTTCTTCATCAAACTTGGTACACATGATCCTTATAACATATTAAGAACATTAGAAACAAGAATGACCCAAAAATTTGGAGTTAAGGCCTCTGAAACCAAAACCCTAATTTTGGTCATTTGTGTAGTGAAAACCCTAGCTCTGCTTCCATGCCTTGCCAGTTCTTGTGATTCCTTGACTTTAATGAACTTTGAGGAGCATAATATGATGATAGAACACACATGGACCCTCTTGGAAAGCTTTGAGGCCTTTGGGATAGCTCAGATTGATTCTTGGATTGCTCAGATCACAAACTCTAGATGCAGATGAACTTGAACTATGCAGATGAAACAAATATGCAATATGAGGTGTAATGCTTATGCTTAGGCAAAAATGAAATATCACAAGCCATGGTGTGATATGAGTGAGGGAAAATTTGGGGTGTTTACACGAGGATATTGTGTGCGTAGGGGAGAGCTGATGTGTTCTTGTCCTTTTGTTTGCTTGAAGTTGCCATTGTTGATGATGAAGAAGTTTGAGCAAGAAGAAGCAGATTCTGGGTATGTGAGAAGAAAGAGAGTTGAAAGGTGTAAGTTATGGGAAGTGAAAGTTTTTCAGAAGGAAGAAGAGGGGTATTTATATTAGAAGTTGGTGAGAAAACGTTTGAGTTTTTCAAACGGATATGGCACGTGTCGACACGTTAGTGGACGTGGAAAGATAATGGAAGTTGAAAAGAGTATGGATGACCTAGGTTTCGTAGAGTTATGGGGATCATGTTCAAGAAAGTGGTCCATATGTGAAAGGTTGGGGAATCTGATGATTACTTTTTATTATTTGACAAAAAGTGAGATTTTGGGAATCAACACATTTAATGCAAGATAAAAGAGAGATCTCAAAGATCTGTACATTTAATGCAAGACATGGAGTCGAAATGAAGGTTTCGGCAGCAAAGATGTTTTCTCCAAAAGTCAGTCGAAATACCTTTGTTGGGGGGGCAATTTGTATACACAGAATTTCGACACCATGAGTTTGATAAAGGAAAGCTTTAATAGCTGATGGATTTGTCAACTATGTTCCTTACACATCACCATTATTTAACATGGCAGTTTCTCAACATTCCTCATCTCATTATACTTTGAATAAATGATGTACGTGGCTGTGAAGATATTCGATAGGATTGGATCACTCTTTCTTCCAAACATGTCCAGAATATTGGATCACTCTTTCTTCCAAACATGTCCAGAATCTTGAGAAGGTTTATGATGATTTGGTTCATAATATGACGAAGAATTGTATGTCGAAAGCTTGGACGAGTTTCCCTTTAGAAAGTTCATCACATAACTACTAGGAAATCCTCTCGTGTTTTTCGACAAGAGATGTGAAGGCAAGGATTCGACGAAGGGAACGTTGGGACTATTTGAATTTCAAATTAATTCAACATGACAAGGAGATACATTGTTTCGTCAGTTAAAAGGGAGTTTTTATGAATAACGGCTTCGTCTGGTAGAAGATACGTGGAAGATTCTTAGAGATTGTTGACATCCAGAGCGCCAAGTGGCGAATTCTTAGGAATTGACCATTGTTCAACAGTTATTTTATTTGTATATAAATAGGATAGTTTGTTTTGTGTACAGTGTGTGAAATTCTATACAATATTTCTGTGAAGATTACTCTAATACTCGTGTGTAAGAGAAAGGAGAATTATCTGGAAAATGTACGTGTAAACACCATTTAATTTTCAGTTATAAGGATTAGATTTATCCTATATTCCTTGTTCAAGTTTATGCTTTTATTTACTTTCAAGCAATTTACTTTCCAGCAATTTACTTCCAAGTCAATTCGTATTCTAACAAACCTTTAATACAAACTTTAAGTTTCTTTGTTAGTTTCATTAGACAAACATTTCCATATTGTAATATAAACAAGAACAATCTTGTTAAGAAACCGTTCGACAGAACACATAAGAATCAGTAAGACTCGTACATTAAGAAACATATCCTTAAAATTTAGCACATGTGTCCTAGGGTTTGTGTGGTTGGTCCTGCAAGTAACCCATTTCCAAGGAATTGGTAAACCAGAGGTTGTTCGCCAAAAACACCAATGAACAAGTGGGCTTACCTATTACTTAAGGTGGTTATGATTCTGTTTGGGTAATTGTGGATCGACTAACGAAATTTGTGCATTTCTTAGCCATTAAGACTACGTACAAGGCAAGTCATCTTGCGGTGTTTTTTATTTCTGAGATTGTAAGATTGCATGGTGTTCTATATAGAATTGTGTCTGATAGATATCCAAAGTTTACTTCGAGGTTTTTGAAAGTGTTCCAACAACCTATGGGTACGACTTTAGGTTTGAGCACTTCTAATCATCCCCAAACGGATGGTCAGACGGAACGTATAATTCAAACAATGGAAGACATGTTAAGAGCTTGTGTGTTTGAAAGTAAAGGAAATTGGAAAGAACTTTTGCCTTTGATCGAATTCTCCTACAATAACAGTTACCATGAAAGCATCAGAATGGCTCCGTATGAGGCTTTATATGGAAGGAAGTGTAGAACACCTTTGTGTTGGTCGAAAGTGGGTGAAGATAGAATTTTGGGACCCGAGGTTATTCAAGAGAATACGGAAAATATTTGAATGATTCGAGAGAAATTAAGCAAGCCCAAGATCGTCAGAAGATTTATGCTGACAATCAAAGTAGACCTTTGGAATTTGAGGAAGGTGATCATGTTTACTTGAAAGTCACTCCGAGATTGAGATTGAAAGGTTCGTTTAAGTCGCACAAGTTAAGCCCGAGATATGTAGGACCGTCTCAAATCTTAGAAAGGATTGGTTAAGTTTCTTATAGACTAGCCTTACCACCCTCTCTATCTGAAATGCATGATGTTTTCCATGTATCTCAACTTGGTAGGTTCGTTCCTGATCCTCTTCAACCTATTCTGCCAGATTCTATTGAGATAGAAGCGAATTTGACTTTTGAACCCCAACCGAGCCGTATTGTTGGAAGAGAAACCAAGTTGTTAAGAAACAAAGATATTCCACTTGTTAAGGTACAATGGGATGTGATGCATCCGAGAGATGTTATGTGGGAGTTGGAATCAGAAATGCGGGAAGTGTATACTCACATGTTCAGGTAATCTTTTAAATTCGAGGACGAATTTCTAATTAGGGGGGAGGATGTAATACCCCGTAATTTATTTAATGCTCTGAATAATATTATTTGATATTAATAAGGTTCTGAATTGCTCTAAGATATTTTTAACCGAAATAATTAGAGCAATCAGCGGGATTTATTTTATTAACTAATATTAGCTGACTCAGAGGTTTTATAAAATAGTGGATTAAGAGACATTTTTGGATACTCTCTATTTGGACTCGTTGGTAGAAAAATATGTTTTTCCTTTAAGACCTAAGTTTTCTTTTCTTATGTTTTCACAAAAAATAGAAACATAGAAAGGGGGAGAAAGAAGAAGAAGAGAACGTTTGATCCTTGAAGTTTCCATCATTCATTCATCATTCAATCTTCTCCATCTTTCTTGCTAGAGGTGGGCTCATAGTTAGAAACTTTTGTTTTAGATTTTGGTTGAGTTTTAGAGTTTGAGTTTTAGGGTTTTGATAGAAAAATCTTAGAATCAGGAGTTTAAAAGGTTAGAAATCGATAAAAATGCTTGAGCATGCTGACCTTAGGTGTAGAAACATTGTTGTGATTTGTTTTAAGGTTTGATGTTGATTTGAATTGAATTTGGAAGGTTTTGTTATTGTGAAAACGTATTTTTTTCTGCCAATGGTTTTTGATTAACCCAGGGGGTTCACCAGTTAACGCAACTGTATTGAGCTATTGTGTTTTTGTTTCTGGTTTGGTTAACCGGTTAACCCCAGGCGTTAACCGGTTAATGTTGTAGGTAGTGGGAAAAATTATTTTGTTCCAAACTTTGAAAATTCATAACTTTTTCCTCGGTTATTTGATTTAAGTGTTCTTTATACCGTTCTGAAGCTAAAAATATGTATTATCTTACGGTGCCGAGAAAAACTATTTTTACCCGACTTTTACCCGACTTCTCTAATTAACTGTAATTATGTTAGTTAGGAAATTGTGAGCTAAAGGAAATAAAATGATGTAACTTTTGAGATGACTAGGATTACCCTAGGTTGTTGCGAACCACTAACGTGCTATACACTAGGCCTCCGTAATAGTCTAGTGTAAGTCTTGAGGTGGGTAGATTTAGGTCCCACGAGAAGCGTCCGTAAAGACTAGAGGTGTGTATTCATGAGTGGGCCTCTGTAAGTCTGGTATAAGTCTTGAGGTGGGTGGAATTAGGTCCCACATGAAGCATCCGCACGACTTGAGGTGTGTACGTACATTAACCTTCTAAGAAGTCTGAGTAATCCTTGAGGTGGGTAGATCTTGGTCCCACGGGAAGCATTTGTAAAGGCTTGAAGGAGTACTACACGGGGTTCTTTGGGGAGTCTTGTGTAAGTCTTGAGGTGGGTGGATTTAGGTCCCATAGGAAGCATCAGTGTAAGTCTTGAGGTGGGTGGATTTAGGTCCTACGGGAAGCATCCGTAAAGACTCCAATAGAGTATTGCATCGAGTCCTCCATATAGTCTAGTGTAAGTCTTGAGGTGGTTAGATCTTGGTCCCACAGGAAGCGTCTGTAAAGGCTTGAGGTAGATGATATACTCGTTTAGCATCGAGAGTGTTTCATGGACTTTGTTCCATCTTGCTTTAGTTTCTTGTAAGGTAGTTACTAAAGATTCGAGATATGTTTTAGATGGAACCTTAGAGCCGAGAGAAATCTAAGATAGGGAACTCACTGAGATGTTTTATCTCACCCCATGTTGATGTTGTTATTTCAGGTACTTCAGGTTCCGCAAAGGGTAAAGATATGGAAACTTGATTATCTTTGCTTGTTTGATGGCTTTCTTCCGCTATGGACTTTTGAGATCTTCGGATCTAGTTCTTAGACTTTTTATTTTGTGAATATCTTGTATTATTTATAGCCTTTTTGTATTAGTACCTTAGGTTGTATTGGTTATATTTATGCAATGTGTCACTAAGAACTTATTGTATTTCAGTACCAAACTTGAATTTATATATGAAAAATATGCTTTGATGTATGTCTTTTATATATGGGTATTACATTCTTGATCGTGGGTTGGTCAATTATGACCATACTTGTGGGTCGTTGAAATATGGGTGTCGAAAGTTATGATAAAAAAAAGACATTTCTATCAGCTAGGTCGAAAGGACATTTATGGGGGGAAATTTGTTAGCTCCTAATTTTGACACCTAGTTGACTTCAGGAAGCATTTACTTTAGTATCATGTCTTTTGGGAGAATTAAAGGGCTTCGACTAAATCAAGTTGAAGAAGCCTGAGTCGAAGACAAAGGGAATGCAAGAATTTGGACTTAGAATATTTCCTAAGTATAAGAAATATACTTCAACCGAGTGTTTGCAAGAAATGATCGATGTGCAGCAATTGAGATTCAATATTGGAGGGAAACTTATGGTTCTTTCAATTTGAAAAAATGACAAGTGGCGCATTTTTGAAGTTTAAGACATGCAAAGTGCCAAGTGGCGTATTTCTGGGAGTAAACTGCTAATAGCAGTTATTTTCGAATAGTATAAATAATGTAGTTTTTGTGTTAGAATTATGTGTGAATCATATTGTACAAGTTACTCCATAAACACTCAAAGTACCCATGTGTAGAGAAACGAGTGAAGGCGGGGATGTACGTGAGGAGAACACCACCTTATTTCATATCCATGCAATTTATACTCAAGTTTTTACTTTGAAGTCATTTATTTTGCATTTCTCTAATTTCAAGCAAGTTTATTCTTTAGCAATTTATTGTTTCTTTACTTGCTCTCTCTTACATTCCCTTGCAATTTACATTTTTTTACACTTTACTTTTGACTTTAAATTGTTTTGAGTCTTGTTCGCTTTATTTTCTCTTCTTACCAAAACACTTCATAAAGTCTGTCGAAGAGTTTATGACATTATTCCTGAAAAAACCAATTAAAACCTATTATAGCACATGTCCTAGGATTAATCTGGTCGATCCTGTGAGAAACTGAGAACATTTTGTTGTTTTTAGAGGACCAGCGGTTGTTTACTAATTTTTAGGGTAAACACATACCAGCAACCAAAAACAAAATTATCACACATATAGACAACCGAAATTCATCATATCATCAATCTATCACAATAGTATCATCATCCATTATTCCCTAACATTTATAGTATTATTGAAACCACATAATTTACCAACAAAGAGAGATCAAGGTTCATAACATAGAAAACACAACAATACAACAATGCAAAAAGTTAAACCCTTACCCACTATTCATCATAATATCCCTTAGAAAATCATAATTTCACCCTTACCTTATAACCGGGCTTTCTAAACCTTCACAAATGGTGGTTCTCTCTTCTTCTTCAACCTTTTTGCCATAGCTCTCCTCTTTCTCTATTATCCAAAAATACATATCTGATGTTTTAATTCTCAACTTCCCATTTTCTATCATTTTAATATATTATTATTATTATTAATCCCAGCTAATTAAATTAAGATTAATAATTTCCAACAATTATTTAATTAAAGAAATATCAACCTGATATTAAATAATTAAATAATTATTACAAATACATAATAATCAATTTTACTCTCCACACCACATGTTTCTACACCAACACTCACACCTTAAACTATATAATTTAAGGCTACTATCCCATACAAAGGGCATCCTAAAATACATATACACCTATTACATTATTTAATTATGAAAAATAATTAAAATGAAATAGGGCTTCACATTGGGTCACTTAATTGGTTGACTTTATCGTTGTTGACCTGGCCAACGTGTGTGTAAGTATGTTTTGATATCATGTGCCATCCTTCCCCATCTTTGGATCTACTAGTCATTCGATTAAGGGGTTGAGGTTTAGTCAACAATAGGTGACTCCCTTCCCCTATTTGGCCAGCACTTAAGGCCTATAATGAGCCTAATCTTCCACCAACGTCCCCTCATTTCTTTTCAATGTCATTTTTATTTTGTCTTATTGTTCGGGCCATTTTACAAAAAAAAATTATTTCCACTACATCAGTCTATATTATTCCATTGCACCCCTTCTTGATTTTATTTATTTTATTTTTATTTTTTAATTGTTATAATTAATTAATTAATTAAATAAATATTTTTAATAAATTTTAAAACCCTTGATCCAATGTCAAATGGTGTTTTTTCAATTTGTTTTGATCGATTTCAAATTTATGCGAACCAAACCTCAATGTTTATCAGGTGTATTTCCCAAAACAAGTTAAATACTGAATATCTTATTTTTAAAATAAATCAGACGAAAAGAGATTAATCAAGTGACCATTGATTGTAGAGCTCGATGTTTAAAGACTTGTCATCCATATTAAAATACAATAATCAGCTGAATTTAGTTAGTTCTCATATTGAAGAAAAATGATTGATTGTTGTACACCTTATCCCTCTAGATTATTTAGACACCGGATGTAGAGCTCGGTGTGTACATTTTCATCTTCTGTTAAAGAACCTTGACTTAATTCGCCATACATTTTTTACAACATATTTGGACAAAAAATGATTAATTGGGTTAAGACCTCTTTTCTCGAGTATTCTTACAGTGACTGTAATTTTTTATGTATAACTATGTTACTTTGAATCTCTCACTGTATCAGAGGATACATAGAATCGAGACTCGTATTCTCGTCAAACACCCTAATAAAAACCTTTTTTGCGACCCATTTTTTTTTCCTTTTGAAATTTTTATCACTCGAAGAAAACAAATAACATAAGCTAAAATTCTAATCACAAATCTTACTAAATGGTTCTTGTTGAGTACAACGGATGTGAGCAATGCTAATATCTTTCCCTTGCATAATCAACTCCTGAACCCAAATTTGGTTGCGACGATCATTTTCTTTTTCTTTTAAGGGGTTTATCGATATTTTCACTTTCTTTCCTTGGAATAAATAAAATTTGATTGCGACTCTATTCAATCATTTCGCAAACGTGCGAAGTGCTTGTAGGTCATATTTTTCTTGATGTGACAACGTCCAACATGTGTCCCTTTAACAACTTAAGCAAGTTAGATCAATCTTTAACACTTAGCGCACTTCTCCATTGTTGTTGTTTTGCAAAATACAATCAATCCAATGGGAACAACAAAATAAGTTCCGGGAGAGACTGACTTGCAAGGTTAACACTAAACGTTCAATTCGGTGGAAGAAATGAATAGTATATTCTCAAATGGGAAGTAAAAATCATATCTAGAAATGGTGTGCAAATCCTTTAAATAGGAGAGTTTGTTAGAAACTAGAATATGAAAATGAGCATGAAATATGGGTGGCCACAAGATGGATCTGACGGTGTAGAATACGTTTTCGGATGAGATAACATAAGAAGTTTGACATTATATCTAGGGATTAATTGTTATGCACTGTCAGTTTAAAAAAGTTTACACCATCAATTCATCACAATCATTCATAATTATTACTTTAAATATAATTAAAATAAAAGTCAAATATAATTTTGGATCTGACGGTTACCATCCACTGACAGTGTAAAACTGTTTTGTACTGTCAATGCATTCCAATTAAATTCTTATATCTATTCATTTTCATCACGCTTTACTTCCTCATGTATCGGGTTTTGCACTCTACTAGGTTTATTTCGCAAATGATAATATATATAATTTATTTAAAATTCTGATTATAAATGAATTTTAAGATTATAAAAATAATAAATAAATTTAAAGGTTTGTTATATATAATCTTCGTAACAATATATTTTTGTTAACATTTATATTTTTATACCCTTGAAGGGTTAAGGCAGTTGTTTTTACTAAAGTTAAACCATTTTTAAACAAAAATTAAACCACTATTAGGCTATATAAAAATGGTAATCTCATCTTACAAAAAATTAATGCACCAAGCTGTAGCATTCATTTCAATGGTAACAAATGTTTATAAAAAAATAAATCCTCTCTGTCCATACACCCTCTAAAAAATTATCAACAACAATATTCTCTTCCACCCTGCACTAAACCAACACACACCTTTTACCAAAATAGTTACATAAAAAAAATCTAAAATCCAAAAACAAAAAAAAACATCAAACATAATATTATTAAACCCATCAAATTTTGAAAGAAAAAGAAAAGAGAGAGGGCCACCACCTCCTCCACCGCAACGGCCGTGGTCCCCACCACCATGGCTCGTTGTCAAGGGTCAACCTTATGTTTCACGTTTTTTCACATCGAAGAACCGTCACCGTTAGAGACCCTTGGTATCCTCTCATTCGACGCCGTTAAAACAATGTGTCGCATCATCTCTCTTTACAAATCATTAACCGACGTCGAAATCCACAAACTCCGTCGCCACGTCATCAAATCCAAAGGTGTGGCCCACCTTAATTCCCTAGACGAATGTTTCCTCCTAAACCTCGCATGCGCCGAACGGCTCGAGGATCTCAACTTAGCCGCCGCCGCTGTTTCGCGTCTCGGCTCGCAATGCTCGAACAAGACTCTCACCCATTTTCACGAAGTTTACGCCGACATGAAAAACGGAGCCGTGGATTTGAAGAAAGTCGAATTCGGCACGAAGAATGTGGAAAAGGTGATCGATAAAATGGATAAACTCGTTTCTGCAACGAGGAATCTTTTAAATTCAATGGAATCTTTGTCTGAAATGGAAGTTTCGGAGAAGAAGATGCAAAAATGGAGAACAATGAGAGTTAATAATGGTCTTAAGGTGAAAGTTGAAGGTTTCAATGACAGGATCATTTATCATAGAAGACAAGTTCAATATTATAAACAAAATTCGCTTTGGAATTTAACGTTTGATAAAGTTGCTGGGTTAATGGCTCAGATTATTTGCATTGTTTATGCTAGAATCTCTTTTGTTTTTGGATCTTTGATAACGGGTAACAACAGCAACAGCAACAATAATAGTAATAATAATAATGGTGTTAATAAGGTTAGAGGTGTTTTTCGAATGAAGTTAGATAATCGTTGTTGTAGAATTGAACACAGGGAATTGTATAAGATAAACCTTTGTATATATGATAAAGACGAGGGAACATTGAAGAAAAAAACGAAGAAACATGTTGGTTGTGTTTTGAAGAGCAGCAAAATGGGTGTGATTCATTTTCATGGTCATGCTCCGCTGGCCAAGGGGAGTTCTATCGGTGTTGGTAATGTAGCGGCCAAGAATAATATTGTTTTCAGGTTAGCGCCGGCTTCGACTGTGGGTGGAGTAGGGCTTTCACAAAGGTATGCAAATGTGATTCTTTTTACGGAGAGGATTGTGCATGCTGCGGCTGCGATTGGAGAAGACGCGCGGAAGTTGTTGTATGAGATGTTGCCGGAGGGATTGGAGATGAAGTTGAGAGGGAAATTGAGGGCAAAGTGGTTGAAATGGGAGGAGGGTGTGGAGAGTTTGGTGGGAGAAAAGGCGGAGGGGAAATCGAAGGCGATGGAACGGTGGCGAGATGAGGCGGAGGCGGTGATGGAATGGTTGGCGCCGTTGGCGCATGATACATTGAAGTGGCAGGCGGAGAGGAATTTGGAGAAGCTAAAGTTTGAGACAAAACCAACTGTGTTGTTGTTGCAAACTTTGCATTATTCGAATTTGGAGAAAGTGGATGAAGCAATTGTAGATGTTTTGGTGGGGTTGAGTTGTATATATTGGTGCCAAAAAGAATGGTAGTGGTGAAAATTTTTTTATACCACCATCACAAACTATTTTGTTTTTAAATGGTTGAATGATTTAATTGGATGATTTGTTTTTGAGTTTTTAGGTGTTTCAATTTATAATTTGTGATGAAATATTGTTATGAGAAAAAATGCATAATCTTCGTATATCAAATTTAGTGGTAGTGATGACAGATGATGAGTGGTTTGGAGAAAAACTAATAAGATCCAAGGTCTTTTCTTGAGAATGGACAATGAAATACACATAATAGTAGTACTTTCCAAATAGAATTTATTCAGTACTTTAAATAGTTGTTTCAGACGGATCAATCCACACTCGTGTGTTTCTTTTTGATCACATGCATGCCTAGGTTAAATAATAGTTGCACGGAATTTTTTTTAAGCAAATGATTATATTAATAACAATAATAAAAAGGGTATCATAACCCACTTACAAAATAGTTTCAATCTCAAATATGATGATGACTACATAATTCACAAAAAATCACAAGAAACATTTGACCATTCATAGTAATTACAAGTATTTTTATGTTTCTTGCCTAACCACCACCATGAAAAAATAATTACTCTGTTCGTGATAGTGTCAAAATCTCAAAATTCTTCTATGAACATGATATTATTCCTCGAAGACCACAACACCCAACAAATGATCAACCACAATCCAACCGTCTTTTTTGACCTCTATATGCTTCAACACTAACCTATCTATCCAAGCACTAAAATGACCAAGATTATTCCCGATATAGATTTCTCCGACACCCAACCAATTGCAAGCAAAATTTCAAATCAGAACAGTTTTGGAACAGTGAAATAATAGATGGTCAAGAGATTCATCGTGCATAAAGCAAAAAGGACATACAAATTCTTAAATATTTGTTAACACTCCAGGTCTATGAAGATGGTCTCTTGTTGGAATTTGTTGTGAATAACCCTCCAACCAAATACAAGAACTTTTAAGGGAATGAGAGTTTTCCAAAGCAAAGAAAAATCTGGTTTTGATTCAACCACCGGATCCGATACCTGCAGCTCAGACTCCTTCTGTAACAACCACGAATAAGCTTGTAAGTTCTGTAGAATTGACATTAATTTTGTAAAACAAATAGAGCATCAATGTATATGTACAGGATCTTTGCAAAACACATAAAATATTATGCAAAGAATCCTCTTGTATGCGCCTGTTATCCCTAAATTTCGACGCTAACAATTAATGAGGTTATCTTGGCTTAGTAAAAGACTTTTCTTGTGATGAGCCAAAAGTAAGGTTTTCGACTTAACCAATTAAAAAATGAGAGTCGAAGCGAACTACCTACAAGTTTCATACTTAGTGAAATTCTAAGTTTGGAACATTTTCTAAGTGTTAAGGGGGTTCGACCAAGCATATGTTCGATGAAGGTGGCGGTTACCAAGGGTCTTACATGTTCAATTTTGGAGGGAAAATGTGGAGTTTTCAATTCAAAGACAGAAACAAGTGGCGAAAGATGAAGCTTTTTCAACATGTAATGGGACAAGTGTCACGTCTTAGGATAGTTGTAGGAGAAACCGTCGAAAGCGTGTGGAATAAGTGTGTGGAAACCATATATACTAGTAACTCTGTAGACTCAAAGTATCCGCATGCAGAGAAACGAGTGCAATGAGAATGTACGTGATTGAAACATCACCACCAATTTATCTTTAATGTCAAATTTATCTTCAAGTTATTTACTTTTGAAGCCATTTATCTTTACAAAGCCTTTATTTTAAAGCAATTTACATTTCAAAGCTATTTTTCTTTTCAGCAATTTACTGCATTTTATTTTACAATTCCAGCTTTTTTACTTTTCCAGCAATTTAACATTTCTCGACTTGCCTTTAAATTTCATTTAAGTTTCAAACATTGCCTTTATTTTCCTTTAAAATTTCAAGCCTTGACTTTACTTTGATTTATTTTAAAAGTCTTTTGTCTTTTACTTTATTTTCATTTTAAAACCAAATTTGAGTCTCATTGAGAGATTCAAGACCCTTTTTCCCCAAAAACGTGATATATCAAAATCACAATCCTCTTCAACTTAGCACATGTCCTAGGATCAATATGGTCGATCCTGCGAGTAACTGATGGTATTTTTGGTATCTTCAGAGGACCAACGGTTGTTTATCAATTTTGGGGGTAAACAAATTGGCACGTCAAGTGGGACAATGCTAAAGTTGAAAACATTTTAATCTTAATAACTTCTCCTTTTTTTCTTAATGTTTTTTGTAACTTCCGTGTTTTATAACTTCTTTTATGTGGACGGTCTGGTAAAATGAACGATTACCTTTGTTGTATGCATTTGAGAAGTGGCAAAGTAGCCAGCACATACCATTATATCCCTAAAAGAAGAAACACAAGAAGGATGGCTTATGGCCAAGGAAACTCAAGCGATTCAATACCCACAACGAGTGGGTCGAATCCTCAAGTGAGTAGTTCGAATGTTCGTACTACGAACACACAAGGTGGACCAAGGAATGAGGTCATCCCAGCCTTCAATCCTTCGACGGGAGTCACGACCACACCAATTGTGACGTCAAAGCAAACCCCTTCGACATGATTAGGAGACACAGTTAATAGATATTATACATAGCCAGTGTTGGAGTATATTAGGCCAAATACTCAAATTCCACCACCAAGTACGACTGCATTTAGACCCCAAATATCTACATCACTTTCTCAGGCATATCCTAGACTTTTTGATACCTCAACAACCATGGCAGGATTGAGAAATGCTCCCCTGATTTATTCAGACAATGTTATTTCTTCACCATTGCAGGAGTCCGGATCTGCAAAAAATATTAGAAGGAATAACCAAACTGGTGGCGTGGGGCAGAATACGACTCAGAATACGACTCAAATGGACGGATGGTGTCTCAAATGGAGCGCATAACAAAGTTCATGGGGGTACCAGCACCAGTTCGACAGCCCCATCACTTACTAGAAGTAAGAGAAGCTATGCAGCCATTGGATCAAGAAAATCCACTTGTGGTCAAACAAGTAGATGTCGAACCCGTTAGAGGTCAGAGACAGATACCAATAGAAGAGGAATCAATAGTAAGATTGGTGAAAGACATCAAGATGCAGATCATATAGTCTAACAAGTTTGACAGAATAATCTTGCAGCAAAGAATAACTTGGTAACTCTTGTCGAACAAATAATGGCTCGAAGTGGAATATATACTGGTTTTGCTAGGCCAAACTTTACTTTACCAATAGTGTACTATATACTTCAATCAGAGTTTCCCCCTAGGACGAAGGTTCCCAAATTTACCAAGTTCTCAAGGGATACAACAGAATCTACAGTCGAACATGTGGCACGATACATGATAGAGGTGGGGAGATTGCTAACGATGAAAGTATAAGAATTAAATACTTCCCTATCCCCCTTACCAAGAATGCCTTCACTTGGTTCACCACTCTGCCACCTGGTTCAATATGTAATTGGACTCAATTAGAGTATTTGTTCACGAGCAATTCTACATGGGTCAGACTAAGATTATTTTGAAAGAATTAGTCAGTGTGAAATGAAATTTCAATGAGTCCATTGACATTTACTTGAACGGATTTCGACTGCTTAAAGCAAGATGTTTTACTCAAGTACTTGAGCATGAATTGGTAGAAATGGTTGTTGGTGGCCTAGACTATTCAATCAGGAAGAAGTTGGATACCCAGTACTTGAGAGACATGGCCTAATTAGCAGATCGAGATCGACAACTTGAACGTCTGAAGGACGAGAAAGCTAGGGTGAACAAACATAAAAAGATAGCCTATGACGAATATAACAATGAGGTCAAAAAATTCTACGATGAGACTCTGCCTCTAGATGATAATAAGATAGACTTAGCTGAGCTTAAGCAGGGTCCTCCTTATTACTGTAAACTATTAGTTCCTTCAAATGGAAAGAATCCTGCTGGAGTCGAAAAGAACGATAAATTTCCAAAGAAAACATATACTTTGTACGTCACCAAGTGTGATGAGATTTTTGATTTACTAGTTAAGGATGGACAAATATTAGTCATTTCTGTTGCTAAAACACCACCTTTAGATCAAAGGAAGAAAAGAGGTTTTTGAAAATACCATAATTATTTGGGTCATAAAACTTCTCAATGTTTTCTTTTCAGGGATTTGGTGCAAAATGCAATCCAGGAAGGAATGCTCAAGTTCGGCGTCAAGCCAAAAGCACAAATGAAGATTGATATTGATCCTCTTCAGACGGCTGAGGCGAATTACTCTGAACCTTCTGTTGTAAACTGGGTGGATGTCGTTGAGCAAACTGTTGATGATAGTGTAAGTCCTGATTCAGTCGAAGTTGTAGATAACCCTATGGTGGTTAAGGTCACTGAGAACCCCAACATTGATGCAACCATAGAATATTCCCGAGTGGAATTGGGATAGTATTTATATGGATTTTGTGATAATTTTTCCAAAGGTAACTAAAGGAAGTGATACGATTTGGATTGTGGTGGATAGACTGACTAAATCGACTCATTTCATTGATAAAGATTAGTTATCCATTGCAGAAGTTAGTTGGGGTATATATATTAAGAGGATTGCCAGTTTTCATGGTATTCCTTCGAGTATTGTTTCAAATAGAGATATGGGATTCACATCGAGGTTCTGGGAGATTTTAGAGGAAGCCTTGGGAACTAAGTTGCGACTGATTTCTGCTTATTATCCGCAGATGGAGGGTTAGACAGAGATGACTATCAAATATTTGGAGGATTTGCTGAGAGCTTGCGTGTTGGAGAAAGGATGTAAATGTGATAGTTATTTGTAGTTGATTGAGTTTACTTATAATAACATTTTTCATTCAAGCATTGGAATGACACCGTATGAGACTTTATATGGTGGGAGGTGTAAGACACCTTTGTGTTAGTATGAGTATGGAGAAAGTATTGTGGTTGGGCCATAAATTGTCTAGTAGACGATTGAGAAGATCAAGATGATTCAAGAGATGATGAAATATTCATAGAGTAGATAGAAGAGTTATCATGATAAGAGAAGGAAATTACTTGTATTCCAATAGGAAGATCATGTGTTTTTTAGAGTCACTCTGGTGGCTGGTGTTGGTCGAGCTTTGAAGTCTTAAAAGCTCACGCCACATCTCATTGGTCCTTATCAGATATTGAAGCAGGTAGGAGAATTTGCATATAGAGTTGTGTTACCTCTATCTCTTTCTAACTTCATAGTGTCTTTCATCTGTCTCAACATCAGAAGTTTGTTCCAGATATGTCTCGTGTAATCCAATTGGGTAATGTGCAAGTTAGAGAGAACTTAACTGTTGAGGCATCACCCTTGCAAATCAAGAATTTTGAAGTGAAACAGTTAAGAGGTAAAGAGATCATCTTGGTGAAGGTATTTGGGGGGACTTATTGGAGGAAGTATGACGTGGGAGCTGGAGAGTCAGATGAGAGAGTCTTATCTAGAGTTGTTTCTTTCTGGTGATTTTTGAGGGTGAAAATCTTGTAAGTGGGGGAGAGTTGTACAGCCATGATATTTTATATTTATATTTTAATTGAATTAAAAAATTGATTATTGGTGTGTTTGGTTGTTTTGGGGGATTTTTTTGGAGAATATCATGAATTAATTAGAATTTTAGTTATTTTAAATTATTAAAAAAAGGAATTTCAAGGGTTAGGTGAAGACTAGAAATATTGATAATATGAGGTAAAGTAGTGAGAATTAAGGAGTGTTGGGGCCAAAGTGGAATATATTTTAATGTAATATATTTTAATCAAATTAATGTAATATATTTTAATTTATTCCTATTTGATTGTTTTTAATACTTTAATGACATATATGATTCAATTTCATGTGTTTGGGGTCGATTGAGGTTAAATTTGGAGGTTTGATAGGGCCTAAATGGTGGAAATCACACTTTTTAATGTTGTTGTTCTAGGTTATCACACTCACCACGACCGAGGGCTCACCTAGCGAAATTTCGCTCAGCATGAGGAAGGTCCGTCCAATAAAATGCAATGTTTCTGGTTTTTTGTTTTTTTCTGTGAGTCGCACTTAGTGAGTGATTCGTCGCTCAGTATGCAAGGTCTTGCTTAGCAAAATATGAAGAGTGAGGATTTTATGGTTTATGAGATGCACTCTTAACGAGAGAGGAGCTCGCCTAGCGTGATTTCGCTCAATGAACTGTATTTCGGTCAACAAAGATGGTATAGTGGAACTGAGTTATTTACGAGTAATTTTGTGACAGTGTTTTATTTTGACGATTAATTGGTATTGGCATGTACTGTTTGAGATTATTTGATTTTTTTTATGTGATTCGATGCATTTTATTATATTCATAATAATTGCGCATTAAATTGTTGATTTTATATTGATTTGTGATCAATTGATTCATATTGAGAATTGTTGAGTTTCATGGTGAGTGGCCATGAAAGAGTAGTGGTTGAGTTGTAAGTTTTGTTCTGAGAGGGGACTATGACAAACATTGATAGAGTTGAGTTGAATTACATGCATTCATGAGTTGTAGAGTTTCCAGGATCATAAAGGGGGTTGTGGTGGGATGAAAATCAATAACAAACCTTTGATCATCCAAAAACTTGGTACTACATGCATATAGAGTTGAGTTGCAAGCTTGATTTAGATAGGGGATGTGCCGAGCATTAACAAAGTTGAGGACTCGAGCATTGTATACATATATGTATTGAGTATGAGTAAATGGCTCATATGAGTTGATGTGAGTGAGGAATTTGATTTAATGAGTTGATTGGGTTGTTTTGTATGAGTGTGTTATCAATGTTGCTTTGGTAGTTGCTATGGTAAATGTTTTAGATTGGCACTATTTTATGGTAAAACATGTTTCTGACTCTGTATGTCATATGTGATGTTATGACATGTGATTTAAGCATTATGCAGGTGTGAAGGTTATTGAATGCAACTGTTTTATCAGGATATCAAGACTGATGTCATGACATCTCTGACTGGGCCTGAAGACCTAGATGAATCCGTATTTCATACGTGCATTTTTCTGTTATTAATTGGGTGATTTGTTAAGTATCAACTAGCGCGGTTTATTAGAAGGAATAGAGTCAGCTTGGAGATATATTAGCAGAATATTATATGTTGCTATTTTCGTTCCTTTATTTAAGGAAATATTGTATTTGTTTTATGTAATTTCAGCAGGCTCATGCCCATGATTCAAGACTCTATTTAAAGGTTGCATTGCCCTAGTTTGCATACGAAGACAAATAGAGAGAATAAGGATTTCCGTATTCATCATTTTCGTGTGTGTGTGTGTGTTAGTTTTCTTGTGAGCCAAACAATTGTCATGTTGATGGTTGTTTTGGACTAGGTTTATTGAGTTGTATTGTTGTCCACTCAAAGCTTTTAAGCATGAGTGTTTGTACTTGACTGAAGCTTTAAAGTAAGGTCAAGGATTGTTTCTTGAAGTGTGTCTTCACTTTTACTGAATTGTTTATCTGTTATCACTATCGTGACTGAGAGGGAGTGAAATGTGTCTAATATTTAGGAGTTCCTAAATAGAAGTAGCATTGGGTAGTGATTAAGTGAGAAGATCGTAAATTGGGATGTTTGCTGAGGGTCTTTGAATTGATACTACTAATAGTGGAGTTCCTTCCTAGCTTGGTAGCCCCTAGAGTATGTGTGTTTGCACCGAACTGGGTTAACAATTCCCTGTGTTCTTTACTTCTGTTTTGTTTATTTATCTTGTTACTTTTAACATTGTCAGATATTAGTGTCGTGACATCGTATTCGACATTGTATTCACCATGCAGAATTCCCAGTTGGATCAGATGACCAAATCCATTAGAATGTTGAACAATGGATCTGAAACACTTGATGATATTCTTCAGACTGAAATAAGTACAGGAGACCTATCTGGGATAGGATTTATGGTTCTAAAAACAACTCCTCAAGTAGCAGCCAACCTGAGCTCAAGAATGATGTTTCAAAACAGATGTCGAAACCAGTGTCTCAACATCATGGAACAAGAAGATCAACTCATCAAAGGAGAATATTTGAAAGATGGAGGTGTCACTACTATGGCAGGTTTAGTCACATAATACATTTCTGTTATAGACTTCATGGATATCCTGATCATAATCCACAACCCAAACCTAAGAAAAACATGTTCATCAAGAAACAACAGTGGGTTCCTAAGCATGTTGCATTGATAGCTCATATTTCTCTTAGAGTATCAACTAAAGAGGATTGGTATTTCAATAGTGGTTGTTCTAAGCATATGACTGGAATAAAAAATATGTTGGGTGATATCAAACCTCATTCTACCAGATATTTAACTTTTGGTGATGGAGCTAAAGAAGAAATCAAAGGAGTTGGAAAACTTGAAGGTTCAAGTGTTCCAAATTTTGATGGTGTATTACTTGTGGAAGGATTGACTGCTAATCTCATTAGCCTCAGGCAGCTGTGTAATCAAGGATTCAATGTTAATTTCACAAAATCAAAATGTATTGTCACAAATGAAGAAAAGGTAATAATCATGAAGGGAGTCAGATCTAGAGATAACTATTATCTTTGGTTTAATCAAGATCTAGTTTACTCCCAAAAAGGTACAGAAGAGAAGATCATGGTCACTCAAGATGTCATGACATTATTGTTCTGGGCAGGCCCAACCCCCAGAATTGGGCCAAGCAAACCAGCTTTGTGGCACGCTCGACATCGAGCAACATTGAGAATAATGGTCCTTACCGACCAAGACGAAGTCTTCCAACGGCTAGTTTTGACCGTTACCTATCTATACGGATTCCGCGATCCGCGCCCAACGGTATGGACCAATAATCTTCCACTTAGCCCAGTATATAAACCCTCTCATTTGAGAGGGTCAGGTATTCAATTCTCTGACCTTAATTCTTGTACTTGCTCACTCTTTGCTCAGTGTCTTACTTAAGCATCGGAGTGCCTTGCAGGTACACCCCCTCCTCTCCTTATCAACCGTCCTTCAACAACGCTCGAGGCCAGCCGTATCGGATCCTGATCTCCAGGTACAATCAGGTGGTACCGTCTGTGGGAAAGCTGATTTTCCCCGTTCTTCTCTCTTAAAATCTTCAAAGAACCAAAGTTTTTACCAAGATCCATGGCTGCTCGAGACAACAATCCGGACAATCGATCGAACGACGACATGATCCTCACACAACGTGAGAGCAACATTCATCATCCTCCGCACGAAGAAACTGTGCAAGATCACCCAGACGGGAAGACGACCTCGCCTTCTCCCAACCGCGACCAACCTCTGGAGAGTCGCCCGGAAGTCCCCTTTCCCCCGACTCTTTCAGGATCTGACTTCGCCGCACTGGCCAAAATTCTGAATCAGACAAATTTGCTGCTCCTCGCCCATGGCGAGAAAATTGTCCGTCTCGAGGACAATAATTGTCGACCCCGGTCTCCCGCGAGACACCAGAGAAGGCGTAGTCCCTCTCCTCCCAAGAGAAAGAGGAAGGGACGCATCGACGAATCTACTGGGGACAAACGACCTCGCCAGTCTCCTTCGCAGTCTTCCCCTCCAAGAAAATCAAGAAGGATCAGATCAAGATCCGCATCGCCTCGGCGAGCAAAGAAGCGCGCGCCCAGATCCCCTTCGTTCAACTCCAGCGACGACGAGGACACCCGGGGCCCCCTCTCGTCGGAAATCACGGCAGCTAAACTTCCAAGAGGTTTAGAAAAATCTCCACCACTAGGCTCATATGATGGGACCACAGATCCGGATGAGCATATCGAGAATATTGATGCGTTGCTTGACTACCGAGGAGTACGAGGAGCGATCAAATATCGCCTCTTTCCTACAACCCTGAGGAAAGGAGCGATGGCGTGGTATAAAAGCCTCGAAGCAGAGTCCATCACTTCCTGGAAATAGCTCAGACGCACGTTTTCCAGGCACTTCACCGCCTCTAGGCGACACCCGAAGACGGAAGCGTCGCTCGAAGCGATCATCCAAGGGAAGGACGGACCTTTACGAACTTATATCGAAAGGTTCAATAAAGAAGCAGTCCAGGTGTTCACAACCGACGACATGAAGAAGTACTTGTTTGAACGGGGACTGCGCCCGTCAACCGATTTCCACCGGGCGGTCGGCATCGAGACCCCAGCCACCCTTGACGCATTCTTGTTAAAAGCCCAAGCTTATATCCAGTATAAGGAAAATCATGCAGCCAACTCCGTACGAGACGCTCGACGTCACGAAGACGCGAAGCCCCACCGAGTCGATGAACCTTCGACATCTCGTTAGGGAGGAGACAAAAGAAAGGATGACCGCTCCCGTGAACCGCGGGAGCACAGATGACCCGTCGGCCGATTTCACGAATATACTCCATTCATGGTCTCTAGGGAGAAAATCTTGTCCGAATGTGCCAACTCAGAATTTAGGCAAGCAGGGGTACGCTTTTCGAAGCAACAACCTAGCAAACTGGGCACAGACAAAACAAAATATTGCAGATTCCACAAAAGTCATTGCCACAATACCGAAGACCGCATCCATCTCAAGGATGCAATCGAAATAATTATTAAGGACGGGAACCTTAAACAATTTACCAAATCCAAGGACACTCCTCGACAAGAAGCACATGAGACTCAAAAGATCGAGGAGTCTGTACCCATTCCAGCGGATGCAAACATGCAGGTCGCCCTAAGCATCTAACGCCCGAAGGATTTCTTCCTGCCCGATCACACGGGGAGTCCGAGGTACCTTTCCTCCCATAGCCCATGGGAAACCTTTCCATCCGCAATGGTCATCTCAGGGGGAGGTTTTAACAAAATCACGGTCGGATCCGTAAAAAGAAAATTCGACCAGCTGATTGCGAAAGGCCCCGCACAGAACGCAACCCTGGACCCACCAAGGGAAGGATTAATACCCCTTGCCTTTTACTGGGAGGAAATCTTAGGAGGGGCATCAAACGCCAGCATCCCGCTACTTATCCGGGCGCGAATGGCCAATTTTGATGTAAGGAGAATCTTAGTGGACCAAGGCAGCTCCTGCGACATCATGTACTCCCAGTTGTCTTCAACACTCCAGTTAAACGAAACACACCTGACTCTGTACGTCGGGTCAGACTTGCAAGGTTTCAACGGAGCGGTCTCCCGACCATGGGGCTACGTCGATTTGTTCGTCACCTTCAGAGCAGCCGAGACAGCCAGAATAGTTCGCGTCCAGTTCCTAGTCGTGGATTTCCTGTCGCTATACCAGTGCATTTTGGGACGACCGACACTGGCCGAGCTGATCGCTGTTCCATCCACCGTCCACCTAAAGATGAAGTATTATACTACTTCGGTCAAGGTTGCTACACTGCATGGGGACGTCGATGCTGCCCACCGATGTTTTGAAGCGGCATCTAAAGGTCTTAGCTCAATATCTTACCAACCAAGTCCTTCAACATTGACTTCACCAGATGCTCCACAAACATCCAGGGCTTTTCCTCAGGTAGACTCGATCGATCTGGACTGCGGTTCTCAGACGATAACAAGGGCATTCAAGAGCTGACCAACTCACTATCCTGGCCAATTCCAGACGGAGAGTTCGAGCTGATTCCTTTGGGAGATGATCCGACCCGGTGCGTTAAGATCGGAGCACATCTGCCCGACTTGGCAAAACGACAGTTAGAAGCCTGCCTCAAAGGAAACGCGGATCTGTTCGCCTGGAGCGCCACAAAAATTCCAGGGCTCGACCCCGAGACAGCCTGCCATCACCTCTCAATCGACCCAACACATAAAGCGGTCGCCCAGCGTAGGAGGAAACAGTCGAGCAAGAAAACTAAAGCGGCTGAATCTGCTATTAAATACCTCCTAGAGGCAAAATTTGTAACCGAGGCCAGGTACACAACCTGGGTCTCAAATGTTGTACTTGTCAAGAAATCTAATGGAAAGTGGAGAATGTGTGTTGGTTATACTGATCTTAACCAAGCATTCCCGAAAGACGCATATCCTTTGCCTAACATCGATAAATTGGTCGACAATTCGTCCGGTTTCAAGCTATTGTCCTTCATGGACGCCTACTCAAGGTATAATCAAATACCCATGGCCGTGTCCGACAAAAAATACACGGCCTTCATGACCGAATCGGGCAACTAGTATTATAACATTATGCCCTTCGGTTTATAAAATGCAGGCGCGACATATCAGCGCATGATGAATAAAGTATTATGGGAAGAAATCGGAGACATGCTTGAGGTGTACATGGACAATATGATCGTCAAATCTCAGCAAGAGACGGACCACGCGTCCTACTTACGAAAGGTATTCGATACAGCACGGAAGTGCAATATGCGTTTCAATCCCGAGAAGTGCATATTTGGGGTCCGAGCAGGGAAGTTCCTCGGATTCTATCTAACCGAGCGAGCCATCAAAGCCAATCCTGACAAATGTCGGGCATTCGCAGAACTTCTAACCCCTAATTCTAAAAAATCCATACAATCGTTGAACGGGGTCCTCACTTCCCTCGCTCGATTTGTGGCAAAGTCCGCTCAGCACACCCTCCCTTTTTACAAGCTCCTCCGCAAAGAGGCTACTTTTGAATGGACGGAGGAGTGCGAGCTAGCTTTGTCCCACCTGAAAAGGGCACTATCTGAGCCCCCAGTTTTGTCCAGGCCCGAGGAAGAGGAGACGCTTTACCTCTATCTCGCCGTGGCAAACGAAGCCGTAAGCGCGGCCCTCATACGAGACCTACCCGAGGGACAGAAACCTGTCTATTTTACGAGCAAGGCACTCCACGGCCCTGAAATTCGATACCTCCAGGTAGAAAAGGTGGCCCTGGCCCTCCTTTTTGCAGCCAGAAGGCTACGACATTATTTCTTGGCCCACACCATCATCGTAAGAACAGACCAACCCATAAGACAATTGCTCGGTCGACCGGATATGGCCGGGTGAATGCTAAAATGGTCGTTGGAACTGTCCGAATTCGACATCAAATTCGAGGGGAGACAAGCTCTCAAAGCCCAAGCGCTGGCCGACTTTGTGGCATAACTCACTTTCACCGAGCAGGAGCCGAAATCCCCATCCAAATGGACTATCTTCGTGGATGGAGCATCTGGCCCGGCGGGAAGTGTGGTTGGGGTTATCTTAGAAAACGAAGAAGGAAACATCATCGAAGTATCCTTAACTTTGTCCTTCCCCACTTCCAACAACCAGGCGGAATACGAAGCCTTCCTGGCAGGCATACGGCTCGCGACCGACCTGGAAGCATAAGAGATCACGATTTGCACAAATTCCCAGCTGGTCGCTAGCCAAGTTCGAGGAGATTTCCAGGCCGAAAACAATAATATGGCCGAATACCTGGCCCTTGTAAAAGGCGAACTAAAACGATTCACAAGCATGGAGGTCAAACACGTCCCTCGAGAGAATAATACACGGGCTGATGTCCTTTCCAAGTTGGCAAGCACTAAAAAGAAAGGAAACAACAAATTCGTCATACAAAAAGTGCTCCCCCGACCAAGCATTGGACAGTCTTCAGTCCACCTAGACATTAATATCGTAGGCGACGCACACTGCTGGATGACCCCAGTGTTTAACTACCTGACCAAAGGGGAGTTACCGGCAGACCCGAAAATGGCCAGCATCGTGCGTCGAAGGTCATGCTCATACTCCCTAGTGGGTGGGCGCATGTATCGTCGAGGATTCTCTACACCACTCCTCAGGTGCGTAGAAGAAGAGAACGTCCCACACGTACTGAGAGAGGTCCACGAAGGAATTAATGCACAACATCCGGGCGGACGATTGTTAGCCCGAAAGATTCTCCGAGCAGGATATTATTAGCCTACACTCCAGCACGACGTGAAAGAACGCGTAAAAAGGTGTGACAAATGCCAACGACATGGGGACGTGCACGTAGCACCCCCTACCGAGCTAAAATCACTATCCTCCCCTTGGCCGTTCGCATGGTGGGGGATGGATATCTTAGGGCCATTCGTCGTCGGATCCTGCCAAAATAAATACCTCATTGTAGGCGTCGATTATTTCACCAAGTGGATAGAAGCTGAGAAACATCCTCGCCCGGTTCGGAGTACCGCTCACCATTGTGACCGATAACGGTACCTAGTTTATAGATAGACACTTCAAAGAATTTGTTGCATTAGTAGGAACAAAACAACATTTCGCTTTCGTGGAGCACCCCCAAACTAACGGGAAAGCAGAGGCCGCGAATAGGGTAATCCTAAGAGGCTTGAAACGAAGACTAGACGAACACAAGAAACACTGCGTCGAGGAGTTACACGGCGTGCTGTGGGCGTATAAAACCACCCCCCACTCAACGACCGGTGAATCCCAGTTCCGGTTGGCATATGGGACCGAGGCAGTAATCCCTGTGGAAATGCACGTCCGATCCAGACGAACAGAGTCCCCAATGGACCAGGACACCAACTCCGAAGCTTTAAGAGACGAGCTTGACCTGGTTGAAGAAACCCGATCAGAAGCTGCTCTCCGAGAGGCCACTCTCAAACATAAAATAGCCACTCGATACGATTCTAAAGTCATAAGACGAACGTTCGAGGTGGGTAGTCTCGTTCTAAGGAGAAATCACATAGACCCCTGCGAAGGAAAACTTACGCCTAATTGGGAGGGCCCATACTGCGTCCGGGAAAAAACCAAAAACGGAGCCTATTATTTAGAAAACCTACACGGGGAAGAACTTGCTCGGCCGTGAAACGCCGAGAAACTCAAGCAATATTACAGCTAACTTACAAAGTCACCTTGCTCAACTCTCAAGCAAGGAGCGATAGGTCCGACTAAGAACTGCGTGCCCAGGTACAAGCACGGCAGCCCAAAATAACATGATTGTCAGGGTCTCCTTCCAAGAGAAGGAGATAACTGTTGCACGGGCGGATACTCAAACGAGTCCGACGTCGCCTACGTACCACGACCAGGCAGAACCCCAGCTCGCGATGGGACGTTCAAGCCTCAGAGCCCGGGCCATTACCTTGGCCCGGGCACCGACCAGGAGCAAGACTCCAAAATCTGATTGGTCCCCCAAACTAACGGATCACAAACACACCCCGTATTTATTCGATTACATCCAATCATTACAAGAACGTCAAACACTTAGCGTTTATAAAACATAAAGAGAACAGTCCTCCGACGGACGCACAGTTAAACAGAAAACATTGTAAAATAATAAACGACCATTAAGAACATAGACTTTTACTGCAAAAATGCGACCCCGAAGGGCCGACTTGTTCGTGGTTACATACAAAGGGGACCACACCCCCAAGAGAAACACATTAAGTTACAAAATAACGGCATGCAGGCCAAAACTAATTACCCTCCTTATCCAAAGCACCAGGTTGACCCTCACCTTGGTCCGGCTGCGCCTCTAACTGGCTGGGCTGAACAGTCGCCCCGGGCTGAGAATCCTCCACAATCAAGTCCGAGGGAACCACTATCTGGCCATCCTCGACTTTGTAGAGGTAGCTGATCCGGCTGGTGTCCAAGGCCAGTTCGGGATGAAGAGCTCTTATCTGATCCACAGCGTTTTGGAAACTGAGCTTAGTCGACGAGTTCAGATCTTCCATATCCTGGTCGATCCGAGCAAGGAACTGTGCCCTGGTCACCATGCTCTTAGTCTCAGCATCTTCATCCTCCTTTGGGCAGAAGGCATCCTTTAACGTTTTACTCTGCTCTAAGGCCCTCCTCTTGTCGACCTCCAGCTTAGCAATGATATCCCCCCGCTCGGTCAGCTCTTTAGCAGTGGCAGTGGCTTCTTCAGAGGCCGCCGTCAGCTTCTTCTCGGCTGCAGCCAACAACTCCTTCAACTTTGCTACCTCCCTTTCTTTCCCGGGGTTTCCTTCGGCCGTCAACCAGGCCATGGACAAAACCCGCATGACAGCGCTCGCGTCCTGGGCTAGAGACAGCCGTCGGGCAGGGAGATCCATTGCCTCGAGAAACAAGGCGTCCGCCCGGTCAACCTCCATGCTCGTCCCTTTCAAAAAAATTCCGCTTCACGAAGCAAGGCGGCATCACATGCTTCGGTTTGGGGGGAGCGTTGGCCGTCAAGTCTACGGTCACTGTAGACTTGTGCTTTTTCATGAGTGAGCCGGTAGAAGCGCTCGGAGAACCCTGGACCAGAGGGCCCGACCTAGAGCCGCTCGTCTCAGTCAGCTTGGTCTGAACGACCCGCGACCTCTTCTTCTGCTACTGACGTAGACGCTCCTGAATCTTGTCAAGAGGGTTCGACAGGGAGCCTGAAAAGGAAAGGAAAAAAGACAGTTAGATTAGTCACGGACGACAGAAAATTATCAAGACATAATAACAAGCAGAAATAAAAACAAATACCAAAAAACGCGGACACTTCTTGCCCGGTATTACACGCCAGCAAGTCTGTGACGTCGATCAGAGGACGCTCCACAGCTTCCCCCCGTCCTGGTCCAGTATTATTTTACCTTCTCCGTCCAGCAAAGGAGTCGGAGTAAACGAGGCTATCAATTTCCTAAAGGCCTCAAAGTTGTCCGCATCGTCCTCGTTCAGAGAGTCCCCCACCTAGACAAACTCGTTAACCGGTCGCTCATAGTGAGCGTAACGCCACGAGAAGGGAAATAGCCAAAGCCTCCTCGGAATCACCTGTCCTTGATCGTCAAGTCTGGGCTCGTCATTCTCATCAGTGTCTATCCCCAAGAAACTTAGCGCCCTCACAACTTCCGCGCTCGCCTGTTTAATCAGAAAATAAATCGTCTTGAAAGCCCGGATAGACTCTGAGTGAGCTTTAAAAATCTTGGTTCGCTTCTTGAAGGAGACAAATCCCTTTCGGTCGGTCCCCCGCCCTACTTGGCGCTGCAGCGAAAACAGACGAAAGAACAAAGGAAGCGTGGCTCCAACACCCAGATGGGCACACGTAACCTCAAACGCTTTCAGAAACGCGTAAGAGTTGGGGTGCAACTGGGACGGGGCCACACATAAGTGCCCGAGCACAGCGCAAACCAGGTCGCTGAAGGGCAAAGTTACCCCAGGACCGAAGTCGCGTATTCGTACATCGAAAATTTGCGACCACCGAAATCTGAGAAGATATGGTCGTCATCCCCTGGGCAAGTGACGACCCAATCCTCCGGGTCACCAACAGTGGGCAGTGGCTCCGCGCGAGGCCTCGAAAACGACAATACTTTGTCGAGCAAGTCCTCCACTAACCATTCTTTAGGCAAGGTCCTTATGTCTTCAGGGCAGCGAGGTGAATCTGCCGTCTCTCCAGAAGCCCCTTCTTCCATTGTGCTCGCGTCTGATTCTCCTGACGAACTCCCAGAGTCGAAGGGAACCGATGCGGAAGAACCAGAGTCTTCCGAGGATGTTTCTTCCGAGGAGACATCAAGCGGGTCCATGAGCGAATTTTCACCTGAAAAGCAGAGGAAAGGCGTCAGTGAATTCGATTAAGAATATCAAATCCACCTTTCCACCGCTCGACAAGTGAAAGGGCGCACGTCGACCCAGGAACAAGGTCCCAAGCCATAGCCCCCGGCTAACCACCGCTCAAGGCGATGGCTAACGCCCGACCTCGGAGATAAGAGAATCTAAACCCAAACACTTACTAGGTCCCAAGTCAAAATCGACCAGGACCTGCATCGACCACGAACTAGGGTTCGTAGTCAACGAACAACGGTGGCAGAAAATCTTTTACCTACTGGTTTGAACCTAAAACTACCGGAAACTTTATCCTATACCGCATACATTGCTAAATATCAAGCCTATGACTAGTATAAACACGAATAAAAGCCATACCTTGAGCTTGGGAAGCCATTTGCAGAAGAAAGTAACTTTGGAAGCGGTGGTTGACGGTTGGAAGCGGTGGTCGACGGCTGAGAGTAGCGGCTGACGAACGGGCAGTGCAGTGGAGAAGAAAATGAAACGAAAAAGCTTAAAAGAAAGCCTTGGGATCCTATTTATAAGGAAGGGAACACGTGCAGATACGCGTGACCCCTACCCCTAGCCAATAATTACCTACGCACTAGCCCCTAGGCTAGCCGTCAGAACATTAAATAGGCGCGAATTCCCAAACACGCCAACTTTTCGTTTCATATTCCTCTTGTCGAGCAACGAAACAACTGCCCGCCTACCGAGGATCATCAACGATAACTTCCTGGTCCGCACACTGCATACCCTTGGACACGAAACCATTACTAAGTCCCCCCTCCTCCGCACGAGCAACGACTTGGGGGGCTTCTGTTCTAGGCAGACCCAACCCCCAGAATTGGGCCAAGCAAACCAGCTTTGTGGCATGCTCGACGTCGAGAAACATTGAGAATAACGGCCCTTACCGACCAAAGCCATACCGACCAAGACGAAGTCTTCCAACGGCTAGTTTTGACTGTTACCTATCTATACGAATTCCGCGATCCGCGCCCAACGGTGTGGACCAATAATCTTCCACTTAGCCCAGTATATAAACTCTCTCATTTGAGATGGTCAGGTATTCAATTCTCTGACCTTAATTTTTGTACTTTATTACTCTTTGCTCAGTGTCTTACTTCAGCATCGGAGTGCCTTGCAGGTACACCCCTCCTCTCCTTATCAACCGTCCTTCAACAACGCTCGAGGCCAGCCGTATCGGATCCTGATCTCCAGGTACGATCAATTATATTGTGAAAATATAAGTGCAATCAATATTTCCATGAATCCTTTTCAGCACAGTATGACAAAACATATTGATATTAGGCACCATTTCATCAGAGATTTTGTGGAAGATAAAATGATCAAGTTGGAGCATGTTGCCACTGAACTGCAGCTGACTGATATATTTACAAAGGCCTTGGATGCTAATTAGTTTGAAAACCTAAGAGGCAAATTAGGAATTTTGTCTTTATGTGGGTTTATAGCTATTATTGAGATGTTGGAAAAAGATGAAACTGGAGGTGGTTCTGATGATGGTGGTTCTGATTAATGTGATGAGCAGGCTGGAGAGGAAGCTGTTGGTTTTACTGTTTGTGTTTGTTAGATTTCTGCTATACCCAGGATTTCTGATCTTCATGAGCTTGTGGTGCTAACTGTTTTTGGCTCTATGATTATTTATATGTTTGGCTTAATTTTTGGCAAAAAGGGGGAGTAATTATAGATATCTAGATGATATGTGTTCTGATTGTATACTATTTATTTTAGTATAGTCAGACTGTTTGTTTCAGGGTTTAACAGGTTGATGGGGAGATGAAATCTCTCTGCTATTGGAAATTACTTTTGTTGTTGTGTTGTACTCTAATACAGTTTTTATTTGACGGGAAGTCAGTCTATCTCTCTGCTCTGTATGATGTTATGTGTGTTTCTACTGCTGTGTTGTTTAATGCTGAATAATGCTTAAAATGTTTTAGCCAAAAATTTGCCAAAGGGGAGTTAGTAGATGTTTTAGATTGGCACTATTTTATGGTACAATATGTTTCTGATTTTGTATGTCATATGTGATGTTATGACATGTGATTTAAGCGTTATGCAGGTGTGAAGGTTATTGAATGTAGCTATTTTATCAAGATGTCAAGACTGATGTCATGACATCTTTGACTAGGCCTGAAGACCTAGATGAATCCTTATTTCATACGTTCATTTTTCTGTTATTAATTGGGTGATTTGTTGAGTATCAACTAGCGCGGTTTATTAGAAGGAAAGGAGTTAGCCTGGAGATATATTAGCAGAACATTATATGTTGCTATTTTCGTTCCTTTATTTAAGGAAATATTGTTTTTGTTTTATGCAATTTCAGCAGGTCCATGCCCATGCTTCAAGACTCTATTTAAAGTTTGCATTGCCTTAGTTTGCATACGAAGACAAATAGAGAGAATAAGGATTGTCGTATTCATCACTTTTGTGTGTGTGTTAATTTCCTTGTGAGCCAAACAATTGTCATGTTGATGGTTGTCTTGGACTAGGTTTATTGAGTTGTATTGTTGTCCACTAAAAGCTTTTAAGCAAGTGTTTGTACTTGACTGAAGCTTTGAAGTAAGGTCAAAGATTGTTTCTTGAAGTGTGTCTTCACTTTTACTGAATTTTTTGTTTGTTATCACTGTGGTGATTGAGGGGGAGTGAGAGGTGTCTCATATTTAGGAGTTCCTAAATAGAACTAGCATTGGGTAGTGATTAAGTGAGAAGATCGTAAACTGAGATGTTTGATGAGGGTCTTTGAATTGATACTATTGATAGTGGAGTTCCTTCCTGGCTTGATAGCTCCCAGAGTAGGTATGTTTGCACCGAACTGGGTTAACAATTCCCTGTGTTCTTTACTCCTGTATTGTTTATTTATCTTACTACTTTTAACTTTGTCAGATATTAGTGTCGTGACATTGTATTCGACATCGTATATCTGTCGTCAGAATTTCAGATATGAGTTGTAAGACTGATAACATGTTGCTAATATATAATTGTTGTTTATGCACACTATCTATATATGAATGTATTCTCACTCATCTTTATTTGTTGTTGCGTATGTGCTCATATGGATACAGACGATCAGGTAATGGAGTAGATGCTTGATGCTAGAGGATGACGTTGTGCCACTTTAGTTATTTATCGTCTGGTCTTAGTGGAGTCACTCTGATATATAACACTGGGGAAAAGGTTGTTATATGTTTTCTTTTGTTGCATGTATGATTTCCTTTGAGGGTTGTTGAACCACTTTGACATCTTTTGTTGCTGAAATTTATACATTAAACTCATTGGTTTTCCGCTGCTTATTTCTGAAAAATTTGTTTGTGGTTCTTTTATGCTATGGTGAAGCATGATAGATACTTTATTTGTTGATTTATATTCAATTATTTTATTAAATGTTGATTCGGAGAAATAAGGATTTATAGGTATAAACATAAGAATTTTTCCTAATGGCTCTGAGATAAGAGACGTTTTAGATGTCATGATGAGGGAGACACGAGAAGCACTGTAGTACAGGAGGCAACATAGGGACAAAGGGCCTGAGTTCGTCAAACGCAGTAGTATTTAGTATTTGTGTTAGAAACATTATTTTTGATTATATTCTATTTTGACTTCATTGTGTACTCTGGATGTATTAGTTTATTTGTGATTTTTATCATATTGTTTTTATGGTTAAATTTATAAAAAATAATATATCATCAATTTCATTAGAGTATCTTTAAAACGAAGAAAATAATTATTGTCTGGTGTGGTTCCCGAGATGCATTTTCGAATTTTATCTGGTAAGAATACATATATGCATCTCAAGATCAATATATGTCCAAAAAATGACATTTCAGTGAATAATGCATCGGTGTCCATGGATGTATTTTGGAGATATATCTTCAGAATAAATTTATGAAAACATATGGGATGAGACTCAGTTGGGGTGTGTTTTAGTGAGGTAAAGAATAGGTTCGGAGATGCATTTTCGAAATCTGAGAAACAATTTTGATCTTCATATCGTATTTTTTCCACCTCTTAGAGTGGAATTAGCAATTCCCATAATTTTGAGCATCGTTTAAGAGTGTTTTTTCCTACTTTTTAGAATTCACCATTTAAAGATTAACAAGTGTTTAGAGACTTGTTTTAAATGTGAATAAGTGTTATGTCACAAATTCAAATATACAACCTTACATTTAATGTTCCTTCCTACATAACTCTGCAACTGAGTTGACTTAACCGAAAGTCTGATTTTGAATTTTAAAACTCAAAACACATAGATATTGAACAGTTACAAGGGCAAGAAGAATTTACCATTAAAAATAGATTATACAATTTTATAAAGAATTACAAATTTATATACGGGTATTTTATATTACAAAGTTATTGAGGTGAATTAGCATAAGAGATACTATTTCTGTCTTTATTTACAGCATAAGAGCTCGAATTCGTCTTATCCAAAGAAGTTGTTGTTCCAAGAGAATGCAAGAATTCATCAAATCCCTCTTGTAAATCAACACCTCCTGGCTTTCTCATTTCATTAGGTAACTCAACTTCTCCATCCAAAATCCTCACTACTTGTCTCATGTTAGGCCTCATACTAGGGACATCATTTGAACATATCAGTCCTAATTTCAACACCATCATTACCTCACTTTCAACAAAATCACCATTCATTTTAGGATCCACTACTTCAAGTATTCTTCCTTCTTTCAACCTTTCCCACACCCAATCCACCAACACTAACTCTTCTTGTAATGCCTTTGGTTCAATAGGCCTTCTTCCGCAAGCAACCTCGAGCAGAAGCGCGCCGAATGCAAAAACATCAGAGCTTGTAGATGCCTTTCCTGTTCTAGGCAACTCTGGTGCCAAATAGCCTAATGTTCCCACCACTCTTGTTGTGCCTGGATTAGCACCATGTTCATACAACCTTGCCAAACCAAAATCACCTAATCTTCCATTGAGTTCAAAATCTAACAGCACATTGCTAGCTTTAACATCTCTGTGTATTACCACTTGCTCATACCCTTCATGTAAAAACAAAAGACCCGAAGCAACCCCTTTTATTATCTTAAACCTTTGTTCCCAACTTAGCACAATTTCCGAATCTTCAAACAAATACTTATCTAAGCTTCCATTCGCCATGAAATCGTATACAAGCAAAAGGTCGCCTCTACGACGACACCATCCGAGTAACGGAACCAAATTTCTATGGCGAAGCCGGCCTATGCTTGCGATTTCCGACACAAATTCCCTCAGCCCTTGTTTTGATTCATGTGAAACTCTCTTAACAGCCACTTGGACCCTTGATTTTGGTAATGTCCCTTTGTAAACTCTTCCGAAACCGCCCTGCCCGAGTAGCTCTTTCTCCTTGAAGGCTTTTGTAGCTTTCTTAAGCTCTTGATAAGAGTATCTATGTGGCCCAATTTCAAGCTCCCACGCTTCGATTACATCAGCATTCGTGATTTTTCTGAAAAGGTAAATAGAAATAGCTATAGAACACAATACAATAACAGAAGCTGTGACCGAAACACCGGTTATCAAAGAAGTTTGTTTCTTCTTTGGCTGTGGAAGATGCGGTAGTGAAGACAAATCAAGAAATGGTGCTGGTCCATTGATTTTGAAACTCCAACCCAAAACATAATGAGAGCTAGAAAGTAAACCAGTTGAAGCCGAGAAACCAACATACATAGTATCATGAAAAATAGGTGACAGATCCATAGTAAAAGACAAGGTTGGTTTTTTCGGTTTGGTTGAAGATGGAGAAAGTGCAACACTAATAAGATTCCGCGAAGAATCATAATCAACCCAAACGAGAATCGGTTTCCCACTTTTGAGATTAAGATATTGTAATCTTGAATCATTAGTAAAATAGCTTGCATTAACAGATGCATTTGACTGCAAACTATTGATGTCGATTCCGATATGGTTATCATTGATATCACCAAACTCAAAATCTTGAACGGTATCAAACTCAACAGCAAAAAGATGGTTAGAGAAATTACCAATATCAGTTGAATTGAGAAGACCAAGATACTGAATAGGTAAAGCTTTGAGATCTTTTGTAGGTGCTATTGCGAAAGCCATGCCGTGGCCGCCGAGTTTAGGATACTCAGGAACAATAGCAATAGCAAAACATGAGGAAAAAGAGAAAGCTTTACCGGTTGTTGAGTTCTTTAGCTGGATAGGTTGAGAGTAAAAAGCATGGCCCATTAGTTTGCTTGTTTCGTTTGTTAACTTTATGATGCCGTTTTTCTCTATCTCTGCGATTCCGTTTAAGGTTAGATTATGGGGATCAACATTCTTGAATCCTGCATACATGAGATGGTCAGGTTGGGATAAAACTGGCACAGAGAGGAAGAGAAAAACTGATATCAAGAATTGAAGATGAGTTAGCATGATGATAGGTTTCATTACTCTAGTATTCAAAGTGTGAAGTTTTGATTGATGGTTAGTGATTTTGCATGTTGGTTACTACTATAGAGGTTTTTATGAAGAGAAATCAATGAAGGAAGAATTGGGAAAAATGAGGAACATGACTAAGTCATATGGCTACTATTGACTGGGGCAGTTGGCGGCTTCTTAAATACTTTTCTTTCCAAATTTGTATAGGACCAACTGCCAAGACTCTTTTTTGACTAAATGGTATCAAGACTTCTGATGAGGAATGATTTGAGGTCAGAAAATGTACATCAAAATTTAATATAAATGTTAATTGTTTATTCAAAATGTTATAGTTCCATACCTCCTTGTGGTTGCAACTATGTCATAAACTCCTTAACATCATTACTCAAGCAAGTTATTCCATACCTTCTAGTTGCAACCTATGAAGCTCGGAAGCAAGTTATTTAAAAAAACATATAGATAATAAAAATTATACATAAATAGCAGATAACCCCGACAACAAACAGCACTATTATCGTTTTTTAGAATGCAAAATCAGTTCTATTAAAAATTATATTTATTGTTTTAGAAGACACAATATTACAATGCATAAATCTTTACATCTTCTGGTCAATGATAAATGGTATGAAAATATCTTGATTGTCAGGAATACACTTTTTCATATTTAATTATTTTACTAAAAAGGAGTTTGAAAACTATAAATCCCACAATAAAACATCTGATTTTATGTCTCATCATAGAAAAAATTCACAAATTTCTCTCCTACCCATCCACACATGACTCTTTCTTTCACTAATACCCTCAACAAACCTAAATATATAACATAAAACATCCATAGCAAAGTGTATTTAAATCCTATAAACTACTTCAATTCAAAATATCCAAACACGGAAAACCTCATCACAAATATTTAAATAGAATAATTGGAACCTTTGAGAGCTTCCAAGTTTCATTGTCCATAAAAATATCACCATATAAAAAAGATAAATGTTAAAAGTACATGGAATAATGATTTGATATTATTGTACAAGATTTATATATAGACAATAAGAACAATTAACTAACCTAACTAACTAGTTATTTGAGGTTGATAGTAATCTAAACATGCTTAGTTAAAAAGACTAATTACAACTAACTAATTAGACTAACCCATCACTAACATAGACTCTAATTGTACCTAATTTTAGTCTCTAATATATTGCACTGAATAATGAAGTAAGAACACAAACAGAAATCTCAAAATGCAAATTTTGAGATTAAAAATAATAATAATAATAATAATAATGATAATAATCATCATAATAATAATCATGATAATAATCATAATAATCATAATAATAATAATGATAATCATAATCATCATAATGATAATGATAATAATCATAATCATAATAATGATCATCATAATCATAATAATGATAATGATAATCATCATAATCATAATAATAATAATAATAATCATAATCATAATAATGATAATAATCATAATAATCATCATAATAATCATCATAATAATAATAATAATCATAATAATAACAACAATAATAATAACAATAATAATAATAATAATAACAACAATAATAATAATAATAATAATAATAATAATAATAATAATAATAATAATAATAATAATAATAATAATAATAATAATAATAATAATAATAATAATAATAATAATAATAATAATAATAATAATAATAATAATAATAATAATAATAATAATAATAATAATAATAATAATAATAATAATAATAATAATAATAATAATAATAATAATAATAATAATAATAATAATAATAATAATAATAATAATAATAATAATAATAATAATAATAATAATAATAATAATAATAATAATAATAATAATAATAATAATAATAATAATAATAATAATAATAATAATAATAATAATAATAATAATAATAATAATAATAATAATAATAATAATAATAATAATAATAATAATAATAATAATAATAATAATAATAATAATAATAATAATAATAATAATAATAATAATAATAATAATAATAATAATAATAATAATAATAATAATAATAATAATAATAATAATAATAATAATAATAATAATAATAATAATAATAATAATAATAATAATAATAATAATAATAATAATAATAATAATAATAATAATAATAATAATAATAATAATAATAATAATAATAATAATAATAATAATAATAATAATAATAATAATAATAATAATAATAATAATAATAATAATAATAATAATAATAATAATAATAATAATAATAATAATAATAATAATAATAATAAAGTAAAGTACTAAAGAAGTATATTAGCTAGCTAGTATTAGGTTTTGAGGGGGGAAATTTGTGATTTTTCGTTTTTGGAAATGTTGTCTATTTGAGGAATAGGGAGCGAAGAGAAAAGGTTCACTTTTGGGTTTCCAATTTTATAGGCCATGGAGGTTTTTTAAGTGGGCCACTGTTATGGGTCATTTGGACACTAAAGAGAAACTATTTTTAAGGGAGTTACTTAAGGAGCATTTAACTTTTCAAACCCCATTTCAACCTGACACCCCCATTATGTTTAAAAAGACAAAATTATCCTCACAAAGTTATTTCACGCATTTTCTAAATCTACCGGATCCACATGCTAATTTGAAAAATCTGGGGAAATACTGAAAATTCGGATTATACCACCAAAAGTTTTAAAAATAGTACTTTTATTACCACAAATTGCATAATTTTCGATGTTAATTCTTATATTTTTATCAAAAATTTCAAAATTTCCGGTATAAAATCTCTTGGGAATTTTCGGTAGTTATAAAAACTATGTTTTTATCAGAAATTATGAAACTTCCTATAGGTTTAAACAATTTGTTTTTTATCGGAAATTTCAAAAAATTTAGTAGTAATATAAACTTCGGTTTTTATTGGAAAATCTGATAGTTGCTATTTTTATAAAAAATTTCCTTCTTTTGCAGTGAAATATAGAGTCATGGACATGCAGGAATCCTCCCAGATACATGTTGGACGAGTGGTTCCAACCGGTTCACACCGAAAACGATTGGTTGAGTAAGGTCAGTTCCATGCACTTTGTAGCACTCGATGTCGGTCGATACGATCAGTTGAGCAGCCTATAATTGAGATGGTGTAGCCAGATGATGTTGTTGTTGATCTGATGGTTGCTAAGAATGTGGTGGTTAATGAGGTTGTTGCTTGGGTGGTCTAGCTAGATGTTGTTGTTGCTAATCCGATCACATTTGTTACTATTGACACAAAGGTTACAACTCCTTCAGTCGAGCCCTTTGTGCACACTGATGGAGGATTCCTCGGAGGACCCGTTGATTGGTCGGTGCTTATTTAGTACGATGACCATATGGCATTACGACTATGACAGTGAGATGTATATGTCTTTTATGTTTAACTTTAATTTGTTTATTATTATGTCATGAAAGCTAATTGTTAATTTGTTTATATTTGTTTGTCACAGGACCGTCCCACACTGAAGGTGACATCGCACGGGTCGAAGCTGAAGGACTTTCCGAAGATTTTGATGCTTGAGCAGGTCAGTCAGATTGTATAGGAGTTCAAGCTCCTTGATTATGTCTGTTGCTCACTCACCATGTTCGACATTCCACTACTTACTACGATTATTAAGATATGGCACAAAGAGACATCTTCATTTCATCTTCCATTTGGGAAGATGGCTATCACTCTGGATGATGTCTCATCATTGTTCCATCTCCCCATTGGCGGAAAATTATAGACGACTTAGTGTTGTATATACGATCATTTCCCCACCATATGTGACAGAAGGGTGTATCATTCCTTAGTAGGGGGCCCACGGACGAGGATATGAAAGGCCAAACAGTCATATCTCGGTGGTGTTGTTGAGTACATGAGGATACTTGATGCGCTAATTGTAGATGATATCACATGGACACCATAAACTGATCATAGAGTCTACCGTGAGTTCAAGGAGTCTTCATTATATTTAGGTTATATGATGTGGGAGACCATGGTTGCTAGATACTTTCCTGAGAGGTGTTTGCAATAGTGTGATTATCTTCAGAGTATCCCATGAGCAGTTCCAAATATACCATATACGAGCAATGATTGGTGGTTTTAGAGTAACTTCATCAGCTCAAGTCACGCCATTAGAGATCAAGCTGTTACGAATCATCACCCCTCGCAGTGTGAGGATGGTTACTTAGAGTGGTACCTCACTATATTACACCCTCGCATCCTCCTACCCACAACTGATGCTAGGCCTTTTGGTTTTGGGGTACTTGTTGATGACCTATTGTCGTCGCCTCCTCCAGGTGATGTCGATGACCAACAGTGCTTCCAGATGATTGCAGTTATTATGGATAACCTCATGGGTTTGGTAAACCAAGATGGAGAGGTTTATAATGGATTATCTCGGGCAGCACACATAGCGTGTGGGGGCCTATTTAGACATATTTTATATAGGCCTTTTGGTTTTGGGGTACCTATTGATGACCTATTGTCGTCGCCTCCTCCAGCTGATGTCGATGACCAACAGTGTTTCCAGATGATTGCAGTTATTATGGATAACCTCATGGGTTTGGTAAACCAAGATAGAGAGGTTTATAATGGATTATCTCGGGCAGCACACATAGCGTGTGGGGGCCTATTTAGACATATTTTGTATATTGTGTATTATTTGTATATTACTAAAACATTTTCATCATAACTTTTTTTAGATAATACTTTTTGATCTCCCATTGATGCAACATCAACATAAACTAACATTTGACAATGGATTACATAACTTAATCATAACTTAAAAAATGATAATGAATTAGAAAACCTAACACTACCAGATGATCATGGACGTTTCATCATCTTAATTATATCGTCGGTGTACCTTGAAATCTTAACATCTAACTCGATTGGCCCCTTTGTTATCATAGGGAGAAATGAAGATCTCCACATATCCTTCACGTCTTCATCGGTCTTCAACTCAATTAGGTCGTATCTCACCCTCCTGTCAATATCAATCCAATCTTCATGAAACTCGATCTTTCTCGCCTTTTTTTCCGGTATCAGGCAACAATTCATTCAACTTGGACGTCAGGTCGATGAGAGATATAGTTTCATACAGAAGCTGAAACTCTACGAAAAGTGAAGCTCTATTGAAGTACACATCTGTCTTAATCAAAAATTGAGGAAGATACATTTTTTCAGATGTTTTTATCAAACAACTGATGACCCCCCCCCCCCCCAATTTTATTTATACAACTTTGCATTTACTCTGGATCACACAAAACTGTCGATGCAATCAAACCATCTAAAATTGTCAGTAAAATCTCAAGCGTTAAAATTTCAAACAAATAACACTACCTAAAAATTCACTTTGGTTGAAATTTCCGATATCAAATGGTATATTTCAAATTTTATGAATTAATTGAAATATATCGGAAATTTTAAATTTCCAATATATCAAAAATTTAAATTACACAATTGAAAAAAATTGTCTCAAAACTTTTTATTAATTTTACAGTCATGGACAATTATAGCAATTTGAAAGTATAGAGAATATCGAGTATAATTGGAGGAATGACATGTCAAAATCTCCAAAATTATATTATATTAACTATACATTTTTTTATGGAAACGAGTTATGTTATAATAATAATAATAATAATAATAATAATAATAATAATAATAATAATAATAATAATAATAATAATAATAATAATAATTATTATTATTATTATTATTATTATTATTATTATTATTATTATTATTATTATTATTTTATGGAAATGAGTTATGTTATAATAATAATAATAATAATATGAATTTTAATATTTTATTAAATACACTTACAATAATGTTTACGAGTGACCATTTAACAAAACTAATAACGGACCCGTGTGTTCGCACAGGCTAGAGTGTTCGAATGTTCTACGATGTGAAATCTAAAATAGAAATGAAAATGTAAAAAAAAAAAATTATGTATAGTTAAGAAATTATTTTTATAAAAAAAAGTTAATTAGAAAAAAATGAATAAAAAATTATAAAAATATGGAATGAAATTAATTTTTTTATAAGAATTGAAAATATGGAAAAATGGAAAATTGAGTTAAGGAAAACAATAAAGTAATTTGTTTATAAGAAATTTGATGTGTTTAATTTCCAATTAGAAACCTGTGTATCCGGGTTTTGGTACCCGTGAAAAATATATTTTTTTAATAGAGAAATATATTTTTTTTATAGAAAAATGATTGGTTTATCTGAACAAATAATAATTGAATGTCTAATTAGAAAAATATATTGAGTTAAGGAAAATAATAAATAATAAATAAAGTTAAAAAAAAGTATTTTGTTCTTAAGAAATTTGATGCGTTCAATTTCTAATAACAAATCTGTGTATCTTGGTTCTGGTACCCGTGAAAAATATAAAATTGTTAATAGAGAAATGTCGTTCTGGTACCTGTGAATATTTTTTAATAGAAAAATGTCGGTCTGGTACCCGTGAATATTTTTTAATAGAGAAATGTCGGTCTGGTACCCGTGAAAAATATAGATTTATTAATAGAGAAATGTATATTTTTATAGAAAAATGGTTTGTTTATCTGAAAAAATAATAATTTAATGTATAATTAGAAAAATATGTAGTATCCGTGAAAAAAATAGAAAAATGTTTGATACCTGTAAAGATATTAAAAATCAAGACCAAGAAAGAGATTATTCAAACCAACTAAATTTAAATTTTTTGGTAACTATATGGTGCGATTTATCGTTGTATTTTGTTATTCATCTTTCTTAGTGAAAATATATAATGTTTTTAAAAACAGTAGAAAAAAAAATACAACACACAGCACAAATACCATATCCTAAGAGATTCCAAAAATTAATCACTATTAAAAGAGCACATCTTTCTATTGTTCATGTAACATAAAAGAAAACATGTTCTAGAGTCACTTATTTTTGTTTTAATTTTAGATCTGCTTACTTTTATAGGGAGTATAAGAATTTTTTTAAATTAGTATTACATAATTAGAGATTGATTTTGTTCAATATTATTAGCTGAGAATTAATAAAATAAATTCAAGATTGACTAATTATTTTTATTATAGTTTAATACAAAAAGTTTGTAGTTGAATATTTATAACCAATATTCATAACAACTCTTTAAATAAACACAGTTATAGTTCTTATAATAAGTAAGCCATTACATTAGATATTCAAATATAAATTAGTATTCAAATATAATTTGGTAAGTGATAGATATTAAGATGGACAATAGTGAAGATTGAAACATATGTTACATATTTAATCACAAAATCTGAAACGCCTCGCCGAGAGAGAGTTGCTTCATGTGTAGTCTTGTTCATCATCATCATCCGAATCAAAAATGGAATAGTCGATTTCTTCATCATCATCCGAATCGGAAACTTGTTGCCTTCACAATTTTTTTTGGCCGATCTTCTATTTCTTCTTCTTTTTCTTCTCTGTTGAACGACCGGCGCATCAACCACAGCGACCGTATTTTGGACACCTTCAACCGGCTGGTGAACATGTATAAGAAAAGCAAAAAATGAGCCGACAAAAAATAATACAAAGTTGTGAGAAAAGCAAAAAACACATAAAGGTCGTTGTACCGGTTGATGCAGTTGAACATTCGGAGGTTGTTCGAATGGGGGAGAAAGGTCACGAACTGCAGGTTGTTGAACATCTGCAACCGTATTGACCTTTTCAGGTTGTTAGACTAAGGCATGATGATGGACCTGCAGAGGTTGCTGCAATTCCGTAGGTTGTTGCAACTCAGTGTGTGTTTTGACATCGGGAGATTCTTCAACCTGTAGAAGATTTTTGGACTCCATACAATATGTTTCTATTTCATAAAGTATGATGTGTGCTTTTGAGAAAAGGATATAGGTTATATAATGAAGCCTGTGTCTCTTCACATACTCATGCATTTTGAAAAGGCAAACGCATTAATATACATTGGAACTGAACACAAGAATATTGGGAGGTAAAGTAATAATGACCGGTGATGGTCAAGTTTATCTGAAAGTTGTAATACAGGGTTAATAATGGTGGGCCACGATAGAAAAATAAAAGAACAATAACACTTAAAGGGGAACATTCAATACTGGATATCCAATAATTTAACGGAAACAAATAGAAAGAGTAAGAATAACAACCTCAGACAACAGAAAACTTAGACTATATAATTACCATTTGATAAGCGGCACCGCATCATTATTAGATCCAAGACCATTCGAACACCTACACAAAATCATACCTGAAACAACAACAACCTTAAAGAACAATGACGTCAAATGGTCTAATTACCAGTTTCAAAAGCCCATAATAAACATCTTATGAATAACAATGACCGAGCATGATCGACTGTATCAGTAAAGTGAAAATAAGAAGGCTCGGATTTCTGTATTGTCAGACAAAATAAGGAAAAGGCTCTTAAAGGTTGTTGAACGTTTATGCGCAAGTACAACAATGCATTTCACGCACACACGTAATAACCTCGCCATGAAAGAACTCTTCACAGAATGTCAGACACTTAAAAAAAATATCATCACTGCCTTTATATGGTCAAGTTTATCAGAAAGTTGTAAATACAAGGTTAATAATGGTGTGCCACTATAGAAAAACAAATGAACAATTAAACACAAAAGGCAACATTGATTACTTTATATCCAATCAATAACCGAAATATATGTGAGAAAGTAAGAGAACAACAACCCCAGACAATATTACACTTAGACTGTGTAATAACCTTTTTAAAAAGCCCTTTTATTCTCGAGTCTTCGGCAATGGTCAATGCTTTTGCCTCTCCATTATTTGAACCTTACAAGGGATATTTAACGATTTCGTGCTCCAATTGATAACCGACAATGCATCATTATTAGATCCGAGACCATTTGAACACCTACACGGATATCATACCTGAAATAACAACAACCTCAAAGAACAACGACGTCAGATAGTTTAATTTGCAGTTTCGAGGGACCATGACAATCATCTTATGAATGACATACCTTTGGGAGGTAAAATAATAATGACCGAGCTTGATCAAGTGTATCAATAACGTGAGAATAAGAAGGCTCAGATTTCTGTATTGTTTGACAAGATAAGGAAAAGGTTCTCAAAGGTTGTTGAACGCTTATGCAGAACTACAAAAATACATTTCACGCAGTCACGTAATAGCCTCGCCGTGAAAGAACTCTTCACCGAATGTCAGAAATTCATAAAAAATCATCAGTGCCTTTATATGTAAACTAAATAATACAAACTATCATTGCAGACATATAGGTAATACAAACAAACATGTCTCAATATAGTAATAGATACAATAGTTAATAGGACCACATTTGAACATGATATAATTCAAATGAGTATCGTCATCGGCCAAAATAAAATGGGAAACATAATTTGCATCATTGTGTTCTCTGGCATCTAAAACGTATGGAAGCAGGCCACATGCAAAATGTTCAACATAAACTTCATTATTGAACTATGAGGTTAGTAAAATCCTATACACATATAATATATTATGAGTTGATATCATTACCTATGAGCAAGTAAAATAAAGTGCTGGATACGACAATATTGATAACCCTTTCTGCCAAGTGTTAGAAAAGATTGGAACACTTTTCTACAATTTTGAATTTGCTTCTGTTTTTGTATGCACTACAACCTTATGAGACATTGATGAATTTGTCACTGTCACAAGACCAGCTAAATAACCAATAACAAAATTATTCACATAAACAAATTTGTTGCATACATAACCTTTAAACATTGGCTTCAACTCTTCATTGATACAAAACAGAGACAACTAACACAAACCACCACAACTTCATTCAACAACCAGTCAACAAGGAAAAAATATCATCATTGAAATAGACTGAATCAAACATGGAAAAGATATAAAAAAATCATAAATTATTGTAATCACAACAAAACATCAGCAGCGTCTTGTCACTGTAATTTCAGACCAAAAACATGTCACGTGAAATATGTTCCAATTATACATTGAAGCATTTTATCCATCATTATGTTCCAATCATGTACAGAAATACTTATAAGAAATTCTTCCACAAAAATTACATCCGTGTGTTACATATATATTCAGTAACGTGAGAATAAGAAGCATCAGATTTGTGTATTGTCATACAAGAAAATGAAGAGGTTCTCAAAGGCTGCTGAACACATATGCTCCAAGTACAAATATGCATTTCACGCAGACACGTAATAACCTTGCCATCGAAGAACTCTTCACCGAAAGTCAGACATTTATAAAAAAATCACCATTGCATTTATACGGAAACTAAACAATAAAAACTACTAAAAAATAAAAGTCAATCCTCAATTAGAGAGAGGCCTAAGCACAAGAGTACCTGTCTGCAACAAATGCATCCGAAAAGCTCCAGTTAAGTCACGAATCAACCAACAAAGAGAAACAAAAATGGTTATCATTTTAAGAGAAACAACATGCGCGTGAAACCGAACAATAACTCGCATCCAACAATCAGATCTAAGCAAACAAATACCCTATCAACAAACACATATCTTCAGTAACTATATCCGGCTCTAAAACACATGAAAACATAAAGCAAATATGTACATCAGGTTTAAATATAGTTTAAAATCAAGAAGAGTGAACGGGTGGGTACAGTAAAACCCTATTTTCTTCTTTCATAGCATACAAGAAAAAACAGACATACTCATATCAGTTTATAGTTAGAGTTGAACAAAATTAGGCTCACATTTACCTTTTCTCACACAAAACAGGTTTGCAAAGCATGCAACATCAGTATCGGTGCAAAGAACCCACAAGATTTCACAAATCCATCATACCTGAAAACAAATCTTAACTCATGTCTGATACAATGTGATGAAAACATGATCACCTTCAAGTCGAAGACGAGATTGAAGAAAAAGATGTAAGAGAAACAGAGAGTGAGACGGAGAAATATGGAGGAAGAAGACGAGCAAGGAAGGCGTGTGAGAGAGATAGAGAGAAATGTCCGAGAGTGAGAGAGAATGAGGATGGAGTGAGGAAAGAGAGAGTAGGTCTGCTGCAAGGTGCAGCTGAAAATGATGAAAAGAGAAAGAGAGTAATGAAGTGTAGAGGGAAAAGAAAAAGAGAGAAAGGAAAATGTGTTGGCAGAATGAGAAGGAAGCCACTTGTCACACAAATGTGCAATGAAGGCAAAAATGATATTCCAAGAACAACAAATTTTCTTATATGATAGATAAGCCACTAAAAAATTTTAGGACATTATAAGAATATATATTAAACAACTATTTATTATTAAAAAATTAGTTTAAATTAAATTTATTTTATAATATCATCAAATAAAAACAAGAAATATAAGAAATATTTTATATTAAAAAAACAAAAAAAATAATTTTAATATATTAACTATAGTGTTAACACAAAACTCGCCCCTATATAAAACTACAACATCTTTTTTATATAATTTTCATTTTTTAAACAATGTGGTTGCTTCCATGTTTTATTTATTTTTTTATTTTAAATCATTTTAAACTTATATACTTATTAAATTTAAAACTAAAAATAGTAATACATATCTAATTTACAAAATATAATATTAATTTAATGGGGATTTGAACCCTAAACTTTAAACGATGAGTTAAAATTGTTGAGAATCAAGTGTGAGGAAGAAGTCCCACATTGATTAGAAAAAGGTAAGTGGTTTGATACAAGTAAGTCGGTCCTTTCACTCGAAACCAAAGACTCATGATACCACTGTTGGAGACGATTCAAGGGGGTCAACGAGGGAGCATTTATATTTGGGACACACATTTGTGAGAGACACACATATCCACCTAAAACCTTAAGGTGATAGGTGTGTGGGTTCTCTCACTTATATAGTGTTCAACCTTCCCTTTTCTAATCAATGTGGGACTTCTTCCTCACACTTGATTCTCAACACTCCCCCTCAAGTGTGAGTCTATACACAATGTTTCCCCTCAAGTGGAAGCTCTCTCTTTCATATATACTAGTATCTCCGTTGAACTCAACGGAACACCTTCTACCCACACCTGCGGGAAGTGTTTCGATACAAGTAAGTCGGTCCCTTCACTCGAAACCAAAGACTCTGATATCACTGTTGGAGTGATTTGAGGGGTCAACGAGAGAGTATTTCTTACTTTGGGACACACCTTTGTGAGCGACACACCACATATCCACCTAAAACCTAGGTTTTAGGTGAATATGTGGTGTGTCTCTCACAAAGGTGTGTCCCAAAAAATGCTCCCTCGTTGACCTCCTCGAATCGCCTCCAACAATGGTATCATGAGTCTTTGGTTTCAAGTGAATGAACCGACTTACTTGTATCGAAACACTTCCCGCAGGTGTGGGTAGAAGGTGTTATGTTGAGTTCAACGGTGATAGAAGTGAATGTGGAAGAGAGAACTTCCACTTGAGGGGGAGCATTATGCATTGTGTATAGAATCACAATTGAGGGAGAGTGTTGAGAATCAACTGTGAGGAAGAAGTCTCACATTGTATTAGAAAAAAGAAGATTGAACTTTATAAGTGAGAGAACCCACACACCTATCACCTTAAGGTTTTAGGTGGATATATGGTGTGTCTCTCACAAAGGTGTATCCAAAAGTAAGAAATGCTTCCTCATTGACCCCTCAAATCACTCTAACAAAAATTAAAGTTTTTTTAATATCACGAAAAAACAAAACTGTAAGTAAATATAATGGATAATGTCGTATAAAAATTAAATAAATTTTCTCCTTGAACTTTTAATAGAATTAGTCAACAATTATAGTAATCAATTATAGTAATGTAAATAGAATGAAAAATTGATTCCACAATGTTTTTGTTTATTAAGTTTTCATATTGTATATTTATTAAAAGAAATTATTTTTTGTGTCATATTAATGACTCTTGAATTTTTTTGAAAAGTACTATTTAAATAATGTTCATACAATTAAATTATTTTTTTGTCATATTGATGACTCTTGAAATTTTTTGAAAAGTACTATTTAAATAATGTTCATACAAATTAAAATTATGTTTAAATAATATTCAAACTAAAATTACAAACTATATTATCATTTTTTAACATAATATTAAAACACATTTAAATAATATTCTGTAATATTTTTTCAAATTCACCCAATATAATATCGGCGAATTGAATATAACAACTCTTGATTATAATATACAATTTGAAATATATTATACATGACACAGATATTTGTCACTAAATTATAATTGTTTTCTAAAAATCATTTACGAAATATTGGTATACTTTAAAAACTTAAAAAGTTATTACTGATAACTATAAATATAAACAGGAAATCAATTATTTTATGATTTATTTATATCAATTAATTTTATATTATATTTCTTTTATAAATTTAATATATTATTTATTTCATAGTTTAATAACACTCTTAAGCAGATTAGTATTTTATAACAAACCTGTGCGAAACAATGGGCTAATTAAGACTATGAAGTATCCATTATACTATTTGAGAATTTAACTTATTATCCCCCATTTTATATCTGACACCCTAATTTTTCATGTGAAATTCTCAATCCATCTCATGTATCTCTTAATCACCTGTTGTATTTCCAATTATTTCTATTGGTTCAGCTAATACACTTCTTGCCGCACCATTTTTTTGTCATCCCCCATTTTATACCTGACACCCCTTATTTTTCATGAAAATTTCTCAACTCACCCCATGTATATCTTACTCACCTGTTGCATTTCCAATTATGTCCCCTGATTCCGCTAATACACTTTCGGACGCACCATTTTTTTTGTTTTACATTGAAACCTTCTGCAGATATATCTATGGAACTAGTGAAAAAAATATTTTTTTAATTAAGTCAAACTAAATAGTCGGAGACATATATTTAATGTTATATAGACTAAAAACATATACCTAAAGTCAAGGGATTAGATTTCCCGCAAATAGAAAACTTTGTTATCCGTATCTATTCAATGTGTTGTTTTCGTGTAGCCATTAATCTTCATTCAATGTGTTGTATGATCAAAATAGATTCACTATAGATCAGCTACAAAGTTTGACTAATAACTTATGCTACACGTAACAATATCATTTGTTTACTTTTTCTTAAATAATGTCTTTTAAATTAGGGTTAAATATTTTTTTAGTCCCTATAAATATTTCAATTTTGGTTTTTAGTCCTTATAAAAAAAAGGTCGAGTTTTAGTCCCTATAAAATTACTTTTGCACGCAGATTTAGTCCCTGTAGAGGGACTAAAATTGCGTGCAAAAAAGTATTTTTATAGGGACTAAAACTCGACGTTTTTTTTATAGGGACTAAAAATTAAAATTGAGATATTTATAGGGACCAAAAACATATTTAACCCTTTAAATTATTATTGTTTTCATTTAATTTTAGAAGCCCTTCTCTTTCTTGGATAACGTCAAAGAAGTAATGTTTTACTACTATCCAAGACAAACGGTAGAGTGGACACAAAGTAAATAAATGATATTATTACGTGTAGCATAAGTTATTAGTCTCTATAACATTATATATACGCTTACGACTAACAAATCTGATTTAATTAAAAAAATGTTTAGCTGAAATTCACTAGTTTTGTTGATATATCTGCGAAAGATTTCAACGCAAAACAAAAAAGGGTGCGTCTGAAGCTATATCCGCAGAACTAGGGAGGGCATAATTGGAAACACACATAGTGTGTAAGAGATCCATGGGGTGGGATGAGAAATTTCCTTTTTCATAATTTCAAAATTGTTCTTGTGTGAAAAAAAACCAAATTTTTGATGAAATTTGCGGTAGTTATATTGAAATTTTCTATACAAAATAAAATTTTTGGTAGTTCATTCGAAATTCCCGGTGTCCCATAAATTTAGGAATTTTCGATAAGTTGCAAATTGTTCCAAAATTTTGAAATTTCCGTGGTGATTCTGGAAATTTCAATCTAAGTGGGATTTCTGGTAGTTTCATATGTTTGATTTTTTGGGTGATAAGGATTTTGCCGATAATTTTGGATGGTTGTGATTACACTGATAGTTTGTGTGGTCCGGAATAAATTTGATGTTGTATAAATAGGGGTCACATGTTGTTGATAAACACGTCTCAAAAAATATCTCTTCCAAAATTTTTTATTAAGGCAGAAGTGTACTTCAATGGAGCTTCTCCTCCTGTAGAGTTCTGGCTTCCCGATGACACCACATCTTTTGCTAGCCTAACGTCGAAGTTGAATGAATTATTGCCTGGTGGCGAAACTAGAAAGGTGAGAAAGATCGAGTTTCGTGAATATTGGATTGATACTAACGGGAGGGTGAAACACTGACTTATTGAATTAAAGACCAACAAAGATGTGAAGAAAATGTGGAGATCATTTCGTCATAGGATAACAAAGGGTTCAATCGAGTTAGATGTTAATAATTCAAGATCCGTTGACGATATAATGGAGATACTAAAACGTCTTGAAGCGTCTGGTAGTGTTTAGGTCTTCTTATTTATTAATCATATTGTAGTGTTAAACTTTTCATGTGTAAGTTATATAATCCATTGTCAGATGTTAGTTAACGTTAACACCGCAATCTAAGAAAGATCAATAATATTAAATAATAAAGTGTTATGATGAAGATGTCTAAATAATATACAAATAATAGAAATAAAATAAAAGATATATAAATTAGCCCACACGGGCTATGTGTGCAGCCTGAGCTAATCCAGCATAAACGTCACCATCTGGGTTTACCAAACCAATAAAGTTATCCATAATCATTGCAATCATCTAGAGGTGTTTCTGGTCGTCAACGTGATCTGCTGGAGGAGGCGACGGAGGCACATCATCAATAGGTTCCCGGTCATTAGAAGGCCTATCATTAGCTTCAGGTGGGTGATGCGAGGGTGTGATATAGTGAGATGTCACTCTAAGTAACAACCCTAACATTTCAAGGGGTGTTGAACAGTGAGTGTTCGTCTCTAATGGCACGACCATAGCTGATGAAGTTACTCTATAACCACCAGTCAATTCCTGAAAATGGTATATCTTAAAATGGTCATGAGATACTCTAAACATAGCCAAACTGTCGCAAATATCGTCGCCACTCCAAGCGTTGTATACAACTAGGTCAATGAAGCATACCCTTAAGCTTAACTAGTGTCCTCAAGGCTACCAAATAGACACAAGTAATATGCATCAATATAAGTATCAGACTTGTTCTCAAAGAGAGTATATGCTACTACATGTAGCATGTACGCCCTAGTGGCAACCTCATACCTCCCAGCAGCTACAAGCTGATCGTATATCTTTCGAAGCCAATGCATATGAAGGTGTGCACCCCTGGTCTCACCAAACTCCTTCAGCACCTCCGCATTAGACAAACTCAAATCATGTGAGACGACTTGACATACAAGGGTCATGCTAAGAATGAGAGTCGTCCAAAATCTGTCTCCGATAGGGAGATGAAACAATGCGAAGACATCATCTAGAGTTATAGTCATCTCCCCAACGAAAGATGAAATGATGATGCCTCCTTGTGCCACCTCTCAACAAAGGAATTAATTAATAAAGCATCCAACATGGTGAGGCAGCAGTGGGAAAAATCAAGAAGCTGAAAGTCCCGTATAATTCGATTGACCTGATCAAGCATCAAAATCTTCAGGAAGTATTTCATCTTCGACTAGTGTGATGTCACCTTCAATGTGGGTTACTCTTGTGACAAGAAAATATAGAAAAATTAGTTGATACTTCATGTGACAAACATATATACACAAAAATTAAAGTTAAACATAAAAGACATATACCTCGTCCTGCCATAATGGTAAGGCCGCATGCTTAGCATACTCTATAAACAACGACCGTTCGATGGCTCCTTCTTGAAATTCTCCATCAGTGTGCATAAAGGGCTCAATCGAAGGAGTCGTAACCTCCGTGTCTGCAGTAACTGGTGGATCAAACTCACCAACAACAGTATCTGGCTATACCACCCAAGAAACCTCCTCAAAACCATCATCCTTAACAACCTCCAGAGCAACCTCTTGAACCATCGACTCAACTACCGGCTCACCAACGAGATTAGATACAAGAACATCTGCCAACACCTAATATGTAGTATACTCTACTGATCGAACTGGTCGGTGTCTAGTGGAATGAGGTGTCCGAAAATGACCTCGCTCAACCAACTGCTTTTGATGTGAATCGGTTGGGTCCACTCGTCCTGCCCGTAGCTGGGAAGACTCAACATTAACACCTATGTTTGCCCTACCCTGGTCTGCCGCTTGATCAACAACTCTCCCTACAAAAATGTTATCTTTGCATCTAGATTTCACTGTAAATGAAAGAAAAATTAAAAAAATAATAGCAACCACCGAAAATTTTAAAATTTCCGGTACAAAACTAAATTTTTATAAATACCAGAAATATTGAAATTTTCGGTAAAAATAATGGGTTATGTACCGGTAATTTTGAAATTTTCGGTAAAAATAATGGATTTTGTACCGATAATTTTAAAATCTCCGATACAAAAAATTACCGGTAAAAATAATGGATTATGTACCAGTAATTTTAAAATCTCCGATACAAAATACCATAAATTTAGGAATTTCGGTTGAATAACTCATTGTTTTCTAATTTCTTGTAATTCAGTTGAAATTTTCAGTATTATCTTAAGGATTTAAAATTTTTGTCTTAAATTTGTAAATTTGAGGGAAAAAATTCAGGATTAATATGGTGTTTTCAAGCACATTAGGGGGTGTGAGATATAATGGGGTGGCATGTTAATTCCTCCCACTATTTACCCATGACTTTAAATCTAATAGAAAAATTCATATATAAAAGTTTAGAAGATTCTTCTTGCCACCACCCCCAATTTAACTTGACACCCCCAAATGTATTGAAAAGACATAATTGACCAAGAAGAAAAACACTCAATTAATCATCATTTTTTTGATAAATGCACGGATTTTTCGAAATTACAAGTGATACTGAGAATTTCATTTTGTACCATAGATTTGCATTTACAAGTGAGTTTTTTTACCGGTTATTCTATATTTATCGGTATTTGCTACCGAGAATTTCATAATTACTAGTATTTTTTTATCGGAAATTGCTAAAATTTCCGATAGAATATACTGGTAATTATGAAATGTACGATGTTTATGTTAAAATAATTCTGCTTTGTACCGAGATTTTTTAAATTTCCTGTAGTTTAAAAAAATGATTTCTACCGGTAATTTGAAAAACCCGATAGTTATAAAATTTTGCGTACTACCGATAATTTCAAAAATCCCGGTATTTGCATAATTTTTTTCTATATTAATTGTTAATTTTTTATATAGTAAAATCCAGAGGTCGTGATGGCATTATCGCTGGGAGACAGCTTGATCTAGCTGGTGGTGGCAGGGGCATATGTACGGGTATGGGTGCTCCGGATGCCGAGTCTTCTCATGTTCAAGCAGGATGAGTGGTACCTACCGATTAACACCGAAAAAGGTTGGTTGAGCAGGCTAAGCGGGGAGGTCATTTACATGCACCTCGTACAGTTTAGCGACGGGGAGGTCGTTATATTTCCCAGGCCACATATGAGGACATCCCGTTGTTGACCTAGTTATTCAGTCGGTGGACGTCCCCGTAGTTGACCCAATTATTCGTTCTGGTGGAGGCTGTTGTTGGAGATGCTCCTGAGGAAGTTGCTGGTAGAGATGTTCTTGTTCCTGGAGGGGTTGAGGAGACTGACAGGGTTGAGGAGAGGGTACTAGAGACTGAAGGTACTAGAGGGATTGAGGATACCGTTGAGATCGATGTCACAGTTTCTTCGACTGAGTCATCCGTACACACTGAGTTAGGATTCCCTGGAGGGCCGATAAACATGTATGTGCTTATAGAATACAATAAGCATGCAACTTTACGTCTATGGCAAGGTCAAATATACGATTTCTACGTTTAATTTTAACTTTTGTTTATTTATACATAATTTATTTATGTATTAACAACGTTATTTGATGGTTGGTGTCATAAGAACGACCGGTACTGAGAGTCCAGTCTTACTTTGCAAAGAAGAAGGGATTCCCTTGTAGCTTCTCAGTAATTGTAAGATGACTTTGACGAACTTTATTTTGGAATACGAGCTTAATAGTGTGATTATTATTTTTTGTTTGAAGAATTTGTTAGTCTAGAGTCTCTTAAAAGGCTATAGTGTGAAGTTAGCAAATGGCTTTGTTGTAATATACCGTGTTTGTTAAGTTCTAAATTTCATCAAAAGAAAATGTTAGACGACTTAGAGGCTTTGAATTATTTGTAAAGGTATCCCTTACCAATTGCCATTTAACCAAATCACAATAAATCTTTATAAAAGAGATGTGGCTCAAATTGTACTCTTCATTCCTTGGCATCCATATGTTTAATCTTAAATAAATCAAACAAGGCTGCGATGTTTTAATCTTAAATATTCGTTTGGTTGAAATCATGTCATTAGTCCCCACGAACAAATTATTTTAAATTAAAAAGTGGTTAAGAAGTTATATAAACAAGTATCATCCATATGTTTATGTCTATGTACTGCACAGTGCACACAACATGTTTTTTTTACCTATAACCTCACGGTTGAAAGTTGTTGGAACATTCTAAATCTAAAATAAGGTTTCATATTAGCATGACAAGGCTCGTCCCACGATACGTTTGTTTGGAAAACTTTAGTGGACTATTAGAAATCAAAATAATAATATAATAAATTCATTAAAATTTCTTTTTGGCTCACAAAAATTCATTAAAATTCTTCATTATATTTTGAATATTAGATGACATATGAATAGTTACAAAATATTTATACACCTATCAAAAGTATATATGAGGTTCGTATTACATGTAAATCAACTTATCAATTATGCAGCAAAATAAATCAACTTATCAATTCAGCTCGTTTAATGACAAATTTTAAAATACGGTTTTAATACACACAACATCATTCTCTCTCACCTAACACATATTTGAATAATTCGGTTATGAAAGTTAAAGTACTCAACTTGTAACTTATTGCGATGGATCTATATTTTTAATGCGGTTGAGAGGATTGATCTATAATAATATCACTTCAACGTTCAAGTCAATAAGAAAAATCAAAAGTAATGCAGTGAGTGAAAATGAATTTAAATGTCTGAAATGATATATTTTATCCCTTATATACTAAGTGCGGTTAAAATTGGTCGCGTGTGACGTGACATGTTGTGCGAACAACTGTCAGATTGGATCAAACAATGTTTGATGTGTTGGAGGGTAGAATCATTTGCTTTTGGTTAGAACAGAGGTCTACCTGTTATGTATGTCTTTTGATCGCACCCGGAGATCAGGATCCGATATGACTGACGTCGAGCGTTGTTGAAGGACAATTGATAAGTAGAAGAGGGGGGTGTACCTGCAAGGCACTCCGATGCTAAAGTAAGACACTGGGCAAAGAGCGTGCAAGTCGTTGCTTCTGCGGAGGAGCGATGACTTAGTGATGGTTTTTTGTCTAAGGCGTACGCAGTGCGTCTGGTGTTTTTCGTGCGTGGACCAGGGAATGATCGTTCGATGTCCCACGACAGGCGGGCCGTTGTTTGGTCGCTCGACGAAGGGGGATATGAAACGAAAAGTTGGCGTGTCTGGAAATTCGCGCCTATTTAATGTTTTGACGGCTAGCCTAGGGGCTAGAGCGTAGGTAATCATTGCCTAGGGGTAGGGGTCACGCGTTTCTGCACGTGTTCCCTTCCCTATAAATAGGAACCCAAGGCATTCTGTAAGCTTTTTCGTTTCGTCTTCTTCTCCGCTGTACTGCTCGTAGATCAGCCACCGTTCTCAGTCGTTGACAACCGCTTTCATCTGTCGACCACCGTGTTCCAAGCCAACCTCTTCTGCAATGGCCTCCCAAGCTCAAGGTACGACTCTTTTTTGCGTTTTTCTTAGTCATAGGCTTGACATTTTAGCAATGCATGTGGCATATGATAGATTTTCCGATAGTTTAGGCTTAGAATAAGTAGATTAGAGACCTTCTGTCATCGTTGCTCGTCGATTACGAACCCTAATTCGTGGTCGGCGATGGTCCTGGTCGACTTTGACCTGGGACCTGATAAGCATCTAGGATTTGATCGTATCCTCGCTGTCGTCAGGCGTTGGCCATCGCCTTGAGCGATGGTTAACCGAGGACTATGGCTCGGGATCTTACTCCTAGGTCGATACGCGCCCTTTCACTTGTTGAGTGGTGGAAGGGTGGATTTGATATTCTAATCGAATTCACTGACGCCTTTCCTCTGCTTTTCAGATGAGACTTCGCTTATTGACCCGCTCGATATTTCCTCGGAGGAGGTGTCCTCGGAAGATTCCGGTTCTTCCGCATCCGTTCCTTCTGACTCCGGAAGCTCGTCGGACGAATCAGACGCGACCACGACGGAGGACGGAGCCCCTGATTCAGGAGAGACGACCGATGCCCCTCGGGGTCTGGAAAAAATAATCGCGCCCGAGGAATGTGTAGTGGAAGACCTGCTTGGTAAGGTGTCGTCCTTCTCAAGGTCTCGTGCGGAGCCTTTGCCTACTATTGGCGATCCGGAGGATTGGGTCGTCACCTGCCCGGGGGATGATGACCGGATATTTTCAGACTTTGGCGGCCGAAAGTTTTCAATGTACGAGTACGCGACATCGATCCTAGGGGTAACCTTGCCCTTCAGTGATCTGGTTTGTGCCGTGCTCGGGCACTTGGGTGTAGCCCCCTCTCAGCTAAACCCCAACTCTTATGCGTTCCTAAGAGCGTTCGAGGTGACGTGCGCCCATCTGGGTGTTGGGGCCACGTTTCCTCTGTTCTTTCGATTATTCTCGCTGCAGCGCCAGGTAGGACGGGGGACCGACCGAAAGGGATTTATTTCCTACAAATTGCGGACCAAGATCTTCAAAGCTCACTCGTAATCTATCTGGGCTTTTAAGACATTACTTTTTGGTAAAGCCGGCGAGCGAGGTAGCCGTGAGAGCACTGAGTTTCCTGGGGGTAGATATCGACGAAAATGATGAGCCTAGACTCGATGACCGAGGGCAGGTGATCCCGATGAGGCTCTAGCTGTTTCCCTTCTCATGGAATTACTCTCATTACGGACGCCCGGTTAGTGAGTTTGTCCAAGTAGGGGATTCTCTGAACGAGGACGATGCAGCTAGCTTCGAGGAGTTTCAAAAGTTGGTAGCCTCTTTTACTCCGACCCCTCTGCTGGACGGGGAGGGTAAGATAATGCTGGATCAGGACGGGGGAGAGGCTGTGGAGCGTCCTTTGATAGACGTCACAGATCTCCTGGCGTGTAACACCGGGCAAGAAGTGTTTGAGTTCTTTGGTATTTGTTTTCATTTTTGCTTGTTATCATGTTTTAATAATTTTGGCGTTCGTAACTAATTTTGTATTTTTTCTTTGTAGGCTCCATGTCGAACCCCTTAGACAAAATCCAGGAACGATTGCGCCAACAACAAAAGAAGAGGTCGCGGGTTGTTCAAACCAAGCTGACCGAAACGAGCGGCTTAGGGTTGGGCCCCCCTGGTCCAAGGGTCTCTGAGTGCGTCTACTGGCTCGCTCATGAAGAGGCATAAATCTGCAGCGACCGTGGATTTGACGGTCAATGCTCCCCCCAAACCGAAACACGTGCTGCCGCCTTGCTTCGTGAAGCGAAACTATTTCGAAGGGACGAGCATGGAGGTTGACCGGGCGGACTCTTTGTTCGTTGAGGCAATGGATCTCCTTGCCTGACGTCTATCTCTGGCCCAGGACGCGAGCACATTCATGCGGGTATTGTCCATAGCCTGGCTGACGGCCGAAGGGATCCCCGGGCAGGAAAGGGAGGTGACAAAGCTGAAAGAGCTCTTGGTCGCTGCCGAAGGAAAGCTGGTTAAGGCCTCTAAGGATGCTGCTACCTCTTCTAGGGAGCTGACTGATCGGGGGAACATTATCGCCAAGCTGGAGGTCGATAAGAGGAGGGCCTTGGACTAGAGCAAAATGCTGAAGGATGCCTTTTGCCCGAAGGAGGATGAGGATGCTGACACCAAGGATTTGGTGACCAGGGCCTAGTTTCTTGCTCGGATCGACCAAGATATGGAAGATCTGAACTCGTCGACTGAGCTCAGTTTCCAAAATGTTGTAGATCAGATACAAGCTCTTCATCCTGAATTGGCACTGGATACCGGCCACATCAGTTATCTCTACAAAGTTGAGAATGGTCAGATAGTGGTCCCCACAGACTTGATCATGGAAGACTCCCATCCCGGGGTGATTGCTCAGCCTTAACAACCAGAGATGCAGCCGCCTCAGAGCGAAGGTCAACCTGGTGCTCCAGAAGGGGATGGGAACTAGTCTGGCCTGCGTGCCGTAACTTTGTAATTTACCATGCTTTTGATTTGCCCGGGGACGTGGTCCCCTTTGCGTGTAATTATGAACAAGTCGGCCCTTAGGGGTCGCAACCTTTCAGTAAAATTGCCCGACCTTGGTGGTCGTTTGTTATTTCATAATGTTTTTATTTACAAGTATTTTTAACTGTGTGTCCGTCGGAGGACTTCCTTCCTTTTATATTTCTATAAACGTTAAGTGTTTGATGTCTTTATGATGGTTAGATATAATGGGGCAAATACGGGGTGTGTGTTTGTAATCTGTTGGTTTGGGGGACCAATCAGATGTTAGAGGCTGGCTCCTGGTCGGTACCCGGGCCAAGATAATGACTCGGGCTCCGAGGCTTGAACGTCCCATCGTGAGCTGGGGTTCTACCTGGTCATGGTACATAGGCGACGTCGGACTCGTTTGAGTATCCGCCCGTGCAACAGTCACCTCCCTCCTCTGGAAGAAGATCCTGATAATCATGTTATTTGGGCTGTTGTGCTTGTACCTGGGCACGCAGGCTTAGTCGGACCTATTACTCCTCGCTTGAGAGCCGAGAAAGGTGACTCTGTAATTAACTATAATATTGCTTGAGCTTCTCGGCGCTCCACGGCCGAGCAAGTTCTTCCCCGTGAAGATTTTCTAAATAATAGGCCCCGTTTTCGGTCTTTGCCCGGACGTGATACGGGCCTTCCCAATTAGGCTTAAGTTTTCCTTTGCGGGAATCTCTGTGCTTTCTTCTTAGAATAAGACTACCCACCTCGAATGCTCGTCTTATAACTTTAGAGTCATATCGAGCTGCTATTTTCTGTTTAAGAGTGGCCTCTCGGAGAGCAGCTTCTGATCGGATTTCTTCGACCAGGTCAAGCTCGTCTCTTAAAGCTTCAGAGTTGGTGTCTTGGTCCATTGGGGACTCTGTCCGCCTGGATTGGATGTGCATTTCCACAGGAATTACTGCTTCGGTCCCATACGCCAATCGGAACGGGGATTCGCCGGTCGTTGAGTGGGGAGTGGTTCTATATGCCCAAAGTACACTGTGTAACTCCTCGATCCAGTGTTTCTTGTGCTCCTCCAGCCTCCGTTTCAGACCTCTTAGGATTACTCTATTTGCTGCTTCTGCTTGTCCGTTGGTTTGGGGATGCTCAACTGAAGCGAAACGTTGTTTTGTTCCTACCGAAGCAACAAATTCTTTGAAATTTCTATCGGTGAATTGGGTACCGTTATCTGTTACAATGGCGAGCGGTACCCTGAACCGAGCGAGAATGCTCCTCTTAAAGAAGTGTAGTATGTTGAGTGCAGTAATATTGGCCAAGGTTTCAGCTTCTATCCATTTGGTGAAATAATTGACACCCACAATGAGGTATTTACTTTGGCCGGATCCGACGATGAATGGCCCTAAAATGTCCATTCCCCACCACGCGAATGGCCATGGGGAAGATAACGATTTTAGCTCGGTAGGGGGTGCTACGTGTACGTCCCCATGTCGTTGGCATTTGTCTCATCTTTTTACGTGCTCTTTCGCGTCGTGCTGGAGTGTAGGCCAGTAGTATCCTACCTGGAGGATCTTTCGGGCTAACGATCGTCCGCCCGGATGTTGTGCGTTAATTCCTTCGTGGACTTCTCTTAGCACGTGTGGGGTGTTCTCTTCCTCTACGCACCTGAGGAGTGGCATGAAGAAACCTCGACGATACATACGCCCACCGACTAAAGAGTACGAGCATGACCTTCGACGCACGGTGCTGGCATTTTTCGGGTCTGTTGGTAGCTCACCCTTGGTCAGGTAGTTAAACACTAGGGTCATCCAGCAGTTGGCGTCGCCTACGAGATTAACCTCAAGGTGGGTTGAAGGTTTTCCAATGCTCGATCAGGGGAGCACTTTTTGTATGACGGACTTGTTGTTTCCCTTTCTTTTAGTGCTCGCCAACTTGGAAAGGATATCAGCTCGGGTATTGTTTTCTTGCGGGACGTGATTGACCTCTATGTTTGTGAATCGTTTTAGTTTGTCCTTTACAAGGGCCAGGTATTTGGCCATATTGTCGTTTTTGGCCTGGAAATCTCCTCGAACCTGGTTAGCGACCAGCTTGGAATCTGTGCAAATTGTGATTTCTTCTGCCTCCAAGTCGGTCGCGAGTCGTATGCCGACCAGGAAGGCTTCATACTCTGCCTGGTTGTTGGATGTGGGGAAGGAAAAAGTTAAAAATACTTCGATGATGTTTCCCTCTTCGTTTTCCAGGATAATTCCAGCTCCACTACCCGCCGGGCCAGATGCCCCGTCTACGAAGATGGTCCATTTGGATGGAGATTTCGGCTCCTGCTCGGTGAAAGTAAGCTTTGCTACAAAGTCAGCTAATGCTTGAGCCTTGAGAGCTTGTCTCCCTTCGAATTTGATATCGAATTCGGACAGTTCCAATGACCATTTTAACATTCTCCCGGCCATGTCTGGTCGTTCGAGTAATTGTCTTATGGGTTGGTCTGTCCTCACGATAATGGTGTGGGATAGGAAATAATGTCGTAGTCTTCTGGCTACAAAAAGGAGGGCCAGGGCCACCTTTTCTACCTGGAGGTACCGAAGTTCGGGGCCGTGGAGTGCCTTGCTCGTAAAGTAAATAGGTTTTTGTCCCTCGGGTAGGTCGCGTACGAGGGCTGCGCTTACGGCCTCGTTCACTACAGCGAGATAGAGGTAAAGCGTCTCCCCTTCGTTGGGCCTGGGCAAAACTGGGGGCTCAGATAGTGCCCTTTTCAAGTGGGACAAGGCTTGCTCTCACTCCTCCGTCCATTCAAAGGTGGCCTGTTTGCGGAGGAGTTTGTAAAAGGGGAGGGCGTGCTGAGCGGATTTTGCCACAAATCGTGCAAGGGAAGCGAGGACCCCGTTTAATGATTGTATGGATTTTTTAGAATCAGGAGTAGGAAGTTTTGTAAATGCCCAACATTTGTCAGGGTTAGCTTTAATACCTCGCTCGGTTAAATAGAATCCGAGGAACTTTCCTGCTCGGACCCCAAACGTGCACTTCTCTGGATTGAAACGCATTTTGTATTTCTGGGCTTGATCGAATACTTTTTGTAAGTGGGATGCGTGGTCCGCCTCTTGCTGAGATTTGACAATCATGTCGTCCATGTATACTTCAAGCATGTCCCTGATTTTTGTTCGAAATACCTTGTTCATCATGCGCTGATATGTCGCGCCTGCGTTTTTTAAACCAAAGGGCATAATGTTATAATAATAGTTGCCCGATTCGGTCATGAAGGCCGTGTATTTTTTGTCGGACACGACCATGGGGATTTGATTGTACCATGAGTAGGCATCCATAAAGACAATAGTTTGAAACCAGACGAATTTTCAACCAATTTGTCAATGTTGGGCAAGGGATATGCGTCTTTCGGGCATGCCCGGTTAAGATCGGTATAGTCAACACACATTCTCCATTTTCCACTAGACTTTTTAACAAGTACAACATTTGAGAGCTAGGTTGTATACCTGGCCTCAGTTACAAATTTTGCCTCTAGAAGGTCTTTAACACCAGATTCGGCCGCTTTGGTTTTCTCGGTCGACTGCTTCCTCCTACGATGGGCGACCGCTTTGTGCGTTAGGTCGATGAAGAGGTGATGACAGGCCGTCTCGGGGTCGAGCCCTGGCATTTCTGTGGCGCTCCAAGCAAACAAATCAGCGTTTCCCTTGAGGCATGCTTCTAATTGTCGTTTCTCCAAGTCGGGCAGATAGGCTCCGATCTTGACGCACCGAGCCATTTCATCCCCCAAAGTAATTAGCTCGAACTCTCCGTTAGGAATTGGTCGGGAAAGTGAATCGGTCAGCCTCCGAACGCCCTCGTCTTCATTTGAGAACCTGCAGTCCAGATCGATTGAGTCGACCTGAGGAAAAGCCTTGGATGTTTACGGAGTATCTGGAGAAGTTAGGGCTGATGGGTTTGGTTGGTAAGATATCAAGCTGAGACCCCTGGATGTTACTTCAAAGCATCGGCGAGCAGCTTCGACGTCACAGTGTAGTGTAGCGACTTTTCCCGAAGTAGTATAATACTTCATTTTTAGGTGAACGGTGGATGGAACAGCGATCAACTCGGCCAATGTTGGTCGTCCCAAAATGCATTGGTACAACGAAGGACAGTATACGACCAGGAATTAGACGCAAACAGTTCTGGCGGTTTTGGATGTCCCGAAGGTGACAAAGAGATCGATGTAACCCCATGGTTGGGAGACTGCTCCGTTGAAGCCCTTTAAGTATGATCCGACGTATGGAGTCAGGTGTGTTTCATTCAACTGGAGTGTTGAAAATAATTTGGAGTACATGATGTCGCTTGAGCTACCCTGGTCCACCAGGATTCTTCTCACATCAAAATTTGCCATCCGTGAACGGATGAGTAGTGGGATGCTGGCATTTGGTGCTCCTCCCAAGAGTTCCTCCCGGTAAAAAGCAAGGGGTACTGAGCCCTCTCTTGGGGGGTCCAAGGTCGCGCTCTGAGCAGGGCCTTTCGCGATCAATTGGTCAAATTTCCTCTTTACAGATCCGACCGTGATTTTGTTAAATCCTCCCCCTGAGATGACCATTACAGAGGGAAAGGTCTCCCACGGGTTGTGGGAGGAAAAATATCCTGGGCTCCCCGTGTGGTCGGGCAGGAAGAAATCTTCCGGGCGGTAGATGCTTAGGGCAACCTGCATGTTCGCATCTGATGGTATGGGTACAACTTCTTCGATCTTCTGAGTCTCCTGCGTTTCTAGGCGAGGGGTGTCTCTTAATTTGGTAAACTGTTTGAGGTGCCCGTCTTTAATAAGTATCTCGATTGCGTCTTTGAGATGGATGCAGTCTTCGTTATTATGGTCGTGACTCTTGTGGAATCTACAATACTTCGTCTTGTCCGTGTCCAGTTTGCTAGGTGTCGCTCCCGATAAATGGGGAATGACCCAGATAAAGGTACAGACGCGAACGGTCGGCGAGAGGGACAATGAGAACACACAGCCGTGAACTCACTGGAGGTGAATAGAGTTGCCAGCTAGGCATTTTTATCCCGGAGGAAAGGCAATGCTGCATAGGCCTAGAAAAAGATATGGATAAGACGGTTGCGAACCAGAGAGACTGAGAAAGGGGGTTGGTTACAACCTGGGAAGGTATTAGCACCCAGATTGTCCGCCGTACTCGACGGGATCCACGCTTAAAAGATTTGTGTCTTAAAGGGGTAGTGTCAGTGCAATCTGTGTATGAAATAGCTGGAAGAGATGTACAGGTGTCAGTGTAAGGAGTGCAAAGTGTGTAAATGATGTGTCAGTGTAAGGATAAGAGTGAAATGCTCATGACTATGAGGCTAAAGAATGAAGCTAGAAGGAGGGGGGATATACAGAGACTTTTGTTCGATAACTGTTAAGTTATGCCTACGTATCCTCTCGTGCAATGAGGAAGTCAGAACACCGTAGTTCGACCCAAAGAGACTGAAAGATGAATTGACTTGTGAACTGCTTGCTTGTCTATGCTCAAGTGTATGATCTGTCTGGCACAGATGCAAACTGTCTCGCATTAGACGGAAGAAGCGAGTTCTCGTTTGTGAGTGAAGATGATGAGAAAAGAATCCCGAAGGAGACGATTATTGTTTGTTTTTGGGTTTTCAGTCTTTTATTGCTTTTTGAAGTTTGTCATAATATAATGAGCTTAAGCCTAAACCAAAGGATTTAGTAAACTCATCACATCTTCCCTCTGATTAGGGGTAATGAGAATACCTTAAGTGTGAAGTCAGATTCTCACACTTAATCACCTATGGTGCAGGATTAAGATCATTAACCTACTTGTCATTATTTAGATGTTTTTGTGGTTTTTGTTTAGTGTTGAGTAATGAGGTTAAGCCATAATCAGGGATTAAACAGACTCATTACACCATCCTAATAGAAGGATAATAGATGAGAATGTTTAAGCTGAGGAAAGCTCCTCAACTTAATCAATGATTAGGGATTAAACTCATGACAAAACAAGCCTTTATTAGATGGATTTTATTTAATGATATGATGATGAAGTGAATTTTAGGGTTTATAAGACAACTTGAGGGGGACTTGTCCATTAACACTAGGGTTAGTCCTTCTTAACCAATTAAGGAAGAATTAGAACCCTAATGCAAGGCCCAAGTTACAAGTGTGGTGTCTTGATGATTATTAAGTGAATTTATTAAGAGATTTAAACACATTAAGGGTTTAACACTTAGGATTAAAGTTATACACTCCATCCTAAGAGAAGGATGCAGGCATAAGCTTAATCACCAAGCCTTAAAGCCTTTAGGGTTTAGTCCCTGATTATGAGGTGAGAAGAGAAGACTCAAAGAGAGACACAAAGGTAAAACTAAGAAGGGAGACTAAACAAAACCCTAATCATTGTCATGCTTGGTTGTTCCTATGGTTTGTGAGGTTTTCAAGAGAGATCTTCAAAGGAACCACCAGGAAGCAGATGAAAGGATCAAGAGAAGCAAAGCAACTTGCTTCATTCAAGAAGTCAAGTCACTTGAAGAAAGAAAATGGGAAGAAAAAGAAAGAGCAAGCTCAAACTCAAACACATACAAAAATGCAGCAAGAATGCATAAAGGAGATGAAGAGAAGTTATGAGAAGTGAAGGCAAATTCACTTCTCAAAGCCACTTACCACCTGAAAAGTTAGAAAAGAAAGTGCAATGCAATGCAAAATGAGATGAAATGGTATGATGCAAAACCAAACCAGAAGCATATGCATGATGTTAATGATGCTATGAGATGCTACAAACCAGAAACAACACATGTGGATGATCATACAAGCTTATGAATGCAAATGAAGCAAGTTAGAGCACATGAACATACATGAAAAGTTATGAAGCATACATGGCATACAACATGGCAAATACATGATGCAATGATCAAACATGCTTTCTATATGTCTTATGATGTCAAATGAATCAAATGGATGCTTTAAATGTCATGGCAAGTCATGTTATGCAAGAGAATGCAAGAGGGATGCAAATGAAAGTCCAAATTAGGGTTCATGAACCAAACATCAAACAAAAACCCAAAACAGAAGCAAACCCTAGGATAAAAAATGGAAAATACCACTCAAAGAAACCCTAACCCTATACTAAACCAAGGTCCAAAGGGGAGGTCTCAACTCTTAACCAATCTCAAGTTATGAATTTTACAAGTTATTAGGGTTTTTAGGGCTCCTAAACAAAAGAAATGCCAAACAAATTGAAAATGAGGAATCAAATCATGGCCATTTAATCCTAGAAACTACATGCTAAACACAAAACAATGCAATAAGAATCAATGTCCAACTCCTCATGAATAGGCAGAAATGAATTTTTGAACTTTGGATCAAATTAATGCATAAAAATGATTTTAATTCAATGAGAAATTCTTAAAATGCATCAAGACCAAAAAATAAATTTGGTTTGAAGGTTGGACAATGTTTCTAAATGTCTTAGAACATTTCATGAATTTTTTGGTGATTTTTAGATACCTAAAAGTTTTTTTAATAAATTAATTTCCATTAATCAATTAAAAATAATCTTTTAAATATTTAAAAATACTTTTTTAATGATAAAAATAAAAACAAAAATATTTTTGTGTCATAAAAATTAATAAAACTTATGAGAAAAATTTTCATAATTTTTACACATTTTTTACTATTTTAAACAAATTATGCAAGTTAAATGAAAAAGAAATGAAAATAAATGAATTTTAAATGAATTAATGAGAAGTCAGCTAATCCTAGGGACCATATTCAAAGTTACACGCGCGGGAGTTGACTGCGCGCCACATCTCACGGCCAGAATTCAAATTTCACTAATCAATGCTTATGCCCTAATCTCGCCGTTAAACACATTCAGATGACCGGAACAGTGTTCCGGTCATCTTCTCCGTTCACCCCAAAATGCTAACTCTCTACATACGTATTTAAAATGAAATCTAAGAACACAGGAATGATCCCCACTCACTCACGAATCAAAACCATAACTCAAAACAAATTTATCATTCCTACAATGGCTGAATCGAAGCAATCTATTTCTAGGGCAAAAAGTTTCAGAAGCATGGTAAACTCTCATCTCTCCACCATTTTCAAAACCAAAGGCATATTCATGATCAGGAAGACATATAGAACAGATTAAGAACTTAAAAAAAGATTTCTGGAAAAATATTTCTTGAGCTACCTGAGATTCGAAGCTTTCAACTCAGCTACTTTCTGACCTCCTCTCTTGGTGAAATCCACTCTACTTGGCCTCCTGATGATCCTTGAATGCTTAGGAAGAGTTTATGTTGGCTGGATGAAGAGTTTGAGTAACTTCTGCTCAAGCTCAGTTGAACATGGCAATGGTGATTCAGGCTGTTTCTGGCAAGGGTGAAGGGTTGTTTGTGGTCCAGATGATGAGTAGAGAAGGTTTATGGAGTTTGTTTGGATGTTTGTGAGTTGTGGAGAGAGTTTCGAATGAAACTGCAAGTTGGAGTGAAAATGGTGAAGTGGTGTTATGGCTTGTTTCAGGCTTGGTTCTTTGATGCTTTTGACTCAATGAGACATGGTGAGTTGAAGTGTGGAAATAGTTTGGGTGTTTGTGAGCTGGGCAGAGAGATTCGAAGAAGTTTGCAAGAGGGAGTGTGTTTGAGTATGTGATGCTTGAGAGTGTTTCAGCCTTGCTTCCTTTATGAAAATGGCTTGCAAATGGATAGTATATTTTAATCCTATAGGTCAGATGATTTGACATGGCCTACATTGATTGGTAAGTTTGCTTTTGCTCAAAGTCCACCTTTTGTGTAAGAGAAGTATGGCTTGGATCTAGGCTAGTACAAAGCATGGGCTGGCGCAGCAAGGGTGAGGGGAAAGGCTAGCCAAAGTCAGCATCCAATGTTGCAAGTTGTAGGAAGTGTGATGAGTGGTTTTGCAAGTTGTTATCTTTTGGCATTTCATGGAAAAAAAAGTCTTGTTACACAAACTACAAACATGTAATCTTTGGTCCAATTCTGATTTTTAGGGCCTATAGAATGTTTGTGTCATGGTTTGATGTCAACTAGAGGTCACAAACAGCCTTGGTTCATGGTTTTGCAAAATTCTCATTTGGTGCATATCTTGAAAATCAATGATTTTTGCCAACTTTGTCACACCATAACTTTTGATCCAAGAAGAATTTGATCATGTTCTTGTACTTTTTGAAAAGGGAAAGATGTAATATACAACTTTCATGACCAAAGTTTTTCCATTTGAAGCATTTTTGGATCAAGAATCAAGGCTTGAAAAGTGACCTAAAATGAAGCATTCTTGAAAAGTCAACTATGCCCAAAAAGTCAACATTTGCAAAAACTCCAAATTCTTGATTTTTGTGGACTTCAACCTTCTTCCATGATCAAATAAAGATCATATACACTCAAAATGATGAAGATCACCCATTGGTTGGGTCATTGGGGACCTCAGATGCCCTGATTTTGCACTGACTTGTCTGAAAAGTCAACTCTTGATCAGATGACTTCCCCATGGAATTTCTTCATGAAACTTGATATGCATACTCCCTATACCATATAGAGACCAATGGAAACAAGAATGACCAAAAGGTTTGGAGTTATGGCCTCTGAAACCAAAACCCTAATTTTAGGTCAACTGTGCAGTCAAACTTGGCTCTGCATCCATACAAACCTCTGTTCTTGTGATTCTTTTGCATTTTTGACTTTGAGAGGATGTAATATGATACTTGAACATATGTAGACCCCTTTGAAGTGATTGTTGACTTTTGGAGTGGCTCAAGATGCCCTTGGATTGCTCAGATCACAAACCCTAGGTGCAGATGACTTAGAAACCATGCAGTGAACCAAAAATGAGATGTGAGGTGATATGATTGTGTTTATGCATATGAAATGATCACAAGCCATGGTGTGAATGGGTGAGGGCAAATTTGGGGTGTTTACAGCTGCCCCTATTCAAACATGAGTTAGCTGTGCAGGATGTAAGCGACGGCTTAACAGGCAAACAAGATAACTTGTGGTTGAATACCAAAGACAGTCCAAAATTTGCACTCACAGAATGAAGAAGAAAAGGGATATAGATTGTAAAGGAAAATAAAGTATGTTGTAAAATGGGTGATAGAGCAATGACGGGGACGGCCGACATGCTGGGAAAAGTGTAGGAAATAAAACAATGACGGGGATGGCCGACATGCTGGGGATAAAAGGTAAAGCTAAGACGGGGACGGCCGACTAGCTGGGAAAAATGAAATTATGATGGGGACGGCCATCAGGATAAAGCTGTAAAATTCTCTGGGGATTAATGAAACATGACGGGGACGGCCGTCAAGTTTACAAAGGTAAAGTAACCAACGATGGGGACGGCCATCGGGCTAAAAAGGAAAAGGGACCACGACGGGGACGGCCATCGGGTTAAAGAATAAATGAAATAAACAGATGATGGGGTACGACCACCAAAAGTGAAGGACGATCACTTAGCAGGGGACGACTGCTCTGTTGGGAATGAAAGAAATATGATGGGGACGGCCATCAAAGGTGGAGGACGACCACCTGGCAGGGTACGGCTGCCGAAAATATCGCGACATAGGACGAATGCCGGATAGAAAAGGTCAACGATGGGGACGGCCATCGGACGAGCATGATGGAGGACGACCATCAAGAAGTGGAGGACGACCACTCAGCAGGGTACGACTGCTCTCGAGGTTTCTCATGACATAGGACGAATTCCAGATAACCAAAATCAACAATGGGGACGGCCATTGGATAAAATGATAAAGGACGATCATCAAAAGGTGGAGGACGATCACTTAGCAGGGGACGGCTGCTAAATATCGACGATGGGGACGGCCATCGGATGAGCATGATGGAGGACGACCATCAAGAAGTGGAGGACGAACACTCAGCAGGGTACGGCTGCTCTCAGGGTTTATCATGGCACAGGACGGGTGTCAGATAAAAGGGAAAATTTGTTTGTTGGTAATCTACTGGGGAAAAGTAAACACGGACGAGTGCTCACATCCAAGAAACAAAGGTATAAGTGTTTGGTATTCGTGTATAGATTAGAGATGCGGACGAGCATCCTTAAGACTATGATACGGACGAGTATCATGTAGAAACAAAATACTGACACGTGTTCAGAGACGATGATACGGACGAGTATCAACTGGTTAACAAAGAACACGGACGAGTGTTGTATCTGAAGGGACTCTTCTGGGGAATATTAGACACGGACGAGTGTCTATATTCAAGGAGACACGAGTGTTTGACATAGTGTATGGATTAAAGATGCGGACGAGCATCCTCAAGACTATGATACGGACGAGTATCATGTAGAAACAAACACTGGACGCATATTCTGAGATGATGGTACGGGCGAGTACCAACTGGTTAACAAAGAACATGAACCAAAGTCGAATCTGTGGGGATGTAACTGGTATATACAAGATACGGACGAGTATCTGTATAAGAGCGAGTGGTGTATAGATGAGTGTTTAACTGCTGGGAGAGTGACACGGACGAGTGTCAAAAGGAGAAGAGTGTAATATGAACAAGTATCTGATATACAAAGTCTAGGCGACTGCGCTGGGGATATGACACAGACGAGTGTCAAGAAAGTGTATATATAGGTATATGTGAGTGCAAAGAGGATGTCTTTGGCTTTCTGCTGGGGTATGACACGGACGGGTGTCAGGAAGTATCTGTAATACGAGTGATTTTGTTGTAAGAGTGTTCAGACGACTTTACTGGGGAAAGATGGCACGGACGGGTGCCAAAAGGAGTGTGTACTGGTGTTTGTGATTTGCGAGGCAACTGCTTTTGCTGGGGACTCTGGGAGGATTTTGGGGAAAGTATTCTGTATTCTGATGAATGGTTATTATTCACAAGCGTTGGTTCAAATCAAGGCTTATGATTATGCTATGTGTTTGATTTTTGCCGCAATGCTCCGCGTTAAAACGGAATGCTACGCTTTGGGGGTGAATATGATGCGAATGTTATGATTGTGCAAAGATATCAAAACCGGGATTCGGATCCCGTTGCTGCGAAGATCTTTGATCGATCTGTATGAAGCGGACATCCCAGCTGGGGATAAGATCACTGGTAGATCTGATGAGATGATATCTGCTTGAGGATGTGGGTCATTGATAGACCTATCCTTATAAATGAGAGACCCAGCTGGGGTTTGCAGAAGCCTTCTTCACTCTGTTGTGATCTCCATGCATTGCTCTCCTGGATAGAGGCTGGAACGCTGTGGGGAGATGGTTCCATGACTTTGTACTCGGCCGAGGGCGAGACGGCAACTCGGCTGGGGAGAAAGAGGGATCCTTGACTCAGTCGGGGATGTAGGTGCCTTCTAGGATGCTTAGCAACTCTGATGGAGATAAGTAATAGATGGCAACTCCGCTGGGGGGAAGTTATGAGAAGCAACTCAGCTGGGGAGGGAGCCCCTCGGGTGCTAAAATCGTGTGTTGATCTGCCAGCTTGCTGGGATGAGGCTTTCATGCCCCAAGTTGCGCTCTGGATACCTGCAAATCCTGAAAAGAGATAGAGAAACGCACAAGATGATCCCGAGGTATCCCTTACTGGATTCCATCATAGGAGTTTAAATACTTCTGAGAGTAAGCATATTTCCTGCAAGCATGTTCTTACTTGAAGATAAACATCTGTATTCTTATGCAATCGGTGTTTCTTTAAGATATCAGACATTTTTGCAAAATGAAAATGTACAAAACGAAACGTGACTGAAAATCCGGTTTTATTAATTCATACGCCCTGAATTGGCGAGGTACAGTCAAAGAAACATATCTCCTGAAATGAGGAGATTGTTACAAATTGAGAAATAAAGTGCTGGCAATGTTGATGACGCTTTAAGGAGCTCCCCCTTCTGCTATGACTCGTATGACAATGACGTTCTTCTCGTCTTGCTTTTGGAGAATGTTGATTCTGATTGAAGCTTGATCTTGTTGAAGCTTACCGAGTTGTAGATGATACAGACGAACTCAGAATGCAGTTGTTCGCTTATCCCCTTATTTTGCATGGATCGCCCTTTCGGGTTTTCAATCCATCGGGATACCCATTTTTGCCTGAGCTGTCCAATGCGGCTTTTCAACTCAGCGGGTGTATATTTTTTTATCTATTTTCCCTTATTTTTGCCCGAGTCTTTTATTCTGTTTTTGACTCGTCGGGATGCCCTATTTTTGCCTAGACTTACATTCTGTTTTTGTGTCCAGCGGGTCATTTTATGCGAAGTATTTTTTAACTGCATCTGAATTCACAGGGGATGGGAAATCTTCGCCATCCATGGTGCTGAGCATCAGTGCTCCACCAGAGAAAACTTTCTTTACCACAAATGGTCCTTCATAGTTCGGAGTCCACTTGCCCCTGTGGTCTGTATGAGGAGGTAGGATTCTCTTCAGCACAAGATCTCCCACTTGGTACTCTCGGTGCCTGACTTTCTGATCGAAGGCTTTCTTCATTCTCTTTTGATATAACTGCCCATGACAGATTGCAACCAATCTCTTCTCTTCAATCAGACTCAATTGTTCGTATTGGGCCCTGACCCACTCTGCTTCGTTCAGCTTAACATCCATTAATACCCGCAGAGAGGGTAATTCAACTTCAACTGGTAGGACTGCTTCCATACCATACACAAGTCGATACGGTGTTGCCCCAGTGGATGTTCTGATTGACGTGCGGTACCCATGCAAGGCAAACGGTAACATTTCATGCCAGTCTTTGTAGGTGACTACCATCTTCTGCACAATCTTCTTGATATTCTTATTAGCTGCCTCAACAACGCCATTCATCTTTGGCCTGTAAGGAGAAGAATTGTGATGTTGAATTTTGAAGTCCCGGCACAGTTCTGCCATCATTTTGTTGTTTAGATTGGAACCATTATCAGTAATGATCCTCTCGGGCACTCCATATCGACAGATGATGTCTCTCTTCAGAAATCTGGCTACCACTTGTCTTGTAACGTTTGCATATGAGGCTGCTTCGACCCACTTGGTGAAGTAATCAATAGCGACCAGGATGAATCTGTGGCCGTTTGAAGCAGTTGGTTCAATCTTGCCAATCATGTCAATGCCCCACATGGCAAAGGGCCATGGTGAATACATGATGTTCAGAGGATTGGGAGGCACATGCACCTTATCTGCATAGATCTGGCATTTGTGGCATTTTCTGGCATAGGCACAACAGTCTGCATCCATTGTGATCCAGTAATAACCTGACCTTAGCAACTTCTTAGCTATGGCATGCCCTCCTGCATGGGTACCAAAAGATCCTTCGTGCACTTCATGCATCAGCAAATCTGCTTCCGTCTTGTCAACACATCTGAGGAGTACCATATCAAAGTTCCTCTTGTATAAAGACCCATCAGTGTTCAGAAAGAAACTACCAGCAAGCCTTCTCAAAGTCTTCTTATCATTGGAAGATGCCCCAGGTGGGTATGTTTGATCCTCCAAGAAGCACTTAATGTCATGGAACCAAGGCTTATCATCTTTGACAACATCTGCTGCAAATACATATGCTGGCCTGTCGAGTCTGGACACTGAAATCTAAGGTACAAAGTTAGCAGCTTGAACTTTAATCATGGACGAAATGGTAGCAAGAGCATCTGCAAACTGATTCTCGTCCCGAGGGATATACTCAAGCTTGACTGTTGTGAAGAAAGTCAATAACCTCCTTGTATAATCCCTGTAAGGTATCAGATGATCCTGGTAGGTGTACCATTTTCCGTTGGTTTGATTGATTACCAAAGCCGAATCTCCGAATACGGTCAATGTCTTGATCCTGAGGTCAATGGCTTCCTCAAGACCCATAATGCAAGCTTCGTATTCAGCTTCGTTGTTAGTGCAGTTGAAAGTGAGTTTTGCCGAGAAAGGCATGTGAACTCCTTTAGGTGTAATGAGTACTGCACCAACACCACGGCCATTCATGTTAACAGCCCCATCAAACATCATAGTCCATTCTCCTTCCGGGTCGGGCCCTTCAGTGTGAATAGGCTCTTCATGATCTTTTGCTTTTATGACCATGATGTCTTCATCAGGGAAGTCAAATCTCATTGGCTGGTAATCATCAATGGGTTGCTCAGCAAGATATTCAGATAGTACACTGCCCTTGATGGCTTTCTGAGACGTGTACTGGATGTCATATTCTGTGAGAATCATTTGCCATCTTGCAACCCGTCCGGTAAGAGCTGGCTTCTCAAATATGTACTTAACCGGGTCCATCTTTGCGATCAATAAAGTAGTGTGGGTCAACATATACTGCCTCAGTCGGCGAGCAGCCCACGCTAAAGCACAACAAGTTTTCTCGAGCAGTGAATAACGCTGTTCACAGTCGGTAAACTTTTTGCTTAGGTAGTATATTGCGTACTCTTTTCGACCAGACTCGTCATGCTGGCCCAGCACACACCCCATTGACTCTTCTAATACTGTCAAGTACATGATTAGAGGTCTTCCTTCAACTGGAGGCATAAGGATTGGAGGTTCCTGCAGATATTCCTTGATCTTGTCAAAAGCCCTTTGGCAGTCTTCGTTCCACCTGACCGTCTGTTCTTTTCTTAATAGTTTGAACAAGGGTTCACAGGTTGCTGTAAGGTGAGATATGAACCTTGAGATGTAGTTCAATCGACCTAAGAACCCTCGAACTTCCTTTTCAGTTTTCGGTGCAGGCATCTCTTGAATAGCTTTGACTTTATCAGGGTCAACTTCAATCCCTTTCTTGCTTACAATAAATCCCAGCAGCTTACCAGATCGCACCCCGAATGTGCATTTGTTGGGGTTCAACTTCAGTTGGTACTTCCTCAGGCGCTTGAACAATTTGAGCAGATTTACCAGATGGTCTTCTTCAGTGAGGGACTTGGCAATCATATCATCCACATAGCATTCTATTTCTTTATGAATCATATCGTGGAATAATGTTACCATAGCCCGTTGATACGTGGCACCAGCATTCTTCAGTCCGAATGGCATCACCTTGTAACAGAACATGCCCCAAGGTGTGATGAATGTTGTCTTCTCCATGTCTTCAGGTGACATCTTGATCTGGTTGTATCCTGAAAATCCATCCATGAAGGAGAATACCGAGAACTGAGCCGTATTATCCACCAATACATCAATGTGAGGTAAAGGGAAATCATCTTTCGGGCTGGCTCTGTTCAGATCCCGGTAATCCACACACATTCTTACTTTGCCGTCCTTCTTAGGCACAGGTACAATATTAGCAACCCACGGCGGATAGCTAGTTACAGCAAGGAACCCGGCGTCCCATTGCTTTTGTACCTCCTCCTTGATTTTCATTGCCATGTCCGGGCGAGTACGACGTAGCTTTTGTTTGACTGGAGGGCATTCTTCTCTCAAAGGCAGTTTGTGCACAACAATGTCGGTGTCCAACCCTGGCATATCTTGATAAGACCAAGCGAACACGTCCACATACTCTCGAAGCAGGTCAATCAGCTGTCCTTTCACTGAGTCTTGCAGGCAGGCCCCGATCTTGACTTCTTTCACGTCTTCATCCGTACCAAGATTGATCACTTCAACCTCCTCCTGGTGAGGAGTAATAACCTTTTCCTCTTGTCTTAACAACCTGGCTAGCTCTTCAGGAAGCTCATATCCTTCATCAACCCCTTCATCAGCTTGATTGATTGGATTGTCAAAGTCATACGAAGTCATAGCCGTGCTGTTGTCGGTGCTGTCTGGAAGGCACTCTCTGCAAGGGTTAAGCTTGTTCATTTTAGTGATCTGATTTTAGTCTTGTTTAGAAAAGTGAAATAAAGTTGTCATTTTGAAAACACTGCCATTTATTTTTTGTACAAAAAGAAAAATAGAAAAACAGTGAACGGAAAAGAAAAAGACTCGTTTGCAAAAAGATGTCTGATATTTCATTAATTGATCTTGTTTGCACAAAAAGTACAGATGGCCCGATTACAAAATGAGTCTTGTCATCTTGGGCAAGATGCAAGACTTTGATGCATGCTTATAAAAATACAGGAAATAATAATTACTCTGCATGAGTAACTCTTATAATTTCCTGGGAAGACCAGTTCGAGACACTGCTCCCCGGGATCTTTGGACGAATCCAGCTTTCCAGGTTGCGTTCTTCTTCCAGCTCGTCTTCCAGACAGTTGATAGCATCAGGGGTAAGCATCCCCCCACTCACAAAATTGGGCTCTTTCGCAGCCGCTGTTTGATCTTGTTGAGTTGGTCTGTAACCCAACCCAAATCTGTCTTCTTTCTTCTCCACCGATAGCAGTTTGCCCCAGCCTTGGGCAGTTCCTTCCTCAACAACCTTCCGGGCTTGTTGGTATGATGATATTGAAGTACCAGGCACAACAGATGTTTCATTCACATTCAAGGCTTCAAACCCCTGGCTCATTGTTTCATGGATCTCCCCATCCATCTCAATGTACTTATAGGTTGCCAGGTGGCTGACAAAAATGTCCTCCTCTCCGCAAATTGTAACGATTTGACCCTCCCACTCATATTTTAACTTCTGGTGAAGGGTAGAGGTCACGGCGCCAGCAGCGTGAATCCATGGCCTACCCAATAAACAGCTGTAGGCGGGCTGTATATCCATCACGTAGAAGATAGTTGTGAAAGTCTGCAGGCCAATCGTTACGGGTAGTTCAATCTCTCCCAGAACCGATCTCTTTGAGCCATCAAAAGCTCTTACCACCAGGTTGCTGGGTCTCAACGCCAATCCGTCATATTCTAGCTTCACCAGAGCCTTTTTAGGTAGGACATTAAGGGATGACCCCGTGTCTACCAGCACATGGGAAAGGACAGCACCTTTGCATTCCATGGTTATGTGCAAGGCTTTGTTGTGGTTGCGGCCTTCCGTTGTCAAATCAGTATTGGTGAACCCTAGTCCGTGACTAGCATTAACATTCCCCACTACAGCTTCCAGCTGATTGACAGTGATCTCTTCAGGCACGTAAGCTGCGTGCAGGACTTTGAGTAGTGCATTCCGATGGGCTTCGGAGCACATAAGCAACGATAGGATTGAGATCTTGGAGGGCGTCTGATGAAGCTGATCCACTATTTTATAATCACTCTTTTTGATGATTCGCATGAACTCATCAACCTCTTGATCGAATGGTGTCTTCAAGGCTTCTTTAACAGCTTGATCTCCCTGCACAGGGCTCTTCCCTTTCGCCTTGGCAGCAGCTTCTGCTTCGGCAGCGGGTCTCGGAATTTGTGGAGCGAAAAGACGTCCGCTTCGAGTGAAGCCTCCGCCTCCGCCCACATTGTCTACTTGTAGTGCAGGGGTTGATGATTCAAAAGTGATTCTTTGTCCTTCGCAGTACAAGTCAGAGCCGTAATGCCAGGGGATGGCATTACTGCTTTCATAATGTACGGGTCCAGGTACCATGATGGTGACTGGACCGACTGCAGCTGTCGAAGGAACTGTGACAGTCTGCGGATCATAATAAATTGTCACTGGTGCCCTGGTGGGAGCAGCACCTTCCGAGTTGTAGACAGAGTTGTTTTCAGGATCATAGAATATGGTAACAGTTGAGACATCTTCATGATTTGTTGCTGGCGTTGTAGGAGACAATGGTGGAAGAATGGATGTTGTTGTTGTAGGAGCTTCATAATGGAGTGGCACTGGAGTTGTAGGAGGAACATTCATTGATATCTGATCAGTTGAAATGACAGATGAAGTACTTGTTGATGAAGCCGAAGAATTGTCAGGAACAATAGTTGTTGCAGTTGTAGGAGGTTCTGAAATTGTTGCTGATGAGATTGGTGGATTTGTTGGAAATGATGTGGTGATCTGAAGTTGGCCACTCTGAATAAGGCCATCTATGCCATTCCTCAAATTATCGCACCCATTTACCGAGATATTGCAGTAAGCACAACCCAACTCACACCCCGGGAACATTTGACATTCCAAGAGCTGAGCTTTGATTTCCACTAACGGTGTCCTGATCTGTCCCACACTGGTTATTAAATAAGACGACTTGTCTTCTTCAATAGCGTTAATTCTAGGACCACCGTGGTTTGGCATGGGGTTCTTATTGACATTGGGTGGTGGTGCGAAATTCAGAGCTTTTGAGTCTACCAGGTCTTGTACCTTCATATGCAGAGCCCTGCATTTTTCCGTACTGTGGCCAGGTGCGTTTGAATGAAAAGCACACCTAGCATTGGAGTCATAGTTCCTGGGTAGACTGTTGGGATCTGGAGGTGCCAGCGTCCTTAGCTCAACTAGGTTGAGTTTCAGGAGTTGTGGCAGCAGGGTAGCATATGGCATAGGGATCAGATCGATCACCCTATTAGCTTGAGATGGCCTCTGCTGAAATGGCCTTTGTTGACTGTTGTTGGTGTTGCTGTTGTTGTAATTTCTCGGAGGATACTGATTTTGCTGATGGTATTGAGGTTGTTGCTGATAGTTTTGCTGCGGAGGTTGATAGACCGGCTGAGGATGAGCTGGAGCGGGGATAATGACTGCTGCTACAGACCGGTGAACAAATTGGGGCCTGCCCCTGTTGGTGTGGATGACATTGGTCTCGCCAGCTCTTCTTGGGCCTGCAAAAGGCTTTCTTGTACTACTGGACGAGCTGGCACCATTATCGGAAATCTTGCCCATTTTTAACAGGCTTTCAATTCTCTCCCCAGCTATGACAACATCGGCGAAGCTAGTGGAAGAGAAAGCGGCCAGCCTGTCAATATAGGTCCCCTGAGGGGTGTTCATAAACATGTCTGCCATTTCCCTTTCAGACATAGGTGGCTGAACGGCAGCAGCCAATTGCCTCCATCTCTGGGCATATTCTCGAAAACTCTCCCTTGAAGACTGTGACATTCCCATTAGGAGGGTCCTGTTGGGTGCCATGTCTAAATTGTACTGATACTGCCTGATAAAGGCTTCTGCCAAATCCTTCCAGCACCTGATAGTTGCCCTTGTCAGGTGAGAGTACCATTCTCTTGAGGCTCCAGTCAGGCTGTCTTCGAAATAGAACATCCAGAGCTTCTCATCCATAGTATAGGCCTTTAGCCTCCCCAAGAATGATTGTAAATGAGTCCGGGGACATGAAGTCCCGTTGTATTTTTCAAAGCAAGGAGGCTTGAACTTATGGGGGATCCTGACCCCGTCTACCAAGCCCATGTCCATGACGTCGAAGCCCAAAGAGTTTTGAGATTCTAAGGACCTCAATTTCTCAGCTATCTCATCCAACCTTCTATCATAAGCTTCCTCCCCAGCACCCATTACTGTGAATTGGTCCTCCTGAGGATCTTCTTGTAGTACCCTGGCTGCAGTGGCTGTCCCTTGAACATTTGCTGGAATATTGACCTCAGGATGGAGGTGTGGCCCAAAGACAGGGGGGTTAACATGAGGTTGTACCCTTTCGTTGTTGCTGGTGCCGGCAGTCCCTATATGTGGATCCTCTTGATTTTGCCTTTCCACCATGGCCCTCAATCTTTCCTGGCTCTGAGCCATGTTGTTCATCACTTCCATGAACTGCGTCATTTGATTCCTCATTTCTAGCCTTTCGTTTTCCATTTGATTCCTGACCTCAGTAAGGTCCTGCTGCATCTGATCCATTTGAATGCCCGGAAGGTTGCTACGGGTCGGATAACGGTGCGGACGGTTGAGGGGAAAAACTCGGCGCCGAGCAATAGTTCCTGATGCATCACAACAGAGGTTAGCAACAAAAAAAACAAAAAAAACCTACAAAACAAACAAAGGGTTAACATGCAATGCAGTATGCTTATTTGTTCTCAAGGTATCCGGTTTGGCCTTCAGTTTTGACCCTTCCAGACCCTTGAAGATGTTGTTGATGCTGCTTTCGAAGTGAACTCAGATGGAACAAACTAACACATATATTACAAAAACAAAATGGTACATAGTTTGTTTTACAAATACAAGCCCTCTGAGGGGTCAAAATATTACAGGAAAACAAAAGTACACGGAAAGAAAACAACAACAAACAAATGGTCAAACACCAAGACCAAACTCATCCTCACGAACTTCCTTAAGAAGTGCTTCGGTCACAGGATCAGCCGGACGTTCCGTGAGATTCCTGATGAGGAGATTCCGGGTTGTAACAGCTGTAGTGAGCTTCTTGTGCTGAGCTTGGTCCTTTGACCTCTTCACTCCTGCTTTGATCTTTAGCTCTGATATCTCCCTCTGGGCTGTTGCCAGGGCTTCTTGTTGTTCTTTTGCATTAGCTTCAAGCTGCTCCATCTTGTCTTGAACTCTCTTGTCTTCCAGGGTACGAGCCTCGGTGATCCTGACCCACCGGGCTTGACTCTCCTTCAAATACAAGTCTGTCCTTGCTCTCTGGAACTGGGCTTCTTTGCAAGCATTCTTCAGAATTTGTTCTCCGGCCTTAGACTTCTTGATATAATCCCCAGACTTCTCAATCTTAGTCAGATGATCTACTCTCATCTTCTCCAACCTTTCAATCTCCCTCATACCTTCACTCCTCTCCCGGAGGGTCTTCTGCAAAGCCTGGGTTAGCTTCTCATTTCTTTCCTTCAAGCTCTCAAACTCCTCCAAACTGATAGTGGCAGGGGGTGGTGCCGAAGATGATTCAGGCATGTCTTCTATGGTAAAGGGCATCCCAGAGAATTGGGCCCTGGCACGGGACCACTCATAATATTGTGCTGATGCCACATTATTGCACTTCCCCAGAATAGTCACTCCCTTGGTTTGAACATTATCCCAGGCCCAGGCAGCCTGCCTAACAATAGCCAAATTAATCTTGTTCTCACAATAGAGAGTCTCAATCAAGTCCTGTGCCCTAGGAGTGTGGACCAGTGCATAGCCCAGTTGCCTTCTGAACAGCAGAGGATTATAATTGATACTACCCTTAACTCCTATTAAAGGCACATTGGGAAAATGCCCACAGCTGGTGATGATATCCCTACCCTTGGTGCTTTGAGTGCACCATCTGATATCGGCTGAAGTTAGAGCAGTGAGTCTCTTAGCCCAGTTGCTCTGCTGATGAGGATTCAGAAATGCATCTGTCCTGGGTAAATGCCTGAGAAGCCAAGTGTGGAACAATGGAGCACAACACCTCACTAATCTTCCCCTCTGCTTTTCATTCCTTTGATGCACTGAATAGTAGAGGTCCCCCAATAAAGTGGGCACTGGGTTCTTTAGGATGAACAGATGGATTGCATTCTTGCTAATGAATCGAGGCTCATCTGCAAACAATACAATTCCATATATACCCAAGGCCAACAAGGCACAAACAGCTTTCCACTCTCCTAAAGAAGCTTTCAGGGTAGCTTGAGAGATCAAGAAATCCAGATGAAAACCAGGGATTCCAGCTTTAGAAGTCATATGCTGCTCAATCAGGACAGGCTCCAGATGCAGAGCCTTTGCTACTTCTCCATTACTAGGAAAGACCATCTCAGGGTTGAAAGGGATTCCACCCCTGATAGGTATACCAACTAATGAGGAGTACTCTTCCAACAAGGGGCCCAACTGAAAGTCTTGAAAAGTGAAACATCTCAATGGGGGATCATAAAACTGAATGCAGGTGTGGATCAGGCTTCTCTGTGATGGGTCCAGATCCATAACTATATCAAGTATATCTCCATAGTGTTCCCTGAACAATGGTATGTGATCTGGAGTGATCAGGGTCTGAATCCTCCTGATGTCCGATAACTCTGGCTGGAAGAAGTGATAGGTGATGTTGCTCTTTTTAGGAGCCATGATGCTGAAGACTGAGTAGAGACAGGTGCTGATGATAATGCTGAAGTAATGAGCCACTGATTAGCTGATGCTGGTGATAACTGAAGCAGATGCTGGTGAAGATAGGTAAATACTGAAGATGGGGTCAAAACCAAAACCAAATGAAGATGGATACCCTGAAACAAATAAGCAAATGTCAATATGATGCAATGATTATGTATGCAAATGAAATGCAAAGGGTTTGTGACTGAGCTGGATCTGATCAAAATGCCCTGATATAGGTCCAAGTGTGCTCAAGAATTCCAGATGAGGTCTATAAATCCAGTAACCAAGGTGGGGGACTCAAATAAAGAGCCACATGTCCAGGGTTTTAGAATCACAAGAACTGTCCCAAATTGGAGTATTCTTAAACAATCAAAGTAACAAGGTATTCTGAGGTCAAGGTACCTGCAAACCTGTAAACAGCCCAACCCCCTCACAGGTGGTGTTCTAGAACAAGGATCCTCAGACTTGGATCAGTTATGAGAAGTGTAAACACTTCTAACCCGGAGGTACAGTGTTTACAATAACCATAAAAGTTCCTCCTCTAATTCACCTCAGTTTCTAAAGGTCAATACTAAAGGTCATCCAGACTTAGCAGGCTTCCCAGATAGCCCTAGCATTGCAGGAAATCTGCAACACAGAGTTCTCAAGAAGAAACCCATATCTGAACCGTGTTTCATATTCCCGCACCAGACCGAAATGGAATGGGAAAGAATATGATTCACTCTAGCCTAGGTGTCACTCAGGTCCCAGGTATAGGACCTTAACTCTCAATGAATCACCCACCCACCAAAATAAAGACCAGATCCAGCCAGCAGCATGACAGTATGATATATACAAAAGCAATAAAGAAAGCAGTAAAGCAACTGTACATAAAACAGTAAAAATAGAACAAGTATACAAACACAAATAGCACAAAACACCACAGTAAACACAAATCAAACAAGCGCTAGGAGGAACCCACAAAAAGAACCAGAAGCCCTGGTTACAGTATAAGGGTCCCCAGCAGAGTCGCCAAGCTGTCGCTCCCGATAAATGGGGAATGGCCCAGATAAAGGTACAGACGCGAACGGTCGGCGAGAGGGACAATGAGAACACACAGCCGTGAACTCACTGGAGGTGAATAGAGTCGCCAGCTAGGCATTTTTATCCCGGAGGAAAGGCAATGCTGCATAGGCCTAGAAAAAGATATAGATAAGACGGTTGCGAACCAGAGAGACTGAGAAAGGGGGTTGGTTACAACCTGGGAAGGTATTAGCACCCAGATTGTCCGCCGTACTCGACGGGATCCACGCTTAAAAGATTTGTGTCTTAAAGGGGTAGTGTCAGTGCAATCTGTGTATGAAATAGCTGGAAGAGATGTACAGGTGTCAGTGTAAGGAGTGCAAAGTGTGTAAATGATGTGTCAGTGTAAGGATAAGAGTGAAATGCTCATGACTATGAGGCTAAAGAATGAAGCTAGAAGGAGGGGGGATATACAAAGACTTTTGTTCGATAACTGTTAAGTTATGCCTACGTATCCTCTCGTGCAATGAGGAAGTCAGAACACCGTAGTTCGACCCAAAGAGACTGAAAGATGAATTGACTTGTGAACTGCTTGCTTGTCTATGCTCAAGTGTATGATCTGTCTGGCACAGATGCAAACTGTCTCGCATTAGACGGAAGAAGCGAGTTCTCGTTTGTGAGTGAAGATGATGAGAAAAGAATCCCGAAGGAGACGATTATTGTTTGTTTTTGGGTTTTCAGTCTTTTATTGCTTTTTGAAGTTTGTCATAAGATAATGAGCTTAAGCCTAAACCAAAGGATTTAGTAAACTCATCACATCTTCCCTCTGATTAGGGGTAATGAGAATACCTTAAGTGTGAAGTCAGATTCTCACACTTAATCACCTATGGTGCAGGATTAAGATCATTAACCTACTTGTCATTATTTAGATGTTTTTGTGGTTTTTGTTTAGTGTTGAGTAATGAGGTTAAGCCATAATCAGGGATTAAACAGACTCATTACACCATCCTAATAGAAGGATAATAGATGAGAATGTTTAAGCTGAGGAAAGCTCCTCAACTTAATCAATGATTAGGGATTAAACTCATGACAAAACAAGCCTTTATTAGATGGATTTTATTTAATGATATGATGATGAAGTGAATTTTAGGGTTTATAAGACAACTTGAGGGGGGCTTGTCCATTAACACTAGGGTTAGTCCTTCTTAACCAATTAAGGAAGAATTAGAACCCTAATGCAAGGCCCAAGTTACAAGTGTGGTGTCTTGATGATTATTAAGTGAATTTATTAAGAGATTTAAACACATTAAGGGTTTAACACTTAGGATTAAAGTTATACACTCCATCCTAAGAGAAGGATGCAGGCATAAGCTTAATCACCAAGCCTTAAAGCCTTTAGGGTTTAGTCCCTGATTATGAGGTGAGAAGAGAAGACTCAAAGAGAGACACAAAGGTAAAACTAAGAAGGGAGACTAAACAAAACCCTAATCATTGTCATGCTTGGTTGTTCCTATGGTTTGTGAGGTTTTCAAGAGAGATCTTCAAAGGAACCACCAGGAAGCAGATGAAAGGATCAAGAGAAGCAAAGCAACTTGCTTCATTCAAGAAGTCAAGTCACTTGAAGAAAGAAAATGGGAAGAAAAAGAAAGAGCAAGCTCAAACTCAAACACATACAAAAATGCAGCAAGAATGCATAAAGGAGATGAAGAGAAGTTATGAGAAGTGAAGGCAAATTCACTTCTCAAAGCCACTTACCACCTGAAAAGTTAGAAAAGAAAGTGCAATGCAATGCAAAATGAGATGAAATGGTATGATGCAAAACCAAACCAGAAGCATATGCATGATGTTAATGATGCTATGAGATGCTACAAACCAGAAACAACACATGTGGATGATCATACAAGCTTATGAATGCAAATGAAGCAAGTTAGAGCACATGAACATACATGAAAAGTTATGAAGCATACATGGCATACAACATGGCAAATACATGATGCAATGATCAAACATGCTTTCTATATGTCTTATGATGTCAAATGAATCAAATGGATGCTTTAAATGTCATGGCAAGTCATGTTATGCAAGAGAATGCAAGAGGGATGCAAATGAAAGTCCAAATTAGGGTTCATGAACCAAACATCAAACAAAAACCCAAAACAGAAGCAAACCCTAGGATAAAAAATGGAAAATACCACTCAAAGAAACCCTAACCCTATACTAAACCAAGGTCCAAAGGGGAGGTCTCAACTCTTAACCAATCTCAAGTTATGAATTTTACAAGTTATTAGGGTTTTTAGGGCTCCTAAACAAAAGAAATGCCAAACAAATTGAAAATGAGGAATCAAATCATGGCCATTTAATCCTAGAAACTACATGCTAAACACAAAACAATGCAAGAAGAATCAATGTCCAACTCCTCATGAATAGGCAGAAATGAATTTTTGAACTTTGGATCAAATTAATGCATAAAAATGATTTTAATTCAATGAGAAATTCTTAAAATGCATCAAGACCAAAAAAGAAATTTGGTTTGAAGGTTGGACAATGTTTCTAAATGTCTTAGAACATTTCATGAATTTTTTGGTGATTTTTAGATACCTAAAAGTATTTTTAATAAATTAATTTCCATTAATCAATTAAAAATAATCTTTTAAATATTTAAAAATACTTTTTTAATGATAAAAATAAAAACAAAAATATTTTTGTGTCATAAAAATTAATAAAACTTATGAGAAAAAGTTTCATAATTTTTACACATTTTTTACTATTTTAAATAAATTATGCAAGTTAAATGAAAAAGAAATGAAAATAAATGAATTTTAAATGAATTAATGAGAAGTCAGCTAATCCTAGGGACCATATTCAAAGTTACACGCGCGGGAGTTGACTGCGCGCCACATCTCACGGCCAGAATTCAAATTTCACTAATCAATGCTTATGCCCTAATCTCGCCGTTAAACACATTCAGATGACCGGAACAGTGTTCCGGTCATCTTCTCCGTTCACCCCTAAATGCTAACTCTCTACATACGTATTTAAAATGAAATCTAAGAACACAGGAATGATCCCCACTCACTCACGAATCAAAACCCTAACTCAAAACAAATTTATCATTCCTACAATGGCTGAATCGAAGCAATCTATTTCTAGGGCAAAAAGTTTCAGAAGCATGGTAAACTCTCATCTCTCCACCATTTTCAAAACCAAAGGCATATTCATGATCAGGAAGACATATAGAACAGATTAAGAACTTAAAAAAAGATTTCTGGAAAAATATTTCTTGAGCTACCTGAGATTCGAAGCTTTCAACTCAGCTACTTTCTGACCTCCTCTCTTGGTGAAATCCACTCTACTTGGCCTCCTGATGATCCTTGAATGCTTAGGAAGAGTTTATGTTGGCTGGATGAAGAGTTTGAGTAACTTCTGCTCAAGCTCAGTTGAACATGGCAATGGTGATTCAGGCTGTTTCTGGCAAGGGTGAAGGGTTGTTTGTGGTCCAGATGATGAGTAGAGAAGGTTTATGGAGTTTGTTTGGATGTTTGTGAGCTGTGGAGAGAGTTTCGAATGAAACTGCAAGTTGGAGTGAAAATGGTGAAGTGGTGTTATGGCTTGTTTCAGGCTTGGTTCTTTGATGCTTTTGACTCAATGAGACATGGTGAGTTGAAGTGTGGAAATAGTTTGGGTGTTTGTGAGCTGGGCAGAGAGATTCGAAGAAGTTTGCAAGAGGGAGTGTGTTTGAGTATGTGATGCTTGAGAGTGTTTCAGCCTTGCTTCCTTTATGAAAATGGCTTGCAAATGGATAGTATATTTTAATCCTATAGGTCAGATGATTTGACATGGCCTACATTGATTGGTAAGTTTGCTTTTGCTCAAAGTCCACCTTTTGTGTAAGAGAAGTATGGCTTGGATCTAGGCTAGTACAAAGCATGGGCTGGCGCAGCAAGGGTGAGGGGAAAGGCTAGCCAAAGTCAGCATCCAATGTTGCAAGTTGTAGGAAGTGTGATGAGTGGTTTTGCAAGTTGTTATCTTTTGGCATTTCATGGAAAAAAAAGTCTTGTTACACAAACTACAAACATGTAATCTTTGGTCCAATTCTGATTTTTAGGGCCTATAGAATGTTTGTGTCATGGTTTGATGTCAACTAGAGGTCACAAACAGCCTTGGTTCATGGTTTTGCAAAATTCTCATTTGGTGCATATCTTGAAAATCAATGATTTTTGCCAACTTTGTCACACCATAACTTTTGATCCAAGAAGAATTTGATCATGTTCTTGTACTTTTTGAAAAGGGAAAGATGTAATATACAACTTTCATGACCAAAGTTTTTCCATTTGAAGCATTTTTGGATCAAGAATCAAGGCTTGAAAAGTGACCTAAAATGAAGCATTCTTGAAAAGTCAACTATGCCCAAAAAGTCAACATTTGCAAAAACTCCAAATTCTTGATTTTTGTGGACTTCAACCTTCTTCCATGATCAAATAAAGATCATATACACTCAAAATGATGAAGATCACCCATTGGTTGGGTCATTGGGGACCTCAGATGCCCTGATTTTGCACTGACTTGTCTGAAAAGTCAACTCTTGATCAGATGACTTCCCCATGGAATTTCTTCATGAAACTTGATATGCATACTCCCTATACCATATAGAGACCAATGGAAACAAGAATGACCAAAAGGTTTGGAGTTATGGCCTCTGAAACCAAAACCCTAATTTTAGGTCAACTGTGCAGTCAAACTTGGCTCTGCATCCATACAAACCTCTGTTCTTGTGATTCTTTTGCATTTTTGACTTTGAGAGGATGTAATATGATACTTGAACATATGTATACCCCTTTGAAGTGATTGTTGACTTTTGGAGTGGCTCAAGATGCCCTTGGATTGCTCAGATCACAAACCCTAGGTGCAGATGACTTAGAAACCATGCAGTGAACCAAAAATGAGATGTGAGGTGATATGATTGTGTTTATGCATATGAAATGATCACAAGCCATGGTGTGAATGGGTGAGGGCAAATTTGGGGTGTTTACACTAGGCAGCTGCTTCAGAAAGCGTACTCATGCTTGTCTGAATTCTGAGTTGGCACACTCAGATAAGATCTTTTCTCTAGAGACCAGGAGGGTGGTATATACATGAAACCGATCGACGGGTCCTTTGTGCTCCCGCGGTTCACGGGGGCGATCATCCTTTCTTTTGTCTCCTCCCCTACAAGATGTCGAGGGTTCATCGACCCGGGGGGGCTTTGCGTCCTCGCGACGCCAGGTGTCTCGGACGGAGCTAGCAGCTTGCTTTTCCTCGTATTGGATGTAAGCTTGGGCTTTTAACAAGAAAGCGTCAAGGGTGGCCGGGGTCTCGATGCCAACTGCACGGTGGAAATCGGTCGACGTGCGTAGACCTCGCTCCAGCAAGTACTTCTTCATGTCGTCAGTCGTGGATACCTGGACTGCTTCTTTGTTGAACCTCTCGATATAGGTTTGCAGAGGTTCGTTTTTCCCTTGGATGATTGCTTCGAGCGATGCTTCTGTCTTCGGGTGTCGTCTAGAAGCGGTGAAGTGCCTGGAAAACGTGCGTCCGAGTTGTTTCCAGGAAGTGATGGACTCTGCTTCGAGGCTTTTGTACCACGTCATCGCTCCTTTCCTCAGAGTTGTAGGAAAGAGGCGACATTTGATTTCCCCTTGCACCCCTTGGTAGTCGAGCAAAGCATCAATATTCTTGATATGCTCGTCAAGATCTGTGGTCCCATCATATAAGCCTAAGGGTGAAGGTTTTTCTAAACCCCGTGGGAGTTTAGCCGCCATGATTTCCGATGAGAGGGGGGGCCCTAGTGTCTTCATCGTCGCTGGAATTGAATGAAGTGGACCTGGGCACGTGCTTCTTCGTTCGCCTGGGTGATGCGGATCTTGATCTGCTCCTTCTTGACTTTCTTGGAGGGGAAAATCGAGGAGGAGATGGGTGGGACCGTTTGTCACCAGTGGATTCATCGTTGCGTCCTTTCCTTTTCCTCTTGTGAGGAGAGGGACTTCGTCTTCTTTGATGTCTCGCGGGAGACCGGGACGGTCGACGGTTATTTTCCTCGAGACGGGCAATCTTCTCGCCATGGGCGAGGAGTAACAAATTTGTTTGGTTCAGAATCTTAGCCAGCGCTGTGAAATCAGATCCTGAAGGTGTTGGAGGAAGAGGGACCTCCGGGCGACTTTCTAAAGGTTGGTCGCGATCGGGGGAAGGTGAGGTTGTCTTCCCATCTGGGCGATTCTGCACGGTTTCTTCGTGTGGAGGATTATTAGCGTTGCTCTCACGTTGCATGAGGAGCATACCGTCGTTCGACCGATTATCTGGATTGTTGACTCGAGCAGCCATGGATCTTGGTAAAAACTTTGGTTCTTGAAGATTTTGAGGGAGAAGAACGGGGAAATAAGTGATTCCCACAGATGGCGCCACCTGATCGTACTTGGAGATCAGGATCCGATATGACTGGCGTCGAGCGTTGTTGAAGGACGGTTGATAAGGAAAAGAGGGGGTGTACCTGCAAGGCACTCCGATGCTAAAGTAAGACACTGAGCAAAGAGCGTGCAAGTACGAGAATTAGGGTGAGAGAATTGAATACCCGACACTCTCCTTTGAGAGGGTTTATATACTGTCATTAGTGGATGGTTATTGGTTCAAACCGTTTGGCGCAGATCGCGGAATCCGCACGAATAGGTAACAGCCAAAACTAGCCGTTGGGGGATTTCACTCTGGTCGGTACGGCCTTGGTCGACAAGGACCGTTATCCTCGGCATGGTGCTCGACGCCGAGCGTGTCAGCTTGTCACTTTGCCTGGCCCAACTCTGGGAGTTGGGATTTCCCGGAACATCTTTCAACTCAAGATTCACTTTTAGGCCTTTCTCTATGGGTCTTGTGAACGACTCATAACAGTTGTATGTCAAACCTTTGTTTCTATTATGTAGAAACAAGGGTTTGCAATGTGCATCTTTAGGCTGACTATTATCAGAAGTAAATGAAAAGTCTCTATGGAACACTATTAACATTGAGAAGTAAATGAAAAGTCTCTTAATCAACAATGTTTCACGAGTAAGTCCTAACACACGTCTTTATGTCTGAGGGTAATGATCTCCTTTCTATTAGGATACTTAAGTGACATGCTTAGTTCTCGATGAGATCTTAAACGTTGGAGGTGCAATTCACACTTCCCAACGTGGTAGATCGCACGGTTCACTACTACCAAAATGCCTATAAGATGTTATTGGAATACAAATCTTCTCTTTTTTCATTGCTTGTGGATTTAAGAAATTCTTCTTCTTTGTTTGTGTTTTCTTCTATTGTTTCCAACTTTCTGGCACATGTCTTCATCCTCGACAAGCTCGTGTTCCTTATTTTAGCATATAAGCCCATAAACTTGCAAGGTAATGCCCAGATCTCCCTTTCTTTCATTCTTACTTTCTTTATTAGGGGTTTTGGAGAAGAAAGTAACAAGCTTGGATGGAGGAGAGGTATGCTAATTTAGTGGCTTATGTTGTGTACATTTTAGTAGGAACTGTAAACTAGGCTTTAATTGTCCCCCGCCTTGCTATTTGTATTCACTTCTTTATGTGATAACATGATCCCTTATAATGGATGACATCCAACCTGAATTTTGGAAGGTCGAAGGGTTATCTCATCGGTGTGGGTGGACCAAGAGACATTGGACATTACCTCTGATTTTGTTCGTGAATGCGGCCTAGAATAGGTCTTCATGACGATGGGACCTTCTAATGATTAGGGGGATGATCCTTGAATAAGACAAGAGTATTTGCATAAAATATGATATGTTTGTCATTCCCCTTCACAAGTGCTTATTCTATTCGATATGAATTCACCTTCCTTTAAATGATTTTTAGGTCGACGGTTTTAATATTTAATGACCACTCATTCGTAATTCCATATGGTGATCTTGGCTTATTCAAGGTTTTCCAATATTTATGTGAATATAAAAAGGGTGTGTTGATTACACGTTTCTTTTTACATCTCCTTAAATCTCGACGTAGCTCTACTGATTTAGCGTTGGGGCAAATGTTTGATATCTCTCAGGAAATGTACCAAGATGTTTGAGGTATATTTATAAAGCATTAAACACTTCAGATATCGGTACTTCTTGGTTACTCCCCTCAATAAGTTGGCTCATGCAAACATATATATCATGAAGTTTGGGATGCCCTACCTATGTTTAGACATGTTTGTAATACCTCAAAATTTGCCCTCATTCTTTTTACCTTAACTGGTTTTTCGCTTCGCATTCATCTGCATCATCCAGTTGGTCATTAACAATCATAATTATGCATTTCATTCAGCTATTAAAACAGGGGACCAATGCCATCTGAAATTAGGGTTACACACCCTATATGTAATTGTCAGAGGAATCCAAGGTTGATAAGACGGCTATCAATAACATCATTTTCTTGTACCTCTGCTACTCGATTAGGGTTTGCTTCCCTGGTTAAATGGTCTTCAAGGATTTTATATGTGGGTACTATTTATTGTGAATTGTGTGATTGAGGTTGTGAAGCATGATTATCATGGATTTCTTCTTCCTCAACCTACCAAGGCCATTCTTCTCCTAAATTCATTGAGGTTCTCAACCAGAGTTTATTTCTTAGAAGATCAAGGGTTTGGTCTTTCGCGTATGGAATGACTTAGGGTTTCATGGAAAAGGCATATTGGTATTCTTGGTGCAATAGATCGAGTTCTGGGTACGAATGGTGATCAGGACATTACTGCTCTCCCAGTTGGTTGTTGGTTGTGATTCAGATTAATTTGGTTATTAATTGAAGTGGAGATTTATTTCAAATGACGAGTTTTTGTTCAAAGTATTGGGCTAGTTCATTGTTTATGATTCAGGTTTCAACTATTTCAGGTCCATGACCATTTTCAAGCCCATTATCCATAAACCATTTTTTCCGAATCTGCTTACTCATTTTTATATCATCCATTGTGAGAATCCACTTATCCATATTTGAATTTCTTTTATGTGAACCAATTATTCATTGTCCAATTTTCTAAACTCTCATCTGATCCATATCCACTTTTCGGTCCATTTCACCAACCAAATACCAAATCATAACCATATTTTGCCAAATATCCATTTTTTTGAATTATGTTTCTTGATTTTGAATATCCAATCACAATAACTATTTTCTTAATTCGTACTAGACCACACGTAGCTGATTCTTTTTTTCGTTTCGTTACCCGATTAGAACTTCAATTACAAATTAAATCTACAAACTTTTTTTCATACATACCTGTTCAATTATTAACCATTTCTTTTCAACATTAGGCCCATGCCATCAAAAGCCCCTCTTAAAGATGGATCCATTAAACCATTTTATTTTATTTTTATTTATTATCCACAAAGCCTTTATGGCAAGATTTTGGTGCAATTGATTAAGGTTAAAAAGCAGAAAATGATAGACTTCACAAATTTTTCATTTGGCACAAATAATGCTCTTAATGATCCCGTGATATTATTCGTGTTTGGCAAAATCACCCTGAAAGGTTTTCTATGCTTTTTTGTATAATCCACCAACAAAAATCTCAGTAGCAAAATATTAGGAAAAAAAACTTAAAATTTCAAAACTCCAAAATTTCAAACACTTTTTTTCCTCTTTTCCTTAACTCAATGAATCAAACTTATAAACTCAGAAAAAAAATTCATAACAGGATTCAACTGAGGAATGGTATACCAGAAAGCTAATTTAGGGAAAGTTCAATTACACCAGAGAAAAATTCAGAATAGGAGAGGAAAATAAATTACAAATGTAACTGATATATAACAGAAAGGTCAAAGAATAACAAAAAAAAACTGAGAAAAAGCACCACCTTTAAGCTGAACCTTCTCCAGTCTCAATTTTTTTCTTGAATCTTCATCGACCTCAGAATCCTCAGCCTTCATCTTTAATCTTCATCCACCAATCTTCATAAAAAAAAACCCAATTCTTGAATCGCTTCACATCTCCAATCTTCACCAGCTTCATACACCAGAAACCTCTTCAATCTTTCTTCAATTCCTCTCTGCATCAACCACCACTCTCCAAACTCATCTTCATCACCATCGAATCAAACTCAGAAAACTCACTTTTCATCTCTGCAACCAACTACTTTTCCATCAACAACCACATAAACTTCATCAAATTAACACTTCAATCTTCAACAATCGAATTCTTCAGTCCACCACCTTCATCAAGCCTTCAACAAAACCTCGCCAGAAACAATAACAAAAGCAGAAAAAATCATAACCAAAACAGAGGGAGGAATTCACGGGAACTCTCTCAAAGTACCTCATTTTCTCTGCATCTTGATCCTCTCCTTCAAGAATACCAGCTGCAATCTCTGTCCAAGACCTCCAATCTGCATCATAAACGCAATTCAATCAAACCTGCAAAACCACAAAAAAAATCAAGAATAGCTTCAACAATCTTCAATCAAACGACTCGCACGGCAAGGCTTCGCAACCATATCCGTTTGCACGTCGTAACAGTTCGAATCAAAGGAAAAAAGATTCAAAAACAAAACGCTAACGCAAGATTCGTCAACAATAATTACAGATTGCAAGAGGATCACGTTGAGTTACAAATCATACCTGAACTAGCTTCGACACGATGGAAGCATTTCAACTTGGTTTCTCCATTATCTTACGTATCTGATGCACGAATTGAATTGAGATCGAGCGGAACATTCAATTTGGTTTTGGAGCGGGTAACCGAGGTTCTATGAAACTTTATCGGGTCGCTCGCGTCACACCATCGCCGGCCATTGATTTGGCGCGATGAAGATTGTTGTTGTGTTGCAATTGAGAGTGAAGATGGAACGATAGAGGTAATGACGATGGAACCTTTATAGTGGTGAATCGATGAAGAAGCCATGCCGGCGGCGGGAAATGTTGAGAAGGAAAGATGGTCGACGGCGCTGATGAAGAAGGGGATGATTTTTATGTTTAGGTCACGATGTGCAATTTAGGGTTACAAAATGCAGTGTTACCATTTAGGATTGGACTTCAGCAAGAGCCCCATGAAGACTTCTTTTTGCACCTACAAATTCTCTACACTCACCTCCCCAGCGGAATATCATGGGTTTGGGCCTTCGGGCCATGTTTGTGCTATGCGTACCTTTCCTTTTCCAATTGCACCTCCCCTGCGTATGGATTTGGGCCTCAGGCCATGGAATTGATATTTGCAACCCGCTGCTTTCAGTTCTGCACCCCTGTTCTCTTTAGTTTCTCTTTTTTAGAATTTGTTCTCTTTCAGTTCTGCTTATTAATTTTTCTTGTTAAATCAATTGTATGGATTAATATCTAATCCATTTTCCTTGATAATTTTTAATTAGAGTTTTTTGGTGAGAATTCTAATTGTTGTGAATTAATCTTGGTAAGTGTTCATAAGCTTGTTTTTTGAGCGATATTGGATTGATTTCAATAATGGCGGATCATCGCAAAGTGAATATGGAAGATGAGCATTTATTTTTCTCATAGGAGACTATAAGACCTTGCTTAAGGTTTTTTCGGATTTCTTGTATGTGAAGGATCGACACTTCAACCAAGTAAGAAATCTCGACTTTAACGGCTTTTAAGCATCATTATAGTTGTATGCGGCCTAGGACCATATAGCTTAAGGTGCATATTGAGCCCTCCCACCTGAGGCATTGGATTATTTATGATTTATGTTGATATGTGTCGATTTCGGAGCTTAGGGATTAGGTTACGAACCGTTAGGATCGCTTCCTTTCACTTCCCCTTAAAATCCACTTTTTTTCCCGTTTCGTCGCAATTATTAAAAATAGTTTTAGGTGGGATAAAATTCTGGAAACATTCATGAGTGATCCTCATTCTCTTAATTAATTTTTCATATATTTTGTTTCCAGATTTGGGTGGTTTTAATAATTAATTTGGATTTTAGATCATGAGCTGTCCCAAAACGGAGTGTTTTGACATAAGGGACCAAAAACATTTTTCCCCATAGGTGTGAGACCTATTTTTTGTATATGATTAATCACTGTAATTTTTGACATCATGATGCTCCTTAGGCATTTTTTTCATAATTTTAGATGCTTTTGTTGATCCACTTTGTGGAGTTGTTTTTTTGGTGATCATGATTTGTTCCCTTGCTAATCAAGGAATTGTTTTGGCACTTTGGTGCATAATTTTGTGGAATCCTTTTAGACCATGTAAGATAATGACTTCAACATTCCATATATTTAATTTCATAATTTTTAAAGGCTTTTTTCTATTTTTCCATGTCATCTAGATCATAGGTTGATTCATGTGTGTATTTGCTCCATAACTTAAATGATAGGAAGGCATTCATGCCATTTGCTTGAGGAACGTTTTGGTAACTTTTAGGAGTTGATTATAGGTCATTTATATGTCTTTAATTCCAGTCATAGGTCACTTTTTGAACCATACTCATTTGGTTTGTTTTAGTGTTTCAAAATGCATACTTATGTGAATCATTTTTAACTTAAACTAGTTTCCCTTCTCCTCTAAATAATAACATGAATTATATGGAAATCATTAATGTCTATCCTTGAATTCTCATTACATTCACATCTTGTATGCTACTGACCCATAATCATTTCATACATATTCACATGCCATTCATCTTTAACTTGCATCATTTGTGATCTTATGCGATGTTTGTTCATTTGTCTCGCATCTTCTTCTCCTTGCTCCATATGCCTAATCCATTGCATCCATGATTGTATATTCATGCATCCTCATTAATAAGAATTCACTACTGACTTTGATGTTCATTTTATGCATTAATTCATGCTTGTAAGCCATATGCATTCATACTTCATCCATGAGCCTTAACTTGCATTTAGGTGAACTTAGGTGAACGTTTTGTACATAGTTTGACATAGTTTGATCTTGTGAGGTATCCTAGCATACTTAGGGACCTATAAAATGTAGCTACTGACTTTAGAAGTCATGTAACCTTTAGGTACCTTCACCTTTAGACTTAGGTCTTATTTTGAACCTAGTTCCATTCTAGGACGTTTATGATACTTAGTCTCTTTCATGCTTTGACTTTACTTTCAATATGCATTGTCATGCTAACTTTTGTTTTGTAGGGGGGAAGATTGAGGTAAGCATTACTTCATTCCTATCTCTTATACATTTTAATTTTGTTTGCCTTAGCACTTTGGGCTTTGCTTTTAGGCTTTCCCTTTCTTTAGAGACAACTTAACTTCCTTAGGAAGTAAGTTAGTTTCTAACTCTTTTTTCTTCTTTTCCTTTTCTTTCTTAGGATTAGAATAACTCATTAACCATATGATCTCCCTTTTGTATATGATAACTAACTTAAGGCTGTGTCTTAGTCCCCCTTAGTTTGTCCTTTTGCAATCTGAGTCATTCTTTCTCACCTCATAAAGAAAATAATAAAACATCTAATGAAAACCGAACATTCTTGTATGACACGAGACTTTGTTGCGGAGTGTTTATACGCGTCCTGTTTCGGGGCGAGGTGTAAATACTCACCGCGATGGATAGGTCTTAGTGAAAGACTGTTCACAAACAAATTCAAAATACTTCTCATAAAAGACAAAAACACACAATAAGCGGCTATCCTGCGGGAATTCTCTTCTCATCTCATTCACTCACAACGCGAACTCGCGACGACTTGTCTTGCATGCAAGACGGTAAACGAACTCGTACCAGACGAGCCTGCAACACCTGAGCATAGACATACGCAGTTCCAGCATAAAAAACACAAACAAATAGTTCCCGCCTTAGTTAGGCGAACTACGTCGACTCTGATCCTCATTATCCCGATGAGGTACGTAGGCAGCAGGGTAGGGCCCGTTCGAGCACATTCTTTATTTTCCCTACATTTTCCCCATTTTTTCTTTTTGTTTTCTTTTCCGGTTCCTTTTCTCACTTCAGTTCCAGTTCTAGTTAGCAGTTCATTTGTTCAGCATCAGTTATATTTTTCTCACCCTTTGAAACAAACAAGCAAGTGTGGATCCCGTCGGGTACGGCGGACGATTTGGGGTGCTAATACCTTCCCAGGTCGTAACCGACTCTCGAACCCAGATCTTTGGTTCGCAAGGCCTCGTCCTTTTCTTCTTCCTCAGGTTTATGCAACATTACCTTTCCCGTTCCTTCGGGATAAAAATTTCTGGCTGGCGACTCTACCTTTTCCGCGCCACTTTCGCGTTTGTACTAGGATGAAAATCCCGGGAACGACAATGTTCACAATGTTGTAGCATTATACTTGTTTCTTGGAAAATTTAGGATCATATGTTTACCAAATGGATTATCTTTCTAAAGAGGAGATTTATCTGAAAAGGCAATTGCTATCTTTCTTTTAGGGTTTAGGATAGGTCAATGGGGTTGTCCCTTTTGATGCTAAGACAAAGAATTAACATAAGTAGTATATAATGACACACTTGTTGGTAGATGCCAACTCTAAAGAGGCTAGGAAGATCATTTTTTTGTAAGTAACATAGGGAAGCCCCCTTTTTCTTGTATATCATTGTGGTATTTAACTTTCTGACTTGTCCATTATAGGTTTTCTAACAAAATGAAATGTTACAAAACAACCACAAATTAAAAAGAAACTCCTCAGGTTTTACCTTTCATGGTGGGTGCCACCAATGGCCCATCTATTGGGGAGTTTAGAATGTTGGGCCTCTTGTTGGGTTGACCATTCTCTACACACCTACCTCGATGTATGATGAGGTATGTGATTCTCCCAATGGAGTCGTAGTGGAATGTACTTTGCATTCACATTGTTCATGGTTGGAAGGAGCCATGTTATTAATCTTAAGGTCATAGTGCGTTCATAGGAAATGCCACTTGTCTTTTGGCATCAGATGCTTGGGAAAGACTTGGGGTAACATGGATATAAGGAAGGGACTATGTTAGATTCGGAGGCCCTACCCCTCTCACTCCTTTCCAGCCTTGGTTAAATAACGGTTAGGGAGATAGTGACACCCTAAACCCCAATAAAATTTCCTTCCTTTATAATATAACATGCATTTCAAAATAAGTAATTATAAAATAAAAAAGGGTATTAAATTTACATAGATAACATAAAAATTTATTATAAATGAGTACTTTGATCAAAACAAAACAACAAACATAATGATTCCAAGTTATGAATTAGGATTCATATGTCATAATGTCAAAGCCTTATTATAAATAAAACCAACTTTGTAACTTAATAGTTCAGAAAAACATAAGCATACAGGAAAACTAATGCACTGGTATTCTACATCATCTTCCATAAGGCACTACAAAAAACTAATCCTCAATCTCGACCTGATATTACTCTTATGGATATAGGTTCACATTGGAAAACATATAAGCAAAGGGGTGACAATACATTCTATAAAATACATGGTATAGTAACAACAAAGGGTAACATAATCATAGTACATAAAATTTACACAATCCTTAGAATATTGCATAGAATTATACAACATTACAAAACATATACATGAATGTTTATGAAATTAATTAATCCTTTAATCTAATACATGGGGTACCATCACTGAACTTGATCGTACCTAGAGATCAGGATCCGATGCGGCTGGACTCGAGAGCGGATGGGTGTGGTCGTTGGAGAGAAAAGGGGGTTGTACCTGCAAGGCACTCCGATGCTAAAGTAAGTAACCGAGCAAGAGTGAGCAAGTACAAGTGTAAAGATCAGAGAAATTGAATACCTGACCCTCTCAAATGAGAGGGTTTATATAAGGGACCGGCTGGAAGATTATTGGTTCGTTCTGTGAGGCGCGGATCGAGGGATCCGTGAAGATAGGCAATGGTCAATACTAGCCGTTAGAGAGTCTCATCGTGACCGGATTATTTGTGGTCGGCTGAGGACCACTTTTCATGATTGCGCTCGACGTCGAGCAGGATTGTTGGATCAGCTTCCTGGGCCCAATTGGAGGAATTGGGCCGCACCAGAACAGGAGCCCCCCAAGTCATTGCTCGTGTTGTAGAGCAGTGAATTAGGAGTGATATTGTGCTCGACGAAGTGTAATGTCAAGGTCAGGGATCTACGCTGTCGATCTTCTGAGAACGGGCAGACGATGCGTTGCTCGGCAGAAGAATGTGAAACGAAAAGCTGGAATATCTGGAAATTCGCGCCTATTAATGATTTGACGGCTAGTTTAGGGGCTAGCGTGTAGGGGTCACGCGCGTGTGCACGTGTTTCCCTTCCTATAAATAGGATTCTCAGGGCCCATTTTGACCTTTTCGTTTCATCTTCTTCCTCAAGACTCTGCTCGCTCAACTGCCGCTGTCTCAGCCGTCGACCACCGCCGTTTCTTACCGACCACCACTTTCAGAAGCCCATTTTCTTCAAGAATGTCTTCTCAAGCTCAAGGTACGGTTCTTTTTCTTCTCTTTAGGTGTTTATAGCTTAGATTTTGTAGAAATGCATGTGGTTTAGGATGATTCTACCGGTAGATTTTAGATTTGGAATTGGTAAACCTCAAAACTTCTGCCACCGTAGCCGGTCGATTGCAAACCCTAACTTTAGGGTCGACGTAAATATTGGTCGACTTAGACTTGGGTTTGGTGGATATTAGGTTAGATCCTTGTCATATATGATATTGGGCGTCGGCCGTTGCTCTGAGCGATGGTCAGCCAGGGCTACAGCTCGGGGCATGTTTCTGAGCTGATGCGCGCCCCTTTCACTTGTCGAGCGGTGGAAGGGTGGATTTGATGTTCTTAATCGAATTCACTGACGTCTTTCCTCTGCTTTTTCAGGTGAAAACTCGCTCGTGAATCCGCTGGACGTGCCTTCTGAGGAGACGTCCTTGGGAAATTCAGGGTCGTCTACGTCCATACCTTCAGACTCCGGGAGCTCCTCGAAAAGTTAAGATACAAGTACTACAGGACCGTCAACGGATTCGCCTCAGTGTCCTGACCAGACGAGGGTCTCGCCCGAAGAATGGGTGATGGAAGATTTGTTGGACAAGGTGTCCTCATTCTCGAGGCCTCGATCGGAGCCGTTGCTAGTTGTTGGGGATCCAGCTGATTGGGTTGTAACCTGCCCGGGAGACGACGACCGTATCTTCTCAGATTTTCGTGGTTGGGCGTTCTCCATGTACGAATATGCAACTTTAGTCCTGGGGGTGACGTTGCCTTTCAGCGACTTTGTGAACACCGTGCTCGGGCATCTCTGTGTAGCTCCTTCCCAGTTACACCCCAACTCATACGCATTTCTGAGGGCGTTCGAGATGACGTGCGCCTATCTGGGCGTTGGTGCCACTCTTCCCCTCTTCTTCCGCCTCTTCTCCCTACAACGCCAGGTTGGGTGAGGAACTAACCGAAAGGGGTTCGTGTCTTTCAAGCAGCGGACCAAAATCTTTAAGGCCCATTCAGAATCCATCCGGGCTTTCAAAACTGACTACTTCCTGATCAAGCCCGCGAGCGCGGCGGCCGTGAGAGCTATGAGTTTTCTTGGAATAGATACTGACGAGAATGACGAGCCTAAGCTCGACGACCAAGGTCAGGTGATTCCGAGGAGACTGTGGCTGTTCCCCTTTTCCTGGAGTCATGCTCACTATGAAAAACCTGTGGGGGAGTTCGTTCAAGTGGGGGACACATTGAGCGATGATGATGCGGCCAGTTTCGAGGCCTTCAGAAAATTAATAGCCTCCTTTACTCCGACCCCTCTATTGGACGGATATGGGAAGGTCATGGTTGATCAAGATGGGGGGGGGAAGCTTTGGAGCGTCCCTTGATTAACGTTACTGAGTTGCTGTCCTGTCGTAACGGGCAGGAAGTGTCCGACTTCTTTGGTATCCGTTTATCTGCGCTCGTTAAATTCTTGGTTTAATTTTGTTGCTTGTGACTAATTTGATCTTATTCTTTTTTCAGGTTCCTTGACGAATCCTTTGGATAAAATTCAAGAGCGTTTGGTTCAGCAGCAAAGGAAACGATCAAGGGTCGTGCAGACCAAGCTGACCGAGGCGAGTGGCTCGGGGTCGGGCCCTTTGGTCCAGGGTTCGTCGGGCGCATCGACTGGCTCTTTAATGAAGAAACACAAATCAGCGGCCACTGTAGATTTAACGGCCAGCGCTCCTCCAAAGCCAAAGCACGGGATACCCCCATGTTTTGTGGTGCGCAATTTCTTTGAAGGGACCAGCATGGAGGTGGATCGTGGGGACTCTCTGTTTTTGGAGGGGATGGACCGTCCTGCTCGGCGGCTATCTCTGGCTCAGGACGCTAGCGCAGTCATGCGGGTCCTGACAATGGCCTGGCTGACGGCCGAAGGGGCTCCTGTTCTGGAGCGGGAGAACAACAAGCTTAAGGAGCAGCTGGCTGCTTCTGAGGCTAAGCTGACAGCGGCCACTGAGGAGGTTAAATCTGCTACCAAAGAGTCGACCGAACGAGCTGCGGTCATCGCCAAACTGGAGGTCGACAAGAATAGGGTGCTTGAGCAAAACAAGAAACTCAAGGATGCCTTTTGCCCCAAGGAGGACGAGGATGAGGAGACCAAGCATCTGGTGACGAGGGCTCAGTTTCTTGCTCGGATCGACCAAGACATGGAAGATCTCAACGCATCAACTGAGCTTAGCTTCCAGAATACGGTGGACCAGATGAAAGCTCTCCACCCTGACATAGCCTTGGACGTTGGTCGCATGAGCTATCTTTACAAGGTGGTGGATGGCCGAATCGTAGTCCCCTCAGATTTGGTGGTGGCAGACTCTCAGCCGGGGTCGACTGCTCAGCATGACCAACCTGAAGCGCAGCTGGGCCAGGAGGAAGCTCGTGAAAATGAAGGCCGCCCGGGGGGCGAGGATAATTAATTTATGGCCTGCGTGCCTTTGTAACTTATAATTTATTTTCTGTTTTAGGGGGCGTGGCCCCCTTTATTTGTAACTCCGAACAAGTTGGCCCTTTGGTGTCGCATTTCTTTCTTTTAATGTCATGTGTTTGACCTTGACGGTCGGTTGTATATTTTGTTTGCTCGTAATAATGCGTCCGTTGGAGGACATAGTTTACTTGTTATTTTTACTAAGTGTTTGGTGTGCGTCTTTGCATTAATTAGAAGTAATTGAATGGATACGGGGAAGTGTGGATGATCTGTTGGTTAGGGGGACCAATCAGTATTTGAGAGTCTTACTCCCGATCGGTGCCCGAGCCAAGATAATGGCCCGGGCTCCGTGGCGTGAACATCCCATCGCGAGCTGGGATTCTTCCTGGTCGTGGTACTTAGGCGACGTCAGACTCGTTTGAGTATCCGTTCGTGCGGAAAGCTTCTCTTTTGCTTGAAAAGAGATCTTGCTTGACTTTGTTATATTTGGGCTGTCGTGCTCGTACCTAGGCACGCAGTTTTCCGTTGATCTCCCTTTCTCCTCGCTTGGGAGTTGATTAAGGTGACTGATTTAGCTAAAGTATTGTTTGAGTTTCTCGGCGTTCCAAGGCCGAGCGAGCTCTTCCCCGAGTAGATTTTCTAAATAATAAGCACCGTTCTCGGTTTTTGCTCGAACACGATACGGGCCTTCCCAGTTGGGCGTTAGTTTTCCCTCGCGGGGATCTCTGTGGTTTCTTCTAAGGACAAGGCTGCCTACCTCGAACGTTCGCCTTATGACATTAGAATCATACCGAGCGGCTATCTTTTGTTTGAGAATAGTTTCTCGAAGAGCGGCCTCCGATCGAACTTCTTCGACCATGTCGAGCTTGTCTCTTATAGCTTCAGCATTGGTATCTTGTTCCATGGGGAATTCCGTGCGCCTCGATCGGACGTGCATTTCTATCGGGATTACCGCTTCGGTCCCATATGCTAATCGAAATGGGGATTCTCCGGTCGTTGAGTGGGGTGTGATCCTATATGCCCATAGTACACTATGTATCTCCTCGACCCAGTGTTTCTTATGCTCGTCCAATCTTCGTTTCAAACCTCTTAGGATTACCCTGTTCGCGGCCTCTGCTTGCCCTTTAGTTTGAGGATGCTCGACTGAAGAGAAATGTTGTTTCGTCCCCATTGATGCAACGAATTCTTTGAAGTGTTTATCTGTGAATTGAGTCCCGTTGTCGGTCACGATGGCGAGGGGCACCCCGAATCGGGCGAGGATGTTTCTTTTGAAGAACCGAAGTATGTTGAGCGCAGTGATTTTGGCTAGGGCCTCAGCTTCTATCCACTTGGTGAAATAGTCGACACCTACAATTAAGTATTTATTCTGACCAGACCCAACGACGAATGGTCCTAAAATATCCATTCCCCACCACGCGAACGGCCAGGGTGACGATAATGATTTTAGCTCGGATGGAGGCGCTGCGTGCACGTCTCCATGTCGTTGGCATTTGTCGCACCTCTTCACATGTTCCTTTGCATCGTGTTGGAGGGTGGGCCATTAGTATCCTACCCTTAGGATTTTTCGAGCCAATGAACGTCCGCCAGGATGCTGTGCATTGATTCCTTCGTGGACTTCCCTTAGTACGTGTGGAATGTTTTCCTCCTCTACACACCTGAGGAGGGGTGTAGAGAATCCTCGACGATACATACGTCCACCTACTAAAGAATATGAGCATGCCCTTCGTCGTATAGTACTGGCTTCTTTTGGGTCGGTTGGTAACTCTCCTTTGGTTAGATAGTTGAACACTGGGGTCATCCAGCAGCCCGTGTCGCCCACGATGTTAATGTGTACGTGGGCCGATGACTGTCCGATACTTGGTCAGGAAAGCAATTTCTGTATGACGGACTTGTTGTTTCCTTTCCTTTTAGTGCTCGCCAATTTGGACAGGATATCTGCGCGGGCATTGTTTTCCCGCGGAACGTGTTTGACTTCCACACTCTTGAACCGTTTTATTTCGCCTTTTACGAGGGCCAAATATTCGGCCATGTTATCATTTTTGGCCTGGAAATCCCCTCGGACTTGGCTTGCGACCAACTGAGAATCCGTGCAGATCGTGATCTCTTCTGCTTCCAGATCGGTTGCGAGCCGTATGCCCGCTAGGAAAGCTTCATACTCTGCTTGGTTGTTAGAAGTGGGAAAAGATAAGGTCAGGGACACTTCAATGATGTTCCCCTTTTCGTTTTCCAAAATGATGCCGGCTCCGCTGCCCGCTGGGCCAGATGCACCGTCCACGAAAATAACCCACCTGGACGAAACTTTCGGGTCTTGCTTGGTGAATGTAAGTTCAGCCACGAAGTCGGCCAGCGCTTGAGCTTTGAGAGCCTGTCTTCCTTCAAACTTGATATCGAACTCAGATAGTTCTAGTGACCATTTTAACATTCGGCCGGCCATGTCCGGTCGACCGAGCAACTGTCTTATGGGTTGATCGGTCCTTACGATGATGGTGTGAGCCAGAAAGTAATGGCGTAGCCTTCTAGCTGTGAGAAGGAGGGCCACAACAACCTTTTCTATCTGAAGGTATCGAATTTCTGTGCCGTGAAGTGCTTTGCTTGTGAAATATACAGGTTTTTGTCCTTCGGGTAGGTCGCGCACGAGTGCTGCGCTCACTGCTTCGTTTGCGACCGCAAGGTAGAGATACAGTGTTGTAAACACCCCAAATTTTCCCTCACCCATTCACACCATGGCTTTTGATCTTTTCATATGCATAAGTTCAATCATAGCATCTCATGTTACATATTTGCTTCACTGCATTGGTTCAAAGTCACCTGCAACTAGGGTTTGTGACCTGAGCAATCCAAGAGCCATTTGAGCCACCACAAAGGTCATCAATCACTTCAAAGGGGTCCATGTGTGTTCAAGCATCATATTTTATCCTCACCAAGTCAAGAAAATCAAAGAATCACAAGAACTGAGAATGACATGGAAGCAGAGCCAGGTTTAACTACACAGATGACCTAGAATTAGGGTTTTGGTTTCAGAGGCCATAACTCCAAAATTTTTGGTCATTCTTGTTTCTATTGATCTCTATATGGTATAGGGATCATGCATATCAATTTTCATGAAGAAATTCCATGGGGAAGTCATCTGATCAATAGTTGACTTCTTGAGCAAGTCAGTGTAAAATCAGGGCATCTGAGGCCCCCAATGACCCAACCAAAGGGTATTCTTAATCATTTTGGATGTGTATGATCTTTATTTGATCATATAAGATGTTGGAAGTTCACAAAATTAAAGAATTTCAAGTCATTTGCAAAATTGCCTTTTTGGGAAAATGACTTATAATGGAAACTTTTTCAACCCTTGCTTTTTGATTCAAAAATGCCTCAAATGAGAAAACTTTGGTCATGAAAGTTGTAGAATGGATCATTCCCTTTTCAAAAAGTACAAGAACTCATTCTAATTCATTTTGGATCAAAAGTTATGGCTTGTCAAAGTTGGGAAAAATCACATAATTTCAGGTTTCTACCAAAGAGGCAAAGTTGCAAAATCACTTGCCACGACAAATTGTGATTTCAAATGGACTTCTAATCTTTGTACAAGCATAAAACATTGCCTAAAAGTCATATTGCATCAAAGGTTTGGCCATTTTCATGACTTATGGATCAAGAAATTTCTAAAGGGCCAAAGATGAACAAAGTTGCAAAACCTCACACAAACCCTAATCCATTTGCTGGCTGGCTTCAAAACTAATCCCATGGCCCTCCTCATTCCTTGCTGCGCAGGACACCCCTCTTGTACTTGGCCTACCATTGACCCATACCTCTCTTACACAAAACTTGACTTTTTGCAAAAAGACCCATACCAATCACAATAGGGCACACCAACTCCTCTGACCTCTCTAGTAGTGATAAGTGGACCAAATGCAACATAACACACCACAAAACACAAGCTGAAACCTCAGATTGCCATAGTTATAAAAAATCCTCCAACTTGCAAAACCATTCGAATCTCTCAGCTCACTCAACCATTCTTCAAACCAACTTCATCATTGATCTCAAAATGACTCACTAATCACAAACCAGCCATTAAAACAGCCAAAAACCTCACATAAACCAAACACGATTTCTGACCAGTTGAAGTGCAATCTCACAAACCAGCCAAAAGAAATTCTTTCCAAGCATCAAAACTTCATCAGGAGGTCAAGGGGAGTGGTTTGCACAAATAGAGGAGGCCTGAAAGTCCAGAACTGAGAAAGCTCAAGCTCAGGTACCTTCTTGAAACATTTTTCCAGAACTTGTTTCTTTAGTTATAGAATGGTAGAGTGTGTTCCACTGATCACAATGAACCTTGAATGGTGAAAAATGGTTGAGTTTTGAGTGTGTATGCATGTTCTGAAATTTTGTTCAGTTTTAGGTTTTTGTTCGAATCTTGTTGTTGATGAAAAATAAATGAAATTTGGTGCTGGATTCTTGCTCTAGGGGGTTTGGGGATCATTTCTGGAGATTTGGGGGGTTTGATTTAGCCTAGGGAGTGTTTTAGAGAAATCTCAGGGGAGAGGTGGCCGGAGAAGATGACCGGAGGTCATTTCTGGCCACCTGAGAGTCATTAGTGTGTTAAATGCGTTTAGGGCAAAGTTTAAATGTGGACCTTTGATCTGGCTGACTTTTGTTGACTCCCGCGCGTTTCAATCGCCAGGATGATTTCATTAAACCCTAATCCACGTCATTAATCTAATTAATTAAGTTTATAAATTAATCCTGCCAGTTTGAATCTCAGCCACAAGATCTGGCGCCAGTCAACTCCCGCGCGTCCCATTCAAACCTCAGCCACTGGATCTGTTGACTTCTCATTAAAATTCAATTTAATTTCATTTTTCTTGCATTTTCTTTCTCATTTTATTAAAAATAGTAAAACAAATCACAAAAATCTCATTTTTTGCATGCTGACTTAGAATATTTTTCTCATTCCAAAAACATTTTCATTTTTATTTTTTGTATAAAATTTGTATTTTTAAAATATTTAAATGTTTATTTTAATTAATTAATGGGAATTAATTAATTAAAATACCATTTAGGTTTCTAAAAATCACCCAAAAAATCACATTGCATCTTGACACATTTAGAAACATTGTCCAACTCTCAAACCAACTTTATTTTTTGCTTTTGATACCTTTTGATAATTTTCATTGGATTTAATTTCATTTTTAGGCAATATTTTGTTTCAAACTTCAAAAATTCATTTATGCCTAACCATTGAGAGTTGGATGATGATTCTTTTTGCATTGCATCTTGTATAGCATGTAGTTTATAGAATAAATTTGGTTTGAATTGATCTTGCATTTTCATTTTGTTTAGCATTTTTCTTGTCAAGGTACCTTAAAACCCTAGCAAATCTTAGGAAATTCATAACTTTCACTAGGTTAAGAGTTGGATCCCCTCCTTTGGGCAGTGAGTTTGTATAGGTTTAGGGTATCTTTGATTGCATTTTCAATTATTTGTCATGTCATATGCTTCTGATTTTGAATTTTGTTTTGTGTGTTGATCATAAACCCTAATTTGTGCCTTCCCTTGCATCCATCTTTCATTTGCTTGCATCCATTGACTTGCCATGACATTTGGTGCATTCCTTTGATTCATAATACATCTTAGGATATATTAGAACCATGTTTGATCATTGCATCTTTCATTTGCCATGTTGTATGTTCATTACATCTCATAACTTTTCATGTACATTCATGGATCAATGCATGCCTTATTTACATCCTTATGCTTGCTTGATCATTCTCTTGCCTTGCCTCATGTTTGTATCATCTCTTAGCATCATTGGCATCATGTATTTGCTTCTGACTTTGGTTTGCATAATCACATCAAATCTCATTTGCATTGCATCTCATTTCTTTTGCTTACATTTCAGGTGGTAAGTTGTTTGAGAAGCGAATTTGCCTTCACTTCTCACATTCCCTTTTCATCTCTTTCATTCTTCCTTTGCTGCATTTTTGTATGTGTATTGGATTGAGCTTGCTCATTCTTGTTCATCTTACCTTTCTTTCTTCAAGCAACTTGTCTTCTTAAGTGAAGCAAGTTGTCTTGCTTCTCTTTGCTTCTTGCTCCTCTCATCTGCTTCTATCCTTGGTGGTTCCTTGAAGATCTTCTTGCAAACCTCATTAACCCTAGGAACAACCAAGCATGACAATAATTAGGATTTGATTAGTCCCCCCATTAGTTTTACCTTTGTGTCATCCTTGAGTCTTCTCTCCTCATCTCATAATCAGGGACTAAACCCTAAAGGCTTTAAGGCTTGGTGATTAAGTTTATGCCTGCATCCTTCTATTAGAATGGAGTGTATAAATTTAATCCTAAGTGTTAAACCCTTAATGTGTTTAAATCCTTTAATCAATCCACTTAATAATCATCAAGATATCAAGCTTGTAACTTGGGCCTTGCATTAGGGTTCTAATTCTTCCTTAATTGGTTAAGAAGGACTAACCCTAGTGTTAATGGACAAGTCCCCCTCAAGTTGTCTTACAAACCATAAAAAATCATTTCTTCATCTTACCATTAACTAAAATCCACTTAATAAAGGCTTTATTTTGTCATGAGATTAATCCCTAATCATGGATTAGGTTGAGGAGTCTTCCTCAGCTTAAATGCTCTCATCTATTATCCTTCTATTAGGATGGTGTAATGAGTCCATTAAATCCTTGATTATGGCTTAATCTCATTACTCAACACTAAACAAAAACAACAAAAACATCTAAATAATCACAAGTAGGTTAATGATCTTAAGCCTACATCATGGTGATTAAGTGTGAGAAGCTGACTTCACACTTAAGGTATTCTCATTACCCCTAATCAGAGGGAAGATGTGATGAGTTTACTAACCCATTGGTTTAGGCTTAAGCTCATTTTCTTATGACAAATCCAAAAGCAATAAAAGACTAAAAACACCAAAAACAAACAATAATTGTCTCCTCCGGGATTCTTTTCTCATCTCATTCACTCACAAACGAGAACTTGCTTCTTCCGTCTAATGCAAGACAGTTGGCACCTGAGCCAGACAGGTCATACACTTGAGCATAGACAAGTAAGCAGTTCACCAGTCAATTTATCTTTCAGTCTCTTTGAGTCGAACTACGGTGTTCTGACTTCCTCATTGCACGAGAGGATACGTAGGCATAACTTAATAGTTATCGAACAAAATTCTCTGTATATTCCCCCTCCTTCAGCCTTATTCTTTAAGCCTTATGGTCTTGAGCATTTCATTCTTGTTCTTACACTGACACTTCACTTATACACTACACACTTCTTTTACACTGACACTTGTATTCTTTCCAGCTTTGATACACAGATAAGCACTGACACTACCCCTTTAAAACACAAATCTTTTAAGCATGGATCCCGTCGAGTACGGCGGACAATCTGGGTGCTAATACCTTCCCAGGTTGTAACCAACCCCCTTTCTCAGTCTCTCTGGTTCGCAACCGTCTTATCCATCTTTTCCTAGGTCTATGCAGCATTACCTTTCCTTCGGGATAAAAATGCCTAGCTGGCGACTCTATTCTTTCCTTCTCTTTTCGCCGACCGTTCGTGTCTGTACCCCTCTTGGCCCTGTGTCATTTGGTGGGAGCGACAGCTTGGCGATTCTGCTGGGGACTCTTGTACTGTAACCAGGGCTTCTGGTTCTTTTTGTGGGTTCCTCCTAGCGCTTGTTTGATTTGTGTTTACTGGGGTGTTATATGCTAATTGTGTTTATATAGTTGCTTTATTTATTGCTTTATGTACAGTTGTTTATTGCTTTCCTTACAGCTTTATATATATCATACTGTCATACTATCATCTGGCTGGATCTGGTTTTTGTTTTGGTGGGTGGGGTTCTACTGAGAGTTTGAGGTCCTATACCTGGGACCTGAGTGACACCTAGTGTCACACCCCAAATTTTACCCCTAACTGCTTGCATCATACGTTCATCACATTTAACAGAGAATTCCAAGATTTTTTATTATTTCTTTGTTGCTTCTAACTCCTTTTCAAGTTATTTATAAATTTAATTTTTATTTCTTTTCACTTCCAAGATTTTTAATTTAATTTCTATTTCACATGTTTTAATTTTAATTTTAATTTCCTTTTCTTATTCTATTTTTCAAGTTTCTATTTTTTTTTTCAATTTCTACTTCTAATTCTTGTTTCAATTTATACTTCTAGTTCTTAATTCATGCTTAAATTTTAAACTTAAATTTTATTTCCATTTCATTTTCAAAGTTTTTTCTCTAAATTAATTTCTAATTTCTATTCCTAATTTTTAATTCATTTTCAAGTTTTGTTTCTAAATCTAATTTTAATTTTCATTTCTAATTTTTAATTCAATTTTATCATAGGTTTAAATCCAATTCAATTTCATTTTCTATTAAAATTCCTATTGCAATTTATATTTCAAGGTTTCCTTTCCAATTTCTATTTTTAAAAATCAATTCCAAAGTCTCAATTTCAAGATCTTTTTTTTATAATTCTTAATCCATATTATTCCCAATTCCAAATTCAATTCAAATTTCATTTCAAGTTGCCAATTCCAATTCCAATTCCAAGATTCCATCTCCAATGCAAATCCTATTTCAAGTCATGTTCTAAGTGTGTTTCAATTTTTCAAGAATTAAACTCCAATTTTCTTTTAAAGCTCAAGTTTGTTTCCAATTTCCAATTTCTATTTCTATTTTCTACTTCAAAGCCTCAATTTCCATTCCAATTCATTCCAAGTTCAAATTCCATTCCAATTCATTCCAAGTTCAAATTCCATTCCAAAATTGATTCCAAATTCATAAAAAGTGGTTGTTTCAAACCACAAGGTTCCAATTCTTTTTCCAAAAAAAATTACAAATATCAACTCATGTGAAAAAAAAATTCTCAAAGTTTAAATGCCAAAGTTACAATTTCTTTTCCAAAACCAAGACAAGATTCAATTACAAGCCTAAATTCCAAGATTACAAATCTAAATGCAGCCTTGATTTTTTTATCCTTCTTCATGTAAGGCCTTAATGTCAAGAGCCACCTTGGTGTAAAACTTTCATATCCTCATCCAAGCTTTTGCTAATGTACATGAAACAAAAGTAAATTGTAATTAGAAATCATATTCATATCATAGGAAAATTCATCATAGTTCATAGATAATCATGCATTCGAGAATTTAATTACAAACATTTCATTCAATAAATTCATCAAAAATCAATTCAGGTTCATACTATCATATCATGTTCTAATTCAAGCATATCATATTTCTAATCCATGTTACATAAGCATTCAAGTTCTATTTCCTTCAAGCATACCATTATTAAAATTCAGCATTCATGATAATTCATTTTACATATTGTAAGTCTCTTTTTCTCATAACAAAGTGTTAAAATTAGTACAAAATCACATGGCTCACTAGCAGACAGAAAAAACAGCAACAAAGAGAGCAGTTTGACAGCACACACAACACACAAAACAGGCTGCTCCACCTCCCCACTACTGCACACAAATTCAGAATTTGTCTCCCTTATCCCAACCCTTCATCAACAAGCAATAGGGTACAGAAATTCAAACCAAAAACCCTAATTTCATCCTACATATATGGGACTGTTTCATTCATCAAAAGAGGAGCACAGAAAAAAAAAAACCAGCAGCAACCTCATACTGCATAACTCAGCAATAATTTCATACAGAAAAATTCAGCAACATCAAAAATCAAAAAAACACTACCAGCCAATAACAATACCAGCAGTAACAAGGAATAATAGAAGAAGGAAGCTTACCATTGCGGATTCTTCACCCCGATAACTTTCGGGTCGGTAATGTTCTCCTCTTCCTTCACCTCTTTTCAGCATATTTGTTCATTTAGCTTGATTCCTCTTGCGGTTATGTTTCTCTTTACAGTTTGATCTCGATTTCGACTAGCTAGTTTTTAGTTTCACTTCATCATTCCCCTTACTGCATACACAAAAAAAAACTTCATATTAAAACCTCCACAAGCAAAACTTCAAAAAGCAAAACTCCAGCAAACTTCATTCAAAAACTAAACAGCCACACAACCATTGGAAAACAGCCCCACAAAGGAACCTTCTTTAGAAATCAAAACCAAAAACCAACAATATCACACACAAAAAAAACAGCAGTAACTTCATGCAAATCTATACATAAAAAAACTGATCAGCAAACAAAACCATGGCAACCACACACATACAATACAAAAATACAGCCGCATAACCATAAACAAGTTATCTCCAACAAACTCGCTAGCAACAGTAGCGTGAGAAGTAACAACAAGGGAACAAAGGGATTACATGTGAAACAGCAAAAAAAATCACCTGAGGGAATCGCAAACACGAGCCTACCACCCATGCTAACCACCATAACCACCTTCAGAACCTCGCACAGATCCGTAAAACCCTCACTCTCACTCAACCCAAACACACAACCACTGTAAATCCGAGCCAACTCATAAACCGACATCTTCAGACAACCCTTTCCGAATCCATCAAACCAACACGCTCTTCGACACCTTCCGTAAGCAACAACCTGAAACCTCTCGCACTCTATTTTTATCACGCTCCATCTAACACTCATGAACCTGCAAAATTATCTCACCACCACCATAACTCAGATTCCCAAAATCCCATCCCTTCTTAAACCTTCATCACCCTGCAAACTCCATCAACCAACCTCCCTCAACAACCTCTCTCTCTCTCTCTCTCACCTGCAAAAATCGTAAACCGTACAATCTCTTTACCATCTCACCGACCTGCTTCAGCCCCAAACTTTGCATAATTTCCACCCCTTTTTCAAAACAGAAAACAAACCATTGCCCAACCTGAAACAAAACTCAGGCCAACCAGAAAGCCATGAACACCCTTCCATTACCAGACCCCCGCTCTTTTAAGGTACATCGTAGATTATGCACAGAACTCAGGAAATTAGTTGGTAGAATCCTAAGGATATTTCCGCGGATAAAGGAAACGCGCCCTCGGTCCTCATCAGGAATAGCAGCGCTATGTTTGCTAACCTGTACACTTGATAAGGCCAAACAGTTTCTGCAAAATTGGGCTGATTCTAGTATACTCTATCTGGAAATAACAGGGGAGTCTATGCTGTCAAAATGCCAAAAGGAAAGAAAGTCATTAGAGAAAAACTTAGTCCAGATTCAGGGTTTAGTTCCTGTTATGTTGGCTGCAGAGATTTCTCGAATAATTGATCTTAGGTGTGTGACATTTGCCCTGGATTCTGTTGATGAAGAGGCTGGAAGGGTTATGAGAGAGTTGCTCCAGCAAGGTCCTTCAACCTCAGATAACGATTCATCAACCAAGCCATCACAAAACATCAAAAAATAAACCAGAACAGAAATCGAACCTTTCAAACTCAGTCTTCTTCCCTTGACCTTCACAGACCCAACCCGTGACGGAAACAGAGAGGCCGAATCATCTTCATGGCTCTCCATATGAACCATAACCTTGATTTCCTCTTCTTTCACAATGATCACAACAACACATAACCCCAACTCTTCTTCAAACCATCGCTCAAAATCGTTCGAACCTCAGCCTCTCATTTTCACCGCACACCACCATCATCAATAACAACACTCATCAATCTCCGCCGTTTCACGAAACTGAACCATACTCCCCCACCTTAAACCAACCAACCTCACCTCCAAACCACGGCCAAAAAAAACCATCACAGAACCTTCCGAAAATCCCTTCACCGCGAACATAACCATCCACGAAATCGCGATTGAGCGAAGAGAAGAGAGACTTGGCATTGAGAGTGAGAGCCTGTGAGCGAGAGGAAGAGATTCGAGAGATTGAGAGAAGAGAGGTTGTGGGCGAGAGGGAGAGATTCGCCAAGGTTTTCTCGGTTCGCAACAGAAACGACGCGTTTTGGCCTAGGGTTTCTGCTTTCCCCCTTTTGCAACTGAAGCGGGTCACGGGTTGGACCCGACCCGCTTATTCCTCCTCCCATGGGCCTCTTTAGTATCAGGCACCCCCCTGTTGTCTCTTTATTCAGCCCATTAGCCCTTTTTCTTTTTTTTTTTTCAAAAAAAATCTAAAAAAAATATTTTATAAATTCAATTAAATCTTTATATTTTAACTAATTAGGTTAATTTTTATTAAATATTTAGTTAATTTATTATTTTCTCATTTAGAATGTATATACAAATAAATAAAAAAACATTTTAATTTTAATATTTTCTTTTCTATTATTATTATTATATTTAGTTAAGAAATCTATATACATATAAAATAAATTAAAAAAAAACTTTTTAATTTCAAAATTTTCTTTTCTATTTTCTTTTCATTATTATATTTAGTTAGAAATCTATATGCATATAAAATAAATAAAAAACATTTTAATTTCAAAATTTTCTTTTCTATTTTATTTTTATTATTATATTTAGTTAAATATTTATATATACATATAAAAAATATACAACAAAAATATATTTCGAATTCAATTTCTTCTTTTCTAACTTATTTTTTAGTACATATTTATTTAGTCATTTATTTATTTTTTATATAAAAATCCAAAAATATTTGTTTAGTTCTTTTTTCGTTTAAGATAGAGATTGTTTAGCATAGTTTTAGATCCTATTAGTGTGAGAGGTTTAGATTTAGGTTTATCTCTTAGTGTGAGTTTTGATTTAATCTTCCGATGTCTTGGTTGTATGCACGCTATGTTTATATTTATTTTATTTCGCATCATGACCATATACCTGTTAAGATAAAACTGAAAGCGCACACCTTTGAGACTTTATTTTCAAGATAATAATTCTTGGTCCAACGCCAAGTTGAGTTCACATACACTTCACTCACACACGTAAGTCGGTCGTTTTTACGATCGCCATCTGCACGGTCTTTACACTTCACAGCTTTCTAACTTAAGCAAATTGACCCGCCACGCTTGTTTTCCACCTCCGCATTCTCGATCCATATATCGAGTCATAGCCCGGTTACTAAGCCTTTTACCTTGAATTCCATTTACTTTATTCAGTCCATTTTTGCAAGTAGCAGCCTATGCCTTAGACTTAGGAGCTTGCACCCTCATTTGTGTACTTTATTTTTTCGCATTTCAATCCAAAAGGGAAAGAACTCCTGCAGTTGACTCAATGTCATAGGAAGTTTAGCCATCCCTAATTCTTTTTCAACCCTAGCCATTAGGAATTTTTTATTTTACAACTTTTTGTGACTTTGCTAAAGTCACGTGAGTGTTTGCCATAACACTTACCTTCCCCCGCGAACCTTGAGCGTAACCAAGTGTTCGTTAATCCTTAGGAGAACTACGAGTGCTCTGATTCTATACCCGATACGTAGGCATCGATGCGATGTTGTGCGAGCACCATTAGAAATAAAACCTTAGGTTCCCTTAGTTTTAGAAAGTAATAAATAACAATGACACAAATATTAACAAGAGGTTCCCGTAGGATACTGCGGATGCTAACACCTTCCTTAGGTATAATCAACTCCCGAACCTAGTTTCTCCTCATTTAGGGTTTTTACGATCTTTTTCCCTTTTCCCTTTGGATTAAATTAAAGTCGGTGGTGAACATAAAAGTTTTGTGATTCAAGCTTAATCAATAGCTTGGTATCCGATTCTCACCGCAACACCTAGGCTAGAATGGTTCATGTTCTTTCCCATTCCATTTCGGTCTGGTGCGGGAATATGAAACACGGTTCAGATGTGGGTTTCTTCTTGAGAACTCTATGCTACAGATTTCCTGTAGTGCTATGGCTATCTGGGAAGCCTGCTAAGTCTGGATGACCTTTATTATGACTTTCAGAAGCTGAGGTGAATTAGAGGAGGATCTTTTATGGCTATTGTAAACACTGTACCTCCGGGTTAGAAGTGTTTACACTTCTCATAATTGATCCAAGTCTGAGGATCCTTGTTTTAGAACATCACCTGTGAGGGGTTTGGGCTGTTTACAGGTTTGCAGGAACCCTTGGCCACAACATACCTTGATACTTGTTTTGTTTAAGAGTACTCCACTTTGGACAGTTCTTGTGATTTAACCCTGGACATGTGACTCTTTATTTGAGTCCCCCACCTTGGTTATTGGATTTCTGAACCTCCATCTGGACTTCTTAAAACATACATTGGCCTTGTATATCAAGACAGATAATCAGATCCAGCTTAATCACAAACCCTTGCATATCATTTGCATACTCATCATTTGCATCATTTAACATTTGTTTATTTGTTTTTCAGGGTATCCACATTACATCTGGCTTGGTTTTGACCCCTTCATCTGCATAGACCTCTGTTTCATCAGCTATCTGCTTCAGCTATCTTCATCAGTTGCCTGCTTCAGCTACTTCCATCATCATCCTCAGCCTATCAGTGGCTCATCTCCAGTATCAGTCTTCATCATCAGCATCTGTTTTCAGCTCTTCATCAGCAGTCATGTCACCCAAGAAGAGCAACATTTCATACCATTTCTTTGAGCCTGTGCTGGCTGGCATCAGGCAAGTCCAGGCACTTATCACTCTAGACCACATCCCATTGTTCAGAGAGCATTATGGAGGCATCCTTGATATGGTTATGGATTTGGATCCTTCTCAGAGGAGTTTGATCCACACTTGCCTACAGTTTTATGACCCTCCTTTGAGATGCTTCACTTTCCAGAACTTTCAGCTGGGACCTTTGCTGGAGGAGTTCTCATCATTGATTGGAGTACCTGTCAGGGGTGATATCCCCTTCAACCCAGAGATGACTTCTCCCAGCAATGGAGAAGTGGCAAAAGCACTGTACTTGGAGCCTATTCTGATTGAGCAGAACATGACAACAAAGGCAGGGATCCCTGGTTTGCATTTGGACTTTCTGACTTCTCAGGCCATCCTGAAGGCCTCTTTGGGAGAATGGAGGGCAGTTTGTGCATTGTTGTCCCTCAGTATATATGGGGTTATACTATTTGCAGATGAGTCCAAGTTTATCAGCAAGAATGCCATTCATCTCTTCCTTTTGAGGAACCCAGTACCCACATTACTGGGGGATTTCTATTATTCTGTTCACCAAAGGAATGAGAAGCAAAGAGGAAAGTTGGTGAGATGCTGTGCTCCTTTATTCCACACCTGGCTGCTCAAGCACCTACCCAGGACTGATGCCTTCCTGAATCCTCACCAACAGAAAAATTGGGCTAAGAGACTTATTGCTTTGACTTCAGATGACATCAGATGGTGCACCCAGAGCACCAAGGGTAGGGACATAATCACTAGCTGTGGGCAGTACCCCAATGTACCTCTAGTAGGAGTGAAGGGTTGCATCAACTACAATCCTTTGCTGTTTAAGAGACAATTGGGCTATGCTTTGGTTCACCCTCCTAGAGTGCAAGATTTGGCTGAAACCTTGTATTGTGAGATAAAACCTAATCTAGCTGTTGTCAGACTAGCATCCTGGGCTTGGGACAACATCCAGACCAAAGGGATGGCCATTCTGGGGAGATGCAATAATGTGGCTTCAGCTCAGTATTATGAATGGTCTCATGCTAGGGCTCAAATTTCTGGGATGCCTTTCACCATTGAGGATGCACCTGGACCATCCACAGTACCACCTCCTGCCACTGTCAGCCTGGAAGAATTTGAGAAGCTGAAGGAGAGGAATGAGAATCTGTCTCAAGCTCTGAAGAAGACCCTCTGGGAGAGGAGTGATGGTCGTCTAGACATTGAGAGGTTGGAGAAGCATAAAGTGGATCATCTGGCCAAGATTGAGAAAGCAGAGGACTACATCAAGAAATCAAGAGCTGGAGAGCAAATATTGAAGAATGCCTGTAAAGAGGCCTAGTTTCAGAAGGCTAGGACTGATCTCTATTTGAAAGAAAGTCAAGATAGGTGGGTCAGGATCACTGAAGCTCGCACTCAAGAAGATAAGAGAACTCAAGCCAGGATTGAGCAGTTGGAGGCCAATGAAAAGAAGCAACAGGAAGCTTTGCTGGCATCCCAGAAGGAGATTTCAGAATTGAAGCTTAGGGCTGGTGTGAAGAGGTCAAAGGACCAAAACAGGCACAAGAAGCTGACCACTGCTATTGCCACCAGAAACCTTCTTATCAGGAACATCACAGAGCATCCGGCTGGTCCTGTAACTGAAGCACTTTTGAAGGAGGTTAAGGAGGATGAGTTTAGCTTAGATGTTTGACTACTTTGCTTGTTGTTATTTCCATTTGATGTACTTTTTCTTTCATGTTGTATTTTGACCCCTCAGGGGCATATGTTGTAAAAACAAACTATGTATGGTGCACCATTTGTAATGTATTTGTTAGTTTGTTTCATTGATGTCTCTTTCTCTCAAGCAACATCAAAGTATATTCCTCAGGGTCTGGGAAGGTCAAAACCAAGAGCCAAGCCGGATACCTTGGAAGATAAATAAGCATACTGCATTGCATGCTAACTTTTGTTTTGTTTTGTAGGTTTTTGTTTTGTTTGTTACTAACTCTGTTGTGCTTCAGGAATTATTGCTCGCCGTCGGGTGTTCCCTCTCAACCGTCCGCACAGGTATCCTACTCGCAACAATCTTCCTGGTATCCAAATGGATCAAGTACAGCAAGATCTGACAGAGGTCAGAACTCAGATGGCTAATGAAAGGCTGGAGATGAGAAACCAAATTACCCAATTCATGGAAGTAATGAATGGCTTGGCTCAAAGTCAAGAAAGGTTGAGGGCATTGGTAGAAAGACAAACCCCGGAAGAACCTCCTCTGGGAACTGGAGGAACAAGTAACAATGAAAGGGGTCAGCCTCATGTTAATCCACCAGTATACGGGCCTCATCTACATCCGGAAGTCAACATCCCGGGTAATGTGCAAGGAAATACTGCTGGAGGAAGGATCTTACAGGAAGACCCCCAAGAAGAGAAGTTTACTGTGATGGGAGCTAGGGATGAAGTTTATGATAGGAGGTTCGATGAAATTGCTGAGAAGTTGAGATCTCTGGAGTCTCAAAATTCCCTAGGTTTTGATGTTATGGATATGGGGTTAGTGGATGGGGTAAGGATTCCCCACAAGTTTAAACCCCCGAGCTTCGAGAAGTACAACGAAACTTCCTGTCCACGAACTCACTTGCAGTCCTTCCTGGGAAGACTTAAAGCATACACCATGGATGAAAAACTGTGGATGTTTTACTTTGAAGACAGTTTGACTGGGGCTTCCAGAGAATGGTACTCACACTTAACCAGAGCTACTATCAGGTGCTGGAAGGACCTAGCTGAAGCCTTCATCAGGCAGTACTAATACAATCTGGACATGGCTCCTAACAGAACCCTTCTGATGGGAATGTCTCAATCCTCCAGAGAAAGCTTCAGGGGATATGCCCAGAGGTGGAGACAGCTTGCTGCTGCTGTCCAACTACCCATGTCGGAAAGAGAAATGGCCGACATGTTCATGAATACTTTGCAAGGAACATATATTGATAGGCTAGCTGCCTTTTCTTCCACCAGTTTTGCTGACGTAGTTATAGCTGGGGAAAGGATTGAAAGCCTTTTCAAAATGGGCAAGATTTTTGATAATGGTGAAGTTTGTCCAGTAATCCCAGGAAGCCTTTTGTGGGACCTCGAAGGACCGGTGAGACAAATGCCATTCATGCCAGCAGGGGCAGACCTCAGTATGTCAACAAATCAGTAGCAGCTGTCACTATTCCAGCTCCGATTCCTCAGCAATCAGCATATCAACAACCACAACAACCACATTATCAACAGCAAGTTCAGTATCCGCCACAGAGAACCTACAACAATAGAAACAACAATCAACAACAACGACCCTTTCAACAAAGACCATCACATGCAAACAGGGTGATTGACCCTATCCCTATGCCTTATGCTGCCTTATTGCCACAACTCCCGAAGCTCAACTTGGTTGAGTTAAGAACATTGGCACCACCATATCCCTCCAATCTCCCAAGGAGTTATGATGTCAACGCCAGATGTGCTTTCCACTCCAATGCACCTGGCCACAATACAGAAAAATGCAGGGCCTTACAAATGAAAGTCCAAGATCTGGTGGATTCTAAAGCCCTCAAATTTGCACCCCCTCCGAATGTCAACAAGAATCCTATGCCTAATTATAATGGGCCGAGGATTAATTCCATTGAGGAAGACAAGCCATCTACTTTAATCACCAGTGTTGCACAGATTCGAACACCTCTGGTTGAAATTAAAGCTCAGCTTCTAGAGTGCCAGGTGTTCCCTGGGTGTGAGCTCGGTTGTGGGTATTGCAACATTGCAGTCAACGGGTGTGATAATTTTAGAAGCGGCATAGATGGTCTTATCAAAGATGGTATACTTCAGATCTCAAAAACGGCGCCTACAAATCCAGCAATTCCTTTGACAACAATTCCTGATTTTTCTACAACAGCAGCAACAATCATTCCTACCGATTCATCAATATCATCAGCAATGGCTCCATCCATCACTTCAACAGATCAAATGTCAACAACTCTTTCTTCTACAACATCAACATCCATTTTATCAGCAGAATCTTCTACAACGCCAACAGAAATTAATGAAGATATCTCAGCAGTCACCATTTACTATGATCCATCAGATGTTCCTCCAAACAACAACTTTCAACAACAAATAGTGGCACCTCCTGCCAGGTCACCAGTCACCATCTACTACGATCCGCACACCGTTATAATACCCTCCTCTGCAGCAATTAGTCCAGTTACCATCACGGTGCCTGGACCCGTTCCATATGAAAGCAGTAATGCCATACCTTGGCATTATGGCTCTGACCTCTACTGCAACGGGGAGAAAATCACTTTGGATTCTTCAACCTCTTCTCCACAGATTGATAATGTTGGGGGAGGCGGAGGCTTCACCAGAAGCGGACGCCTTTTTGCCTCACAATTGCAAAGACTTAATGCCGAAGCAGAAGCTGCTGCAAAAGCAAAGGGAAAGAGTGTGGTATCTGAAGAGCCGGCTGTCAAAGAAACTCAGAAGACATCTTTTGAGCAAGATGTAGATGAGTTCATGAGAATTATAAAGAGAAGTGATTACAAGGTGGTGGATCAGCTTCACCAAACTCCCTCAAAGATCTCCATATTATCCCTGTTGATGTGTTCTGAGGCTCACAGAAATGCATTACTGAAGGTCCTGCACGCAGCATACGTGCCAGAAGAGATCACTGTTAATCAGCTAGAAACCGTGGTGGCAAATGTCAACACCAGTCATGGACTGGGCTTTACCAATGCTGACTTAACAACTGAGGGACGTAACCACAACAAGGCTTTACACATCACTCTAGAATGCAAGGGTGCTGTTCTATCCCATGTACTGGTGGACACTGGGTCTTCGCTCAATGTTCTACCAAAGAAAGCCTTGGTGAAGCTGGAGTATGATGGCTTAGCATTGCGTCCGAGTAATTTGGTGGTAAGAGCATTTGATGGCTCTAAAAGATCAGTGCTAGGGGAGATTGATCTGCCTGTGATGATTGGCCCGCAAACTTTTAAAATTACCTTCTATGCCGCTGGCGCTGTTACGTCTACCCTTCACCAGAAGTTGAAATTCGAGGGGGAAGGCCAGATCATCACCATCTGTGGGGAAGAAGACATCTTTGTTAGCCATCTGGCTACGTACAAGTACATTGAGATGGATGGAGAGATCCATGAAACTATGAGCCAGGGGTTTGAGGCCCTGAACATAAATGAAGCATCTGCTGTACTGGGAACCTCCATGACATCTTATCAGCAAACCAGGAAGGTTGTTGAAGAGGGTACTGCCCAAGGCTTGGGCAAGCTGCTGCCCGTGGAAAAGAAGGAGGACAGATTTGGGTTGGGTTACAAACCAACTCAACAAGATCAATCAGAGGCTGCCAAGAAGCCCAATTTTGTCAGCGGGGGAATGCTCACCCCGGATGCAATGAACAACTTGGAAGATGAGTCGGAAGATGAGCGCAACCTGGAGAGCTGGATACGTCCAAGGACCCCGGGGAGCCATATCTCAAACTGGTCTTCCCAGGAAATTATAAGGGTTACTCCTGCAGAGTAATTATTATTTCCTGTATATTTTTAAGCATGCATCAAGTCTTGCATCTTGCCCAAGATGTCAAGACTCATTTTGTAATCGGGCCATCTTGTAATTTTGTGCAAAACAGATTAATCAATGAATATCGGACATCTTTTGCAAATGAGTCTTTTTCTTTTCCGCTCACTGTTTTTCATTTTTTCTTTTTGTACAAAAATAAAATGGCAATGTTTTCCAAAATGATAACTTCATTTCACTTTTTTCTAAACAAAGATTAAAATCGATCACTAAAATGAACAATCTAAACCCTTGTAGAGAGTGCCTTTCAGACTGCACCGACAACAGCACAGCTATGACTTCGTATGACTTTGACAATCCAATCAATCAAGCTGATGAAGGGGTTGAAGAAGATTATGAGCTTCCTGAAGAGCTAGCCAGGTTGTTAAGGCAAGAGGAGAAGGTTATTACTCCTCATCAAGAGGAGGTCGAAACGGTTAATCTTGGTACGGATGAAGATGTGAAAGAGGTTAAGATCGGGGCCTGCCTACAAGACTCAGTGAAGGAACAACTGATTGAAATGCTTCGGGAATATGTAGATGTCTTTGCTTGGTCTTATCAGGATATGCCAGGGTTGGACACCGATATTGTCATGCACAAGCTGCCTTTGAAAGAAGACTGCCCGCCAGTAAAATAGAAGCTGCGCCGTACTCGCCCAGATATGGCAATGAAGATAAAAGAAGAGGTACAAAAGCAGTGGGACGCCGGGTTCCTTGCTGTGACTAGCTATCCGCCGTGGGTTGCTAATATTGTACCTGTGCCTAAGAAGGATGGCAAGGTAAGGATGTGTGTGGATTACCGGGATCTGAACAGATCCATCCCGAAAGATGATTTCCCTTTACCTCACATTGATGTATTGGTTGATAATACGACTCAGTTCTCGGTATTCTCCTTCATGGACGGATTTTCAGGATATAATCAGATCAAAATGTCACCCGAAGACATGGAGAAGACAACTTTCATCACACCCTGGGGCACGTTCTGTTACAAGGTGATGCCATTCGGACTGAAGAATGCTGGTGCTACTTATCAACGGGCTATGGTAACATTATTCCATGACATGATCCATAAAGAAATTGAATGTTATGTGGATGACATGATTGCCAAGTCCCTCACAGAAGAAGACCACCTGGTAAATCTGTTGTAGCTATTCAAGCGTCTGAGGAAATACCAACTGAAGTTAAACCCCAACAAGTGCACATTCGGGGTGCGATCCGGTAAGCTGCTGGGATTTATTGTAAGTGAGAAAGGGATTGAAGTTGACCCTGATAAAGTCAAAGCCATCCAAGAAATGCATGCACCGAAAACTGAAAAAGAAGTTCGGGGGTTCTTAGGCAGACTGAACTACATTTCAAGGTTCATATCTCACCTTACAGCAACCTGTGAGCCCTTGTTCAAGCTGCTAAGAAAAGAACAAACGGTCAGGTGGAACAAAGACTGCCAGAGGGCTTTTGACAAGATCAAGGAATACTTACAAGAGCCTCCAATCCTTATGCCCCCAGTTGAAGGAAGACCTCTAATAAGGTACTTGACAGTATTAGAAGAGTCAATGGGGTGTGTGTTGGGCCAGCATGACGAGTCTGGTCGAAAAGAGTATGCAATATACTACCTAAGCAAAAAGTTTACCGACTGTGAACAACGTTATTCATTGCTCGAGAAAACTTGTTGTGCTTTAGCGTGGGCTGCTCGCCGACTGAGACAGTATATGTTGACCCACACTACCTTATTGATCTCGAAGATGGACCCAGTTAAGTACATTTTTGAGAAGCCATCACTTACCAGACGGGTTGCAATATGGCAAATGATCCTCACGGAGTATGATATTCAGTACACATCTCAGAAAGCCATCAAGGGCAGTGTATTGTCTGATTATCTTGCTGAGCAACCCATTGATGATTACCAGCCTATGAGATTTGACTTCCCTGATGAAGACATCATGTTCATAAAAGCAAAAGATCATGAAGAGCCTGTTCACACTGAAGGGCCTGACCCAGAAAAAGAATGGACTATGATGTTTGACGGGGCTGTTAATATGAATGGTCGTGGTGTTGGTGCAGTACTCATTACACCTAAAGGAGTTCACATGCCTTTCTCGGCAAAACTCACCTTTAACTGCACTAACAACGAAGCTGAATACGAAGCTTGTATTATGGGTATTGAGGAAGCCATTGACCTCAGGATCAAGACTTTGACTGTGTTCGGAGATTCAGCTCTGGTAATCAATCAAACCAACGGCAAATGGTACACTCATCAGGATCATCTGATACCTTATCGGAATTATACAAGGAGGTTATTGACTTTCTTCACAACGGTTAAGCTTGAGTATATCCCTCGGGACGAGAATCAATTTGCAGATGCTCTGGCTACCATTTCTTCCATGATCAAAGTTCAAGCTGCCAACTTTGTACCTCGAATTTCAGTGTCCAGACTTGACAGACCAGCATATGTATTTGCAGCAGATGTTGCCAAAGATAATAAGCCTTGGTTCCATGACATTAAGTGCTTCTTGGAGGATCAAACATACCCACCTGGGGCATCTTCCAATGATAAGAAGACATTAAGAAGGCTAGCTGGTAGTTTCTTCCTAAATACTGACGGTTCCCTATATAAGAGAAACTTTGATATGGTACTCCTCAGATGCGTTGATAGAACAGAAGCAGGCTTGTTGATGCACGAGGTGCACGAATGATCCTTTGGTACCCATGCGGGAGGGCATGCCATGGCCAAGAAGTTGTTAAGATCAGGCTATTACTGGATCACAATGGATGCCGACTGTTGTGCTTATGCCAGAAAATGTCATAAATGCAAGATTTATGCGGATAAGGTGCATGTGCCTCCCAATCCTCTGAATGTGATGTCTTCACCCTGGCCCTTTGCCATGTGGGGCATTGATATGATTGGCAAGATTGAACCGACTACTTCAAACGGTCATAGATTCATCTTGGTTGCCATTGACTATTTTACCAAGTGGGTTGAAGCAGCTTCTTATGCAAATGTTACAAGGAAAGTGGTAGCCTGATTTCTGAAGAGAGATATCATCTGTCGATACGGAGTTCCCGAGCGAATCATTACTGATAATGGTTCCAATTTGAACAACAAAATGATGGCAGAACTATGTCGGGACTTCAAGATCCAACACCACAATTCTTCTCCTTACAGGACAAAGATGAATGGCGCTGTTAAGGCAGCTAATAAGAATATCAAGAAGATTGTGCAAAAGATGGTAGTCACCTACAAAGACTGGCATGAAATGCTACCATTTGCTTTGCATGGGTACCGAACGTCAATCAGGACGTCCACTGGGGCAACACCGTATCAGCTGGTGTATGGTATGGAGGCAGTCCTACCTGTGGAAGTTGAGTTACCATCTTTACGGGTACTAATGGATGTTAAGATGAACGAAGGTTCAGCAGAATGGGTTCGGTCCCGATACGAACAACTGAGTCTGATTGAAGAGAAGAGATTAGCTGCAATTTGTCATGGGCAGTTATATCAGAAAAGAATGAAGAAAGCCTTCGATCAGAAAGTCAGGCTCCGAGAGTACCAAGTATGAGATCTTGTGTTGAAAAGACTCCTCCCTCCTCATACAGACCACAGGAGCAAGTGGACTCCTAACTATGAAGGGCCATTCGTAGTAAAGAAAGTTTTCTCTGGTGGAGCACTCATGCTCAGTACTATGGATGGCGAATACTTCCCGTCCCCTGTGAATTCAGATGCAGTTAAAAAATACTTCGCATAAAATGACCCGCTGGACATAAAAACAGAATGTGAGTCCAGGCAAAAATAGGGCATCCCGGCGAGTCAAAAACAGAATAAAAGACTCGGGCAAAAATAAGGGAAAATAAAAAAAAATGTACACCCGCTGAGTTGAAAAGCCGCATTGGACAACTCAGGCAAAAAAGGGTATCCCGATGGATTGAAAACCCGAAAGGGCGATCCATTCAAAATAAGGGAATAAGCGAACAACTGTACTCTGAATTCATCTGTATCACTTACAACTTGGTAAGCGTCGAAAGGGTCAAGCGCTGATCAGAATCAGCCTTCTTCAGAAAGCAAGACGAGAAGAACGTCAAATGTCATACGAGTCATAGGGAAGCTCCTTGAAGCGTCGTCAACATTGCCAATACCTTTTATTTCTCAATTTGTAACAATCTCCTCATTTTAGGGGATTTGTTTCTTTGACTGTATCTTGCCGGTTCAGGGCACTTGAATTAATAAAATCAGATTTTCAGTCATGTTTCGTTTCGTACATTTTATTTTCATTTGCAAGAATGTCCGATGTCTTTAAGGTACTGATGGCATAAATACAGATGCTTCTCTTCTAAAATACGTGCTTGCAGGAAATATACTCATTCCCAGGAGTGCCTAAACTCTTATGATGGAATCTGGTAAGGGATACCTCGGGATTACTTGTGCGTTTCTCTATCTTTTCAGGATTGCAGGTATTCAAAGCACAGCATGGGGCATGAAAGCTTCACCCCAGCAAGCTGGCAAATCATTATCTACTCAGCCTTAGCACCGGAGGTGCTTTCTCCCCAGCTGAGGTACCAATTGTTATTTCCTCCTCAGCCAAGAGCAGAAGCCAGGGAACCACCTCCCCACAGAGTTTCAGCCTCTATCCAGAAGAGCAACGTCTGAAGATCTCACAACAGGGTGAAGGAAGCTTCTACAAACCCCGGTTGGGTCCCTCATCACCAAAATAGGTCTATCAGTGACCTATATCCCCAAGCAGAGTCCCATATGTCAGATCTACCAATGATTTCATCCCCAGCTGGGATGTCCACTTCAAGCAGATCAACCAAGGATCTTCGCAGCAACGGGATCTGAATCCCGGATCAGTATCTTTTGCATAATCATAGCATTTGCATCATATTTTTTCCACAGAGCGTAGCATTCCGTCTAATACGGAGCATTACGGCAAAAATCAAACATATTGCATAATCATAAGTCATATTCTGAATCAAACATTTGTGAACATTGACAATCCGTCAACGATATACAAAGAAACTCCCCGAATTTCCCGGCAGGAGGCCAAGGCATTTGCCTTACACTCATAAATACAAATGTACACTCCTTTTGGCACCTGTCCATGTCATGTTTCCCCAGTAAAGTCGCCCGAGCATCCTTTACAAACAGACACTTACATATACTACAGATACTTCCTGACACCCGTCCATGTCATATCCCAGTAGAAAGCCAAAGCGTCCCCTTTGCACTCACAGTTTCGTATATATACAATTCCCTGACACCCGTCTGTGTCGCTTTCCCCCAACATAGCTACCTAAACACTTCGTAAATCATATACTTGTTTATAATATGCCTTTTGCCGACACTCGTCCGTGTCATACTCTCCCCAGCAAGTTAAACACTCATGTGCACCACTCATACTTATTATTCCTGTTTCACCCATACAGATGCTCGTCCGTATCTTGTATACACCACTTATACCCCCTCAGATTTGACACTCGTCCGTGTTCTTCGTTAACTAGTTGATACTCGTCCGTATCATCATCCCAGAACATGCGTCAAGCGTTTGTTTCTACCCGATACTCGTCCGTATCGTAGTCTTAAGGATTCTCATCCGCATTTTTAATCTATACACCGTGTCAAACACTTATGTCTTCTTGAATTTAGACACTCGTCTGTGTCCACTATTCCCCAGAAGAGTCCCCGCAGAATCAATACTCGTCCGTGTTCTTTGTTAACCAGTTGGTACTCGTCCATATCATCATCTCTGAACACGTGTCAGCTTTTTGTTTCTACCTGATACCCGTCCGTATCATAGTCTTGAGGATGCTCGTCCGCATCTTTAATCTATACGCAGTACCCAAACACTTATACCTCTCATTCCTTGGATATAGACACTCGTTCGTGTTTACTTGTCCCAGCAAATTCCAGTGAACTATTTCTTTTCTATCTGACATTCGTCCTATGTCATGATACTTTCGGAAGCCGTACCCTGCCAGGTGATCGATCCTTCACCTTTGGATGACCATCCCTCATCCTATCCCCAGTGGAGTCTCCATTATTGGAACCCTTTTCTATCCGGCATTCGTCCTATGTCGTGATATTTGGCAGTCGTCCCCTGCCAGGTGATCGTCCTTAGTCATTTTATCTGATGGTCGTCCCCGTCGTTGATCTTGTTATCTGGCATTCGTCCTATGTCATGATAAACCCTGAGAGCAGCCGTACCCTGCTAAGTGATCGTCCTTCACCTCTTGATGATCGTCCTTCATCATGCTTATCCGATGGCCGTACCCATCGTCGACTTTTTATCCGGCATTCGTCCTATGTCGCGATACTTTTGGCAAACGTACCTTGCCCGGTGATCGTCCTTCACCTTAGATGACCGTCCCTCATCTTATCCCCATCAGAGCAGCCGTCCCCTGCTAGGTGATCGTCCTTCACCTTTTGGTGACCGTACCTCATCACTTATTTTTACCTCTAATCCCCAGAGAGTCTTATAGCTTTACTTGATGGCCGTCCCCATCGTAACCCCTTATATCCCCAGCATGTCGGTCGTCCCCGTCATTGCTCCTTCCCCAGCAGTCGTCCTCTGCTCGACGGTCGTCCTCCGTCGCCCGCACCTTATAAATATACTTTATTTTCCTTTACAATCTATATCCCTTTCCTTCTTCATTCTATGAGTGCAAATTTTGGACTGTCTTTGGTATTCAACCACAAGTTATCTTGTTTACCTGTTAAGCCGTTGCTTACATCCTGCACAGCTAACTCATGTTTGAATAGGGGCAGCTGTAAACACCCCAAATTTGCCCTCACCCATTCACACCATGGCTTTTGATCTTTTCATATGCATAAGTTCAATCATAGCATCTCATGTTACATATTTGCTTCACTGCATTGGTTCAAAGTCACCTGCAACTAGGGTTTGTGATCTGAGCAATCCAAGAGCCATTTGAGCCACTCCAAAGGTCATCAATCACTTCAAAGGGGTCCATGTGTGTTCAAGCATCATATTGTATCCTCACCAAGTCAAGAAAATCAAAGAATCACAAGAACTGAGAATGGCATGGAAGCAGAGCCAGGTTTAACTGCACAGATGACCTAGAATTAGGGTTTTGGTTTCAGAGGCCATAACTCCAAATTTTTTGGTCATTCTTGTTTCTATTGGTCTCTATATGGTATAGGGATCATGCATATCAATTTTCATGAAGAAATTCCATGGGGAAGTCATCTGATCAATAGTTGACTTCTTGAGCAAGTTAGTGTAAAATCAGGGTATCTGAGGCCCCCAATGACCCAACCAAAGGGTATTATTCATCATTTTGAATGTGTATGATCTTTATTTGATCATAGAAGATGTTGGAAGTTCACAAAATTGAAGAATTTCAAGTCATTTGCAAAATTGCCTTTTTGGGAAAATGACTTGTAATGGAAACTTGCCATTTTGGGAAACTTTTTCAACCCTTGCTTTTTGATTCAAAAATGCCTCAAATGAGAAAACTTTGGTCATGAAAGTTGTAGAATGGATCATTCCATTTTCAAAAAGTACAAGAACTCATTCTAATTCATTTTGGATCAAAAGTTATGGCTTGTCAAAGTTGGGAAAAATCACATAATTTCAAGTTTTCTACCAAAGAGGCAAAGTTGCAAAATCACTTGCCAAGACAAATTGTGCTTTCAAATGGACTTCTAATCTTTGTACAAGCATAAACCATTGCCTAAAAGTCAGATTGCATCAAAGGTTTGGCCATTTTCATGACTTGTGGATCAAGAAATTTCAAAAGGGCCAAAGATGAACAAAGTTGCAAAACCTCACACAAACCCTAATCCATTTGCTGGCTGGCTTCAAAACTGATCCCATGGCCCTCCTCATTCCTTGCTGCGCAGGACACCCCTCTTGTACTTGGCCTACCATTGACCCATACCTCTCTTACACAAAACTTGACTTTTTGCAAAAAGACCCATACCAATCACAATAGGGCACACCAACTCCTCTGACCTCTCTAGTAGTGATAAGTGGACCAAATGCAACATAACACACCACAAAACACAAGCTGAAACCTCAGATTGCCATAGTTATCAAAAATCCTCCAACTTTCAAAACCATTCGAATCTCTCAGCTCACTCAACCATTCTTCAAACCAACTTCATCATTGATCTCAAAATGACTCACTAATCACAAACCAGCCATTGAAACAGCCAAAAACCTCACATAAACCAAACACGATTTCTGACCAGTTGAAGTGCAATCTCACAAACCAGCCAAAAGAAATTCTTTCCAAGCATCAAAACTTCATCAGGAGGTCAAGGGGAGTGGTTTGCACAAAGAGAGGAGGCCTGAAAGTCCAGAACTGAGAAAGCTCAAGCTCAGGTACCTTCTTGAAACATTTTTCCAGAACTTGTTTCTTTAGTTATAGAATGGTAGAGTGTGTTCCACTGATCACAATGAACCTTGAATGGTGAAAAATGGTTGAGTTTTGAGTGTGTATGCATGTTCTGAAATTTTGTTCAGTTTTAGGTTTTTGTTCGAATCTTGTTGTTGATGAAAAATAAATGAAATTTGGTGCTGGATTCTTGCTCTAGGGGGTTTGGGGATCATTTCTGGAGATTTGGGGGGTTTGATTTGGCCTAGGGAGTGTTTTAGAGAAATCTCAGGGGAGAGGTGGCCGGAGAAGATGACCGGAGGTCATTTCCGGCCACCTGAGAGTCATTAGTGTGTTAAATGCGTTTAGGGCAAAGTTTAAATGTGGACCTTTGATCTGGCTGACTTTTGTTGACTCCCGCGCGTTTCAATGGCCAGGATGATTTCATTAAACCCTAATCCACGCCATTAATCTAATTAATTAAGTTTATAAATTAATCCTGCCAGTTTGAATCTCAGCCACAAGATCTGGCGCCAGTCAACTCCCGCGCGTCCCATTCAAACCTCAGCCACTGGATCTGTTGACTTCTCATTAAAATTCATTTTAATTTCATTTTTCTTGCATTTTCTTTCTCATTTTATTAAAAATAGTAAAACAAATCACAAAAATCTCATTTTTTGCATGCTGACTTAGAATATTTTTCTCATTCCAAAAACATTTTCATTTTTATTTTTTGCATAAAATTTGTATTTTTAAAATATTTAAATGTTTATTTTAATTAATTAATGGGAATTAATTAATTAAAATACCATTTAGGTTTCTAAAAATCACCCAAAAAATCACATTGCATCTTGACACATTTAGAAACATTGTCCAACTCTCAAACCAAATTTCTTTTTTGCTTTTGATACCTTTTGATAATTTTCATTGGATTTAATTTCATTTTTAGGCAATATTTTGTTTCAAACTTCAAAAATTCATTTCTGCCTAACCATTGAGAGTTGGATGATGATTCTTTTTGCATTGCATCTTGTATAGCATTTAGTTTATAGAATAAATTTGGTTTGAATTGATCTTGCATTTTCATTTTGTTTAGCATTTTTCTTGTCAAGGTACCTTAAAACCCTAGCAAATCTTAGGAAATTCATAACTTTCACTAGGTTAAGAGTTGGATCCCCTCCTTTGGGCAGTGAGTTTGTATAGGTTTAGGGTATCTTTGATTTCATTTTCAATTTTTTATCATGTCATATGCTTCTGATTTTGAATTTTGTTTTGTGTGTTGATCATAAACCCTAATTTGTGCCTTCCCTTGCATCCATCTTTCATTTGCTTGCATCCATTGACTTGCCATGACATTTGGTGCATTCCTTTGATTCATAATACATCTTAGTACATATTAGAACCATGTTTGATCATTGCATCTTTCATTTGCCATGTTGTATGTTCATTACATCTCATAACTTTTCATGTACATTCATGGATCAATGCATGCCTTATTTACATCCTTATGCTTGCTTGATCATTCTCTTGCCTTGCATCATGTTTGTATCATCTCTTAGCATCATTGGCATCATGTATTTGCTTCTGACTTTGGTTTGCATCATCACATCTCATCTCATTTGCATTGCATCTCATTTCTTTTGCTAATATTGCAGGTGGTAAGTTGTTTGAGAAGCGAATTTGCCTTCACTTCTCACATTCCCTTTTCATCTCTTTCATGCTTCCTTTGCTGCATTTTTGTATGTGTATTGGATTGAGCTTGCTCATTCTTGTTCATCTTACCTTTCTTTCTTCAAGCAACTTATCTTCTTAAGTGAAGCAAGTTGTCTTGCTTCTCTTTGCTTCTTGCTCCTCTCATCTGCTTCTATCCTTGGTGGTTCCTTGAAGATCTTCTTGAAAACCTCATTAACCCTAGGAACAACCAAGCATGACAATAATTAGGATTTGATTAGTTCCCCCATTAGTTTTACCTTTGTGTCATCCTTGAGTCTTCTCTCCTCATCTCATAATCAGGGACTAAACCCTAAAGGCTTTAAGGCTTGGTGATTAAGTTTATGCCTGCATCCTTCTATTAGGATGGAGTGTATAACTTTAATCCTAAGTGTTAAACCCTTAATGTGTTTAAATCCTTTAATCAATCCACTTAATAATCATCAAGACATCAAGCTTGTAACTTGGGCCTTGCATTAGGGTTCTAATTCTTCCTTAATTGGTTAAGAAGGACTAACCCTAGTGTTAATGGACAAGTCCCCCTCAAGTTGTCTTACAAACCATAAAAAATCATTTCTTCATCTTACCATTAACTAAAATCCACTTAATAAAGGCTTTGTTTTGTCATGAGATTAATCCCTAATCATGGATTAGGTTGAGGAGTCTTCCTCAGCTTAAATGCTCTCATCTATTATCCTTCTATTAGGATGGTGTAATGAGTCCATTAAATCCTTGATTATGGCTTAATCTCATTACTCAACACTAAACAAAAACAACAAAAACATCTAAATAATCACAAGTAGGTTAATGATCTTAAGCCTACATCATGGTGATTAAGTGTGAGAAGCTGACTTCACACTTAAGGTATTCTCATTACCCCTAATCAGAGGGAAGATGTGATGAGTTTACTAACCCATTGGTTTAGGCTTAAGCTCATTTTCTTATGACAAATCCAAAAGCAATAAAAGACTGAAAACACCAAAAACAAACAATAATCGTCTCCTCCGGGATTCTTTTCTCATCTCATTCACTCATAAACGAGAACTTGCTTCTTCCGTCTAATGGAAGACAGTTGGCACCTGAGCCAGACAGGTCATACACTTGAGCATAGACAAGTAAGCAGTTCACCAGTCAATTTATCTTTCAGTCTCTTTGAGTCGAACTACGGTGTTCTGACTTCCTCATTGCACGAGAGGATACGTAGGCATAACTTAATAGTTATCGAACAAAAGTCTCTGTATATTCCCCCTCCTTCAGCCTTATTCTTTAAGCCTCATGGTCTTGAGAATTTCATTCTTGTTCTTACACTGACACTTCACTTATACACTACACACTTCTTTTACACTGACACTTGTATTCTTTCCAGCTTTGATACACAGATAAGCACTGACACTACCCCTTTAAAACACAAATCTTTTAAGCGTGGATCCCGTCGAGTACGGCAGACAATCTGGGTGCTAATACCTTCCCAGGTTGTAACCAACCCCCTTTCTCAGTCTCTCTGGTTCGCAACCGTCTTATCCATCTTTTCCTAGGTCTATGCAGCATTACCTTTCCTTCGGGATAAAAATGCCTAGCTGGCGAATCTATTCTTTCCTTCTCTTTTCGCCGACCGTTCGCGTCTGTACCCCTCTTGGCCCTGTGTCATTTGGTGGGAGCGAAAAGTGTCTCCCCCTCTTCTGGTCTGGATAAGATTGGAGGTTCACTTAGTGCCTTTTTCAGGTGGGATAGTGCTAGCTCGCACTCCACTGTCCACTCGAAAGTTTCCTCTTTACGGAGGAGTTTGTAAAATGGGAGAGCGTGTTGAGCGGATTTTGCCACGAATCGAGCGAGGGAGGTAATGACCCCGTTTAGTGATTGTATGGATTTTTTGGAAGTGGGAGTTGGGAACTCCGTGAACTCCCGACACCTGTCGGGGTTGGCCTCGATGCCTCGTTCAGTCAAATAGAATCCGAGGAATTTTCCTGCTCGGACACCAAATGTGCATTTTTCAGGGTTGAAGCGCATTTTGCACTTTCGTGCTTGGTCGAACACTTTCCGTAAGTGGGATGCGTGGTCTGCTTCTTGTTGAGATTTGACGATCATGTCGTCCATGTATACTTCGAGCATGTCTCCGATTTCGGCTCGGAAGACTTTGTTCATCATGCGTTGATATGTCGCGCCCGCATTTTTCAGACCGAAGGGCATAACGTTGTAAAAGTAATTGCCCGATTCGGTCATGAAGGCCGTGTATTTTTTGTCAGACACGACCATGGGTATTTGATTATACCCTGAATAGGCGTCCATGAAGGATAGCAACTTGTAACCAGACGAATTGTCGACCAACTTATCGATGTTAGGTAAAGGGTATGCATCTTTCGGGCATGCCCGATTGAGATCGGTATAATCAACGCACATCCTCCATTTTCCACTAGATTTTTTCACAAGTACAACATTTGAGAGCCAGGTCGTATACCTGGCCTTGGTTACAAATTTGGCCTCTAGGAGGTCTTTAACAGCAGATTCAGCAGCTTCGGTCTTCTCGGTCGACTGCTTCCTCCTGCGTTGAGCGACCGCTTTATGTGTTGGGTCGATAGAGAGGTGGTGACAAGCTGTTTCGGGGTCGATCCCTGGCATTTCTGCGGCGCTCCAGGAAAATAAATCTGCGTTCCCTTTGAGGCAAGCTTCCAACTGTCGCTTCACCAATTCGGGCATATGTGCTCCGATTTTAACACATCGGGCTGGGTCCTCCCCCAAAGGAATCAGTTCGAAGTCTCCATCTGGTATTGGTCGGGATGATGACTTTGTTGGCCTCTGGACGCTCTCGCTACTATCTGAAAATCTGCATTCTAGGTCGATCGAATCTACCTGAGGGAAAGCCCTGGGAATATCCGGCGAATTCGATGTCAGGGGACTTGGTTGGTATGATATCGAACTGAGACCTTTTGATGCTGCTTCGAAACATCTGCGGGCAGCGTCGACGTCTCCGTGCAATGTGGCGACTTTACCTGAAGTAGTGTAGTACTTCATCTTCAGGTGGACGGTGGACGGCACAGCGATTAATTCGGCCAAAGTTGGTCGTCCTAGTATGCATTGGTACAGCGACGGGCAGTCCACAACTAGGAACTGGACCCTAACTGTCTTGGCTGTCTCGCCCGCCCCGAAGGTAACAAATAGGTCGACATAGCCCCATGGTCGAGATACTGCTCCGTTGAAACCTTGCAGGTCTGATCCGACGTATGGAGTTAGATGTGTTTCGTTTAGCTGAAGTGTTGAAAACAGCTGGGAGTACATGATGTCACATGAACTGCCTTGGTCTACTAGGATCCTCCTCACATCGAAGTTTGCCATGCGCGCTCGGATGAGTAGAGGGATGCTAGCGTTGGGTGCCCCTCCCAGGAGTTCCTCCCGATAGAATGCAAGGGGTACGGAGCCCTCTCTTGGTGGATCCAGGGTGGCGTTTTGCACGGGTCCCTTGGCAATTAACTGGTCGAATTTTCTTTTCACGGAACCGACCGTGATTTTGTTGAAGCCTCCTCCTGATATGACCATTGTCGAAGGAAAAGCTTCCCATGGACTATGGGAGGAGAGGTATCCCGGATTTTCGGTGCGATCTGGTAAAAAGAAATCTTCCGGGCGATAAATGCTCAGGGCGACCTGCATGTTAGCATCTGCAGGGATGGGTACGGCTTCCTCGACTTTCTGGGTCTCTTGTGTATCCTGTCGAGGATTGTCTCTGGACTTGGTGAACTGCTTCAGGTGCCCGTCTTTGATGAGGATTTCGATCGCGTCCTTGAGGTGGATGCAATCCTCTGTGTTGTGTCCGTGACTCTTGTGGAATCTGCAGTATTTCGTTTTATCCGTGCCGGGCTTGCTAGGTTGTTGCCTCGGAAAACGTACTCCTGCCTGTTTGAATTCCGAATTGGCGCACTCAGAAAAAATTTTCTCCCTGGAGGCTAGGAGAGGTGTGTATTCGTGGAACCGACCGATAGGTCCCCGGTGCTCCCGCGGTTCACGGGAGCGATCATCCTTTCTTTTGTCTCCTCCTCGACGAGATGTCGAGGGTTCATCGACCCGGTGTGGTTTGGCGTCTTCACGACATCGGGTATCCCTTACTGAACTGGCCGCTTGCTTTTCTTCATATTGGATGTAGGCTTGGGCTTTTAGTAGGAACGCGTCGAGGGTGGCCGGGGTTTCAATGCCGACCGCCCGATGGAAATCGGTCGTGGGGCGTAACCCTCGTTCCAGCAAGTATTTTTTCATGTCGTCGGTCGTGGACACTTGGACCGCCTCTTTATTGAACCTTTCGATGTAAGTTCGTAAAGGCTCGTACCTCCCCTGGATTATTTCTTTGAGCGAAGCCTCTGTCTTAGGGTGTCGTCTTGATGCGGTAAAGTGCCTGGAGAACGTGCGTCCAAGTATTTTCCATGATGTGATGGATTCAGCCTCAAGGCTTTTGTACCATGTCATTGCCCCTTTCCTCAGCGTCGTAGGAAAGAGTCGACATTTGATTGCTCCTTGTACACCCCGATAGTCTAGCAATGCATTGATGTTCTCGATGTGCTCGTCTGGGTCGGTGGTCCCGTCGTACGAGCCTAACGGAGGGGGTTTCTCTAAGCCTCTTGGGAGCTTGGCCGCCATAATTTCAGACGATAGGGGACCCCGAGCGTCCTCGTCGTCACTGGAAATGAGCGATGAAGATCTGTGATCATGCTTCTTTGTTCTTCGAGGAGAGGCGGATCTTGATCTGCTCCTTCTTGATTTTCTTTTAGGAGAGGGTCGTGGGGAAGACTGACGAAAGCGTTTGTTGCCTGTTGATTCGTCGGTGTGTCCTCTCTTCTTCTTCCTTTCAGGGGACGGAGTATGCTCCCTTTGAGGTCTCTCGGGATAATGAGGTCGACGAGAATTATCTTCAAGTCGGGCGATCTTTTCGCCATGAGTGAGGAGCAGCAAGTTTGTTTGATTTTGGATTTCGGCCAATGCGGCGAAATCTGACCCTGAAGGAGTCGAAGGAAAAAGAGTTTCCGGGCGACTTTCCAAAGGTTGGTCGCGATCGGGTGAAGGTGATGTCACCTTCCCTTCTGGAAGGTCTTGCACCGTTTCGTCATGTAGAGGAGGTTGGATATTACTCTCACGTTGTGTGAGAATCATACCATCATTCGATCGAGTCTCCTGGTTGTCCCGAGCAGCCATGGATCTTGTTAAAACTTTGGTTCTTTGAGGATCTTGAAAGAAGAACGGGGAAATCAGTTTCCCACAGACGGCGCCACCTGATCGTACCTAGAGATCAGGATCCGATGCGTCTGGAATCGAGAGCGGATGGGTGTGGTCGTTGGAGAGAAAAGGGGGTTGTACCTGCAAGGCACTCCGATGCTAAAGTAAGTAACCGAGCAAGAGTGAGCAAGTACAAGTGTAAAGATCAGAGAAATTGAATACCTGACCCTCTCAAATGAGAGGGTTTATATAAGGGACCAGCTGGAAGATTATTGGTTCGTTCTGTGAGGCGCGGATAGAGGGATCCGTGAAGATAGGCAACGGTCAATACTAGCCGTTAGAGAGCCTCATCGTGACCGGATTATTTGTGGTCGGCTGAGGACCACTTTTCATGATTGCGCTCGACGTCGAGCAGGATTGTTGGATCAGCTTCCTGGGCCCAATTGGAGGAATTGGGCCGGACCAGAACAGAACTCAAAGCTTATTTTACTGAGTTCTAATAGCTTAGGAGAATAGATGAGTTATGTCTCACACTACAACACTCTCTTAGACGTCCGTAGACATGCATTGTCTATAAGTAGATGCGAGCTATGTATGCACTACAACACCCTTCTATAAACTTTACTTCTAGGAGTATATGTGAGCTACGCCCGTACTACGATACACTCCTAGGCATCCATAGACAAGCAACGCCTAAGAGTACATGTGAAATACATCGTACTACACACTCTCATTAGACAATGTCTACTTCGATTCATATATGATGCATGATGGCAAACAAACATGAATTCCAACAGAACCTCCATACCATATTGAAATACTATAAGCTTGATTTCCACATAAGAGTTTCTACATGGTTTACAACACACTCACTGCCACATTAGGGCTTTACATTGGTTTTCATTAAACCTCTAACATAATTGTCACTTTAAGGATTCACAATTTATCACACATTTATGTTAATTTCCACATTAGACTTCACAAGTATTTTATCAAACAATGGACTCACATACTAAAGGTATTCACACAATCATTCATTATTCCCAACTTGATTCATAACAAGAATCTTATCAAAACATTGGACTCATGCCCTAAAATATTACACAACATCACACAATTATTCATTATTTATAGCATTATTCTTATGACAAGGGGGTTGGAATTGAGTTTTCTTTAACAACTAAAAATAACTTCTAATGACAAGTTAATTTATCCTGGTTCGTTTGAACTCAAACTACGTCCAGTCCACCCGCCAAGGTGATTTTGCCTCTATCACTGAGGTCTTAATCCACTATTCAATAAATGAATACACACACTGACCTACAGTCAATGTCCTCTTGAGTCTTCTAACTGAAACTAGTCACTCAAGGGAGTTTACTTAACTATTACAATAATAATAATATAGTAACTATTTTGCTTCTAATAAAGCTAAGATCACTAAGTGAATGTTACAATATTTTTAGCACAAATGATTCAGTCTTTTTCTCGTGAGTGTACTATCTTCAAATCTTCAATTTGATTCCTTTATATAGTTCTTGAATAATTGTAGCCATTGGAGACATCTTGAGCTAAATTAGGATATTAGTTAATACCATAAATTCCTTCCATAACAAGAGATACTTGTCTTTACCATTAATTAATATATTCTTTAATTAATGTCTTCATTATGAAGATCATCATCTTCTAGACGTAAATCAGAGATAATAAAGACTTGATGCGCAACCATTAAACCATGTCATTAAGTGATGGATTCTTCATTAAGTGTATCTTCTATATATGGCTCAAGTAATGCACGTCTCTTTTAATTAACTTGCTCTTCTATACCTGTAATAAAGAGAGTTATTAGAACTTCTATTCATGCATAATAATATTTGTTATCATCAAAATTCTTAGAGGTTTAGAACCATAATTGTTCTAACAATCTCCCCCTTTTTGATGATGACAAAACATTTATTTAGATTTTGAGAATAGAGTTTAATAGGATTAGAAGGACTCCCTTTGATTAAATAAAATCAGATATTTCTATAAGAGGTTTCTTCAGAAGTTTTATCCTTCAGAAGTTTCATTAGCCTTAGCTCCCCCTGAGTTGATTACTTGACCTGTTTCTAGTTTAGAATCACAACTCAAATAGTTTAATTAGAATTTTATATGTTAGAGGAAAATTATGATAAACTGCTACAGATCAGGATCTTCTACGTTTCTCCCCCTTTTTGTCATAATCAAAAAGATTAAATGCAGAAAGAATGCAACAGAATGGAAGCAAAATAAGTTTTCATTAATAGAATCAAAAGCCAATAAGAACATAACCAATAGAACTTAAAAAGTCATGAAAAACAGAAGATAAAACAGAACACAATAAGTAGAAGATAAATAGAAAATCAAGGATGCATCTTAGTAACTAAGGCCTCCAAAAGAGATTTGATCTTAGAGGATGATTCCACTTGCTTTCCAATCATTGTCTTCAACTCAGCAGTGGTTTCATCTTGCTTATCCAGCCTTTGCTTAACCATCTCATTTTCTTTCTTCAACTCTTCCAAGGTCTTCAGAACAAGATTGGTTGGCAAAGGTTCTTCATCTTCTGGAGCAGCTTGATTCTCAGAAACTTCTTCAGTTGCTGGTGATTGAGCAGATTCAACATCCTGACCTTCTACAGAAGGTACCAAAACCATTTGAAGTCCAGAGTTTTCTTCCAGAGGTTCTGACTCTGTCCAGGGTTTGTTGTCCAGCAGAAAAGGTTTATTCTGTTCAATGTTTGAAACAACTTCTTTGAGATACTCACATAAGTTCTGGTGAGCAATGTCATAGCAGATGTCCTTTAGTTTCTTTGTCTCAGTATTAAACCATTTTCTGAAGGTTGCCCGCAGAAAGTCAGAAGCAGCTGGATTAGGAAGCTCTGAGCAAGAAGACTTCAGATCCTCTATCCTGAATTTCATTTCTGTTTCAAAAGCAATAAGCAGTACAAAAATGTCTGTTTTTGTGGGTTTTGGTTTTGGTGCAGGTATGGCAGTTTTATTTGAGACAGAGGATAATTTTTGTAGAGCTTCAATATTAACAGAGGTTCTAAGGGGGTTTTCATGTTCAGCTTCTTCTGGTGGTGTGTCAGGGATGATGATGAAAGTTGGTGAGTTAGGAGGGGTAGACTCATAGGAAGACAATGAGCTTTCTCTTATTGGGGAAAGATTAAAAATAAGGCCATCAGAATTTAGTGGTTGGAAACTGCTATGGTGATGTGTTTCAAAAGTCTGAGAAGATGGGATTTGTTCAGATTCAGAGGGGGGATGGAAATCATCAATGTTAGACAGAACATGTTGAAGGGCAGTGTGTGTTTCAGCTGATGGTGAACGGTCTATATCAGATAAGGGTGTTGTGTCAATAGGGATATCAAAGTCTGATAGGGTTTGTGGCTGATGGGGTTCATTTTCTGGTGGATAAAGTGATGATAAGAATGATGAGACAGCAGAGGTTGTAGGTATGACAGAGGGAACAAGGTTAGAAGGTGGAATGGGTTCAGAGGATGGGGTTGGTTCAGATGATGGGGTTGGTTCAGCAGGAGTTAGTGCAGAAGGAATTGGTGCAGAGGGAATGTCATCAGAAGGTGTTGGGTCAGAGGGGGTTTCAGACATTTCTACTGTAACTGCTTCTACTACAGAAATAAATTCAGAGTTAGAGGCAGAAGTATTACCTGTTCTTCTGGTAGTTTTAGGAGCCTTTTGAGACGATCCTTCTCTAGCCTTTCTTTTCTTGCTCCTTGTTGATGCAACATCTAGAGTTTGTTGAGTAAGTTCTATTGCTTTGAACATTGGATCCACACCATGTTGCTTGCAGGAGTCCAAGTATCTGACCACAACCTCTGGAGGTGTGTCAGAAGAGAAGAGTGGGAAGTTCTGCAGAGGAATCTTCCTGGTTGTTATGACTTCTCTGGAGTAGAGGACAGGATCTTTCTTGATAGAAGTTATGAACTTCATCTTCTTCAGATTCTTTGCATTCAGAGGCTTACCAACATCTGTTTCTAGAAGTTCTATCTGATTTACTTCAGCCAGATAGTCCACCAACTTATTCTCACTAAGAATGTCAGATATTAGACGCCCTAGAGGAATCCAATCCCTCTTGGTTTTCTCTCCATCTCTTGTTTCCTTCAGACTGTTTTTCAGATGTTGAAATAGAGAGTGTGCATGATTAACCTTCTTCTGTTTAGCAATGAAGTACAGCAAGAACTGCTGATCCATGTTGATATAATCAAGAGAATTTGTAGCTTTCCTGTGGCAGATGGTTCCAAGAATGATTTTGGCCCAAATTCTAAAAGGACTCTTCAGATCCTTTATCTTATTAGAAGGTTGGCCGGAAGTGAAGATTTCTTTAGCTATCAGTTTGGTATCTGACAATTTGTCCATTTCACTACACTTGATTCCATTGCCATCAGATTCAATGAGCCTAGCAATGTGGTCTTCAGAAATTATGATTCTTTTTCTCAGCACATATGACGTAACATGAGTGTTAGAAGCACTTGCATACACCCATAACTCCTTGACTAATTTTGGGAAAACTTGTCCCATGAGACGATCAAAATACTTCTCCCAACCTTGAGCTTGGACAACAGAAAGTGGGTCAAAGCCATTATCTTTCAAACTGTTGAAATCCACAAAAAGCTCACACAGAACTTCCAGTTTGTCAGTTGGAGTAAGAAAGGTCTTCACAAGTTCAACGTAAAGCACATCAGTTTAGTCTTCTTGTTGTTGAGGGGAGGAAGCCATTGTTACTAAGATGAGTTTTTGGGGGTTTATGGTTTTAGAAAAAAATTCAGAGAGAACGCAAGGTGAAAGTGAAAATATTTCAGTAAAAATGCAATTAGGGTAAAAAGAAGAAGTGAAAGTGAAAAGTTGTTAATATAGAAAAAAATCATTTAATAATATGAGAAATTAATGGGAAAAATTAAATTTAAAAACATAATGATGATATGCAATAAATGCAGCAGTCATAGGGGAAGGCGTAAAAGATTCTGGAACAGTTACCAAAGAGATTTTTGCCTTTATGGTGTCAAGTCAGCCGTATCAGTTTCCCAGAAGATTAACAGATGTCCTTCTATAGAGGACAGTTGTCCCATGCATGTTCTGCCACTCTTCAGAATTTGGACACTTGTTCTAATTCTGATGGATTCCTTAGAGCCTTGTTGACACTTGTTGATGTAAAGATCTGCATGTTATTTCTTTGAACAGAAGTTCTTAGAATGAAACAGTTAGAACATAATATCTTCTGAAAGAATAATATAGAGGATTAAATCCAGAACTTCTAAGAGTTAAAGACATATCATTAAAGCATTTTCATTCTGGACATAATTTCATGCTAAGGTTGGTTAGAATGAAATTAAATCTATCTTCAGGAAGGGGTTTTGTAAAAATATCAGCCCATTGGTGATTTGTATCTATGAATTTTAACATTAAAATTCCCTTCTAAGTATAGTCCCTAATGAAATGATGTTTAACTTCTATGTGTTTAGATCTAGAATGTAAAATTGGATTTTTAGAAAGACAAATAGCAGAAGTATTATCACAGAGGATGGGAATGTTACTCTCATAAATGTTGAAATCCTCTAGCTGATTTTTCATCCAGAGCATCTGAGTACTGCAACCAGCTGCTGCAATGTATTCATCTTCTGCAGTTGATAATGCTATGGTTGACTGCCTTTTACTGGACCAAGAAATTCGATTATCTCCCAGAAATTGACAACTTCCAGAAGTACTTTTTCTTTCTATTCTATCTCCAGCAAAATCAGCATCACAATATCCTACAAGTTTATAATCTTTGGATCTTCTGTAGTATAGACCAAGATTAGTAGTACCTTTCAGATACCTAAAGATTCTCTTAACTGCTGTTAAGTGAGTTTCTCTAGGATCTGATTGGAATCTAGCACATAAACATACACTGTATAGAATATCTGGTCTAGAAACAGTTAGATAGAGGAGAGAGCCAATCATACCTTTGTAGAGCTTCTGATCTACTTTCTTACTTACCTCTTCTTTCTCCAGAATACATGTAGGATGCATAGGAGTTTTAGAGATGATACTTTCTGATAAATCAAATTTCTTCAGAAGTTCTTTGACATATTTGCTTTGATGGATATATGTTCCTTCTGATGTTTGATTTATTTGAATTCCCAGAAAGAACTTTAATTCTCCCATCATGCTCATTTCAAATTCTGCCTGCATAGACTTAGCAAACTCCTTTCCCAAGACACTCTTAGTAGAACCAAATATTATATCATCTACATAAATCTGGCATATCAGAATGTCATTTTTAATGTTTTTACTGAAAAGTGTTGTATCCACTTTCCCTCTGATGAAATTATTTTCCAGAAGAAAAGTACTTAGTCTTTCATACCAAGCTCTGGGAGCTTGCTTCAGACCATATAAAGATTTTTTGAGTTTGAAAACATGTTCTGGAAATTTTATATTTTCAAAGCCAGGGGATTGGTGTACATACACTTCTTCATCAATATAACCATTTAAAAATGCACTCTTGACATCCATTTGATATAGAATGATATCATGGTTTACAGCAAATGAAATTAGAAGTCTGATTGATTCTAACCTGGCGACTAGGGCATAGGTTTCTGGGTAGTCAATTCCTTCTTGTTGACTATAACCTTGTGCAACCAGTCTTTCTTTGTTTCTGACAACTTCTCCTTGCTCATTTAGCTTGTTTCTAAATACCCATTTGGTGCCAATGATGTTGAATCCTCTGGGCCTAGGAACTAGATCCCATACATCATTTCTGGTGAAATGGTTAAGTTCTTCTTGCATAGCCAGAATCCAATCATTTTCTGAGAGAGCTTCTTCTACAGAAGTTGGTTCAATCAGAGAAACAAGTCCCATTAGAGATTCTTCAGAGTTTCTGAAAGATGATCTTGTTCTGATTGGTTCATCCTTCTTTCCCAAGATTTTATCTTCTGGATGATTCACTTTGCTTCTGGATAGTTTCTTCTGAGTGGGTTCTTCAGAGTTTGTTGGAGTAATTGTCTTATTTTGTTCTGGAGGTGATTGATCTTCAGATTTTCTGTTTGTGAAGATTTCAACTTCTATATCTGCAAGAGATTCATTCTGCTTTGGTTTTTCAGAACCAAGCTTATCATCAAATCTGACATAAATAGATTCTATCACAATGCGTGTTTCTGTGTTGTATACTCTGTATCCCTTTGAACATTCAGAGTATCCTAACATATAACACTTTTGTGCCTTAGAGTCAAATTTATTCAGAGGATCATTAGTATTCAGAATAAAACATTTGCATCCAAAAGGATGAAAATATGAAATGTTGGGCTTTCTGTTCTTCCACAATTCATAAGGAGTCTTTTCAAGAATAGGTCTTATAGAGATTCTATTATGAATATAGCATGCTGTATTTACTGCTTCTGCCCAAAAATGTTTAGCCATGTTAGTCTCATTGATCATGGTTTTGGCCATCTCTTGCAATGTTCTATTCTTACGTTCTACAACCCCATTTTGTTGTGGAGTTCTAGGACAAGAAAAGTCATGAGAGATGCCATTTTCATTAAAAAATGATTCTAATTGTTTGTTTTCAAATTCTCCACCATGATCACTTCTGACTTTAATAATTTTAAATTCTTTTTCATTTTGAACTTGTTTGCAGAAGTTAGAAAATACAGCAATTGACTCATCCTTGTGTCTAAGAAACTTTACCCATGTCCATCTGCTGAAGTCATCTACGATCACTAATCCATACTTCTTGCCACTGACAGAAGCAGTTTTCACTGGTCCAAACAAGTCAATGTGCAGAAGTTCTAGTGGTCTAGAGGAAGATACAACATTTTTAACTTTAAAAGCAGGTTTTGAAAATTTGCCTTTCTGACATGCTTCACACAGAGCTTCTGAGTTGAACTTCAAGTTTGGAAGTCCTCTGACAAGATTGAGTTTGTTAAGTTGAGATAATCTTCTCATATTAACATGTCCCAATCTTCTGTGCCAGACCCATTGCTCAGTTTCCACAGACATTAGACATTTTACATTCTGATTTTTTAATTCTGAAAGTTTTATTTTATATATGTTGTTCTTTCTCTTTCCACTGAAGAGGATTGTTCCATCTTTCTGACTAACAGCTTTACAGAACTTTTGATTAAAGATTATGTCATAGCCATTATCACTTAATTGACTTATGGATAATAGATTATGCATTAATCCTTCTACTAATAGAACATTAGAGATAGAAGGAAGGTTTCCATTACCAATAGTTCCAGAGCCAATAATTTTTCCTTTTTGGTTGCCTCCAAAACCTACGTGGCCTCCATCTTTTAATTCAAGACTTTAGAACATATGCTTTCTTCCCGTCATGTGTCGTGAGCATCCAGAGTCCAGGTACCATGATTGGTGTTTCAGTTTTGCTGTTAAAGACATGTGCAACATACACAATTTTATCTTTGGGTACCCATATTTTTCTGGGTCCATGTTTGTTAGTTTTCACAAACTTCTGATTTATTTTAGGTTTCAAATCAGAACTTGTGGAACAGGATGACTCACTAGTATATATTAAGTCATGGTTATGACCATAGGTAAAATGAGAACTTAGAGGAGTATTAGTTTTTATGACAATGTCATCAATCTTTTTAAACTTCAGAGTTTCTTTAGTTTTCACATAGCATATGCCTCTTCTATCATTTCTGCTAACTCCATAGATCATAGATGCAATTTTGCTTCTATCTATGCTTTTAGCTAGAAATTTTTGAAAACCATAGTCATATTGTTTTATGATACTATCAGATTTGATTAGATCTTCTAATTCAATTTCCTTCTGAGCTTTAAGTTTTTCAAGAGAATTTTTGCATTCAAAAATATTTTCTTTCAGCTCAGAGCTTTCTGTTTTTAGTTTTCTAACTTCTTCTAATTCAGATACTAGACTTTGTTTCATGTCTTTGTATTTGAATTGAAGCTTCTGATATTTTTCAAGAATTTCTAAGAGGCTAGCTTCTAATTGAGATCTAGAAAGTTTAGAGAATACCTCTTCTGTATCTGAGTCTGATTCTGATTCTGATGAGTGATCATCTTCTGGTATTTTTGCCATTAGTGCAATGTTAGCTTGTTCATCTTCTGAATCTGACTCTGCCTCAGATGATTCAGAATCATCCCATGTTGCCATGAGACTCTTTTTCTTTTCTCTATTGAATTTGTTTCTGGGTTTCTCTTTCTGGAGTTTTAGACATTCACTTTTGTAGTGACCTGGTTCTTTGCATTCATAGCACACAACTTCTTTGCTTCTGGGTTTCTTGTAACCAGATGTTGATTCAGAGTGATTGCTTGTTCTTCTGGTATTTCTGAACTTCTTTTGACGATGCTTCCAGAGTTGTTGGACTCTTCTGGATAGAAGAGATAATTCATCTTCTTCTGATGAGCATCCAGAACTTTCTTCTTCTTCTTCTGCCTGTAAAGCTTTAGAATTAGATTTTTTAGATTTAAGAGCTACAGACTTACCTTTCTTCTGGGGTTCATCTTCTTCTAGTTCTATCTCATGACTTCTCAAGGAGCTGATCAGTTCTTCTAAAGATATTTCATTCAGATTTTTAGATAGCTTTAGAGCAGTGACCATGGGCCTCCAAGCCTTTGGCAAACTTCTGATGATTTTCTTTACATGATCTGCTGTTGAGTAGCCTTTGTCCAGAACTTTCAGTCCAGCTACCAGAATTTGGAACCTTGAGAACATTTTTTCAATTGTCTCATCTTCTTCCATTTTGAAAGCTTCATACTTATGGATGAGAGCCAGAGCTTTAGTCTCCTTGACTTGAGTGTTGCCTTCATGTGTCATCCTTAGAGAATCAAACATGTGTTTAGCTGAGTCTCTGTTTGTGATTTTCTCATATTCTGTATATGAGATAGCACTTAGAAGTATGGTTCTAGCTTTGTGATGATTTCTGAATTCCTTCTTCTGTTGAGCTGTCATATTTTTTCTTTCAATCTTCTGACCATCTGCTCCAACAGGATGAATGTATCCATCTGTCACCATGTCCCAAAGATCCACATCCAGAGCTAGAAAGAAACTTTCCAGAACACCCTTCCAGTAGTCAAAATTGTCACCATTGAACACTGGAGGTTTAGCGTTGATTTTGTCATTTTGGTAGTCATTGTTGTTATTGCCAGCTTCTGCCATGTGTTTTAACTTCTGGATCTTTTACTGACGCGGTTAAGTGTTTTTCTCAGAACCTAGCGCTCTGATACCAATTGAAGGTGCGTAAAACACAAGGAAGGGTTGGAATTGGGTTTTCTTTAACAACTAAAAATAACTTCTAATGACAAGTTAATTTATCCTGGTTCGTTTGAACTCAAACTACGTCCAGTCCACCCGCCAAGGTGATTTTGCCTCTATCACTGAGGTCTTAATCCACTATTCAATAAATGAATACACACACTGACCTACAGTCAATGTCCGCTTGAGTCTTCTGACTGAAACTAGTCACTCAAGGGAGTTTACTTAACTATTACAATAATAATAATATAGTAACTATTTTGCTTCTAATAAAGCTAAGATCACTAAGTGAATGTTACAATATTTTTAGCACAAATGATTCAGTCTTTTTCTCGTGAGTGTATTATCTTCAAATCTTCAATTTGATTCCTTTATATAGTTCTTGAATAATTGTAGCCATTGGAGACATCTTGAGCTAAATTAGGATATTAGTTAATACCATAAATTCCTTCAATAACAAGAGATACTTATCTTTACCATTAATTAATATATTCTTTAATTAATGTCTTCATTATGAAGATCATCATCTTCTAGACGTAAATCAGAGATAATAAAGACTTGATGCGCAGCCATTAAACCATGTCATTAAGTGATGGATTCTTCATTAAGTGTATCTTCTATATATGGCTCAAGTAATGCACGTCTCTTTTAATTAACTTGCTCTTCTATACCTATAATAAAGAGAGTTATTAGAACTTCTATTCATGCATAATAATATTTGTTATCATCAAAACTCTTAGAGGTTTAGAACCATAATTGTTCTAACACTAAATACAATAAAAAGCTACAACTAGTCGTAGCAAGGTAAACCACACGCTTATACTAAAAACCAGACCATAGTTATGGCTAGTCGAAGTAAGTGATACAAGTTGTATCTAAAACCTAGAATTATGCCTTTTTGTTTTTTTTCTTCAATCCAACCCCTTCCCCAACATGTTTACTCAACCAAATTTTTTGAATAACACTGAACTGACATGAACTTACAAAATATAACACATCTTAACATCACTTGAGCATCAAGTTAAAATTGGAAATTGTTGAATGCCAAACATGTCTTAATTTTATCCATTAATATTTGTGTTTTTCAACTTATTTTCTCATGTTTAAATGTATTTATTTCATGTTCTTGTATTATTCATCAATTATATTGCAAAAACCTTTGGTTGATTTGATATGTGTGTTAATGTGCAGGAAATAGGCATAAATCATCAATGATCAAGAAACAATTGATTGGTCAAGTAAGCTAAAGAAAATATGACGAATTGATCATGTTCGTTATGCGAACATCCAATGAAGGTTCGTTGTGCAAAGTCCCAACGAAACCCATGTGAAGTGAAACACTATTTTGGCAGAAATATTAGGACCTTAAGTTCAATGTGTGAGGTTGGAGTGAAGAAAAGTTTGCAAAGAGAACTTAGATATTTTCCTTAGAGAGGTTTAACTATTTAGAGGCACATCATGTGCCTATAAAAAGGTCTTCGTAGTGCAAAGAGTGGATTCGCAAAGCGAACGTGATAGATTCTAGTTGTATTATTTAAGTACTTCTTACACTTTTGGGGATCATACCCCACTTTTTTTTTTACCATTTTCTGAGTTTGAGAAGAGAGAAAAAAACCCTAGTTTCCATATTTCTTCATCAAGAAGAAATCGTTTGCAAGTAGAAGCTGGATTCACATCTTAGTTCGATTCTTTGACGTGGATGCTCATTCATCTTCTCTTATTACTTGTAAGGCCAGCTATCAAGGTTATGTATAGCTAATTTTCTTTGTATCAAAGGTAGAAGTAGTCTACCATAGCTTTTATGTATTTCATTTGATTGACCTAGTATGTGAACAAGTGATCATTAATATATGATGAATATTTTTGTTCTTAATGATCCATTCTTGTTTTGTAAAACTCTAGACATAGATTTTATGGAAATTGACCTAAAATATTCATCTATCAATGCACAAATTGGAGAGATCGATTTGTGGTTGATATTTTCTTTGTGTTAAACTTAAAGTTTACTATATTGGTTGTTATATGGAGAGATCTCATATCGATGAATTCGGTATTTCTCCCAACACCGGTCTAGACATAGACGGTACTGAGAGAATACATGATGATATTAATCAGATTCGAGTTCACATGCAAGATTTTAGAGAGAATATATATATATATATATATATATATATATATATATATATATAAGTTAGGGTAGATGAAAACTACTTTTGATATACCTTTTTAAACAAACATCTTAGAATTTAATCTTTTCTACTAAATCGTGACAATTTATGAAACAAACTTTGAAAACCCTTTTCTTGAAACTGTAAACTTTTGAACGATAAGAATCATATATCAGAACAATTCTTATGGAGATAATAACAAAAAGAACCCCTTGTATTACGATTCTAACAAAATGGCGTTGTTTCTGGGGAAATTTGTTTGATATTGCAAGCATTGCAATAGTTTTTAAATTTAATATCTTTGTATAGTATTCTCTTATCTTTGTTTATTTTCTTGTGTTGTTTAATTTTTTTGGTTAGTGTTGCAGATTATGTTTATGTGAGGGATATTACCTGCAGATCAACTTCTCTTTTATCCTAAGATTGAGAGAACTGTGTGTAGGATCAATAGAAAAAATAGGCAGAGAAGGCTACTAGCCAAATAAAGACGAGAGTGCGGATAATCTTCTTTATCTACACCCATTGTTACACTAAAAACGGAAGCTCCACCACCACCACCCCCTACTTTAACCCCATGTGTTAACAGTCTTGGACACAATGCTCAGTTTGCATGCAATGCCAACAATGGAAGGCTTTTTTTATATGAATACGAGAATCCTTTCTCTTTTATATGAAAATCGTTTTACCGGGACTGACCTGTGATAACACTACTTTGGTATGTTGCAATGATCCATTTTATGTGGCATTTTAGTTTAGGATTTTGTTGAGTTAATGTGAATTTAGCTTATTTTAGTCTGTTTTGGCCTTGAACACACTAGGTGCTTCTTTTATGGTTTTCGATGTGTTTTTGTCTCAAAAGAAAGTCATTTGATGGAAAGTTGAGGCGTGACCCTCCAAGGCAGAATCAGGAGTAGAATTAATAATTGAAGAAAGGAAGTGGTTGATATTTAAATCAATTATTTCACCAAGAGAATGGAAGAAGGAATTTGCTAGGGCTCACGTGGCATTATTGTGAAGAGCAAAAGAGCTAGAGGAATTCGATAAGATGAAGAAAGAAAGAGGAAAAATGGTAGTACAGTGGGGACCACGCCTGAAAAAGAGCGTCTTGCACCTAGCCACCAGTTGTCCGCGCTGCTCCCCTTTCTGCTACAGCATCCCTACAAAAGCAACTTTGTCTCCCACCAACATTTAAACCAGATAAATTGTAGAGGAAGGGTAGAAAGACAGCTGGTTTACATTCGGATTTTGATATGGGCCTAACCTTAATTTTATCAAGAAACCTATGATCCAAGAATGTATCAATTTCCACTTCCACTCACCTCTATATAAAGGAAGACTTCCACATTGAAGAAAAAGAGAGGATATTCTTACACACAACAAATTAATTTCAATTTCAATTTTAGTTTATTTTCATTTAAGGATTGGAGTAGTTTTAGAGAGTTTTCTCTCCTCATCCAGTCCTGAACATTCAATTGAGAGTTATCGTGACTGAAGAGAGTTGTTTTTGTTTACCTAACGCAAGAGATCTCCAAGTTACTACTAGGTTTCATTTCTTTACTTGTCTTTGTAAGAATATGTCTCCTCTTAGTTTCACTTCAGTGGTTTGTACTTAGCTCATTATAAGCTAAACCATTGTTTGATGAGTTTTAATGAAGTTAGTATAAAGGTTACTTTTACATTGTAATGATGTAATATTTAGTGTCTTATTTTGTTATGTGTTTTTATGATATATACTTGCTTCTTATAGTGGTCAACTAGGAAAAAGATAAAAGCTTGTTGTTGGAGAGATCCAGCAAATAAGTGGATTTCATAACAAAAGTGGTTAATAAAGTATGATAGAGATATTCACTTAATTCAACTTGCTTAGAGATAAGAAGTTAAGTTCATAAATAATTTCACAACTAAAACCAGGTGTATTTTATAGTTACAAGTGAGGCTTAGAGATTTGTTCCCTTTCCCTAGTTATGCATGTTTTTGATGTTATAGAGATACACCACTAGATCATGTTCTGATCTTTTGAGGCACGACACTTCAAATCCTGGAAACATTTCAACAACAACTACACTAATGGATTTTAACTCATCAACTACTCTCTCTGATATCTTAACTCCTTTTTATATATTATCTTTATTTTAGTTAATTGTGTGTTACTTTGTCACTTATCATTATTATTTTGTTACCTTACTTATACTTTCTCATAAGTAAAGAAGTTAATACTTATAGTTCAAAGTTTATACCACTTCTTGTGGGTTCGACCTTTACTCTATCACTTGCTACATTATCAAGCATGTATACTTGCATGTGACAACCCTTTTATTTTAATCATATAAAAGTATTCACGTAAAAGACACCAAAAACCATGAGGATCTGTTTAACTCATCTCACGAAGTTTTATGAG